>OY731400.1:41276607-41426441 GCA_963425845.1 Sphenostylis stenocarpa
AAGCAAAAGTCGAACAAAACAAACAAAATCCCCGACAACCAACAAAGCTGGATGGACAACTAACAAAGTCCCGGCGTAGCCGGATGAACATTCAAGAAGTACAAAAACAATCTACCAACACAGAGATCACTCCTCAGGAAGCCGGCGCATGATCAGAATCAGTAAGCCGCCACCATTGCCAAAGGATCAGCTACCACAAGAAGGGGCATCCAGAGGCACATAACCAGACGGGGGTTCATACTCGTCAGCCAAGGGGTCAGCTACCGCGTCGAAGGAGCATCCCAAGGTTTCACGCCGGCGCATGATCAGAATCAGTAAGCCGCCACCATTTCCAAAGGATCAGCTACCACAAGAAGGGGCATCCAGAGGCACATAATCAGATGGGGGTTCATACTCGTCAGCCAAGGGGTCAGCTACCGCGTCGAAGGAGCATCCCAAGGTTTCACATCGGCGCATGGTCAGAATCAGTAAGCCGCCACCATTGCCAAAGGATCAGCCACCGCAAAATGGAGCATCCGGAGGCACAACACCAGATGGGGGTGTAAACTCATCAGGCCTTACAAAAGGGGGCTTACCGGGCGGGGGTTCGTACTCGTCAAACACCAGATGGGGGTGTGTACTCATCAGGCCTTACAGAAGGGGGCTTACCAGGTGGGGGTTCATACTCGTCAAACCAGATGAGGGTTCATTCTCATCAGCCGAAGGGGTCAGCTACCACGTCAAAGGAGCATCCCAGAAGCGCACAACACAACATCTCCCCAGAGGATCACCTGCCACAAGACGGGACGTCCGAAGGGTAGCCGGGCAAGAGGGTCAACTCCTTTACCTTCCTGTCTACCTGTCTGGCATAACAAGCCAACAGTCGACTAGTCGGGTAAAGGGGGGGCAACTGTAGACCCCAAATCTTACCCGGCCTCCAAATAAAGTCAGAAAGCTTCCTATTCGAAGACGGCCGAAGCCTAACAAGCCACTAGGAGAGACTATTAGGCTCCCGTACCAAGATAGGAAGGTTTTTTGGCCCGAAAATAAAGTTTCTCGCCCTGAAGGGACGAGACCGCCGTCTGGAAGGACCAGACAGCCGTCTCGTCTCAACGCTAGGACGAGACCGCCGTCTTGATTTTCCAGAAGGCGGTCTCGACTCTCGCAAAGTCGAGATGACGGTCTGGATTTTCCAGACGGCGGTCTCGACTCCTGCAAAAGTCGAGACGGCGGTCTAGGTTTTCCAGACGGCGGTCTCGACCCCCTGCATGGTCGAGACGGCGGTCTGGATTTTCCAGACGGCGGTCTCGACCCTGTCAGACGAGAACGGCGATCTCGAACTGTCAGGCGCGAAAAACTATAAATAGGGGTCCTCCCCCCCTCATTTCCACACAGAATCCAAGAAGCTCTCCCTTCTCTCTAGACTTTCTCTCTCTAAGAATCCCTCCGAGGCATTTCTGGAGTTTCTGAGTGTCTCTAGGCATAAACTGAGCATTCTAAATCTTCTTTGGAATCCCTCCGAGGCATTTCCGGAGTTTCTGAGAGTTGTAGAGTGAAGGGCTGCCAAAACGCACCCTCTCTTTAAAGAAATATAAAAGCTTGCTTTGGAGGTGCATATTCTCCCTCTCTATTTTATTATTGCCGTTTAAATTACGCAATAGAAGCTAGGGCCATGTAGTCATAATCTTAAATTCCGCATAATAAAAGGGTAAAAGCGCAATTTTCCAGTTTAATTATTTATTCAAAAATAGTCGGCCTATCATAGGGAACCCGAAAGGGGCGTCGTAAAGGAACTAACACTTCCTTTACACGTAAGTAACTCCCTTACCCAACTCTGGTTCTAATGACCAAAGTTGGTTTTCGAAAACCAACGCCTTTTTTTTAAAACCCTTTTCCGATGTTTATGGTAAAAATATCGGTGGCGACTCCATAGAACCCAAAATAAATAAGTCCTTGGGTTAGCCCGGTTATCGGACAATCCAAGGACACTTTTGAAAACCTCGCCCCTAGGTTAGCCCGGTTATCAGACAACCTAAAGGCGTTGTAACCACTAATAAAAAACGCGAAAATCAAAGAGGGTCGAAAAAACCATCGCGTCGCTCCGACCGCCTCCTCCTTTTTGACGGCGGCGACAATGGCTATATCACGTGTGCTTTTTATTTTATTAAAATTTTTATACACGTGGGCTTTTGGAAGGTAAACAGAAATAACAACTTTTTATTTATTACTTCCCCTTTTTCTTTTTTTTTTCTCTTGGGTAGTACATTCAAACATTCTTAACCTAACAGAAATTATCTAGAGACATCCTAGTCATCAGCTTCAGGGCTGGAGTGGGAGGATGGTGCTGGTGAAGGAATGCGGCGGAGCATACGGCGCTGGAACCTTGCCTGGGTCTGGACCAAATTTTCTATTTGGCGGTCCGTCCTTTCTTGCCTCATGCTCAGTTGACTGAACTGTTGTCGCATGAACTGGAATTGCCCTTTCATGTAGGCGTGCTCGTCATCCATACGTCGATATAAGCCAATGAAATCTGGATCATATGATTGCTGCTGGGACTCCGAAGTTGCGGGGATATCCTGTGGTATGCCGAAATCAAGCATATCTAGTGAAATTGAGAGCATGGGGTTTAAAATGAACCCGGATCCTTGTCGACTAAGGATGTTCATGTGGACCAGTATTGCCCCATTAATCGATTCTGGTTGGAGGCTTGCCGGGATGTCTTCTCCATCAGTACATCCCCAATATTCGGCTAAAGGGGTGAGAAAAGGAGCCATCATGATAGCTCCTGCTGAGCCACGAGTTCCATAATCCTTTAAGGCTTTCAGAAAAGTGTACCCTGGGTAACATCGATGCCCTTGATGCATACAATAGACAATAAAGAGATCAACCAACGTCACCTTTCCTTGGCTTTCTTTCCAGCTATGTATAGTCCCAACTAGCAATTTATGGCATATGCAAAGCGGAGGAGAAAAAGTTGCGCCCTTCAGATGCGACGGCAGGCTTTGTGCTCCGGTGAGGTCTTTCCACATGTTGATGGTAGTGAGAGCAGTGGGTTTCTCATAGTATCCAGACCTATACTCTGGCGTTCTCGTATCCGCTTGCTGGCAGAAACCCATTATGACATTGAAGTCATCCAGCATGGTGGTCCGGTATGCCCCATCCATCCAATAGGAGACAACTTGAGTAGGGGGCACTCCGGGGGTCATAGACGGCATCTCCACCAGAGTGACGGAGAAAGGAATTCCAACGTGGCGGTACGGTGGATTCGAGAGGGTGGCTCACGAAGCAGAAAATCCCATCCTATGTTTTGGATGTACCTTCTGACATCTTGATCCCAGCCAAATGTAGTTAGGATTTCAAAATCTAGACGTAGCATAGGGTGCCAGGAATACTGTTGAATGTTTGCCAGCCTCAGTTGATGTGATTCTGCAAGCAGAGCGTTGGTGATGGGAGCTCCTCTAGTGGAGGCCCGGGTGCGTTTCCTCCTAGATGAAGACTCTCCATGCTCCATTTTGTGCCTTACTCACTCAAGAATGCTAGAAATGCGTAGAAAGGGAGAAGAAGCAAGATTGAATGCTTGGAATGGGATGCAAATGTAAGGATCCGCACCCCTTATTTATAGGAGAGGTCTGGAAGGTCGGGACGATCGTCTGGGATCTGGGACGACCATCTCAGACCATCGGTAACCTTGGGACGACCATCTGAGAAGTGGGACGGTCGTCTCAATAAAATTTTAGGCTTGAGACGTGCGTCTCAGATGTGGGACGTGCGTCCCATTTGAATTTTTCAATTGGGACGGTCGTCTCGACTTCTGGGACTGCTGTCTCGGGCTTTTTAAGTTGGTTTTCATGTTTTTTGATGAGAAGGAAGATAGGACTCCATTCATTGATGTTTTAATGCATGTAATGTTTCATGATATGCGTCCTATGATCTATTTCAGTTAATATTTTGAAAGTTTTAACTTATGTGCTTTGACTTCGGGCGCATTCTTGGTGTAGTACCTTTCTGTCATCATGTTTTTCGATCAACAAGCTTAACTATACTTATTTGTCGTATCAGATTTTCTTGCTATAATCGAAGAGTAATCTTTTGTGCGTAGAGCAACTTCCATGTCAATGCCCCTCTTCCTTTCCTTAGGGATTTCAACCCTCCTATTGATCACTATGTTTCCACATTCCCCCTTTATTACTTGAAGGCTTTATAGTGAAATGGTCAAGAGAAGAGAAAGAAAAGGATTTATAACAAGGGCTTGTGTTTTAGAGGGATTTTTTTTGTAATAGAAGTTTCTGTAAGAATGTCTAGCCAGGGTTGGTCGGTGTTTAGGCTAGTTTGGACAAACGTTTGTTCTTATGGTATGGCGTCTTTATGCATTGCTTTGTGCCGCCTTTTTGTGATTGATTAACTTTCCTAGCCCGCCCTTTCGGGTTTTCAGTCTAGGATGTTGTGATATGTCCTAACTTTTGTCTAGGTTCCCCTTTGTATTATTTTTAGGAATACCTAGCGGACTTTTTTTGTAACCCTAACTTTTGCCCAGACTACCCTTTATTATTGTTCGGGTTTCCTTCCGGCTTTACCCTAATTTTTGTACAGCCCCCTTTTTGGGTTTCCTGCCGGGTATTTTACCCTTTTATTTTTTTGTCTTGGGCTTTGGCCTTGACGGGCTTTTTAAAATATATTTTTTTTTGCACAATATTGTCGAAACTTGGTTCTATTGAAGTAGATTTTTATTTGTGTTTCTAATTAATCAATCGTATTTGACTTTGTTTTGTGACACTTTGATTGTTTTGACGCATTTAGAATAAAACGTCTATCTAAACATTGTTTATTTAAAATGGGGTATAGACATATTTAGCAAGAAAAGAAGCAGATAGTAAGAATAACATTCTTTTGTAATTTTTAGGGGAAATGTGTGCCCTAGAGATGCTCGGGGGCCGGGCATACCCCGAGGAGTGATCTCTAATAGTCATTAGGTTTACATCCCTTAAAATTGGAAGAAGGACACCTAATGACTAACGCTACCCTTTGCGCTAATACCCCTCCTTTTCAGAATATCGTCTTTAAAGGGTAAGACTTCCCTATTTTCCATATAGCTTGATCTTTTGTAGGGTCGTACCCTAAGCCATACTTTAAAGGATTATCTTTGAAATCTGGTGGATCTTTTATTCCTTGAGCATTCTTTCCGAGCCCCTATCCTGGGCGATATCCATATCTTTTCATCATATGGGCCACTTTTGTATTACTGGGAAATCTTTCTATGTTGGCAATTTCGAGCGTTTGAAAAGATGTTTCAAGAGCCTCTTTAGCTGCATCCAAATATGGTTGGACAGACGGTTTGCTAATCAAAATGTCTTCTTCATCTTGAACCGTGATGAGTTTATTATTTGTCACAAACTTGACTTTTTGGTGGAGCGTTGAAGGTATTGCCTTAGCGCTATGAATCCAAGGTCTACCAAGGGGACAACTATATGCCGGAGTGATATCCATCACATGGAAGTCTATGTTAAAAATAGTAGGGCCAATTTGGATTGGTAGACTAATCTCCCCTACTACTTCACGTTTTGATCCATCAAAGGCTCGAACAATTGTGTTACTCGGGCGCATGTGGGTTCCTTGCACTGTTATCCTGTCAAGTGTGTATTTAGGCATAACATTTAAGGATGACCCATTATCCATAAGAACTTTGGAGATGAGATATTCCTTGCATTTAATAGAAATATGCAAGGGCTTGTTATGATTTGACCCTTCTAAAGGGAGCTCTTCATTTGTAAAGGTAAGATGATCATTGGTTGTAATGTTCCCAATGATTCCCTCAAACTTGTCTTGGGATATTGCATGTGGAACGAATGATTCATTCAAAACCTTTAACAGTGCGTTTCGATGCGGCTCTAAACTCATTAGAAGTGATAACAAAGTTATCTTTGTAGGAGTACGATTGAGTTGATCGATGATGGAGTACTCACTTTGTCTTATGTACTGGAGTAACTCATATGTCTCCTCCTTGGATTCTTTTTCCTCTTCGGTTTTATCTTTTATCTTATCTTTAGGAATATCATCTTGTAATTCCTTGGGGGAATAAATTCTTCCACTTCTAGTCATGCCCCCAATACCGGCTATGTTGGAGATATCTTGATTGACTGGTGATTCTTCTGCGTATCTCCAAGGTACAACTTTATTTGATGAATAAGGGAAAGGATGAGGCATGAAAAAACGTAAAGGCGTTATTGCCCCTTCCCTTTTATCGATTGGAATGACCAACAGTGCTTATTTGTTATCATCTTTGGGTCTATTGACTGTTGGAACAACTTTGATGACGAAAGGCTTCTTTTCCATTTAGTCTGATTTGTGGAAAGCACATCAATTAATCCTTTCTTTTTATTATCTTTATTATTAAAATGAGGAGGGATGTATGAATGTATGCAACTTATGAATGCAATAGACAATTTAAGGATAATCCTTTTTTATTTCATCTAGAAAGTGTTCATCCTTCTATATAATGCTTTGAAGTAAGTGTTGACAAAAACAGAGAAGCTTGAAGAACCCTATAGGTAAATTAGGCTTTCTTCGTAATTCATCTTCAGCTATTCTCACATGATTTTTGAGTTCCTTAACTTGCTCATGTACCGCCTGACTCATATTTTCACTATATCGACGAGCCTCTTTTATCTTTTCTTCCTGATGAACGATCAAGGTTTGTTGTTGGTCAGACCTTTCTATTACTTGGTCTTTTTCATGAAGTAGTTGACCATACTGAGCTAATCCATCTCTTTATTATGTAGCTCATCCAGGTCTTCTTTATATCTTTCAGCGGTTTCCCACGACTTTTGTGCTTCTGACCGAGTTTCTGTTAGGTCATCTTGTATTAACTTGATCGTTTTTTCCTGTTCTGCAAGCGCACTCTCAAGATGTGCTATTTCATCATTCATGTCCCGGAATAGACTATCTTGTTCAAGCTTCGGAATTTTCAATGCTTGTTTAGTCTCTTCTTGGTAATCAACACAATCATTCTTAAGGCGCTCTATTTCATGATCCTTCTTTTTACATTGCCTTTTTAAACCATCTATTATAAGGGTTGATTCTTGCTCCTTTTCTTCAAAATCCCTTAATTGAGCTTCCATTACTTCTACCCTTTTATTTAAGGCATTGACCTGCAATTGTAGCTCTTCATTAACTAATGTTGTGGTGAATGTAGCGGATGGTTGGGGTATCCTTCTACTTTTCCTCCATTCCTCATATTCGTGGGACGTAGACACCTGAACCTTTCCGAGTTCTTTATCTCCTATATAGACTAGTCTTTCACATGCTTTTCGGACAACAGATACTTCTTCAAAGTTATGGGAGTAATGGAATAGACACAGCCCTCTGAGCTCTTCTTGAGTTGGCACAGTTTGGGTTCTCATGAGTTGTCTCATAGCTAACTTGGGAGAGTAAGCTATGCAACCCCTGAGGCCTGCTCAAGTAACCTCCGCATCGTATAAGGATATAACAGGGTCGGAACCAAGGGCAAACCCATGATACATGCTCTATTTTCCAGTTTTCCAACTCAGTTTTCCATTCTAAAGCTTGATGATGTTGAAGAGGGATTTTTGAAAAACTCCTTAAAGGATCAGGGAATATGCCCATGTAGCTTGAAGCGTATAACTGAGTAATGCCCCATACATATAGTAATGAAGAGCAACATCTAAGTGTTTTCCCCTGCTTCTGTCTGTCGCCGCCGTCCGTTCCGACGTCCGGGGGACGTCTCAAACGTTCTGCGAGCGGTCGCGAAAAGATGGTTGGACTCGCGTTTTTTGTTAAAATTGTGTTCATTGCTTCCGAGGTGTTCAACACTGAACTATCCTCTAATAGAAGCAAGGTTTTCGAAAAGGGGTTCTTTTGGAGTCGCCACCAATGTTTTGACCAGAAACATTGGAAAAGGAAAAAAAAAAGGCGTTGATTTTATTAAAAACCAACTTGGCCATTATAACCAGAGTCGGGTAAGGGAGTTAGTTACGTGTGGGGAAGGTATTAGCACCCCACAACGCCCCTTTCGGGTTCCCTATGACGGATTAATTCATTTAAGTCCAGATTACAAGAAATTACGCAATTACCCTTATTTTATTTATTTAATAAATATGGCTATCTACATGATTTATCTACATTGCATACGAAGTAAATAAAGCGATAAAGGAGAAGAGAATTGAGAAAAAACCTCCGTAGCAAGCTTTATATTATAAGTCTTTTACAAAGAGGACGTGTTTCGCAGTCCTTCGCTCTACAGACAACTCTCCTCTCGATTACGAGACTCGACTCGTCTAAAATTTCTAGAAGAATTGAATGCCGGAATACAAATTCCTTAACCGATTGTTACCTATTAAAGGCAATCAGAAAGATCATTCGAGAGAGGGAGAGAAGAAGACAAGTCCAGGAATTCTCTGGTGTCTGAGGTGTGTGAAATGAGACAAATGAGGCTCCTATTTATAGTATTTTTCGCTGCTTGGGACTTTGGGACGGCCGTGCGGGTTGGGACGGTCGTCCCAAACGCGTTTTCACGTTGTGCCAATCTGGGACGGCCAGTCTGGGTTGGGACGGCCGTCCCAAATGCAATTTAACGAAGGCTGAGACCCCCTGGGGTTTGGGACGGCCGTCCCACATTCGGGACGCGCGTCCCAACTGCTTAATTGCAGTTGGGACGGCCGTCCCAACCCTGGGATGGTGGTCTCGACCTGTTTTGTCCAGTCTTCGCGTTCTGGGACCCCGGGAAGCTTTCCTTTCCTTTTTCGGACATAGATTGATGCCGATGTGTGTCCGTTGAAGCTTTATCTTCATATAGGAAGTCTTCTTGGCCTTCATTAAGATGCCGGGCGAGCTTTGTCTTTGTGTAGGAAGTCTCTTTTGGTCTTTATTGTGTGAATGAATGAACTCCGTCTTTTGTTGTGGGAGGTCCTTCTCGTTTTGGGGAGCCGGATGAACTCCATCTTTGGGCGAAGCTCCTCTAGCTTTTATTTTGAGAGGCCGGACAAAATTAGGGGTCTACAGCTGCCCCCCCTTCACCTGCCTAACTAATTCGTTGGTTTTTAACATGCCACCAAAATTAGTTGGTAGGGGAAGGAGTTAACCCTCTTGCCCGGCTGTCCTTCGGATGCTGCTCCTTACTGATCCTCCGGATGATAAATATTTTGATAGGTACTAACCCCTATCTGGTTTGAGCCTTCTTTTTCTAAGGCTTTGGTGAGTTTTTACCCTCACTAGGTATGAACCTTGTTCAGCAAGGTTTTGGTGAGTACCTACCCTCACCTGGTATTTTGCTAAACTTTTGTGGGTACTTACTTCCGAGGCGCTCAACACTGAACTATCCTCTTAATAGAAGTACAGTCTTAGCAACCCATTTTTGAAATGCTTAGGTGAGTATTTTTACTCCACCTAATGCATTCTGCTAAATTTTGATGAGTACTTACCCTCATCCGGTATGAATGATAAGCCTCATTCTGCAAGGCTTAGGTGAGTATGTACCCCCACCCGGTGTGAATGATAAGCCTTTTTTACAAAGCTTAGGTGAGTACACACCCCCACCCGGTGTGAATGATAAGCCTTTTTTTGCAAGGCTTAGGTGAGTATACACCCCCACCCGATGTGAATGATAAACCTTTTTCACAAGGTTTAGGTGAGTACACACCCCCACCCGGTGTGAATGATAAACCTTTTTTGCAAGGCTTAGGTGAGTATACACCCCCACCCGGTGTGAATGATAAGCCTTTTTTGCAAGGCTTAGGTGAGTATACACCCCCACCTGGTATGAATGATAAGCCTTTTTCGCAAGGCTTAGGTGAGTATGTACCCCCACCCGGTATGAATGATAAGCCTTTTTCGCAAGGCTTAGGTGAGTACACACCCCCACCCGGTGTGAATGATAAGCCTTTTTTGCAAGGCTTAGGTGAGTATACACCCCCACCCGGTATGAATGATAAGCCTTTTTCGCAAGGCTTAGGTGAGTACACACCCCCACCCGGTGTGAATGATAAGCCTTTTTTTGCAAGGCTTAGGTGAGTACACACCCCCACCCAGTGTGAATGATAAGCCTTTTTCGCAAGGCTTAGGTGAGTACACACCCCCACCCGGTGTGAATGATAAGGCCTTTTTTTTGCAAGGCTTAGGTGAGTACACACCCCCACCCGGTATGAATGATAAGCCTTTTTTGCAAGGCTTAGGTGAGTACACACCCCCACCCGGTGTGAATGATAAACCTTTTTCACAAGGTTTAGGTGAGTACACACCCCCACCCGGTGTGAATGATAAACCTTTTTCCCAAGGCTTATAGGATGAACTTTTTTGTAGTCAATCCTATGATCATCTGTTTTTTTGGAGATGAGTTGACGGCTTACTGTTTTTGGTCATGCGTCTCTGGGGAGTAATTGATTTTTCTTTTTGACTTTTCTTTTTTAGTCATCTGGTTTTACCAGGGATTTCTGTATTTTGGCTTTTCTTGTTTTAGCCGTCCGGCTTTTGCCGGGGATTCTTTGATTTTGGCTTTTCTGTTTCGCCATGGGGATTTTATTGTTTTGGCTTTTTCTTTTAGCCATCCGGTCTTGACCGGGGATTTCTGTATTTTGGCTTTTCTTTTAGCCGTCCGGCTTTTGCCGGGGATTCTTTGTTTCTGGCTTTTCTGTTTAGCCATCCGGCTTTACCGGGGATTCTTTGTTGGTTGCTCTTTGTTTAGGCAGGAATCCTTTGGGGATTTTGATTTCTATTAGTTGTGCCTCTTGATTAGGCGGAAATCCACTTGGGGAGATTCTTGTTTGGTTGCGCCTCTTGATCAGGCGGAAATCCTCTGGGGATTTGAGCTTTTTGTTGATTGTGCCTTTTGTTTAGGCAAGAGCCCACCTGGGGATGTGATTTCTATTTGGTTGTGCCTCTTGATTTAGGCATATGCTTCAATAGTGAAGACTTAGGTTTTGGATTGCCTCTGAATAGGCTGATGTTCTACTTGAGGATATTTGTTTTTGATAATACCTCTGAGTAGGTGGATGCTTTTGAAAGCTTTTGTGCTTGTATTACCTCTTATAGGTTGATTTCCCATTTCTTGGGGATATTGGCTTTCTGCTTGTCTCCGAGTAAGCATAGGCATTCTTGGGAGTGAAAAATTTTTCACTTCGCTGGGGATATTCATATTGGGTGTTCCGAAAGGTTAACTCCCTGAGGATATGAATTTTGTAATTTGCCCTTGCTGATAGGCTTACTGGGGAAAAATTTTCTTGTTTTGTGATCTACTGGGGGAATTAATTTCATCCCGGAGATCTATCTTGAATTGTCCTTCTATGGAGAAATGGAGTTTTTTTTTCGACTCCTTATTTGGCTGCTGTTGTTTGAGCTGGTTTTTGCTTAAGCTCTTATTCCGTTGGGAATGAGTTTTTTTTTGCTTTTTTCTCGCGATTATGTTTTTTCGCGATTTTGGATTTTTGATTTTAAATGCGTGTGCCTTTTTCCTTTTGTACACGCATACCTTTTATTATCTGCTGGGGATGAAGAGGTTTTCTTTTCTTCTCTTTCCTTTTTAGTGGCCCTGGGGAATTTGTTGGCTCCCTGGGGATCCGACTTTGATGATGGAGTCTTGGCTCCTGGCTTTGCGAAGCTTTTATTTGAACGGGAAGATGGAAAAATTTTATTTTCCTCTTTTTGTCTTGTTGTAGAACTTCCTTGACGCGTTCTTTTTGGGGATTTTCATGTGGCCTTTCTGTAGTGGCCTCCGTCGTGGAAGAGATTTTTTTTTTCTTTTTGTTGCCCCCCAGTGATGTGGGGAATTTCGACTCCATTTTTCTTTGATGGAATCTTATGTAGTCCTTGTTCTCCATTGGGGGATGAAGCGGAGACTCTTGCATGAGTGTGCTTGATGACTCATGTGGCGACGAAGCTGAGTCGTGAGGTAATCTTTTTGTTTTGCCTCTGGAGTAGGCAAGGATCCGTTTGGGGATAATTAAGCCTTTCCGTTGGCTTTTCTACATTGATGACTTCCTTTTTCTTGGATGGAAGGATGTTGATTACGGCTTTAAATGATTTAGGTTTGATGACTCAAGTGATGATGCTGAGTCATGAAATAATTTTTGTGTTGCCTTTGGAGTAGGCAAGGATCCACTTGGGGATTTATTGAGCTTTTCCATTTCCTATTGAGGTACCTCCTCTTGTTGGTGTAGAAGATTGGTGGTTGGAGCTATTTTCCTTAAAGCTCCTTATGTTGCTGAAATGGTTTTGATTTCGTCTTTTTCTTTCGCGATTTAATTTTTATCGCGAGCTTTGTTTGAAATTTGACTTTTTAATAGATCATGTGTGCCTTTTATTTTGTACACATGGGCTTTTTGAATGCGAAGTGTAAAACAGAAATAACGATTTTTATTTATTACTGCTTTTTGTTGGATACATTTCAAAGCATATTCAAGATACTAGAAAACTATCTAAACTAAGTCTTCTTGATCATCTGCCTCTGGGCTGGAGTGGGCAGATGGTGCGGGCGAAGGGAAGCGGCGGAGTAGGCGGCGCTGGAATCTTGCCTGAGTCTGGACCAGGCTCTCTATCTGTCGATCCGTCCTGTCTTGCCTGACAGTCAGCTGGCCAAACTGCTGGCGTATAAACTGGAACTCTCCTTCCATATAGGCGTGCTCCTCATCTAAGCGTCGGTACAAGCCGGAGAAGTTCGGATCGTGTGATTGCTGCTGGGACTCTGAAGTAGTGGGGATGTCTTGCGGTGTACCGAAGTCGCGCATATCCCATGAAATCGAGATGATAGGGTTCAAGATGAAACCTGATCCTTCTCTGCTGAGGATATTCATGTGCGTCAGCACTCCTCCGTTGATAGGCTCTGGTTGAAGTACAGCTGGGATATCTTCTCCGTCCGTGCATCCCCAATATTCAGCTAGAGGGGTAAGGAAGGGAGCCACCATGATTGCTCCCGCTGGTCCCCGAGTACCGCATTCCTTTACGGCCTTCAGGAATGCGTATCCCAAGTTGCATCGGTGTCCCTGATGCATGCAATAGACTATAAAAAGATCAGCCAGCGTGACTTTTCCCTGGCTTTCCTTCCTGCTGTGAATGGTCCCAGCAAGCAACTTGTGACATATGCGAAGAGGGGGATTGAAGGCTGCACCCTTCAGATTAGATGGGAGATTGATAGCTCCAGTAATCTCCTTCCACATATTGGTGGTGGTGAGAACAGTAGGTTTCTCCAGATATGCGGACCGATATTCCGGTGTTCTTGTATCGGCTCGTTGGCAGAATCCCATGATGACGTTGAAGTCATCCAGGGCCGTGGTCCGGTAGGCTCCATCCATCCAGTAGGAGACAGCTTGTGTTGGTGGCACTCCAAGAATTGTAGATGGCATTTCCATCATGTTGACAGAGGCGAGAAACTCCATTGCAGCGGTGCGATGGATTCGAGTGGGCGGCTCGCGGAGTAGGAAGTCCCATCCTATGTTGTGGATGAACTTCCTAACGTCTTGCTCCCAGCCGAATGTAGCAAGGATCCCAAAATCTAACCGCAGCATAGGGTACCAGGCAAATTGTTGGATATTTGCCAATCGTTGTTGATGCGCTTCTGCCATCATCATGCTAGTGACAGGAGTTCTTCTAGCAGCAGTCCTGGTGCGTTTTCTTCTGGACGAGGCTTCTCCGTGTTCCATTGTGAGCTCTACTCTTTTAGAAATGCTAAAAATGTATGGAGGAGTAGAAAAAACAAGATAGGAAGCTTGGAATGAAGTGCCAGAGCCAAAATCCGCGCCCAACATATATAGGCCGTGCAGGGGAATTTGGGACGGCCGTCTGGGTTGGGACGACCGTCTCAAATGGACAAAATTCACATGGGCCAACCCCCACCTGGGACGTGCGTCCCAACTGACAATTGGCACTTGGGACGGCCGTCTGGGTATTGGGACGGCCGTCCCAAACTTCTTATGTTGGTTTTTTGATTTTTTGAGTTAAATTTCGTGTTTTTTGATGAAATTGAAGATAGGATTCCCTTCATTTATGCTTTAATGCATGCAATGCTTCATGATATGCATTCTATGATCTATTTCAGTTAATATCTTGAAAGTTTTAACTGATGTGCTTTGACTTGGGGCGCATTCTTGGTGCTGTGCCTTTATGTCATCTTGTTTCTTGGATAGTAAGCTTAGCTGTATTGATTTGCCGTCTTGGAATTTTCTTTGCTATGGCTGAAGAGCAATCTTCTGTTTGTGGGGCAACTGCCATATCAATGCCTTTCTTCCTTTCCTTAGGGATTTCAACCTTCCTATTGATCACTATGTTACCGCATTCCCCTTCATTACTTGAATGCTTTATAGTGAAATGGTCAAGAGAAGAGAAGGAAAAGGATTTATTGCAAAGGCTTGTGTTTTAGAGTGATATTTTTGTAATAAAGGTTTTTGTAAGAATGGCTAGCCAGGGTTGGTCGGTGTTTAGGCTAGTTTAGACAAAACGTTTTGCTCTTATAATGTGGCGTCATTGTTTACTGATTTATGGCGCTTTTTTGTGATTGACTAACTTCCCTAGACCGCCCTTTCAGGTTTTCAGCCTAGGATGCCGTGCTTTTGTCCTAACTTTTGTCTAGGTTTCCTTTTTGTATTTATTTTTTAGGAATACCTAGCGGACTTTTAATAACCCTAACTTTTGCCCAGGCTACCCTTTATTATTGTTCGGGTCTCCTGCCGGGTTTACCCTAACTTTTGCGCAGCCCCCTTTGTGGGTTTCCTGCCGGGTATTTTGCCCTTTTATTTTCTTGTCTCGGCCTTTGACCTTGACGGGCTTTCCTTTTTTGTATGCGTATATATTATATTTTTTGCACAACATTGTCGAAACTTGATTTTATCAAGATAAATTTTGATTATGTTTCTAATTAATCAATTTATTTTGACTTTGCTTTGCAGCGCTTTACTTATTTGGACGCATTTGGAACAAAACATTTATCTAAACTTTGTTTATTAAAATGGGGTATAGATACATTTTAGCAAGAAAAGAAGCAGATAGTAAGAATAGCATTCTTTTGTAATTTCAGGGAAATGTGTGCCCTAAAGATGCTCGGGGGACGGGCAAACCCCGAGGAGTGATCTCTAATAGTCACTAGATTTACATCCCTTAGAATCGGAAGAAGGACACCTAATGACTAACGCTACCCTTTGCGCTAATTCCCCTCCTTTTCGGAATACCATCTTCGAGGGGTAAGACTTCCCTGTTCTTCGTATGGTTTGATCTTTCGTAGGGTTATACCCTAATCCATACTTTAGCGGATTGTCCTTGAAGTCTGGTGGCTCTCTTATACCTTGAGCGTTCTTTCCGAGCCCCTATCCTGGGCGATATCCATATCTTTTCATCATATGGGCCACCTTTGTATTACCAGGGAGTCTTTCTTGTTAGAAAAGTAGTTTTAAATCAAGAGGGGGGGTGAATTGATTTTTGAAAGTTTTTCGCAATACACAGATTATCTAATTCGAAAATTAAGTTTCTAAAAATCTTTTTGAATTACCAAGCAATCAAACAATATAAGCGCAGCAACTGAAATTAAAGAGAGAAAGGTTAGGAAAGATTTCACCGGTAATTTTATCCTGGTTCACCCAATACCAGGGCTACGTCCAGTCTCCAGCCAAATTCCAGCTGGGTTCCACTAGAATAGATGTTTTACGGACTCACCCTCTTACACCTATTCTAACTCTCCACCAAGAACCAAATTCCAGCTCTTGGAAACCTCTCGCAACCAAATTCCAGCCTGCAGAGAAACCAAGTGCCCAAATTCCAGGCACCACACACAAGAACCAAATTCCAGCTCTTGCTTTAACCTTTCCACCAAGAACCAAATTCCAGTTCTTGGCAACTTTCTACAACAATTGCAGAAAACTTGTACCCAAATTCCAGGTACAAAACAGTACAAATGAATGAATAGAAATTTAAAAGAAGAAACAAAGAAAGCTCAAACCGGATTACACCAATCCACGATCAGTTTCTTCTTCAAAGAAATGCAAAGTGCCTCAAGAAAGATTTCAAAAGAAGTTCACAAAAACAGTTGTGTATCTTTCTTGAAAAATGCTAATAGTTGTTTGTATTGATTGCTTGAATTGTGTAAAAGCTGATATTCAATCACTGTTTAAAAGTTTCAAGCAATTACTGTTTATAAAAGAGTATTTTCAAATCTGCTGCATTAATTAATCTGTTGAAAGTTTGTTTTAATCTGTTGAAATAGCCGTTATAATCTGTTAAAAGTCCTTTCAACCCATTAATGCATTCTTGATCTTTAACGAGAAAATGTTTTAGTTGATACAACCATGTTTATATCGGTTAAAACGTTTTACAAACATTTTCTAAGTATAAAACAATCGATTGAATCGCGTATTAATCGATTGATTTGTTTAAAAACCTTCTTATAAAACTTTCGAAGTTATTTTAGCTGATATAAAGTCGTTTCAATCGATTGAAAAACTGCACATATATTTTCAAGTCATTTTAATCGATTGAAAGTTTGTTTTAATCGATTGAAAAGATTTTCTAAGTTATTTTAATCGATTGAAATACGTTTTAATCGATTGAAACAGATCTGATCGGTCATAATTCAATTCGATCGATCATATCCAACTTCGATCGGTCATAATCTCATTCTGATCGATCATCCTGACATCCAAAGTAATTTTAATCGATTGAAACGTGTTTTAATCGATTAAAATAGTTCTGATCGCTCATATTTAAGATCTGATCGATTATAATGCATTCTGACCTATTATATTCCAATTCTAATCGGTCATAATGATTTCTAAAGGGTTTTAATCGATTAAAAGAAGTTTGTATCGATTAAAATACTGTAAAAACAATTCTTTACGCATTCTTAGTGATTTTAATCGTTTCTTAAAAAACTATATCGGTTAAAACTATTGTTAAGAAGGTTCTTTGTCAAAATGCTTTTGTTTGATTTGTTTAAAACTATTTTTGAGGCATTTTGCAAATTGAGTGAAGAAGCTTTATGCGAGTGGAAAAGGTAAAGTGGTTTTACCTAAGCTTTCTGTTTAGACACACTAAGTCTTCAGCTCCATTCTTCGAGTGACTTGTTTGACTAGCTGCAGAGTTGACCCTTGACTTTATCTTTGACTTCATCAAATCAATGAGATCTTTGCTAGGATCACTTTCGAGTCTCCCCTATTTGATGAAGACAAACACCATTTTGAAAAAACAATCTCTGCAAAATAAGTCACTTGATAATGCAGTTAGGTGAGAAATATAAGAATGTAATAAAGTTTTGTTTCTCCCCCTAAAACTTATTTCTCCCCCTAAAATGTTGTTCTTAAATTTATCTTAAAGTGATGCAACTATTTCTCCCCCTTTTGACTTCATCAAAAATAGGGAATAGAAGAGAGAAGAATGTAAGGTTTCGAAAAATATGCTCAAGTTTTTGAAAATACAAAAGTGAATCAATATTTCACTCATGAAAAGAATCAATTAAAGTTGATTCAAACTTATCTCCATTAACACGTTTGTAATGAATACAATTAACACGTGTAAAGATAAGGGAATCACGCTTTAGTAGCATGTTTACAGAAACAGCCATTAACTAAAGCCTTTAATCTTTCTTCCCAGAATAAAAATCGATTAAAAACAGAGCATAATCGGTTAAAATGTTCTTGGTAAATGATTTTAATCGATTGAAAGAAAAGTTTAATCGATTAAAACATTTAAGATTTTGAAAACATGAAATTTTTAGAAAAAACAATCGATTATTTCAACTTTAAATCGATTAAAAAAGTAATGCAATTTGTTGTTTAGTTTATTTAACCGATTAAAAGGTGTTATTATTGACTAAAACAACCAGACTTGCACTCTAAGTAATGTTTGATGCGTCTAAGATGCCTAACTCGAGTGCGAATTTTGAAAAACCTATCACTAGCAAGGGGTTTTGTGAAAATATCTCGCTAGTTGTTTTTCGGTTTCTATAAAAAAGATCTCGCAATCACCTTTTAGAATATGATCTCTAATAAAATGATGCCTTATTTCTATATGCTTTGTTCTAGAATGTTGAATTGGATTTTTAGTTAGCATTATGGCATCGGTATTATCGCATAAGAGAGGGATTTTCCCGAGGGTTAAACCGTAATCCTCAAGCTGCTGTTTTATCCAGAGAGACTGAGCACAAGCAATCGCCAGCGACAATATATTCTGCTTCAGCTGTAGACAAAGCAACACATGATCTGCTTCTTGCTGTGCCAAGAGATTAGACTGCTTCCTAGGAGATGACAGGTGCCACTGGTACTCTTTCTGTCAAGTTTACGACCTGCAAAATCGAGTCAGAATATCCAACTAAATTCGGTTTAGACTCACCTGGATACCATAACCCAACATTTAAAGTCCCCTTGAGATACTTGAGGATCCTTTTTGCGAGCAGTAAGGTGAGACTCTTTTGGTGCAGATTGGAACCTGGCACACATACGAGACACTGAACATAATGTCGAGTCTGCTAGCTGTTAAATACGAGTAAAGAACCAATAAGCCCCCTATATTTGGTTTCATCAACAGATTTCCCTTTTTCATCGGAATCAAGGTAGCAGTTTGTTGACATAGGTGTTGATGCCTCCTTGCGGTGTTCCATTTCAAATCTCTTCGACGGTTCTGTGCAGGTACTTTGATTGATGAAGAAGACTTCCTTCTTGAAGTTGTTTGACTTGCAGTCCAAGGAAGTAATTAAGTTCCCCCATCATTGACATCTCAAACTCACCCTGCATGTCTTTCATGAAATCTTTGCATAAAGTCTCATTAGTAGCACCAAATATGATGTCATCAACATAAACTTGAACCAGAATTATATCATTATTCAGTTTCTTTAGAAACAAAGTTTTGTCCACCAAACCTCTATGATAGCCCTTTGAGATAAGAAAGTTACTTAACCTTTCATACCATTGCCTTGGGGCTTGTTTGAGACCATACAGGGCTTTCTTCAACCTGTAAACATATTCTGGATGAATATGATCTTCAAACCCAGGTGGTTGAGTGACAAAAACTTCTTCATTCAAATATCCATTCAAGAAAGCGCTTTTGACATCCATTTGGAACAACCTGAAATTTTTAATAGAAGCATAGGCAAGCGAGTAATCTAACGGCTTCTAACCTAGCAACTGGAGCATATGTTTCATCAAAGTCTATCCCTTCTTGTCGATTGTACCCTTTAGCAACTAATCTGGCTTTATTTCTTGTGATTATGCCATTTTCATCCATTTTATTCCTAAAAACCCATTTTGAACCCTGCAGTTGTCATCATCCAAGCAAATAACCGTATTTTTATTAATGTAGTATGATGGGTGTTATTCTCACTTATAGTGAACCGAGTCATCATTATCTTTTGAAGAATGAGTCATTTTTAACTTTGTTGTTTTCCGAGTGGTATCATATGCACAAGTGATTAAAAAAAACTTATTCTGGTAGAGTGGGCAATGATTAGTAATGAGGACAGGTGATGACAATCAATCCAGAATTCTAAAACAATATAAAATTTATCCCTGTCTTGACCATAAAACATACATTCCCTAGTACCACGTTATTCAATTTTTGAATTCTTGTTCCAGATTGGTTCCCTTATAGTGTCACCTCGTGACATTGATGATTAAAGCAAATATTCAAAGTTGCACAGTTCCAATGAATTTCACCAAGAGTTTTGAACCAATGCATGCTCAAAATTATTTCAAATATATTGCAATGTAATATCAAGAAATTTAATGAAAACATGTATTTATTGGATTTCCTAGTAATGAATAACTTATTACCAGAAACAATTATCACTAAAAAATTTTTGATAAACTATGTTTTCAGTCCTAACAGTTTGACCTGTTTGTAACTAGTGTCTATAAGAAAAGTTACAGTCTATTCTTTGATAATTTCTTTGATTTTTAGTGTATTACCATGCAGCATTCCATGTAAGGATAAAATAACATTTTCATCTATGGATAACTTTCCTACATGTAAAGTTTGCAGTATTTCAATCGGCAATAACTTTCCCACATTTATTCCACTAGTCTTAGTTTCTAATTAAAGATCTGTTCAGCATGTGCGACACAATTTACAGGATAGTGGGTGAATCAGTTAATTTGTTCTTGGGAATAATGTTGATTTGGTCAAAGAAATCTTTAAAGATTTATTGCAGATAATAGACACTGAGTTTTTGTTTTGAATTTCCCTGTCAAACTTCAATTTGATGTTATAAGTCTTGTTTACAGATCCTAATCAATTGATTAATCAACTCATTATCTATTAATTTGATTCTTGTCATTAGAGTTGAAAACATCTACAGTGAATTAATCGATTTGTTTTATGAAAGAATCGATTTGTAAGGTACAGAATGTAATAAAAAAAATATCACCAGTATTTAAATCGATTAAAACATAAATGAATCGATTAATTTTGATCCTAAGTGTTTTTAGTTGATATAAATTTATTCTAATCGATTAAAACGACTAAACCAACATTCTGAGGACAATTTAATCGATTATTTCGACATTTCAATCGATTAAAATGGTACGGTAAGTTATTTCAATCGATTAATATTGGTTTATATCAATTAAAACAATTAATTTAAATACACAGAACCTGGTTTCGCAGCTCTGATCTTCAAGGGATTCCCAGACTTGTTCCTGCAAAGCAATTGAGTATTTTTCTGGTACCCTTTATAATTATTGGGTCCTGATCATGTTATTTGAAAAGAATTAATCTTTGGAACCCATTTCATTCTTCCTTTAGGAATGGCATACTTTTTGATTCTGCAATATTTAACAGAGTGCCCTTTTTTCATACAGTAAGAGCATTTAATTACAGAGTATGAATTCCTATTTGTTTTTGTTTTACTGGATCTAGATTTAAATCCTATTCCAGATTTGTCAAAAATTAATTTTTGAGATCCAAGTAATACATCTAGATTGGCTTGCCCCTGAGTGAACTTTGAAACAGTTTGAGATAAGAATTCAATTTTCTTTTGCAATTCAGAACAGTTTTTGCATGGTTTATTGCATTTACAATCAGAGTTATCATGAATCAGTTTCAAGAATTCATTATCAGTTTCATTTTCACTAATCTGTTTTTCCAGAGAATCAACCTTGTTAACTAGCCAGTTATTTAATCCTTTTAGCCTATTATTTTCTTTTTGAAGTTTCTTAGCCTCCTCATGCATTTCATTAAATGCTTCTTGTAATGCATCATAGTTAACTATATTTGAAGAGGAGCTAGAACTTACCTGGCTGGTTTGTGGATTTTGACTCGCCATTAAGCAAAGATTGGCTTCTTCATTTTCAGAGTTATCTGTTGATGACGTATCATTATCATCCCAGGCTATGTAGGCTCTTCTTTTTGATTTTTCCTCTTTCTTTTCACTTTGTTTATTTCTTTCTGGACATTCCATTTTAACATGGCCCTGTTTGCCACAACCATAACATTTAAAGTTAGAAGAATCAGTTCTTTTCTCATGCCTTTTGTGTCTTTCCTTGTCTTGGATCTTTTTCTTGAGGAATTTGTTGAATTTCCTAACAAGCAGTCCAAGGTTCTCATTATCTTCTTCGATTCTTGATTTTCTTCAACTTTAAGTGCAATGCTTCTGTTCTTCTTCTCAGAGACTTCTTGCTCATTGAATCTTGTGATTTCCATTTCATGTTCTCTCGAGTTTTCCAAACAAGTGAGGTTGTTGTCATGGTGGACAGATCTTTTGATTCTGATATTGCAGTGACTTTTGGCTGCCAGGACTCGTCAAGACATTTCAACACTTTAATATTTAATTCTTCCTTATCAAAGGTCTTACCTAGGCCCATTAAATGGTTGATGATGTGCGTGAAGCGTTTCTGCACATCTGCGATGCTTTCACCATTCTGCATTTTAAACAGCTCATACTCTCTTATCAAAGTGTGTTTTCTGGCTCTTTTAACATCTCCGAGTCCCTTCATGAGTGACCTCAAGAACATCCCACATCTCCTTGGCAGAATTGCACTTGGGACACCCTGAAAAATTCATCCATGTTAAGAGCAGAAGTAATTATATTTTTTGCATTACAGTCACTTTGAACTTTCTTCTTTTCTTCTTCATTCAAGCTTGACCATCCTTTATCTGTAATTAAAGGACCATTAGTAATAACATCCCAAGCATTTCTGTCAATGGATTCAATGAAGATTTTCATCCTAATTTTCCAGAAAGGATAATCTGTTCCACAGAATAGTGGAGGTTCTGTTAATAGATGCCCCCTCAGAAAACGGTAATCTGTTCTCGGCCATGGATCAAGAGACTTGAATAACTTTCAAGCACCTTGCTCTGATGCCAATTGTTAGAAAAGTAGTTTTAAATCAAGAGGGGGGTGAATTGATTTTTGAAAGTTTTTCGCAATACACAGATTATCTAATTCGAAAATTAAGTTTCTAAAAATCTTTTTGAATTACCAAGCAATCAAACAATATAAGCGCAGCAACTCGAAATTAAAGAGAGAAAGGTTAGGAAAGATTTCACCGGTAATTTTATACTTGGTTCACCCAATACCGGGGCTACGTCCAGTCTCCAGCCAAATTCCAGCTGGGTTCCACTAGAATAGATGTTTTACGAGACTCACCCTCTTACACCTATTCTAACTCTCCACCAAGAACCAAATTCCAGCTCTTGGAAACCTCTGCAACCAAATTCCAGCCGCAGAGAAACCAGTGCCCAAATTCCAGGCACCACACACAAGAACCAAATTCCAGCTCTTGCTTTAACCTTTCCACCAAGAACCAAATTCCAGTTCTTGGCAACTTTCTACAACAGTGCAGAAAACTTGTACCCAAATTCCAGGTACAAAACAGGTACAAATGAATGAATAGAAATTTAAAAGAAGAAACAAAGAAAGCTCAAACCGGATTACACCAATCCACGGTCAGTTTCTTCTTCAAAGAAATGCAAAGTGCCTCAAGAAAGATTTCAAAAGAAGTTCACAAAAACAGTTGTGTATCTTTCTTGAAAAATGCTAATAGTTGTTTGTATTGATTGCTTGAATTGTGTAAAAGCTGATATTCAATCTACGTTTAAAAGTTTCAAGCAATTACTGTTTATAAAAGAGTATTTTCAAATCTGCTGCATTAATTAATCTGTTGAAAGTTTGTTTTAATCTGTTGAAATAGCCGTTATAATCTGTTAAAAGTCCTTTCAACCCATTAATGCATTCTTGATCTTTAACAGAAAATGTTTTAGTTGATACAACCATGTTTATATCGGTTAAAACGTTTTACAAACATTTTCTAAGTATAAAACAATCGATTGAATCGCGTATTAATCGATTGATTTGTTTAAAAACCTTCTTATAAAACTTTCGAAGTTATTTTAGCTGATATAAAGTCGTTTCAATCGATTGAAAAACTGCACATATATTTTCAAGTCATTTTAATCGATTGAAAGTTTGTTTTAATCGATTGAAAAGATTTTCTAAGTTATTTTAATCGATTGAAATACGTTTTAATCGATTGAAACAGATCTGATCGGTCATAATTCAATTCTGATCGATCATATCCAACTCTGATCGGTCATAATCTCATTACTGATCGATCATCCTGACATCCAAAGTAATTTTAATCGATTGAAACGTGTTTTAATCGATTAAAATAGTTCTGATCGCTCATATTTAAGATCTGATCGATTATAATGCATTCTGACCTATTATATTCCAATTCTAATCGGTCATAATGATTTCTAAAGGGTTTTAATCGATTAAAAGAAGTTTGTATCGATTAAAATACTGTAAAAACAATTCTTTACGCATTCTTAGTGATTTTAATCGTTTCTTAAAAAACTATATCGGTTAAAACTATTGTTAAGAAGGTTCTTTGTCAAAATGCTTTTGTTTGATTTGTTTAAAACTATTTTTGAGGCATTTTGCAAATTGAGTGAAGAAGCTTTATGCAGTGGAAAAGGTAAAGTGGTTTTACCTAAGCTTTCTGTTTAGACACACTAAGTCTTCAGCTCCATTCTTCTGAGTGACTTGTTTGACTGCTGCAGAGTTGACCCTTGACTTTATCTTTGACTTCATCAAATCAATGAGATCTTTGCTAGGATCACTTTCATTTCTATGTTGGCAATTTCAAGTGCTTGAAAAGACGTTTCAAGAGCCTCTTCAGCCGCATCCACATATGGTTGGTCAGTCGGTTTGCTAATCAGAAAGTCTTCTTCAGCTTGAACTGTGATGAGTTTATCATTTGTCACAAACTTGATTTTCTGGTGGAGCGTTGAAGGTATTGCCTTAGCGCTGTGAATCCAAGGTCTACCAAGGAGACAACTGTATGCTGGCGTGATATCCATCACGTGGAAGTCTATGTTGAAAATAGTAGGTCCAATTTGGATTGGTAGACTGATCTCTCCTACTACTTCACGCCTTGATCCGTCAAAGGCTCGAACAACTGTATTACTCGGTCGCATATGGGTTCCTTGTATTGTTATCTTGTCGAGTGTACTTTTAGGCATAACATTTAGGGATGACCCATTATCCACAAGTACTTTGGAAATGAGATACTCTTTGCATTTGACAGAGATATGCAAAGGCTTATTATGATTTGACCCTTTCAAAGGGAATTCTTCGTTGGTGAAGGTAAGATGATTATTAGCTGTAATATTACTAATAATTCCTTCGAACTTGTCTTGGGATATTGCATGCGGAACGAATGATTCATTCAAAACCTTTAACAGTGCGTTTCGATGCGGTTCAGAACTCATGATGAGGGATAACAAAGTTATTTTGCTTAGAGTACGATTGAGTTGATCTATGATGGAGTACTCGCTTTGTCTTATGTACTTGGAGTAACTCATTCTGTCTCCTCCTTGGATTCGTTTTCTTCTTCGGCTTTATTTTTCATTTTATCTTTAGGAATATTATCTTGTAATTCCTTGGGGGAATATATTCTTCCGCTTCTTGTCATGCCCCCAATACGGCTATGTTGGAGATATCTTGATTGACTTGGCGATTCTTCGAGTATCTCCAAGGTACAGCTTTATTTGATTCATAAGGGAAAGGACGCGGTACGAATAAGCGTAAAGGCGTTATTGCTTCTTCCCTTTTAGTGTTTGGAATGATTAACGGTGCTTGTTTGTTATCATCTTCAGATTTATTGACCGTCGTAGAGATTTTGATGACGAAAGGCTTCTTTTCCATTTTTCTGATTTGTGAAAAGCACATCAGTTAATCCTTTCTTTTTATTATCTTTATTATTAAACGAGGAGGGATATGTGAATGTATGCAATTTATGAATGCAATAGAAAATTTAAGGAGAGAAAAATAAATACTTTTTATTAGAAAGTGTAAATCCTTCTATACAATGCTTTGAAGCAAGTGTTGACAAAAGCAAAAAAGCTTGAAGAATCCTATAGGTAAATTAGGCTTTCTTCGTAATTCGTCTTCAGCTGTTATCACGTGATTTCTGAGCGTCTTGATTTGCTCAGATACCGCCCGGCTCATGTCTTCACTATATCGACAAGCCTCTTTTATCTTTTCTTCTTGATGAACGATCAAGGCATGCTGCTGATCAGACCTCTCTATTAGTCGGTCCTTTTCACGAAGTAATTGACCGTATTGAGCTAATCCATCTTTTTCTTTTTCATGTAGCTCCTCTAGGTCTATTCTGTATTTCTCAGCGGTTTCCCACCATTTTTGTGCTTCTGACCGAGTATTTGCTAGGTCATCTTGTATTAACTTGATCGTTCTTGCCTGTTCTGCAAGCGTGTTTTCGAGATGTGCTATTTCGTCATTGAAGTCCCGGAACAGACTATCTTGCTCAAGTCTTGGAATCTTCAATGCTTGCTTAGTCTCTTCCTGATAATCAGCACAATCGTTCTTAAGACGCTCTATTTCGTGGTCCTTCTTTTTACATTTCCTTTTTAGACCATCTATTATAAGGGTTGACTCTTGATCTTTTTCTTCGAAGGCTCTCAGCTGAGCTTCCATGACTTCAACCCTCTTGTTTAAGGCATTGACCTGCAATTGTAGCTCTTCACTGACTAAAGTTGTAGTGAATGCAGCAGATGGTTAGGGTATCCCTCTATTTTTTCTCCATTCTTCATATTCATGGGACGTAGAAACCTGAACCTTTCTGAGTTCTTTATCTCCCATGTAGACTGGTCTTTGCCATGCTTTCTGGACAGCGGATACTTCTTTAAAGTTATGGGAATAATGACATAGACTCAGCCCTCTGAGCTCTTCTTGAGTTGGTGCGGTCTGGGTTCTCATAAGTTGTCTCATAGCCATCTTAGGAGAGTAGGCTATACAACCCCTGAGGCCTAGTAATGGTATGCTCAGGTAATCTCCACATCGTATGAGAATATAACTGGGTCGGAACCAAGGGCATACCCAGGATATGTGTTCTATGTTCCAGCTTTCCAACTCAGTTTTCCATTCTAGCACTTGACGATGCTGAAGAGGGATTTTTGAAAAACTCCTTAAAGGATCAGGAAATACGCCCATATGGCTTGAGGCGTAGAAATGAGTAATACCCCACACGTATAGTAGTGAAGTGCAGCATCTAAGTGTTTTCCCCTGTTTCTGTCGGCAAAAATCTACGGAAAGCAGGGTGTCAGCAAGGATTGCAGGTATAGGACTCTTTGAATACACATCCCAGGCAAAGAATGCGTCCATTGCAGCATGATCCACGATGTTCACATGGAATGGGAATAATATGATTCCGAACATTGCTAATGCTAGAGTCTTGTTGAATGTAGACCAGTCCTTCTTTTCAGCTAAAGAGATTAAGTGGTCTTCTATTATAGCCATTTTCCAACCTCTGATATTCCCTTTTCCCTCTAGGGTGGATTGATGAGGAGGCAGTCGTATAATAGTAGCAACCTTACTCACGGTCGTATATACTCCTGAGCAAACGTAGACCCCAACTGACTGAGGCCATCTGACCATGAGTTCATATTCTTCTAAGGTTGGTACCAAGTCAAACTGCGAGAACTCGAAGCAGTGTAAATCGGGACTCCAGAAGTGGACCAATGCTCTAACAAATATTGGATCAATGCTGATCTTTAGGAGGTCAAGAATTCTTCCGTAAGACTTCTCAAAGCTAGCATAGACCTCCGGCGGCATATATGTACACAAATGCCTTAACTTCTCTACACGGCATAGAAGGATCTCCACTTTCTTTAATTGTCTATTACTGGATCCCTCCATTATCTAGCAAAATTGAAAATGCATGATATGAGGATGAGTTTTTGTAAATGCATGTATGCAAGTGTTTATTTTTCTAAGTATTATCATGTTTTATTCCTAGTATGATGCATGATAATACCGGGTTTTCCTTGAAAGAAAAGCTTATCTATATGAATGTTTATGGATTTTAATGAAGAGAGTCCTATTTTCTTCCCTTTTTTTTTTATTTTTATGAAGAAAAGGTAATATGAATTATAAGACTTTTGCTAATAATTTTAATTTTGTAACAGAGGTATTTTTATGACTTTAATCTGTTTTTATATTTTTTATGACCCTTTATCTCTTCTGTCGGTCAACGTGGCTACTTAGCTTACAAAGAACCTGAAACCAGGCTAGCTTAACTGAAGACTGTCCGAGATAAAGGTCTTTTATCTTTTCACTTTTTGTGATTTTTAGGGTTTTTCATTTTTTTGTTGTATGATTACCCTATGCTAATGCATCAATACAAATGCAGGCAAACAAATGCACACACAATTCGTACATCCACGAGCGGAGCCACGCTTATTTAATCACGAGGTGGGATTTTCCTGCAGAAACGTGCTTGGTTTAGGTGGTTCTAGCTGTTCTCACCGAGGCCAACGGTCCCCAAGGTGCCCCCATTATAGGGACCTCTCAACTCTCAATCCTCGGGTCATGCACGGAACTCCGTGTCGACATCCTTAGACCAAAAGAAGAGAGTTATCACCTTGAGTTGGTGGTTTTCCGACAACGGTAGTAGCCCCGTGTGCCAACTAACCGATCGTATCTGCCACCCACTCCCTATAGGTATTCACTCTTGCCCCGGGTATAGAGGGACTGTTGTGTGCAAGGGTTTTTGTGTGCAATTTATATTTCAAACAATTGCAGAAATAATCATACGACAGTTATTTAAAGCCATACAATAAAAACATACAAAAGGGTAAAGGCGTAATTTCAAATCTTTGCTTAGTTTGAATTTATCCGTCACTAAATGGGATCAACTCTCTAGCTTCCCCAGTGGAGTCGCCATGCTGTCGCGCAGTTCGTTCGACGTCCGGGGACGTCTCGAACGTTCTGCGAGCGATCGCGAAAAGATGGTTGGACTCGCGTTTTTTGTTAAAATTGTGTTCATTGCTTCAGAGGTGTTCAACACTCGAACTATCCTCTAATAGAAGCAAGGTTTTCGAAAAGGGGTTCTTTTGGAGTCGCCACCAATGTTTTGACCAGAAACATTGGAAAAGGAAAAAAAGGCGTTGATTTTATTAAAAACCAACTTGGCCATTATAACCGGAGTCGGGTAAGGGAGTTAGTTACGTGTGGGGAAGGTATTAGCACCCCACAACGCCCCTTTCGGGTTCCCTATGACGGATTAATTCATTTAAGTCCAGATTACAAGAAATTACGCGATTACCCTTATTTTATTTATTTAATAAATATGGCTATCTACATGATTTATCTACATTGCATACGAAGTAAATAAAGCGATAAAGGAGAAGAGAATTGAGAAAAACCTCCAGTAGCAAGCTTTATATTATAAGTCTTTTACAAAGAGGACGCGTTTCGGCAGTCCTTCGCTCTACGAGCAACTCTCCTCTCGATTACAGACTCGACTCGACTAAAATTTCTAGAAGAATCGAATGCCGGAATATAAATTCCTTAAGCTGATTGTTACCTATTAAAGGCAATCGGAAAGATCATTCGAGAGAGGGAGAGAAGAAGACAAGTCCAGGAATTCTCCGGTGTCCGAGGTGTGTGAAATGAGACAAATGAGGCTCCTATTTATAGTATTTTTCGCTGCCCGGGACTTTGGGACGGCCGTCCGGGT
Source organism: Sphenostylis stenocarpa (assembly GCA_963425845.1). Lineage (NCBI taxonomy): Eukaryota > Viridiplantae > Streptophyta > Magnoliopsida > Fabales > Fabaceae > Sphenostylis > Sphenostylis stenocarpa. Next base: position 41,305,542 of record OY731400.1, read on the forward strand.
TGGGACGGCCGTCCCAAGCGTGTTTTTCACGTTGTGCCAATGCGGGACGGCCGGTCCGGGTTGGGACGGCCGTCCCAAATGCAATTTAACGAAGGCTGAGACCCCACGGGGTTTGGGACGGCCGTCCCACATTCGGGACGCGCGTCCCAACCGCTTAATTGCAGTTGGGACGGCCGTCCCAACCTACAGGATGGTGGTCTCGACCTGTTTTGTCCAGTCTTCGCGTTCTGGGACCCCGGGAAGCTTTCCTTTCCTTTTTCGGACATAGATTGATGCCGATGTGTGTCCGTTGAAGCTTTATCTTCATATAGGAAGTCTTCTTGGCCTTCATTAAGATGCGGGGCGAGCTTTGTCTTTGTGTAGGAAGTCTCTTTTGGTCTTTATTGTGTGAATGAATGAACTCCGTCTTTTGTTGTGGGAGCTCCTTCTCGTTTTGGGGAGCCGGATGAACTCCATCTTTGGGCGAAGCTCCTCTAGCTTTTATTTTGAGAGGCCGGGCAAAATTAGGGGTCTACAGGGGACCATTTCCCCAGATATGCAAAGACTATTGGAAAAAGAAGCTCAATCAATACAGCCCCATCAGGAAAAAACTGAGGCCATCAATTTGGGACAAGGAGATAATAAGAAGGAAGTAAATATTGGTACCCAAATTGATGACGATGTCAGGGAAAGGTTGATACAATTATTAAGAGAGTATGTGGACGTGTTCGCATGGTCCTACCATGATATGCCTGGAATTGATGAAAGCATAGTGGAGCATAGATTACCACTAAAAGAGGGATTTCGGCCAGTTAAGCAGAAGCTCAGAAGAGTAAAGCCCGAATGGTCCTTGAAAATTAAGGAAGAAGTAGAAAAACAGTTGGATGCCAATTTTCTGATCGTGTCCAAATACCCTGAATGGTTGGCAAACATCGTGCCAGTTATAAAGAAAAATGGAAAAATCAGAGTATGCGTAGATTACAGGGACTTAAATCGTGCAAGTCCAAAAGATGATTTTCCCTTACCACATATTGATATGTTGGTAGATCACACCGCTACGAATACTCTCTATTCTTTCATGGATGGATATGTAGGGTATAACCAAATTAAATTGGCTGTTGAAGATAGAGAAAAAACTTCCTTCATTATGCCGTGGGGTACATTCTGTTATAGAGTAATGCCTTTTGGACTCAAGAATGCAGGAGCTACTTATCAAAGAGCTATGGTAACATTATTTCACGATATTATCCACAAAGAAATTGAAGTATATGTGGATGATATGATTGCCAAGTCCAAAAATGAGATGGACCACCTCCAATACTTGAAGAAGTTATTCAATCGACTTCGGAAATACCAGATCAAGCTTAATCCGGCTAAATGTACATTTGGAGTACGGTCAGGTAAACTCCTTGGGTTCATTGTCAGTAAAAAAGGAACTGAGGTAGACCCTGATAAAACAAAGGCAATTTTGGAAATGCCCGTACCAAGAACGGAAAAAGAAGTCAGAGGGTTTCTAGGCCGAATAAACTATATTGCACGATTCATTGCGCAATTAACAGACAAGTGTACACCCATTTTCAAGTTGTTGCATAAAAATAAACCGAAAGTTTGGAATGATGAGTGTCAACGACTTTTGAAAAGATCAAAATGTGCTTAACCAATCCCCTAGTGTTAGTACCACCTGTGGAAGGAAAACCCCTGATTCTTTACCTTTCAGTACTCGACGAGTCCATGGGATGTGTGCTCGGTCAACAAGATGATACGAGTAAGAAAGAACAAGTCGTATATTACCTCAGTAAGAAATTTCTAAACTGAGACCCGTTATACACCACTCGAAAAAACATGTTGTGCATTGGTATGGGCAACTCAGTGCCTTCGACAATATATGGTTAGACATACGACTTGGTTAATTGCCAAAATGGATCCAATCAAATACCTGTTTGAAAAATCTGTCTTGACTGGAAGGATCGCCAGGTGGCAGGTGAAACACTTGGTGGATTTGATGAAGACATATTCGAGTTGATATAGTTTAGTTTGTGGGTGTGTAGATGAATAGGTTAGAAGTTTAGAACTTAATCTCTTGATAGGCAAATAAATCTTGTGATAAGCGCCTTAAAATGATGCATCTCAGTGAAATCATTTTTCTGCATGAAAAACTAACATTTAAGCATTAAAAGAAAAAACTAAGTTTTTCAATCTGTTGAAAAGAAATTTCAATCTGTTAAAATCACTTAAACATAAGAAATGTTCTTATAGATTCAAAATTTCAATTGGTTGAATCACAGAATCAACAGGTTAAAATATTCTTAATGAATTTTTCAAATATCAAAGGTTTCGCATTTTCAAACTGTTAAAATATTTTTGTTAAATTGTTGAAACACAGAATATATTTTTTCAGTCTAAGTGTTTTTCAACTTCAATCTATTGAAATACTTTTCAATCTGTTAAAACAGAGAGACTATTTTTCTGACTCAGAGTCTACAGGATTTCAATCTGTTGAAAGGTTTTTTAATCGATTGAAACAGAGAGCTGTCATTCTTCATTAAGCTATTTCAATCCATTGAAAACACGAATCAATCGATTGAATGAAATTTTAAATGAAATCAATCGATTGAAACGTCGTTTTAATCAATTGAAATACATTCTAATCGATCATAATTTGATTCTGATCGATCATAACTTGTTCTAATCAGTCATAATGTTGTTCTGATCGATCATTTGCATCTCTGAATCAGTTTTTATCAGTTTAAACGTTCTGGTTCTCTCTTTTACTCTATAAATACAGATTTGATCTATCTTTTGAAATATACAATTTGAGAAAACATTTGAAAGCAATCTTTGAGCAATCATATCCGTGACTTTCTTTGAGCATTTAGAATCTTTTCATATCATAAGGTGCTTTGATCAAGATTGTTGTTAATCAAAGAGAGAAAGTGTTGAGTTAGAATTGCTTCGGACAATTGTACTTGATAAAGCTTCGATCCGGGTTTTTTCTTTTCATACTCTTGTGTAATGTGTGGTTGCGTAGATTGGTTTTTAATCTACACTGGTTACAGTAACTGGATTTGGTTACTGGGAGGTTTCAAGAGTCTATCTTGTGGGTTTGTAAGATAGTTCTTGGGGTAGATTGGTGAATATCTATTGGTTGTATTTTTCACTGGAATTAGTGGAACTTGGCAGATTTGTCAAGAACTGGATGTAGCTCTGGTAAAGAGTGAACCAATATAAATTGTTGTGTTGAATTTCTTCTTTCATCTCTTTTATTTCTTGTCTATTTACTTGTTGTGATTAAAATCAAACCTACCTACACAAGAATTAAATAAAGGTAATTCATTCTTCCAAGAGAAAGTAAGTTTTGCGAAAAAGTTTTCTAAAGTTCAATTCACCCCCCTCTTGAACTCAACCATTAATTCTTTCAATTGGTACCAGAGCTGGTTCTTGTAAGATACTCAAGAATTCGGTCCAAGAATGGTCGAGGGAAAGATGAATTTTTCGAAGAGCCTCCATAAACAGGCCTCCTCTTTTTCTCGGTGTGAATTATTCTTTTCGGAAGGTTAGAATGAAAATCTTTATTGAATCTCCCGATAGAGGTATTTGGGAAACAATTGTTAATGGTCCTTACAAACCAACTCATATAGTGGATGGTAAAGTAGTTGAGAAAAATTGGGCTGAATTGACTCGATGCGAGAAAATAGGAGAGTCCAATATGATTATACTTGCTAAAAATATTATTACTTCTTCTTTAAATCTTGATGAGTTTTTCAGGGTGTCTCAATGTGCCTCTGCCAAAGAGATGTGGGAAATTCTAGAGGTCACACATGAGGGTACATCTCGACGTGAAAAGGGCAAGAAAGCATGAGTTAATCGGGGACTATGAATTGTTCAAAATGCAGCAAGGAGAAACAATTGCGGATGTACGAGAAAGATTCACGCACATAGTCAATCATTTAATTGGGCTAGGAAAGACTTTTGACAAGGAAGAGTTGAACATCAAAATCTTGAAGTGTTTGGACAGAACTTGGCAACCAAAGGTGACAGACTATATGAGAATCAAGAGACTTGACTCGAAATGACTACTTGCTTCACTATTTGGTAAGTTAAGGGAACATGAGTTGGAAATCATTAGGTTCAAAGAACAAGAGAATGCAGAGAAGAAAAGCAGAAACATTGTTCTCAAGACGATTGAAGAAAACGAGTGAGTCTGAAGAAGATGAATCCGAGAATCTAACTCGTTGGTTAAGAAGTTTGGAAAATTTCTTAGAAGGAAGAACAGAACTGGGCAAGTTAAAAGGTACATCGATAAAAAGACTGACTCCATTCAAAATACTTTTACTTGTTATTCTTGTGGTAAGCAGGGACACATAAGAAGTGAATGTCCGGAAAAGACCAAGAATCAGAACAAGAAAGAGTCAAAGTACAAAGGGAAAAAGGCCTACATAGCTTGGCAAGATAATAATTCATCCTCCAGTTCTGCATCCGAAGGTGAAGAGGTGAACCTATGTTTGATGGCTGGCTGTGAATCCTCTTCATCACATGTAAGTTCAACTCCCACAGAAAATGAAATGAATTACAGCACATTACTAAATGCTTTCAATGAAATGCATAGTGAAGCCAGAAATTTATCTCATACAAATAATCGGTTAAAAGGACTAAACAACTGGTTAGAAAATAGGGTTAAAAGCCTAGGTGGTAATCTCTATATCATGGTAATTGTTGATGATTTTTCCATATTTACCTGGACTATCTTTCTAAAAGCCAAATCTGATTCTTACAAATCTTTCAAAAAGCTTGCCAAGGTTTTACATAATGAAAAAGGGTACTTCATTACATCTATTCAAAGTGACAATGGTGGAGAATTTGTAAATGAAAAGTTTGAATCATTTTGTGAAAAGTTTGGCATAAAACACAATTTTTCTGCTCCAAGAACTCCTCAACAGAACGGTGTTGTGGAAAGAAAGAACAGATCCATTGTGGAACTTGCTAGAACAATGCTTTGTGAAAATTCTTTACCTAAATATTTTTGGGCAGATAGGTAAAACATTGCTTGTCATGTTTTGAATAGAGTCTTGATTAGACTCATGCTTAAGAAAACCCCATATGAACTCGTATAAAGGAAGAAAACCCAACATAAACTATTTCAGTGGTTTTTGGATGTACGTGTTTTGTTTTAAACAATGGGAAAGAAAATATTGGCAAGTTTGATGAAAAAATCTGATAAAGGAATCTTTCTTGGTTATTCTACTAACGACCATGCATATAGAGTCTACAATTTAAGACTCGGAAATCGTTGAAAGAATCAGTACATGTTGTTTTTAATGAGTATCCTCGAGTGTTGCAGATAATCAGAACAACAGGTACTGCAGATGATGAAGACTTAACTGATAATTCTTATCAGTTAAAATATCCCAGTAGCTCGAATCGACTATCTGTCGAAGAAGGTGATCAATCGGTTGATCCTGCAAAAGCCGATCCACCAAGAATTACTGAAGAACAGGAAGAAGATGTCCTGGAAGAGCTTCCTAAAGAATGGATTGTTCCAAGAGATATTTCTCTAGACAATATCATCGGGCAAATCAATAAGGGAGTATCCACTAGACATTCTCTTAATCAATTCTGCAATCATATGGCATTCATTTCACAAATAGAACCTAAAACTGTTAAAGAAGCATTAAATGATGAATATTGGGTTAGTGCCATGCATGATGAGCTTAATCAGTTTGAAAGGAATAACGTGTGGGAATTAGTTCCTAAAACCAAAGATATCAATGTAATTGGTACTAAGTGGGTATTCAAAAACAAACTAGATGAACACGGCATTATCACTAGAAATAAAGCTAGGTTGGTAGCCAAAGGGTATAACCAACAAGAGGGTATTGATTTTGATGAAACCTTTGCACCTGTAGCTAGACTTGAAGCTGTCAGATTATTATTAGCTTATGCTTGTATAAGTGGTTTCAGATTACTACAGATGGATGTCAAGAGTGCCTTTCTAAATGGACTCATCAATGAAGAAGTTTATGTTTCTCAACCTCCTGGTTTTGAAAATCACAAGCATCCTGACCATGTCTACAAATTGAAAAAGGCTCTTTATGGTTTAAAGCAAGCTCCTAGACAATGGTATGAGAGGTTAAGTAACTTCTTAATTGATCAAGGATACAAACGAGGTGAAGTTGATAAAACCTTATTCATTAAAAAATCTGGAACTGACATTATTCTGGTGCAGGTGTATGTTGATGATATCATTTTCGGTTCTACTAATAATGCATTGTGTAATAAGTTTGTTAAGGAAATGCAAAGTGAATTTGAAATGTCTATGATGGGAGAATTGAATTTCTTCCTTGGTCTCCAGGTTAAGCAATTAAAAAATGGCATATTCCTAAGTCAATCTAAATACTGCAATGAGTTGTTGAAGAAATTTGATATGCACAATTGCAAAGAATCCTCTACACCCATGTCTACTAACTGCTGTCTAGATTTAGATGAAAAAGGGAAATCTGTTGATCAAACAAAATATAGAGGTTTGATTGGTTCTCTGCTATATCTAACTGCTAGTAGGCCTGACATTATGTTTAGTGTGTGCCTTTGTGCTAGATTTCAGGAAAATCCAAAGGAATCACATCTTACCACTGCTAAAAGGATTCTAAAGTACCTTAAAGGAACCGTTAATGTCAGACTATGGTATCCTGAAGGTGCATCTCTTAAACTTGTTGGATTTTCTGATTCTGACTTTGCAGGATGTAGATTGGACAGGAAAAGTACCTCTGGTACATGTCATTTACTGGGAAGCAGTCTCATATCTTGGCACAGCAAAAAGCAAGCATGTGTTGCTCTTTCAACTGCAGAAGCTGAATACATTGCAGCTGGGAGTTTTTGTGCTCAAAGTATCTATCTTAAACAGCAACTGAAAGATTATGGAGTGGCTCTTAACACGGTACCTCTGGTTTGTGATAATACTAGTGCAATAAATCTGACTAAGAATCCTATCCAACACTCTAGAACTAAGCATATTGAAATTAGACATCACTTTATTAGAGAACATGTATCTAGGGGTGATTGTGAAATCTTATTCATTGAATCTGAAAAACAGTTAGCTGACTTATTGACTAAACCACTTCCTAGAGATAGACTTAATATGCTTAGAACTGAATTAGGAATTCTGGATATAACTAGTATTGAATAACTGATTCTTTATGGTGATTATGATTTTTGTTTAAACAAGTTGATAACATGTTCAATCGATTAAAATTGTCTGAAAATCTTGAAATTATTTGTTTTAATCGATTGAAATTGCGAAATAATCTATTGATTTTCTGATTCTCTATCTAAGTTCATGATATGTTACCAGTTCAATCGATTAAATGAGGTTTTAATCGATTTATTTCAATAACCTTGTAGCTCTGCATGTTTTTTCTTCTATAAATCAATCGATTAAATCTTCGATTCAATCGATTTATTTTACTTATGATAATCTGCAATTGCAAAAACAATTGATTTCATGAAAAATCAATTGGTTAATTTTTTTCTAGGAATAGTAGTGTATGCTCTGCCTCTAAACAATTACTGCAGATTGGGTTGAATGCATTTACAACGGGATATCCTTCAACTACTCTCTTAAATATCAGAGTTATCCAATAAAAGCCGATTGACACTGATTGGATATCAGATGTGAGGGTAATTAAGGTGCATAGTAACAATTCTCTCTCTCTCCACCTTTACCATCACTGCACTGAAGCAGAGAAGCAGTAATACATTAAAGACAAAATTGTGAAGATGAAGGGACCGGGTGTTCTCATTTCAACTTAAGCATACAGTAGTTTTTGAATAGCTTATACTTTCTTCTTGAAAAACATTCTCTCTTCTCTGTTTTCCTTCTGTTCATTCCACAAATCAGCATGCTCAAATGCACCAAATCTGGAAGGAAGAAGTTCAGCAAAGGAGAGTCCTCTGCTGCAATGCAAGAACCATCGGTAGGAGGGCGCATTGAATCATGGTTCAACGGGAACCAAGAGAAGATGGATTTGTTCATTCATGAAATGAGCAGGAAACAAATCAATATACCCAAGGTTCTAAAATTTTCATGGTTTGATGCTGAAGGTTTCAGAGGGGTTCGGAAACTACTGCAACATCAAAAACTTCAGAAATTTCTGGAACTAAATGGTAGGATTTACCCTGACCTGATCAAAGTCTTTTTCACCAACTTGTCATTTGAAGGGTCTACTCTAAAAACTCAAGTCAAAGGAGTGGACATTGAAATTACTCCCAATGTCTGGAAAGAGGTTGCTGGACTCAAGGATGAAGGTGTAAAAGTCACCAAAGGGTATACCTCGGAAGTAGAAGAATTTAACAAAGTTCAGTACTTTCGTTCTTGTCTGAAGAATAGGCATGACTCCGTAAGTTCCTTCAACACTGGAAAGTTGAAGCTTGAGGAAAGAGTACTCGCGTTCATTATGTCCTGGCAGCTCACACCCAGGGGGAGCAATCATGCAGTACTAAATTTAGGAGATTTGGTACTGATGTACTGCATTCACCACAGAATAAGGGTGAACTGGGTTTTTGTCATCAAGGACCACATGATCAAAGCAAAAAGGCTAAGTGATTTCAGGTATCCTTATGCAATATTGATTTCTAAATTTTTAACTCATTTTGGTGTTGATTTGGAAGGTGAATTAGTTGAAACTGTTCGTCCCACAAATGAGGTCAATAATTCTGTCCTTCATAAAATGGGGTTCATTAAAATTGACGGTGAATGGATTTCCAAAGAAGAAGCAGGAAGAGAAGAAGAAATTGAAGAAGAAGAGCAAGAGGAAGATGTCAATACTGGTGTCCCAGTTCGAAAGAACCATGCTACATCAGATGAATGAACTACAAACCAATCAAAGGAGGCACATGGAGATGACGGTTGCTCTGCGGGCTCGTCAGCATTATTTGGATGAAAATTTCATTGCCAGATTTCAACACATTGACAACCAATTGGAAGATATCTACAACAGGATTGTTGATCTGCAGTTTAATCAAGGTCCCGGGAACGGGGATGAATGAAGTCTTATTTTTTCTTGTTTCTTTTCTTTTTATTTTTGGGTACCTACGTGGTACTATTGGACTGTAACTAAAACACTTTATTTGATGCAGTCAAATAGGGGGAGAAGTGTTTGCTTAAAACTGTCACTACACACACACCACAAAATCATATATGACTCTATTCTGTTATTGAATTGTGCAGGTGCAGTGGATATTTGTCTCCATCAAATAGGGGGAGATTGAAGCACTTGGTGGATTTGATGAAGACATATTCGAGTTGATATAGTTTAGTTTGTGGGTGTGTAGATGAATAGGTTAGAAGTTTAGAACTTAATCTCTTGATAGGCAAATAAATCTTGTGATAAGCGCCTTAAAATGATGCATCTCAATGAAATCATTTTTCTGCATGAAAAACTAACATTTAAGCATTAAAAGAACAAACTAAGTTTTTCAATCTGTTGAAAAGAAATTTCAATCTGTTAAAATCACTTAAACATAAGAAATGTTCTTATAGATTCGAAATTTCAATTGGTTGAATCACAGAATCAACAGGTTAAAATATTCTTAATGAATTTTTCAAATATCAAAGGTTTCGCATTTTCAAACTGTTAAAATATTTTTGTTACTGTTGAAACACAAAAACTATTTTTTCAGTCTAAGTGTTTTTCAACTTCAATCTGTTGAAATACTTTTCAATCTGTTAAAACAGAGAGACTATTTTTCTGACTAAGAATCTACAGGATTTCAATCTGTTGAAAGGTTTTTTAATCGATTGAAACAGAGAGCTGTCATTCTTCATTAAGCTATTTCAATCCATTGAAAACACGAATCAATCGATTGAATGAAATTTTAAATGAAATCAATCGATTGAAACGTCATTTTAATCAATTGAAATACATTCTGATTGATCATAATTTGATTCTGATCGATCATAACTTGTTCTAATTAGTCATAATGTTGTTCTGATCTATCATTTGCGTCTCTGAATCAGTTTTTATCAGTTTAAACATTCTGGTTCTCTCTTTTACTCTATAAATACAAATTTGATCTATCTTTTGAAATATACAATTTGAGAAAACATTTGAAAGCAATCTTTGAGCAATCATATCCGTGACTTTCTTTGAGCATTTAGAATCTTTTCATATCATAAGGTGCTTTGATCAAGATTGTTGTTAATCAAAGAGAGAAAGTGTTGAGTTAGAATTGCTTCTGGACAATTGTACTGATAAAGCTTCAGTCCAGGTTTTTTCTTTTCATACTCTTGTGTAAAGTGTGGTTGTGTAGATTGGTTTTTGATCTACACTGGTTACAGTAACTAGATTTGGTTACTGGGAGGTTTCAAGAGTCTATCTTGTGGGTTTGTAAGATAGTTCTTGGGGTAGATTGGTGAATATCTACTGGTTGTATTTTTCACTGGAATTAGTGGAACTTGGCAGATTTGTCAAGAACTGGATGTAGCTCTAGTAAAGAGTGAACCAGTATAAATTGTTGTGTTGAATTTCTTCTTTCATCTCTTTTATTTCTTGTCTATTTACTTGCTGTGATTAAAATCAAACCTACCTACACAAGAATTAAATAAAGGTAATTCATTCTTCCAAGAGAAAGTAAGTTTTGCGAAAAAGTTTTCTAAAGTTCAATTCACCCCCCCTCTTGAACTCAACCATTAATTCTTTCAGCAGGTTCTCCTTTCAGAATTTGACATTGTTAATGTCACTCAGAAAGCTATCAAAGGTAGTCCTTTAGCAGATTACCTGGCACATGGACCAACTGAAGAATATCAATCCCTCCAAGATGATTTTCAAGATGAGCACATAATGCACATCCAACATGAAGAACTTGAAAATAATAAGTGGATTATGTTTTTCGATGGAGCTTCAAACTTACTTGGACATGGGATCAGAGCTATTTTAATATCTCCCGAAAAGAAGTATATCCCGGTAACAGCCAGGCTAAACTTTGATTGCATGAACAATATGGTAGAATACGAAGCCTGTGCTCCGGGTATTCAAACAGCTCTAGATCATGGGGTGACCAAACTTAAAGTATTCGATGACTCATCGCTTGTCATTTACCAAATCAAAGGTGAATGGGAAACTAGAAATTCCAAATTAATCCCTTATCTGGAGCACATCCGCAATATGACTTCAAAAATGGAAAACGTTAGTTTCGAGTACATCCCTCGGGAAGATAACCAGATTGCAGATGCCCTTGCAACACTATCATCCATGTTCCGTTAGGACAAGAACATGAGATGCCCATCATCCAAGTCAAAAGGCACGATAAACAAGCCTTTTGTATGATAGTGGACAGTGAAAAGATAAAACCCCTTGGTATCATGACATAAGGCGATACTTGACAAAAGGTGAATACCCCGAGGGAATCAATGACAATGATAAAAGGATCATTCGGAAAAGGGCCATAGGGTTTATGTTGATAATAAAAACCCTTTATAAAAAGAATTTTGATTCTACTTTGTTAAGATGTGTCAATCTTAAAGAAGCCCAGACGTTGGTTAAAGAAATACATGAGGGAATCTTCGGGACCCATGCACCAGGGCATATCATGGCTAAAAAAATTCTCAGGGTAGGATATTTTTGGTCCACAATGGAAAAAGACTGTCATCAGTATGCCAAAAAATGTCACAAGTGCCAGGTACATGCGGATAATGTACATGTTCCACCGGTACCTCTCAATGTTATGGCTATCCCTTGGCCATTTGCTATGTGGGGCATAGATGTTATCGGACCCATTGAGCCTAAGGCATCCAATGGTCATCGATTCATTTTGATGGCTATCGATTACTTCACTAAATGGGTAGAAGCTGCATCTTATGCACATGTGACTAAAAAGGTAGTGACTACCTTTATCAAGAGAAATATCATATGTCGATATGGCATCCCACATCGTCTTATTACTGATAATGGAACCAATTTGAATAATAAGATGATGGAAGAACTATGCGAGGATTTCAAAATTCAACACCATAATTCTTCTCCTTATCGGCCCAAAATGAATGGCGCAGTAGAAGCGGCCAATAAAAACATCAAAAAGATTGTTCAAAAGATGGTAAGACCTATAAGGATTGGCATGAAATGTTGCCTTTTGCTCTTCATGGTTATCGAACGTCTGTACGGACCTCAACAGGATCTACTCCTTTCTCCCTTGTATATGGTATGGAGGTCGTATTACCAATAGAGGTTGAAATACCTTCCTTGCGAATTATAATGGAAGCAAAATTAACAAAAGCTGAATGGGTTCAAAGTCGATATGATCAATTAAACCTTATCGATGAAAAGTGACTAAATGCTATATGTCATGGACAAGCCTATCAAAAGAAGATCAAAAGGGCTTATGATAAAAAGGTCCATCCTCATACTTATCAAGAAGGGGATCTAGTGATAAAGAAACTGCTTCCAGCCCAGAAGGATAAAATTGGAAAATGGGCAGCAAACTACGAAAGACCCTTTGTGGTCAAACGAGCTTTCTTAGGAGGGGCACTTATCCTCACTAATATGGATGGAGAGGAATTTCGACTCCCGATCAATTCTGATGAGGTGAAAAAGTATTATGCTTGAAGACATTGCTCAAGACCCGTCAGGAATGAAAACCCACAAAGGGCATCCCTGGGCAAAAGATAGGGTCTATATCCCTCGCTAGGATACGTCCTAGGCAAAAAGTAGAGGTAAAAAAATGTTAAAAAAATATATAATAAAAAAATATAAAAAAATTTAGAGCAATGGTTACCTCGATCGAAAACCGAAAGACGGCTAAGGTAACATTCTTCCAAAAGCAAACAATCTGCATAGTCTTCACTCGACCTCGGGCATCTCAACCGAAGCAATTAGGAGAACCGGGGCGAGATATCATAGACATGACTATTTAAGCCTAAACAAGTATGGCCAACCCTAACCAACCATTCTTCTAAATACCCTTGAAATCCTTCTATAAAAGAAATAAACTTTTGCTCTTTTATCAATAAAATCCCTTTTCATTTCCTTTCTCTTGACCAAATATTATGGAAATGTCTCTTTATTGATAAATCATAAATATGCGCAAAGACCTTTAATCAAAGATCAAGCATGCATCTAAAAAGGGGAAGCATAAAAAAATATATAATAATAAGAAAAGAATAAATGCCTGCTAGGATATTCTTAGGTATAAATTAAGGTAGCCTGCTAGATCGGAAATCCCAAAAGAACTGTCTAGGCAAAAGAAAAGGAAAAAACCCCCTAAGGTATTCTAGGCAAAAATTAAGGCAGCCCACTAGATCGAAAACACGTAAAGGGCGGTCTAGGAAAAAGATAGGGCTAAAACCAAAAGATGAATAAAAAAGGAGTCCATCATCATGGTCATAAAGGAGGATCCCATCGGAATATTCATAAGAAGCCAACGGGAGAAGGCCAGTTACTTTCTAAATGCATCAAAAATAAATAAATAAATAGATTGCATTTAGAACATCCACACACAAAGTAGTTGCACAATATGACTTTGTCAAAATCAAGAAAAAATAATCTTCTTTAAACAAGAATAATAAACATGCATGTAAGGAGGCTAGTCTCCATACTTGTGATTGAAAACAGGAGGCGTCAGAACTCAATCTCCAAATAAAATTAAAATCGCGAAAGAGAAGGCGAAATCAAACCACTCAAGCAGAATAAAGAGCTTCAAGAAAAATAACTCCAACCATTCTCCTTCTACCCCAATATAAAGAAGGTACATCGAAAAAAGAGGCCAACGGAAAAGCTTGATCATCTCAAGCAAACCTTCGCCTATTCCGAAGGCAAAACAAAAAGATTACCTCACGAATCAACTTCATCATCACATGAGTCATCGAGCACGTTCATCCAAAAGTCTCCACCACATTTCCAAAGGAGAATAAGGACTACACAAAAATCAACCAAAGAAGATATGAAGTCAAAATCTCCATATCCCCAGGGGTTCAACAAAAAAAGAAAGAAAAGAAAAATCTTTCATTTCCCAGTAGAGGCCACAACAAAAAAAGGCCGAATAAAATCCCCAAGTAAAGCATCTTAGAAAAATCTACAAAAAGAGGAAAACAAGAAAATTCCCATCCTCCAGCTCAACAAGAGCTTCACAAAGCCAGGAGCCAAGACTCCATCATCACAAAAATCAAATCAAAATTGGATCCCCAGGAAGCCAACGAACTCCGAGGTGGATCACCAAAAAAGAAAAAAAGAAGAAAATCTTTCATCCCTAGCGGATACTAAAAAAAGGAGGAAAAAGCCTGCATGCATAAAAGAAATAAAAATATAAAAAGGTGCACGCAATATCCAAAAGAAAGAAGCCCAATTTCAAAATCGCGAAAAAAAAAGATAAAATTGTGAGAAAAAGGCGAAAATCAAAATTCCCCAGCGGAATAAGAGCATTGGCAAAGCCATCTCATACCAATAGCATCCAACAAAGAGTAAAAAAACTCCAATCCCCGGGAAGGCAATCAAGTCCCCGATGGATCGCCAAAAAGAAAAATTATCCCTAGTGAGCCTATCAACAAAGGCAAAATTACAAATCCATATCCTCAAGAAGTTAAATTGCTTATAAATATATAAGCAAGACCTGGCAAGCAAAAGAGCCAATATCCCTAAAAAGGGAAATCAACCTATGCAAGAGGCAAATACAAGCCCAAGCATAAAGTCTTCATCAGTGAAGCATCTGCCTACACAAGAGGCACCATAAGCAAAAATAAAAAATCCCCAGTGGATTCCTGCCTAAAAAAGAAAAAGGCAACCATCAAATAATCCCCGACTGACAACATGTCGGATGGCTAAACAGAAAAGCCAAAAACAAAGAATCTCCAGTAAAAATCGGATGACTAAAATAGAAAAGTAAAAAACAAAGTAATTCACTCCCTGTAGATCGGCGCATGATAAAAAACAGTAAGCCGCCAACGCATCTCCAAAACCGGATGAGGGTTTGTACTCATCAAACACAAGACTGACTACCAAAAGGGCATTCTAAAAAGCCTTGTAGAACGAGGCTCGTCAACTTAGTGGGGGAAAGTACCCACAAGAATCTAGCAAGAGCAGATTCATACCTGGTGGGGGTAGGTACCCACAAGAGCTTAGCAAAAGTGGGCTCGTACCATGTGAGGGTAAGTACTCACAAAGAGTTTAGCAAAAGCGGACTCATACCTGGTGGGGGTAGGTACCCACAAGAGCTTAGCAAATGCGGGCTCGTACCTAGTGAGGGTAAGTACTCACAAGAATCTAGCAAATGTGGATTCATACCTGGTGGGGGTAGGTACCCACAAGAGCCTTGCAGAACGGGGCTCGTCAAGAGTTTAGCAAAACACGGACTCATGCCTGGTGGGGGTAGGTACCCACAAGAGTTTAGCAAAAGCGGACTCATACCTGGTGGGGGTAGGTACCCACAAGAGCTTAGCAAAACCAGGCTCATACCATGTGAGGGTAAGTACTCACAAGAATCTAGCAAATGCGGATTCATACCTGGTGGGGGTAGGTACCCACAAGAGCCTTGCAGAACGAGGCTCGTCAAGAGTTTAGCAAAATGCGGACTCATACCTGGTGGGGGTAGGTACCCACTAGAGTTTAGCAAAAGCGGACTCGTACCTGGTGGGGGTAGGTACCCACAAGAGCTTAGCAAAAGCGGGCTCGTACCATGTGAGGGTAAGTACTCACAAGAATCTAGCAAATGCGGATTCATACCTGGTGGGAGTAGGTACCCACAAGAGCTTTGCAAAACAGGGCTCGTCAAGAGTTTAGCAAACGCGGACTCATACATGGTGGGGGTAGGTACCCACATGAGCTTAGCAAACGTGGGCTCGTACTTGGTGAGGGTAAGTACTCACTAGAGTTTAGCAAAAGCGAACTCGTACTTGGTGGGGGTAGGTATCCACAAGAGCTTAGCAAATGCGGGCTCGTACCTAGTGAGGGTAAGTACTCACAAGAGCCTTATAGAAGGAGGTTAGGACCAGATGAGGGTCCATTCTCATCAAACTAGATAGGGGTTGGTACCTATCAAAAATATTTATCATCCAGAGGATCAGCAATTTCAGCAAAGGAGCATCCGAAGGATGACCGGGCAAAAAGGGTTAACTCCTTCACCTACCAACTAACACGAATAGTTAGTCTGGCAGGTGAAGGGGGGCAGTTGTAGACCCCTAATTTTGCCCGGCCTCTCAATAAAGATCAGAAGATTTCCTCTCTGAAGGCGGGTAAAATCTTCAGTGAACATCCATCGGCATCAACCGGCTTCCATCTGAAGAAAGGAAAGCTTCCCTGAAGCCCCAAAACACAAAATTTGGCCAGAACACTCGAGACAACCGTCCCAGAAGGCAGGACAACCGTCCAGACAGGCCAGACGCGCGTCTCAGATGTGAGACGCGTGTCCCACCCAAAATCACCACTTGGGACGCCCGTCCCAACCTCTGCAGACTGTGGTCCCTGTTTTCTGCACCCCAGACGGTCGTCCCGAGCTGCCAGGCTGAAAAAAACTATAAATAGGGGCCTCATTTGCGTTTTTTAGACACACCTCACTCCTCTCTTCTCTCCCTCTTTCGAATGATCTCTCCGATTGCCTAAAAGGTAACAATCAGTTAAGGAAGTTTCTTCCGTCATTCGATTCTTCTTAGAATTTTTGTAGTGTCGGTCCTGTATTCGGGGAGGAGAGTCTTTGTAGTGTGGGGGGTTGCCAAAACGCATCCTCACAGTTGAAAAGTTTTAATAAAAAGCTTGCTACGGAGGTTCTTTTCACTTCTCTTCTCTTTTATTGCTTTATTTACTGTTTTATGTATGCAATAGAAAATAGAATCATGTAGATAGCCATTTTTTAATATTGTATAATAAAATAGGGTAATAGCGTAATTTCTCTTAATCTTTACTTTATGAATTAATCTGTCATAGGGAACCCGAAAGGGGCGTCGTGGGGGTGCTAACACCTTCCCCACGTGTAACTAACTCCCTTACCTAACTCTAGTTACAATGGTCAAGTTTGGTTTTTCTTAAAATCAATGCCTTTTTATCCTTTTCCAGTGTTTATGGTCAAAACATTGGTGGTGACTCCATAAGAACCCTTTTACGAAAACCTTGCTTTTGTTAGAGGATAGTTCAGTTGTTGAGCACCTTGGGAGCAATGATCCCATTTTTAATGAAACGCGAGTCTAAACCATCTTTTCACGACCGCTCGCATAAACGTTCGAGATGTCCCTAGACGTCGGAACGGACGGCGGCGACAATGCATAAAAGGAGACTAGCTCCATGTTTGTGATTGAAAACAAGATCATCGAGACCGAGTCTACAAATAATGCCCTCAAGGAAACGGAGCAAGTCGTCAATCAAGCGACTCAGCAGAATAAGAGCTTGCAAAAATCAAGAGCTTCAGCTACCATCCTTCTACCCCAGAAAAAGAAGGCACAAATAAGAAGTCTCCTAACATTATTCTCCCTCAAGAAAACAGAGCAAGTCGACTCCAATAATCAAGCAACTCCAGAAAAATAAGAGCTTCCAGAAGTCAAAGCTCCAATTGCTATCCTTCTACCCAATAAAGGGAGGGAACAATCAACAAAGGAATAGCCGATGGAAAGGCTTAGTCATCCTCAAGAGGATCCCTGCCTACTCCGAAGGCAAAACAAAAATACTCCTCATGGCTCAGCATTACCACTACAAGAAAATCGTGTATTACTAACGGATATTTACCGACGGATTTGAAGTCGTCCGAAAATAATCATTACCGACGGAAATTACTGACGGATAAGAAATATTTGTGCAATTTGATGGTACTGATGGATATATCCGTCGGTAAAATAATAATTAGTTACCGATGGATATATCTGTCAATAAATCCGCCGGTAATTTATAGATGAATTTACCAACGGATATATCTGTCGGTAAATCCGTCGATAATTTAACAATTAATTACCGACGGATATATCCGTCGGTAAATTCATCTGTAAATTAATTACCGATGGATATTTCCATCGGTAAATTAACAATTATTTACAGACGAATATATCCGTCAGTAAAATTATATAATATAATTTAATTATTCACCTAATTAAAAAATAAAATATTTTTTATTTAATAATTTAATTTAATCATAATTAGATTAATTTATTATAATTTATTAAATTAAATAATTTAAAAATAAATATTTAATTATATATAAATATATAAATATATAAATATATAAATATATAAATATATAAATATATAAATATATAAATATATAAATATATAAATATAAATATATTTCTATATTTCTATATAAATATAATTTATTTGTAAATTGTTATCAAGAAAATCTAGTAGCTTAGTGGTTGGAGTATCAACCTCTGACTCTAAGGTACTGGGTTTGAAATCTGCCAATCCTGCCAATGACATTTCTCTTAATCTGATAATAATTCAAAGCTATAAAAATATAATATGAAGAAATAAATAATAAGAATATAAAGGGGAGGGGGTTCTATAAAAAAAATATGCTATAAATAAGTAAAATATTTAATAAATAATAAAATTATTACCGACGGATTCCAGTCCGTCGGTAATTTCGTAACACATTTACCGACGAATTTTGACCGTCGGTAATTTTAATATTTCTTGTAGTGTACCACTACATGAGTCATCGAGCACATTCGCCCAAACTCTCCTCCACACTCCCCAATGGAGAATAAAGGCTTCAAGAGTCCAATCTCCATACCATCAAGGGCTCAACAAAAAGAAGAAGAGAAAAGAAAACCCTTCATCTCTAGTAGATGACAAAAAAGCTATGACAAAGAAGACCGAATAAAATCCCCAAGTGGATCTCCCTATAAATGTCTATAAAAAGAAGGAATCAGAAATTAATATCCCTCAGTAGAATAAGAGCTTCACAAGGACAACTCGCAGCTAAGACTCCATCCCCAAGAAATTGACTAATTCCCTGGTGGAAGACCGAAAAGAAAAAACCTCATCCCTTGTGGACGCCCAAAAAGAAAAAAAAAGCCTGCGTGTATAAAAGAAACTAAAAAGTAAAAAAGCACACGCATTATCCCCATAAAAAAGCCAGATTTCAAAATTGCGATAAAAAAGAGATAAATCACAGAAAAAGACGAAATTAAAATCCTAACTTTTAGGTAAACAGAATGCCCATTCCCCAATGAAATAAGAGAATCAAAGAACCAGCTCACACCAGTACCTAACAAGGAGTCTAGGGTGAAACCAAAATCAGATCCCTGGGAAGGCAATCAATACCCAATGGATCATCAAAAAGAGAACAATCATCCTCCGTGAGCCTACACAAAGGCAAATTTAAAAATCACATCCCCAGAAGGGTCATTTGCCTATGCGTAGGCAAGATCTGGCAAATAAAGAGCCGACATCCCCAAAATGGGATATTAGCCTATTCAGAGGCAAAACAGTGCAAGCACGAAACCTTCAGAGGCACCATCAACAAATCCTCAAATGGATATCCGCCTACTCAAGAGGCACCATCAAAACCAACAAATCCTTCGTAAATTCCTGCCTACTTCAGAGGCATTTTACAAAGAATCCCCAGCATTCAACAAGCTGGATGGCTATTGCAAAAGACAAAAATTCAAAGAATCTCCAGAACATCGGAAGACATTACCAGAAAAGTAAAAAAACAAAATATCAAGTAGTCGGTTGGCAAGTGAAGGAGTTAACCCTCTTGCCCCGTTCATCCTTCGGATGCTCCTTCTTGTGGTAGCCGACCCTCCAGACGATAAATGTGTGTGTGCCTCCGGGATGCTCCTTCGTGCGGTAGCCAACCCCTTTGGACAAAAAGGTGTGAACCTCTAGGATGCTCCTTCTTGCGGTAGCCAACCCCTCGATTGATGAGTATGAACCCTCATCCAGTTGCTTGTAGCTTTGGGATGCTCCTTCTTGCGGTAGCCGACCCCTCGGCTGACAAGTGATAGAACCTCAGGATGCTCCTTCTTGCAGTAGCTGACCCCTCGGTTGATGAGTATGAACCCCTATCCAGGTGCTTGTAGCTTTGGGATGCTCCTTCTTGCGGTAGCCGACCCCTCGGCTGATAAGTGGTAGAACCTCAGGATGCTCCTTCTTGCGGTAACCAACCCCTCGGTTGATGAGTATGAACCCCCATCCGGTTGGTGCAGTCCACTTTGTAGGACTGGTGGTGGTGGCGACTTACTGCTCTAGCTCATGCGCCGTACCTTGTGAGGAGTGTTTCTGCTTGATATTCTATTTTTTTTACTTTTCTGGTAAAGTCTTCCGGTGTTTCGGGGATTTGTTGGTCTCCTTCCAGCTAGTTGAGTGCTGCGGATTCTTTGTTTTTTATCTTTTGTAGTGGTCATCCGACTTTGCTGGTGGTCGAGGATTTTTGGTGAGTGTCTATAGCCAGGAATCCGCTTGGAATTTTGTTGATTTTTTGGGTAATGCCTGTGAGCAGGCAGGCGTTTTGCTTGTTTGCCTTTTTCTCTTTGTTGGGAGAATGGTGGCTAATGCTTGGGATTAATCTCGCCTTTTTCCTTGGTTTATTTTTTTTTCTCACGATTTTGGATTTTGGCTTCTTCGGGATAGTGCATAAGCCTTTTTACTTTTTAGTCTCTTTTTATTACGTTGGCTATTTCTTTTTTGGAAGAGAATAAAGGAAAATAGCTTAACCAAAAGATTTTATTTATATATATCATGAATTTTGTACAATGATTATATATACAATGATGTTCCTGAGGTGGCGGCAGGCTCGACTGGGAGGCTGAAGACGACTCAGGAGGAGGAAACTACCGGAGCATGTGCCTCTGAAACTCTTCCTGGCTCCCGATCATGCCAAGCACGTGCTGGCTGATCATATCCAGGCTCTATATCACTCCCTCCTACCTCTGGCTGATGGTCTCCAGCCGTGTCTCAAAGATGTTATGCCTCAGGGACATCTGGTCTCACTGCTGGCGGATGTCATCCATGTGACGGTGGACGCCAGGAAAATCATCCCCGTAATGTTGCTGCTACTGCTCAAACTCTGGGGGCATGGGGATCTCCTACGACTCATCCAGATCCTGGATGTCTAGAGTCATGGCGAGCGTCGGGTGGAGGGTCACCTGGGACCCTGCCTAATGAGCATCCACATGCTGACGAACATGGACCCGCTGATATACTCGGGTCGGAGGATGGAGGGAATGTCCTCCCCGTTGGCGCATCCCCATCTTTCGGCCAACGAGGTGATGAGGGGAGCCATGAGGATGACTCCAACAGGGCGGCTCCCGAAGTCCTTCAAAGCCCTCAAGAAGAAGTAGTCGGGATTACACCGGCATCCATGCAGCATGCAGTGTAGCACTAAGAGATCAGGATGAGTGATCTTCCCTTGACTCTCTTTCCGTGCATGGATCGTCCCAACCAGCAACTTGTGGCAGATGCGGAGAGGAGGGTTGAGTGCTGACCCTTTCATTAGGGCCACTAGGATATGTGACCCGGTGAGATCCTCCCAAATCTCACCGGTGGTGAGGGCAGCTGGCCGCTCACAAATAGCTCCCTGATATTCCGGCGTCAGGGTGTCTGCAGGTTGGTTGAAGCCCATGGTGATGTTGAACTCATCCAATGTCATCTTCTGGTAGGTCCCATTCATGTAGTACGAGACCATGCTCACCGAAGGGACACCCGGCAATAGCACAGGCATGTCGACCATCGTGATAGAGGCGAGGAACTCCATCACGGCCTCTCTGTAGATGCAGGTAGGAGGGTCCTAGAGGAGGAAGTCTCACTCGATGCTGTGGATGTAGCCTCGTACATCCTCTTCCCAACCGAGCTCAGCCTGGATGTCGTAGTCTAGACGCAACATAGGGTGCCAAGAGTAGCTCCTAATGTGATCCAGCCTGGCCTAGTCTGGCGGAGCTGGTGGTGCAGGAGCGCTCTGGCCGGATCCCCAACCTCTCTTTCGGGGCCTAGAAGATTCTCCTTGTTGCATTTTGTTCAAAGACACTCAAAGATATATGAGAATGTATGAGAAGATGCAGGAATGGAGTGCTTTAAAACTGACCCAAAAACCCATTTATATAGACAAATTTATTTTTGGTCGGGACTGCCGTCTGGGATTTGGGACAGCGGTCTTGAATTTTTGAAGTTCGGGACCGCCGTCTGGAATGTCAAGACAGCGGTCTCGCTCTTTGCGCTGTGGGGAGACGATCATCTTGCCAAACAAGAAGGCAGTCTTGCCTTTAGTAAATGGCGAGACGGCGGTCTCGATTTCAGTGAATGACGAGACGGCAGTCTCGCCATTGATGAATGGCAAGACAGTGGTCTCGCCAAACAAGACGACTGTCTGGGCTTTTCGAAAGGTTTTTTTTGGTAAATATAGGACACTGTTCAAAAACATTTATGCAGGCAATGTTTTCATGTTATGTGTCCTATAATGCTATTTCGTTGATTTTTCAAAAGGATTAACTGGTGTGTCTTTTGAAGACGAGGCCCTTCTGATGTCGTTTTCTAGTTGTACTTGTTTGTAGCATTTTAGACTTAATATGACCGAAGAATAATCGTTGATTGAGGAGCAAACTTGCCATGTCGGTGCGATTTTTCCTTCCTTTAGAGGTTTCAATCCTCTTGTTGATTATATGCCTCCAATTCCCCCACTAATTATCAAAATATTATGATAAGGGTCAAGATAAAAGAAGTAAAAGGATAATTTATTCAAAGGCTTGTGTTTTAAAAGGTTGAATTTGTTTTATTTTTTATTCAAAAAGGGGTTTTGTAAGAATGGCTGGCCAAGGTTGGTCAAAGAGTTTAAGCTAATGTTAAACAAACGTCTTGCTTTGAGGATTTGCGTCTTAGCCAATTTCTATTGCTTTCTATGGCTGATTGAATTCCCCAGACTGCCCTTTGGGTTTTAAACTAGGATATTGTGTTTTGGTCCTAACTTTTGTCTAGGTTCCTTTTTTCTTCTTTTGGGAATCCTAGCAGACCTTATTTTGTAACCCTAACTTCTGCCTAGGCTACCCTTTATTGTTGTTCGGGTTTCCTAGCGGGTCAACCCTAATTTTTGCGTAGCCCCCTTGGTGGGTTTCCTACCGGGTAATTTTCCCTCTTTCTTTTTTGGCCTTTGGCTTCTATGGGCTTCTTTTGATTTATTATTTTACACAATATTGGCGAAACACAGTTTCATTATGATGAGGTAAAAACCTTATTCTATGTTTCTAGTCAATCAGCTTGATTATTATTGCGATTGTGCGTTTTCATTATTTTGACGAACTTTTGAAAATGTTTGCTTAAACATGGTTATTATGAGGTCTAGTCATGAATAGCAAGAAGAGAAGCCAATAGCAAGAAATGTATTCAAATTAATTAAGAGGGGAATATGTGCCCAAAAGATGCCCAGGGGTCGGGCTAGCCCCGGGGGATAATCTCTAACAATCATTGGGTTTACATCCCTTAAGAAAGGAAAAAGAGCTCCTAATGACTAGAGTTGCTCTCGACTCTTGTATCCCTCTACTTTGGAAAATTTTCTTGAGTGTGCGGAGGGGAGTGTCGCCGCCGTCCGTTCCGACGTCCTGGGACATCTCGAACGTTTATGCGAGCGGTCGCGAAAAGATGGTTTAGACTCGCGTTTTTTGTTAAAAATATGTCCATTGCTTCCAAGGCGCTCAACACTGAACTATCCTCTAATAGAAGCAAGGTTTTCGAAAAGGGTTCTTCTGGAGTCGCCACCAATGTTTTGACAATAAACATTGGAAAAGGAGAAAAAGGCATTGATTTTAATAAAAACCAAACTTGGCCATTATAACCAGAGTCGGGTAAGGGAGTTAGTTACGTGTGGGGAAGGTATTAGCACCCCACAACGCCCCTTTCGGGTTCCCTATGACGGATTAATTCATTTGAGTAAAGATTACGAGAAATTACGCGATTACCCTATTTTATTGGATAATGTTAAAAATGGCTATCTACATGATTTTAGTTAACATTACATACAGAAAGCAATAAATAAAGCAGTAAAAGATAAGAGATTTGAGAAGAACCTCCGTATCAAGCTTTATATATCAACTCTGTTATAATAAGGACGCGTTTCGGCAGTCCCTCGCTCTACAACAACTCTCCTCACGACAAAACTCGACTCGACTAAAAATTTTCTAGAAGAATTGAATGCCGGAATCTAGTTCCTTAACTGATTGTTACCTATATAAGGCAATCAGAAAGATCATTCGAGAGAGGGAGAGAAGTAGACAAGTCTTCTGAGTTGTCTGGTGTGTGGAACAGTGCCAAATGAGCTTCCAATTTATAGTTTTCACTGCCTGCACCCTTGGGACGCGCGTCTGGAGTGGGACGACCGTCTGGGTTGGGATGGCCGTCCCAAATGACACATTTGCACTGACTGGGACCACCTGGGGAGCTGGGACTGGCAGTCCCATTTGGGATGGCCGTCCCACTTGGCCAGGGAAGGTTGGGACGGCTGTCTCGACCTTGGGACGACCGTCTCGACCTGTTTTGGCCAACTTTCGTGTTCTGGGACCCCCGGGAAGCTTTCCTTTGTGTATTCGGACGTCATTTGATGTCGATAAACGTCCGTTGAAGCTTTATCTTCATATAGGAAGTCTTCTTGGCCTTTTACAGAGATGGCAGGCGAGCCTTGTCTTTGTTGTAGGAAGTCTTTTTAGCCTTTATTGAGAAACCGTTTGAACTCCGAGTTAGTTGTAGGAGGTCTCCTTGGTTTTTATTTAAGAAGTCGGGCGAACTTTATCTTCGTGTGAAGTTTCCCTAGCTTTTATTGAGAGGCCGGGCAAAATTAGGGGTCTACAGCTGCCCCCCCCCCTTCACCTGCCTAGCTAATTTGTTGTCTTGATATGTCAACAAAATTAGTTGGTAGGGGAAGGAGTTAACCCTTTTGCCCGGTCATCCTTCGGATGCTGCTCCTTGCTGATCCTCCGGATGATAAATATTTTGATAGGTACCAACCCCTATCTGGTTTGAGTCTTATTTTGTAAGGCTCTGGTGAGTACTTACCCTCACCCGGTATGAGTCTGCATTTTGCTGGACTCTTGTGGGTACCTACCCCCACTAGGTATAAACCTTGTTTTACAAGGCTTTGGTGAGTACCTACCCTCACCCAGTATGAGTTCGCATTTTGCTAAACTCTTGTGGGTACTTACTTCCAAGGTGCTCAACACTGAACTATCCTCTAATAGAAGTAAGGTTTTTGCAACCCATTTTTGAAATGCTTAGGTGAGTATTTTTACTCCACCTAATGCATTCTGCTAAGTTTTGATGAGTACCTACCCTCATCCGGTACAAACCTTATTTTTAAGGTTTTGGTGGGTACCTACCCCCACCCGGTGCGAATCTGCATTTTTGCTAGATTCTGATGAGTACTTACCCTCATCCGGTCTGAACCCCGTTCTGCAAGGTTCTGGTGGGTACCTACCCCCACCCGGTCCGAATCTTGTTTTGCAAGATTCTGGTGGGTACCTACCCCCACCCAGTCCGAATCCCGTTCTGCAAGATTCTGATGGGTACCTACCCCCACCCGGTCCGAACCCCGTTCTGCAAGGTTCTGATGGGTACCTACCCCCACCCGGTCCGAATCCCGTTCTGCAAGATTCTGATGGGTACCTACCCCCACCCGGTCTGAACCCCGTTCTGCAAGGCTCTAATGGGTACCTACCCCCACCCAGTCCGAATCCCGTTCTGCAAGGCTCGATGGGTACCTACCCCCACCCGGTCCGAACCCCGTTCGCAAGGCTCGATGGGTACCTACCCCCACCTGGTCCGAACCCCGTTCTGCAAGGCTCGATGGGTACCTACCCCCACTCGGTCCGAACCCCGTTTCGCAAGGCTCGATGGGTACCTACCCCCACCCGGTCCGAACCCCGTTCCGCAAGGCTCCGATGGGTACCTACCCCCACCCGGTCCGAACCCCGTTCCGCAAGGC
The DNA here is from genome assembly GCA_963425845.1 of Sphenostylis stenocarpa. Lineage (NCBI taxonomy): Eukaryota > Viridiplantae > Streptophyta > Magnoliopsida > Fabales > Fabaceae > Sphenostylis > Sphenostylis stenocarpa. The sequence continues at coordinate 41,331,384 of OY731400.1, forward strand.
TCTGATGGGTACCTACCCCCACCCGGTCCGAACCCCGTTCTGCAAGGTTCTCAGGATGCACTTTTTGGTAGTTAATCCTGTGATTATCTATTTTTGGAGATATGTTGGCGACTTATTGTTTATGTTCATGCGCCCATTCCGTGGGGAATATTTGATTTAACTTTTTGACTTTTCTGTTAGTCATCCGATTTTTACCGAGGATTCTTTGTTTTTGGCTTTTTCGTTTAGCCATCCGGCTTTGCCGGGGATTTCTAATTTTTGGCTTTTCTATTTAGCCATCCGGCTTTGCCGGGGATTTCTGATTTTTGGCTTTTCTGTTTAGCCATCCGGCTTTTGCTGGGGATTCTTTGTTTTTGGCTTTTTCGTTTAGCCATCCGGCTTTGCCGGGGTTTCTTTGTTGATTGCCTCTTTTTAGGCAGGAATCCATTGGGGATTTTGTTGATTTTTGTCGATTTTGCCTCTTGATTAGGCGGATGCTCCACTTGAGGATATTTGTTTTTGATAATACCTCTGAGTAGGCGAATGCTTTTTTTTGAAAGCTTTGTGCTTGTATTGCCTCTTGCATATGTTGATTTCCCGTTTCTTGGGGATATCGGCTCTTTGCTTGTTTCTGAGTAAGCATAGGCATTCTTGGGAGTGAAGGTTTTACCTTTCACTGGGGATATTCATATTGGGTGTTCCAGAAGGTTAACTCCCTGAGGATATGAATTTTGTAGTTTGCCTTTGCTGGTAGGCTTACTGGGGAAAAATTTTCTTTTTGGTGATCCACCGGGGGATTGATTTGCCCCCTAGGGATGAATGGAGTTTTTGACTCCTTGTTGGATGTTTGCGGTTTTGAGCTGGCTTTGCCTATGCTCTTATTCCATTGCAGAATGGGCTTCTGTTTTTTTTCTTTGCGATTGTGCTTTTTCGTGATTTTGGATTTTTGATTGCGTGCCCTTTTCTTTTGCGCAGGCTTTTTATTATCTGCTGGGGATGAAGAGGTTTTCTTTTTTTCTCTTTTCCCTTTTTAGCGGCCCTGGGGAATTTCGTCGGCCTGGGGGTATGATGGAGTCTTGGCTTTTGGCTTTGCAAAGCTCTTATTTGAGCTGGAAGATGAAAAAAAAAAAATTTGTTTTCCTCTTTTTGTCTTTTTGTAGACTTTTCTTGATATGTTTTTTTTGGAGATTTTCGTGTGGCCTTTCTGTGGTGGCCTCTGTGAAGGGAAAAATTTCTTTCTTTTCTTTCTGTTGCCCCCTGGTGATGTGGAGGTTTTTAACTCCGTATTTTCTTTGATGGACTCTTGAGTAGTCCTTATTCTCCTTTGGTGAATGAAGTGGAGACTCCTGCATTAGTGTGCTTGATGACTCATGTGGTGACGAAGCTGAGTCGTGAGATAATCTTTTTGTCTTGCCTCTGGAGTAGGCAAGGATCCTCTTGGGGATAATTGAGCCTTTCCATTGGCTTTTTCCATTTTGATGGTTTTTCTTCTTTCTTGGATGAAAGGTGTTGATTAGAGCTATTTTCTTTGAGGCTCCTTATTTGGAATGGTTGACGACTAATGTGGTGATGTTGAGTCGTGATGTAATTTTTGTTTTGCCTCTAGAGTAGGCAAGGATTCTCTTGTGGATGATCAGGCTTTTCCGTTGGCTTCTTCTTGGCTTCCTTCTTTCTTGGATGGAAGGATGTTGATTGATGCTTTCAAATGATTATGTTTGATGACTCATGTGGTGATGTTGAGTCGCGACATAATTTTTGTTTTGACTCTTGAATAGGCAAGGATCTGCTTGGGGATCATCAAGCCTTTCTGTTGGCTTTTTCCATTTTTGATGTACCTTCTTTTATTTGTGTAGAAGGTTGATGGTTGGAGCTAGTTTCCTTGAAGCTCCTTATTTTGCTGAAGTGATTTTGATTTCGCCTTTTTCTTTCGCGACTTTAATCTTTATCGCGAGTTATTTGAAATCTGGCTTTTTATCATGTGTGCCTTTTATTTTATAATTTTTGTACATGTGGGCTTTTGGGATCTAAACAGAAATAACAATGTTTATTCATTACTTTTTTTTTTTATACATTCAAAGCATTTTCAAATTACTAGAAAATAATAAAAAAAAAGCTATCTCCTAATCATCTGCCTCTGGACTAGAATGGGCAGATGGTGCTGGCGAAGGTATGCGGCGGAGCAGGCGACGCTGGAACCTTGCCTGGGTTTGGACCAGATTCTCTATCTGTTGGTCCGTCCTGTCCTGCCTCATAGTCAGCTGATTAAACTGCTGGCGTATGAACTGGAACTCTCCTTCCATATAGGCGTGCTCGTCGTCCATCCGTCGGTACAGGCCAGCGAAGTCCGGATCATATGACTGCTACTATGAGTCTGTAGTCGAAGGGATGTCCTGAGGCATGTCGAAATCGCACATATCTAGCGAAATCGAGATAATGGGGTTTAAGATAAACCCTGATCCCTGTCGACTGAGGATGTTCATATGAACCAACATTCCCCCGCTAATTGGCTCTGGTCGGAGGCTAGCTGGGAGATCTTCTCCGTTAGTACATCCCCAAAATTCCGCTAAGGGGGTGAGAAAGGGAGCTATTATGATGGCTCCTGCTGAGCCGCGGGTTCCGTAATATTTTACGGCTTTCAGGAAGGCATAACCTGGGTTACATCGCAACCCTTGATGCATACAGTAGACAATGAAGAGGTCGGCCAGTGTTACCTTCCCTTGGCTCTCCTTTCGGCTGTGTATAGTCCCAGCTAGCAATTTGTGGCATATGGGAAGCGGGGGAGGGAAAGCTGCGCCCTTCAGGTTCGACGGCAGAGTGTGTGCTCCAGTGATCTCTCTCCACATGCTAGTGGTGGTGAGAGTAGCAGGCCTTTCCAGATACGCGGACCGATATTCTGGTGTTCTCGTATCTGCTCTTTGGCAGAAATCCATTATGACATTAAAGTCATCCAGAGCAGTGGTCCGGTAGGCTCCATCCATCCAGTAGGAGATGGCCTGAGTTGGTGGCACTCCGGGAATTGCGGACGGCATTTCCACCATGTTGACGGAGGCAAGAAACTCTAGCGTAGCAGTGCGATGGATCCGAGTAGGTGGCTCTCGGAGCAGAAAGTCTCAACCTATGTTGTGGATGAACCTTCTGACATCTTGTTCCCAGCCAAATGTGGCTAGGATTTCAAAATCCAGTCGCAGTGTAGGATACAAGGAATATTGCTGGATATTTGCCAGTCGTTGTTGATGCGATTCTGCTAGTAGAGTGCTAGTAGTAGGAGTTCCTCTAACAGGGTTTCTAGTGCGTTTTCTCCGAGATGAGGCTTCTCCATGCTCCATTGTATATAGTACTCACTTAAGAATGCTTAGGAGTGTGTAAAAAGGGAAGAGAAACAAGGTGGAATGCTTGGAATGGGGTACCAAAGGCCAAATCCGCGCACAGCATAAATAGGGGATGCCAGGGGATTTGGGACGGCCGTCTGGGTTGGGACGGCCGTCCCACCTGGGACGCGCGTCTCAACTGAAAATAGGGATTTGGGACGGCCGTCTGGACTTCGGGACGACCGTCCCGAGCTTCTTGAGTGGATTTTTGATTTTTTGAGTTAATTTTCATGTGTTTTTTTTTTATGAAACAAAAGATAGCAATCTCTTCATTTATGTTTTAATGTATGTAATGCTTCATGTTATGCATCCTAGGATCTATTTCAGTTAATATTTCAAAAGTTTTAACTGATGTGCTTTGACTTGGGGCGCATTCTTGCTGTTGTGCCTTTATGTCATCTTGTTTCTTGATCGATAAGCTAAGCTGTACTGATTTGCCGTCATGGACCTTTCTTGTTATAGCCGAAGAACAATTCTTTTGTTTGTAGGGTGACTGCCATGTCAATGCCCTCCTTCCTTTCCTTAGGGATTTCAACCTTCCTATTGATCACTATGTTTCCACATTCCCCTTTATTACTTGAATGCTTTATAGTGAAATGGTCAAGAGAAGAGAAAGAAAAGGATTTACAACAAAGGTTTGTGTTTTAGAGGGATATTTTTCTGTAATAGGGTTTTCTATAAGAATGGCTAGCCAGGGTTTGTTTGTATTTAGGCTAGTTTAGATAAACGTTTCATTCTTATGATGTGGCGTCGTTGTTTACTGATTTGTGGTGCCTTTTTGGTTGATTGACTAACTTCCCTAGTCCGCCCTTTCGGGTTTTCAGCCTAGGATGCTGTGCTTTTTGTCCTAACTTTTGTCTAGGTTTCCTTTTTGTATTTATTTTTTAGGAATACCTAGCAGACTTTTCATAACCCTAACTTTTGCCCAGGCTACCCTTTATTATTGTTCGGGTCTCCTGTCGGGTTTACCCTAACTTTTTAAAAGTGATCCTAGCAAAGATCTCATTGATTTGATGAAGTCAAAGATAAAGTCAAGGGTCAACTCTGCAGCAGTCAAACAAGTCACTCAGACATTTGAGCTGAAGATTTAGAGTGTCTAACAGAAAGCTTAGGTAAAACCACTTTACCTTTTGCACTGCATAAAGCTTCTTCACTCATTTTGTAAAATGCCTCAAAAATAGTTTTAAACAAATCAAACAAAAGCATTTTGACAAAGAACCTTCTTAACAATGGTTTTAACTGATATAGTTTTTTAAGAAACGATTAAAATCACTAAGAATGCGTAAAGAATTGTTTTTACAGTATTTTAATCGATACAAACTTCTTTTAATCGATTGAAACCCTTTAGAAATCATTATGACCGATTAGATTTGATATATAAGCAATCAGAACTTGTTTCAATCGATTAAAACACGTTTCAATCGATTAAAATCATTTAAAGGGTCAGAATGATCGATCAGAATACAGTTATGACCGATCAGAGTGGTTATGATCGATCAGAATTGAATTATGACCGATTAGACTTATTTCAATCGATTAAAACGTATTTCAATCGATTAAAATAACTTAGAAAATCTTTTCAATCGATTAAAACGAACTTTCAATCGATTAAAATGACTTGAAAATATATGTGCAGTTTTTCAATCGATTGAAACGACTTTATATCAGCTAAAATAACTTAGAAAGTTTTATAAGAAGGTTTTTAAACAAATCAATCGATTAATACGCGATTCAATCGATTGTTTTATACTTAGAAAATGTTTGTAAAACGTTTTAACGGATAAAAACGTGGTCGTATCAACTAAAACATTTTCTGTTAAAGATCAAGAACGCATTAATGGGTTGAAAGGACTTTTAACAGATTATAACGGCTATTTCAACAGATTAAAACAAACTTTCACCAGATTAATTAATGCAGCAGATTTGAAAATACTCTTTTATAAACAGAATTGCTTGGAACTTTGATCATATCAGTTTTTACACAATTCAAGCAATCAATACAAGCAACTATTAGCATTCTTTTCAAGAAAGATACACAACTATTTTTGTGAACTTCTTTTGAAATCTTTCTTGAGGCATATTGCATTCTGTGAAGAAGAAACTTACTGTGGATTAGAGTAATCCGGTTTGAGCTTTCTAAGTCTCTTCTTTGTAAATTCTTTTTCATTACTTTGTATTGTGTTGTACCTGGAATTTGGGTACAAGTTTTTTCTGCAGCTGGTAGGTGGTTGTAGAAGTTTCCAAGAACTGGAATTTGGTTCTTGGTGGAGAGGTTAAGTGCAGGAACTGGAATTTGGTTCTTGTACTGTTTGGTGCCTGGAATTTGGGCACTGGTTTCTCTGCGGCTGGAATTTGGTTGCAGAGGTTTCCAAGAACTGGAATTTGGTTCTTGGTGGAAAGGTTAAAGTCGGAACTGGAAATTGGTTCTGGTGTTAGAATAGGTGTAAGAGGGTGAGTCTCGTAAAACATCTATTCTAGTGGAACCCAGCTGGAATTTGGTCGGAGTCCGGACGTAGCCCTGGAATTGATTTTTGAAGCAATACACGATTATCTAATTCGAAAATTAAGTTTACTAATCAATTCATGAATAACAAAGCAATTAAACAATACAAGCGCAAAGAATCGAAATTAAAGAGAGAAAGGTTAGGAAAGATTTCACCGGTAATTTTATACTGGTTCACCCAATACCAGGGCTACGTCCAGACTCCAGCCAAATTCCAGCTGGGTTCCACTAGAATAGATGTTTTACAGACTCACCCTCTTACACCTATTCTAACACTTTTGCGCAGCCCCCTTTATGGGTTTCCTGACGGGTATTTTGCCCTTTTATTTTCTTGTCTTGGCCTTTGGCCTTGACGGGCATTGCTGTTTTTTGTATATATATTTTTTGCACAACATTGTCGAAACTTGATTTTATTGAGATAAATTTTATCTGTGTTTCTAGTTAATCAATCGTATGTGATTTTGTTTTATGACGCGTTGCTTGTTCTGACGCAATTTGGAATAAAACGTTTATCTAAACCTTGTTTATTAAAATGGGGTATAGATACATTTAGTAAGAAAAGAAGCAGACAGTAAGAATAGCATTCTTTTGTAATTTCAGGGAAATATGTGCCCTAAAGATGCTCGGGGGCCGAGCCTACCCCGAGGAGTGATCTCTAATAGTCATTAGGTTTACATCCCTTAGAATCAGAAGAAGGACACCTAATGACTAACGCTACCCTTTGCGCTAATACCCCTCCTTTTCGGAATATCGTCTTCGAGGGGTAAGACTTCCCTTTTTTTCGTATGGTTTGATCTTTCGTGGGGTCGTACCCTAAACCATACTTTAGAGGATTATCTTTGAAATCTGGTGGCTCTTTTATTCCTTGAGCATTCTTTCCGAGCCCCTGTCCTGGGCGATATCCATATCTTTTCATCATATGGGCCACCTTTGTATTACCAGGGAGTCTTTCTATGTTGGCAATTTCAAGTGCTTGAAAAGACGTTTCAAGAGCCTCTTCAGCCGCATCCACATATGGTTGGACAGATGGTTTGCTTATTAGAAAGTCTTCTTCAGCTTGAACTGTGACGAGTTTATCATTTATCACAAACTTGACTTTCTGGTGGAGCGTTGAAGGTATTGCCTTAGCGCTATGAATCCAAGGTCTACCAAGGAGACAACTATATGTTGGCATGATGTCCATCACGTGGAAGTCTATATTGAAGATAGTAGGGCCGATTTGGATTGGTAGACTAATCTCTCTTACTACTTCACGTCTTGATCCGTCAAAGGCTCGAACAACTGTATTACTCGGGCGCATGTGGGTTCCTTGCACTGTTATCTTGTCGAGTGTGCTTTTAGGCATGACGTTTAAGGATGACCCATTATCCACAAGAACTTTGGAAATGAGATATTCTTTGCATTTGACAGAGATATGCAAAGGCTTATTATGAATTGACCCTTCCAAAGGGAATTCTTCATTGGTGAAGGTAAGATGATTATTGGCTGTAATATTACCAATAATCCCTTCGAACTTGTCTTGGGATATTGCATGCGGAACGAATGATTCATTCAAAACCTTTAACAGTGCGTTTCGATGCGGTTCCGAACTCATGATGAGTGATAACAAAGTTATCTTTGCTGGAGTATGATTGAGTTGATCTATGATGGAGTACTCGCTTTGTCTTATGTACTGGAGTAACTCATCTGTCTCCTCCCTGGATTCCTTTTCTTCTTCGGCTTTATTTTTTGCCATTTCTTTAGGAATATTATCTTGTAATTCCTTGGGGGAATATATTCTTCCACTTCGAGTCATGCCCCCAATACCGGCTATGTTGGAGATATCTTGATTGACTGGCGATTCTTCTGAGTATCTCCAGGGTACAACTTTATTTGATGAATAAGGGAAAGGACAAGGTACGAATAAACGTAAAGGCGTTATTGTTTCTTCCCTTTTATTGATTGGAATGATTAACAGTGCTTATTTGTTATCATCTTCAGATTTATTGACCGTCGTAGAGATTTTGATGACGAAAGGCTTCTTTTCCATTTTTCTGATTTGTGGAAAGCACATCAGTTAATCCTTTCTTTTTATTATCTATGTTATTAAAATGAGGAGGGATGTATGAATGTATGCAACTTATGAATGCAATAGACAATTTAAGGAAAAATCCTTTTATTAGAAAGTGTAAATCCTTCTATACAATGCTTTGAAGCAAATGTTGACAAAAGCGAAAAAGCTTGAAGAATCCTATAGGTAAATTAGGCTTTCTTCGTAATTCGTCTTCAGCTGTTATCACGTGATTTCTGAGCATCTTGATTTGCTCAGATACCGCCTGGCTCATATCTTCATTATATCGACGAGCCTCTTTTATTTTTTCTTCCTGGTGAACGATCAAGGCATGTTGTTGATCAGACCTCTCTATTGCTTGGTCTTTTTCACGAAGTAGTTGACCATACTGAGCTAATCCATCCTTTTCTTTTTCATGTAGCTCTTCTAGGTCTTCTCTGTATTTTTCAGCGGTTTCCCACCACTTTTGTGCTTCTGACCGAGTTTCTGCTAGGTCATCCTGTATTAGCTTGATCGTTCTTGCCTGTTCTGCAAGCGTACTCTCAAGATGTGCTATTTCGTCATTCATGTCCCGGAACAAACTATCTTGTTCAAGTCTCGGAATCTTCAATGCTTGTTTAGTCTCTTCCTGATAATCAGCACAATCATTTTTAAGACACTCTATTTCGTGGTCCTTCTTTCTACATTGCCTTTTTAGACCATCTATTATAAGAGTTGATTCTTGTTCTTTTTCTTCAAAAGCCCTCAGCTGAGCTTCCATGACTTCAACCCTCTTGTTTAAGGCATTGACCTGCAATTGTAGCTCTTCACTGACTAATGTTGTAGTGAATGCAGCAGATGGTTGGGGTATCCCTCTATTTTTCCTCCATTCCTCGTACTCATGGGATGTAGATATCTGAACCTTTCCGAGTTCTTTATCTCCCATATAGACTGGTCTTTCCCATGCTTTCCGGACAGCGGATACTTCTTCAAAGCTATGGGAATAATGACATAGACTCAGCCCTCTGAGCACTTCTTGAGTTGGCGCGGTCTGGGTTCTCATAAGTTGTCTCATAGCCATCTTAGGAGAGTAGGCTATACAACCCCCGAGGCCTAGTAATGGTATACTCGAGTAATCTCCACATCGTACGAGAATATAACCGGGTCGGAACCAAGGGCAGACCCAGGATATGTGCTCTAGGTTCCATCTTTCTAACTCGGTTTTCCATTCTAGCACTTGACGATGCTCGAAGAGGGATTTTTGAAAAGCTCCTTAAAGGATCGTGAAATACGCCCATATGGCTTGATGCGTAGAAATGAGTAATACCCCACACGTATAGTAGTGAAGTGCAGCATCTAAGTGTTTTTCCTCGTTTCGTCGACGTAATTCTACCGAAAGCGGTGGTGTCAGCAAGGATTGCGGGTATAGGACTCTTTGAGTATACATCCCAGGCAAAGAATGCGTCCATTGCAAAGCATGATCCACGATGTTCACATGGAATGGGAACAATATGATTCCGAACATTGCTAATGCTAGAGTTTTATTAAATGTAGACCAGTCCTTCTTTTCAGCCAAAGAGACTAAATGGTCTTCTACTATAGCCATTTTCCAACCTCGGATATTCCCTTTCCCCTCTAGGGTGGATAGATGAGGAGGCGATCAGTATAATAGTAGCAACCTTACTCACGGCCGTATATACTCCCGAGCAAACGTAGACCCCAACCGACCGAGGCCATCTAACCATGAGTTCGTATTCTTCCAAGGTTGGTACTAAATCAAACCGTGAGAACTCGAAGCGATGTAAACTGGGACTCCGAAGTGGACCAATGCTCTAACAAATATTGTATCAATGCTGATTTTCAAGAGGTCAAGAATTCTTCCGTAAGATTTCTCAAAACTAGCATAGACCTCCCATGGCATATATGTACACAAATGCTTTAACTTCTCTACACGGCATAGAAGGATCTCCACTTTCTTTAATTGTCTATTACTCGGATCCCTCCATTATCTAGCGAAATGAAAATGCATGATATGAGGATGAGTTTTTGTAAATGCATGTATGCAAGTGTTTGTTTTTCTAAGTATTATCATGTTTTATTCCTAATATGATGCATGATAGTACTTGGTTTTTCTTGAAAAGGAAACTTATCTATATGAATGTTTATGGATTTTAATGAAGAGAGTCCTATTTTCTTCTCTTTTTATTTTTATGAACAAAAGGTGGTGTGAATTGTAAGGCTTTTTGCTAAGAATTTTTATTTTGTAACAAAGGTATTTTTATGACTTTAATTTGTTTTTATATTTTTTATGACCCTTTATCTCTTCCGTCGGTCAACGTGGCTACTTAGCTTACAAAGAACCTGAAATCGAGGCTAGCTTAATCGAAGACTGTCCGAGACAAAGGTCTTTATCTTATCACTTTTTGTGATTTTTAGGGTTTTTCATTTTTGTTGTATGATTACCCTATGCTAATGCATCAATACAAATGCAGCAAACGAATGCACACACAATTCATTCACCCACGAGCAGAGCCACGCTTATATAATCACGAGGTAGGGTTTTCCTGCAGAAACGTGCTTGGTTTGGGTGGTTCTAACTGTTCTCACCAAGGCCAAAGGTCCCCAAGGTGCCCCCATTATAGGGACCTCTCAATCTCTCAGTCCTCGGGTCATGCACGGAACTCCGTGTCGACATCCTTAGACCAAAAGAAGAGAGTTATCACCTTGAGTTGGTGGTTTCTGACAACGGTTGTAGCCCCGTGTGCCAACAAGCCGGTCGTATCTGCCACCCACTACCTAAAGGTATTCACTCTTGCCCCCGGGTATAGAGGGACTGTTGTGTGCAAGGGTTTTTGTGTGCAGTTTATATTTCGGACAATTTGCGAAATAATCATACGAGCAATTATTAAAGCCATACAATAAAACATACAGAAAAAGGTAAAGGCGTAATTTCAAATCTTTACTTAGTTTGAATTTATCCGTCACTAAATGGGATCAACTCTCTAGCTTCCCCAGTGGAGTCGCCATCTGTCGCCGCCGTCCGTTCCGACGTCCTGGGACATCTCGAACGTTTATGCGAGCGGTCGCGAAAAGATGGTTTAGACTCGCGTTTTTTGTTAAAAATATGTTCATTGCTTCCGAGGCGCTCAACACTGAACTATCCTCTAATAGAAGCAAGGTTTTTGAAAAGGGTTCTTCTGGAGTCGCCACCAATGTTTTGACCATAAACATTGGAAAAGGAGAAAAAGGCATTGATTTTAATAAAAACCAAACTTGGCCATTATAACCAGAGTCGGGTAACGGAGTTAGTTACGTGTGGGGAAGGTATTAGCACCCCACAACGCCCCTTTCGGGTTCCCTATGACGGATTAATTCATTTAAGTTAAGATTACAAGAAATTACGCGATTACCCTTATTTTATTGCATAATGTTAAGAATGGCTATCTACATGATTTTATTTCTTATTGCATACAGAAAGCAATAAATAAAGCAGTAAAAGATAAGAGATTTGAGAAGAACCTCCGTAGCAAGCTTTATATATCAACTCTGTTATAATAAGGACGCATTTCGGCAGTCCCTCGCTCTACAACAACTCTCCTCACGACAAAACTCGACTCGACTAAAAATTTTCTAGAAGAATCGAATGCCGGAATCTAGTTCCTTAACTGATTGTTACCTATATAAGGCAATCAGAAAGATCATTCGAGAGAGGGAGAGAAGTAGACAAGTCTTCTGAGTTGTCTGGTGTGTGGAACAGTGCCAAATGAGCTTCCAATTTATAGTTTTCGCTGCCTGCACCCTTGGGACGCGCGTCTGGAGTGGGACGGCCGTCTGGGTTGGGATGGCCGTCCCAAATGACACATTTGCACTGACTGGGACCACCTGGGGAGCTGGGACTGGCAGTCCCATTTGGGACGGCCGTCCCACTTGGCCAGGGAAGGTTGGGACGGTCGTCTCGACCTTGGGACGGCCGTCTCGACCTGTTTTGGCCAGCTTTCGTGTTCTGGGACCCCCGGGAAGCTTTCCTTTGTGTATTCGGACGTCATTTGATGCCGATAAACGTCCGTTGAAGCTTTATCTTCATATAGGAAGTCTTCTTGGCCTTTTACAGAGATGGCAGGCGAGCCTTGTCTTTGTTGTAGGAAGTCTTTTTAGCCTTTATTGAGAAACCGTTTGAACTCCGAGTTAGTTGTAGGAGGTCTCCTTGGTTTTTATTTAAGAAGCCGGGCGAACTTTATCTTCGTGTGAAGTTTCCCTAGCTTTTATTGAGAGGCCGGGCAAAATTAGGGGTCTACAGGGAGAATTCCCTTTTCTTCTTTCAACTTGGCCCTTTGTAGGGTCATATCCTAGGCCATGCTTTAAAGGATTATCTCTGAATTCTGGGGGGCTCCTTTTTTCCTTGAGACTTTGCCCCGAGCCCTTGGCCAGGATGGTAACCATACTTCATCATCATGCGGGCTACCTTCGTATTACCGAGAAGTCTTTCTACATTGGCAATTTCAAGCGCTTGAAAAGATGTTTCAAGGGCCTCTTCAACCACATCCACATAGGGTTGGGTAGACGGTCAACTGATCAAGATATCATCTTCTGCTTGAACCGTGACTAGTTTGTCATCTACTATGAACATGACTTTCTGGTGGAGTGTTGAAGGTACTACCTTATCATCGTGAATCCAAGGAGACAACTATATGCTGGAATAATATCCATCACATGGAAATTGACGTTAAAAATAGTGGGTCCGACTTGGATTGGAAGATTGATTTCCCCCACTACTTCTCGTTTGGATCCGTCGAAGGCTCGAACGATAGTGCTGCTTTGGCGCATGTGGGTTCCTTGAATGGTCAACTTGTCAAGTGTGCACTTGGGCATCACGTTCAAGGATGACCCGTTATCCACAAGAACTTTAGCGATGAGATATTCCTTGCATTTGATGGAGATATGCAAGGGCTTGTTATGGGTCGACCCTCTCGGAGGGAGTTCTTCATCTCGTGAAGGTGAGGTGATCGCTGGCTGTGATGTAGCTAACGATCCTCTCAACTTTTTCTTAGGATATTGTATGAGGTACGTGCACTTCGCTCAAGACATTCATCAAGGTGTTTCTATGTGGTTCCGAACTCATCATTAGAGATAACAAAGTTATCTTTGCCGGTGTATGATTGAGTTAGTCGATGATGGAATACTCGCTCTGCCTTATGAACTGGAGTAACTCATCGGTCTCTTCCTTGGATTCTTTATTTTCCTTCTCTTTGGTCTGCTTATTTTTCCCTTTATTCTTGGGGGCATCTTCTTGTGACTCCTTGGAGGAGTATATTCTTCCTCTTCTAGTCATGCCCCCAATGTCGACTATGTTGGAGATGTCCTCCTTTATTGGTGAAGATTGTTAGAAAAAGAGGCTGAGATCAAGAGGGGGGGTGAATTGACCTTTGAAAGATTTTCGCAATTAACAAATTATCTATTTCAAAGATTAAGAAATCTGATCAATTCTTGAATCATACACAACAAGCAATCAAAATAAATGCAGTCACAAAATTAAAGAAGAGAAATGTTTAGAAAGATATCACCAAGGTTTATACTGGTTCACCCAATCCCAGGACTACGTCCAGTCTCCAGCCAAATTCCAGCTGGGTTCCACTAGATTGAATGTTTTACAGATTACAACCTTAACCTCACACTCAATCTACCACAAGAACCGCAATTCCAGTTCCTGCACCTAACCTTTCACCAAGAACCAAATTCCAGTTCTTGACCTACCCTGCAGCCAAATTCCAGCTACAGAAACGAGTGCCCACAATTCCAGGCACCCACAATATAGAAAAAGAAAGTTAAGAAACAAATAGAAGAAACGAAAATGCTCAAACCTGTTTTATGCAGTTCTGTAATATGTGTTTCTTCTCCAAAAGAATGCAATTTTGCCTCAAGAAAGAACTTTGATGAACTTCACAAAAACTAGCGTGATTCTTTCTTGAAAGTAGCACTTTTGATTCCTTGATTGATTGCCAAAAGATGTATATCAGATGATGTATAAAAAGTTCAAGCAACTCTGTTTATATAGAACATTTTCAAAACTGCTGGTTTAATTAATCTGTTAAAATAATCTTTTAATCTGTTAAAAGCCTTGTTTTAATCTGTTAAATCTTCTTTTAATTCATTAAAACGTTCTTGATTATTTTCCAGATTTGTTTTAACTTGATACGACAACGTTTATATCAATTAAAACTCTTTACAAAAAATCTTCCAAACTATTTTAATCGATTGCTTCGTGTTTCAATCGATTAAAATACTGCAAAACATTTTTATAAACTTTTCCAAGTGATTTTAACTGATAAAAATCTGTTTTAATCGATTAAAATGCTTAGTACAAATTTTCTTAAGTTGATTTAATCGATTGAAACGCAGTTTAATCGATTGAAAATATTCTAATCGATCATAATCACACTCTGATCGATCATATGCTGGTTCTGATCGATCATAAAATCATTCTGATCGGTCATCTGCTACTCCAAGTGGTTTTAATCGATTGAAACGAAGTTGTATCGATTAAAATACTGCCAGAACACTTCTCTGAACATTTTAAGTGATTTTAATCGGTTATTTCGAAACTGTATTAGTTAAAATACTGACTGAAGATTTTGAAAACTTCCTTTAATGAAAACAATCGGTTATTTCGACGTTATATTAGTTAAAAACCTGTTATAAAAGTGTGAAGAACATTTTAGTTGATAAAGCTTATATGCTATTAGTTAAAATAGTTGATTAAGAAAGCTTTTATCAAAATACTTTGTTTTTCACCGTTAAAACATTTTTAGAGGCATTTTGCAAAATCTTTTAAGTGAAGAAACCTCATGCAGCAAAAAGATAAAAATGATTATACCTAAGCAGAGCTGCAGACACACTAATCCCTCTTTTATCTAAGTGACCTTTGACTGCCACAAAGTTTCCTTTGACTTCATTTTTGACTTCATCAAATCAACAAGATCTTTGCCAACGTAATTCAATAAGATCTTCATAACTTTCAGTCTCCCCCTATTTGATGAAGACAAACACCACTTTGAATAATAACTCTGCAGAAGAAGTCACTTGAAAATATAGATTAGTGAGTATTCAATAAACAATGTTTTTCCCATTTCTTCCCCCTATATTGCTACTCCCCCTAAATAAGAGAAATCAATTATAAAAGCAAAACCAATATTTCTCCCCCTTTTGACTTCATCAAAAATAGGGAACAGAGGAATAAAGCAAACAAGGAAAATTATGCATGGTATGTATCATGTTTTAGATTTTGAAAATAGTAAGAAAAAAATTATGGATACGATACTTTACTCATGTAAAGACCAATCAAAGTTGATTCAAACTTATCTTCATTAACACATTTGTAATGAATACAATTAACACTTGAAAAGATAAGGGAACCACGCTTTAGTAGCATGTTACAAGAACAACCATTAACTAAAGCCTTTAATTTTTCCTTCCAGAGTAAAAATCGATTAAAAACAGGACAAAATCGATTAAAAAGTTCTTGTTAATGGTTTTAATAGATTGAAATAAAGTTTTAATCGATTAAAACAGTGATGAAATTTGAAAGTTTAAAACATAAGTTGATATAATCGATTAAATCGACATTTAATCGATTAAAACAGTAAAGAAAAATGTTGTATAAGTGCTTTTAATCGATTTAAAACGTGTTTGTATCGATTAAAACAACCAATTTTGAAAACTAAGCAATGTTTGATGCATCTATCATGCCTAATTCAGTGTGAATTTTGTAAAACCGATCATTTAGAAAAATGTTTTACAATAATATCAACTACATTGATTAAATTTTAACCAATAGATTCATCAAAATCAGAATAGTATCTTATTTAGCTAATTTAACTGATGTAAACTAGTTTTAGTTGATACAACTATATGACATATGGATTTTAATCGATTGATACGCAGTTTAATCGATTATTTTGTTGTAATTTTCCTATGTAAGGGTTTCTTTTAATCGTTTTAATCGATTAACTTCATTTTGTATCAGCGAAAATTATCAGGGATCTATGTTAAATTCTATCTAGGTTTTCTTGATTCGACTTAAAACCTACATTATATTAATCAAAGCTAAAAGGATTGTTTCTGGTTAATAACCAGTTAATATTACAGTCCATAAAAGAAAATTAGAAGCAAAAGAAATATGACGTAAAGAGAAAAAAAAAAGATAAGAATGGACCCTTTTTGTCCAAAAAAAACTCAATCATCCCAGTTCCCTTGGTTGAGTTGCATATCTTCCAGTTTGGTGTAGATATCAGCAATCTGGTTTCCAAGGGATGTGAACTGATTATTTGTCTGCTAGAAATGTTGATATGTCATCTGCATATGCTTTCTCTAGTTTTCCTGCATTGTGGCCATTTGAGAAAGCATTGTCCTTTCAAATTGAGACAAAGGAGTCCCACGGTCAGGCTGCTCCATGTAAGGAATGATCTCCATATTTTCATATGAAGCTTGACCACTGGTAGATTCGGGAACCTCTGCAGCAGCTGGAGAGGAAGGAATTTGACCTTGCTCATCTTCTTCATTATTGTCTTCCTCATCCTCAGACATACCAACATCAACCTTAGAAATCCATTCATCATCAATTTTAATAAACCCCATTTTTCGTAGGGTTGAGTCATCAATCTCATTAGATGCTTTCGGAGTTTCCACGTACTCCCCTTCTAAGTCCACTGCAAAATGTCTAAAAAATTTGTTGATTAACAAGGCATAAGGTAATTTATAATCAGCAAGCCTCTTGGCTTTTACCATGTGATCTTTAATAACATAGACCCAGTTAACATGAATCCTATTTTCAATACAATACATGAGAGCTAAATCACCCTCATTGAGTATAGCATGATTACTCCCCCTTGGAGTAAGCATCCATGCAATAATGAAGGCAAGAATTCTTGATTCAAGCCTCATCTTCCCAGCATTGAAAATTCTCACCGAATCATCTTGGTCTTTGAGACAGGTACGGAAAAATTGAATTTTGTTAAACTCTGGCAATTCAACAATATTACCTCTAGAGACTTTTACACCTACATCTTTGAGGCCAACAACTTCATCCCAAATGTCAGGAGTAATGACCATATTAACTCCTTTTACCTGAGACCTTAAAGTGGAACCACTTACAGTGAGATTTGCATAAAAAACTCTTACCAAATCTGGTTGAATGTTGCCAGTATATTCCAGAAAATTCTTCAGTTTTTTATTCTTCAGTTTCCTTCTTAACGAAGTGAATCCTTCTTCATCTAGCCAAGCAAACCTTATGAATTTGGGGATTACAAGCTGCTTTTGACTAAAATTAGTGATGAAATTATTCATCTTATCTATATCACCACTGAACCAATTTTCAAGGTGGCCTCCCTGATTTCCAGCAGAGGAAGACTCTCCCTTTTGTTTCTTCCTTGATCTTGATCTTTTGAACATGATTGCAGCGGAGATTGCGAGAGGAGATTTTTGAGAGTATGAAAACAGAAGAAAGATGATAAGTTGAGAAATGTGAGTTTAAGAAAGAAGAGAGAAGAAATTTGAACCAGAAACATATGAATGAGAATGATGGACTTCAAATGAGCAGAATGAAGAGTCACGAATGTCAAATTTCGTGAATTGTAGTCCAATTTGACAGAACCTGCAAAAAAATAGCTTTAATTTCACATGTCCCCTTGACTGAAGCCAAAGGCACAGGTTTCTGGACAGTGGGTACATCAGCTATTTTGTTCTTTGATAAATTTTTGACTTGGTCAACAGATGCAATAAATGTATTGTGTAGATTTTGATTAACACAAAAACTTGGATTTTTGACTCTATTTTGCTGACCAATTTTCAATTGGATATTGTAAAAATGATTTTCAGGAACAAATTCGTCGATTAATCAAAAAATTAACCTATTAAATTGATCTTTAATATTAGGTTTGAAAATGCAATAGAAAAATGATCGATTAATACATAAAAGAACTGATTGTTTCTGTACTGAAAGAAATTTAGAAAATGATACCAAAATTTAAATCGATTAAAATGAAGAAGAATCGATTAAATTTGACCTCTTAGTGATTTTAACTGATATAAATCCCTTTTAATCGATTAAAACAGCTAAACTAAAATTCCTGACAGAATTTTAATCGATTAATTCGTATTTCAATCAATAAAAACTGTACGGACAGATTTTCTGATTTTCTCTGTAAGTGATTTTAACCGATTAAAATTGTTTTATATCAATTAAAACATTCAGTTTACCAAACCAGAATCAATTCTGCTATATTGAACACCAAGGGACTTCCAGATTTTGTTCCTGCAAAACAGATTTAGCATGTTTCTGGTACCCTTTTTATAATCACTGGGTCCGATCAGGTTATTTGAAATGAATTTATCTTGGGAATCCACTTCATTCTACCTCTAGGAATAACATACTTCTTAACTCTACAATATTTTACAGAATGACCTTTTTTCATGCAGTAGAAACATTTAACCACTGATGATGAGTATGATTTCCTGTTTATATGTGTTTTTCTGGATTTCATCCTAGATTTAAATCCTATACCAGATTTGTCAAAAATCAGTTTTTGTGACCCAAGAAGAACATCAAGATTGGCTTGACCTTGTGTAAACTTTGAAACAGTTTGAGATAAAAAATCAATCTTCTTTTGTAATTCTGAACAATTATTACATGGTTTATTACATACACAATCAGAATTATCATGGATTAATTTTAAAAAGTCAAGATCAGTTTCATCTTCAAGAATTTTATTTTCAAGAGAATCTACATTGTTTACTAGCCAATTATTCATGCCTTTTAGCCTATCATTTTCTTTTTGCAGTTTCTTAGTTTCTTCATGCATTTCATTAAATGCTTCTTGTAATGAATTATAATTCACTAAATTTGAAGAGGAGTTAGAACTTACACTGCTGGTTTGATGATTTTGATTTGCCATTAGACACAAGTTGGCTTCTTCATTATCAGAATTTTCCGTTCATGAAGTATCATTATCATCCCATGCTACATATGCTCTTCTTTTGACTTTTTCCTCTTTCTTATCATTGTATTTGTTCTTTTCTGGGCACTCCATTCTTACATGAACCTGCTTACCACAACCATAATATTTATAGTTAAAAGAATCAGATTTCTTCTCATACCTTTTATGTTTTTCTTTATCTTGAATCTTTTTCTTGAGAAATTTGTTGAACTTTCTGACAAGCAGTCCAAGATTTTCACTTTCCTCCTCTGATTCTTGACTTCTTTCTTCAACCTTGAGTGCTATACTTCTACCTTTTTTCTCAGACACTTCTTGCTCATTGAATCTGTTAATTTCCATCTCATGTTCTCTGAGTTTGCCAAACAAGGAAGCTGTTGTCATGACTGATAAATATTTTGATTCTGAGATTGCTGTGACCTTAGGCTACCATGACCTGTCAAGACATTTCAGAACTTTAATATTTAATTCTTCTTTATCAAAAGTTTTACCTAAGCCCATTAGATGATTGATGATATGAGTGAGCACTTCTGCACATCTGCAATACTTTCACCAGTTTGCATTTTGAACAGCTCATATTCTCTTATGAGAGTATGTTTTCTGGCTCTCTTTACATCAAATGTTCCCTCATGAGTAACCTCAAGAACTTCCCACATTTCCTTGGTAGATTTGCATTGGGAGACCCTAAAAAACTCATCCATATTTAGTGCAGAAGTAATTATGTTTTTAGCAGTACAATCACTTTGAATTTTTTTCTTTTCTTCATCATTTAAACTGGACCATTCTTTTTCTGTAATTAATGGACCATTAGCAATTACATCCCAAACATTTCTATCAATAGATTCAATAAAGATCTTCATCCTAATCTTCCAAAAAGGATAATCTGTTCCACCAAAAGTGGAGGTCTATTAATAGAAGCCCCCTCAGAAAAAGGTAATTTGTTTTCAGCCATTAAAAAATTTGGACCGAAAGCCTTGAGTATTTTTCAAGACCCTTGCTCTTGATACCAATTGTTAGAAAAAGAGGCTGAGATCAAGAGGGGGGGTGAATTGATCTTTGAAAGATTTTCGCAATTAACAGATTATCTATTTCAAAGATTAAGAAATCTGATCAATTCTTGAATCATACACAGCAAGCAATCAAAATAAATGCAGTCACAAAATTAAAGAAGAGAAAGGTTTAGAAAGATATCACCAAGGTTTATACTGGTTCACCCAATCCCAGGGCTACGTCTAGTCTCCAGCCAAATTCCAGCTGGGTTCCACTAGATTGAATGTTTTACAGATTACAACCTTAACCTCACATTCAATCTACCACAAGAATCGCAATTCCAGTTCCTGCACCTAACCTTTCACCAAGAACCAAATTCCAGTTCTTGACCTACCCTGCAGCCAAATTCCAGCTACAGAAACGAGTGCCCACAATTCCAGGCACCCACAATACAGAAAAAGAAAGTAAAGAAATAAACAAAAGAAACTAAAACGCTCAAACCAGTTTTATGCAGTTCAGCAATGTGTGTTTCTTCTCCAAAAGAATGCAATTTTGCCTCAAGAAAGAACTTTGATGAACTTCACAAAAACTAGTGTGATTCTTTCTTGAAAGTAGCACTTTTGATTGCTTGATTGATTTCCAAAAGATGTATATCAGATGATGTATAAAAAGTTCAAGCAACTCTGTTTATATAGAAGATTTTCAAAATTGCTGGTTTAATTAATCTCTTAAAATAATCTTTTAATCTGTTAAAAACCTTGTTTTAATCTGTTAAATCTTCTTTTAATATATTAAAACGTTCTTGATTATTTTCCAGATTTGTTTTAACTTGATACGACAACGTTTATATCAATTAAAACTCTTTACAAAAAATCTTCCAAACTGTTTTAATCAATTGCTTCGTGTTTCAATCGATTAAAATACTGCAAAACATTTTTATAAACTTTTCCAAGTGATTTTAACTGATAAAAATCTGTTTTAATCGATTAAAATGCTTAGTACAAATTTTCTTAAGTTGATTTAATCGATTGAAACGCAGTTTAATCGATTGAAAATATTCTGATCGATCATAATCACACTCTGATCGATCATATGTTGGTTCTGATCGATCATAAAATCATTCTGATCGGTCATCTCGCTACTCCAAGTGGTTTTAATCGATTGAAACGAAGTTGTATCGATTAAAATACTGCCGTAACACTTCTCCGAACATTTTAAGTGATTTTAATCGGTTATTTCGAAACCGCATCAGCTTAAAATACTGATCGAAGATTTTGAAAACTTCCTTTAATGAAAACAATCGATTATTTCGACGTTATATTAGTTAAAAACCTGTTATAAAAGTGTGAAGAACATTTTAGTTGATAAAGCTTATATGCTATTAGTTAAAATAGTTGATTAAGAAAGCTTTTATCAAAATACTTTGTTTTTCACCGTTAAAACATTTTTAGAGGCATTTTGCAAAATCTTTTAAGTGAAGAAACCTCATGCAGCAGAAAGATAAAAATGATTATACCTAAGCAGAGCTGCAGACACACTAATCCCTCTTTTATCTAAGTGACCTTTGACTACCACAAAGTTGCCTTTGACTTCATTTTTGACTTCATCAAATCAACAAGATCTTTGGCAATGTAATTCAATAAGATCTTCATCACTTTCAAAGATTCCCCGTATCTCCACGGTACAACTTTATTTGATTCATAGGGGAAAGGACGAGGCACAAATAGTCGCAAAGGCGTCCTTGCCCCCTCTTCCATATTGACTTTGATAACCAACGATTGAGGTTTATTCTCCTCTTGGGGAGAATCAATCGTTGGGGAGAGCTTGATTACGAACGGTTTTCTCTCCATCCTTCTCATTATGGAAGACATGTTAATTAATCCTTCCTTTTTATTATCTTATTTATTAAAAGTGAAGGAGAGGTAATCAAGTGTAGACCCCTAATTTTTCCCGGCCTCTCAATAAAGACCAGAAGACTTTTCTCTCTGAAGATGAAGTTTCGGTGGACGTCTATCGGCATCAATCGGCTTCCGTCTGAAGAAAGGAAAGCTTCCCGGGAGTCCCAGAAAGGAATCGACGTCTACCCCTAGTGAGCCTACGACAAAGGCAAGCTACAGATTCATATCCTCAGGGAGTTAATTGCCTATAACGCCCAATATGGATATCCCAGTAGAATGCATATGCAAGATCTAGCAAGCACGAAGGCTTCACTTCCAATGAAGCATCTTCCTACTTAGAGGCATTATCAAGAGCAAATATCCCCAAGTGGAACATCAGCTTGTTCAGAGGCAAAAACAACACAAGCATAAAGTCTTCACCACTATTGAAGCATCTGCCTAATCAGGAGGCACAATCAACAAAAATAAAAAATCCCCAATGGATTCCTGCCCATATAGGAGGCAACCAACAAATAATCCCTGACAAACAAGACGTCGGATGGCTTAAAAGAGCCAAAAACAAAGAAATCACCAGTAAAACTGGATGGCTAAACAAAAA
Organism: Sphenostylis stenocarpa; assembly: GCA_963425845.1. NCBI lineage: Eukaryota > Viridiplantae > Streptophyta > Magnoliopsida > Fabales > Fabaceae > Sphenostylis > Sphenostylis stenocarpa. Next base: position 41,353,734 of record OY731400.1, read on the forward strand.
GGCCAAAAACACATAATTCTCGTCAAAACTGGATGGCTAAACAGAAAAGCCAAAAATGAAGAATCCCCGATAAAACCGGATGACTAAAACAGAAAGGTCAAAAACAAAACCAATCACTCCCCGTGGAATGGGCGCATGATCAGAAACAGTAAGGTGCCAACACATCTCTAAACCCTGATGAAGTTTTGTACTCATCAACCATAGGATTGACTACCAAAAAGAGAATCCTAAAGAGCCTTGTAGAACAGGGCTCGTCAAGAGTTTAGCAAACACAGACTAATACCTCGTGGGGGTAGGTACCCACAAGAGCCTTGCAGAATGGGGCTCGTACCGGGTGAGGGTAAGTACTCATCAGAATCTAGCAGAAGCGGATTCATACCTGGTGGCGGTAGGTACCCACAAGAGCCTTGTAGAACGGGGCTCGTACCGGGTGAGGGTAAGTACTCATCAGAATCTAACAGAAGTGGATTCATACCACGTGGGGGTAGGTACCCACAAGAGCCTTGCAGAACAGGGCTCGTACCGGGTGAGGGTAAGTACTCATCAGAATCTAGCAAAAGCAGATTCATACCTGGTGGGGGTAGGTACTGTCGCCGCCGTCCCTTTCGACGTCCGGGGGACGTCTCGAACGTTTATGCGAGCCGTCGCGAAAAGATGGTTTAGACTCGCGTTTTTGTTTTAAAAGGTTTTCGAAAAGAGGTTCTTATGGAGTCGCCACCAATGTTTTGACCTTAAACATTGGAAAAGGAAAAAATGTTGATTTTAAGAAAAACCGCACTTGGCCATTATAACCAGAGTTGGGTAAGGGAGTTAGTTACGTGTGGGGAAGGTATTAGCACCCCACAACGCCCCTTTCGGGTTCCCTATGACAGATTATTTCATTTAAGTAAAGACTACGAGAAATTACGCGATTACCCTATAATATTAAATGGCTATCTACATGATTTTATTCTATATTGCATGCATAAAATGATGAATAAAGCTAAATAAAACAATAAAAGAGACAAAATAGCTATCTACATGATTTTATTCTATATGGCATAAATAAAGCTAAATAAAACAATAAATAAAGCAATAAAAGAGAAGAGAATTGAAAAGAACCTCCGTAGCAAGCTTGATATTGAGAGTCTCGAACTGTGAGGATGCGTTTTGGCAACCCCTCTCTCTACACAGACTCTCCTCACCAATACAAGATCGACCCCACTAAAAATTTAAAGAAGAATCGAATGCCGGAATATAATTCCTTAACCGATTGTTACCTATTTAAGGCAATCGGAAAGATCATTCAAGAGAAAGAAAGAAATAGACAAGTGCTCTCGAGTTTTAGAAAGTGTTTCAGAGCTCTCGGAGTGTCTCGTGGTCTCAAAAAGTGGCAAATGAGCCTCCTATTTATAGTTTTTCGCAGCTGGCGCACTTTGGGACGGCCGTCCGGATGGGACGGCCGTCCGGACTGGGACAGACCGTCCCAAATGGCAAAATTACACAGTCGGGACCCCTCGGGAACCCGGACGGCCGTCCCACTTGAACCGGGCTTGGGACGGCCGTCCCAACTTCGGGACGCGCGTCCCAACTGGTTGGAGCAGGTTGGGACGGCCGTCCCAACCGGGACGGCCGTCTCGACTTGTTCTCGGCCAGTTTCGTGCGTTTCGGGACTCAGGAAGCTTTCCTTGCTCGTTTTGGACGTCGGTGGATGCCGATATGTGTCCGTTGAAGCTTTATCTTCATATAGGAAGTCTTCTTGGCCTTCATTAAGATGCCGGCGAGCTCTGTCTTTGTGTAGGAAGTCTCTTTTGGCTTTTATTGTGTGAATGAGTGAACTCCGTCTTTTGTTGTGGGAGGTCCTTCTCGTTATGGGAAACCTGGATGAACTCCATCTTCGGGTGAAGTTCCTCTAGCTTTTATTTTGAGAGGCCGGGCAAAATTAGGGGTCTACAGCTGCCCCCTTCGCTCGCCTAACTAATTCGTCGGTTTTAATATGCCGACAAAATTAGTTGGTAGGGGAAGGAGTTAACCCTTTTGCCCGGCTACCCTTCGGATGTCTGCTCCTTATTGATCCTCCGGATGATAAATGTTTTGATAGGTACCAACCCCTATCCGGTTTGAGCCTCCTTTTATAAGGCTCTGATGAGTACTTACCCTCACCCGGTATGAATTTGCATTTTGCAGAACTCCTGTCGGTACTTACTTCCGAGGTGCTCACCACCGAACTATCCTCTAATAGAAGTAAAGTCTTTGCACCCGTTTTTTGCAATGCTTCTCGGTGAGTATTTTTTTTTTTTACTCCACCTGATGCATTTTTACTAAATTTTGATGAGTACCTACCCTCATCCGGTATGAACCCGTTCTGCAAGATTTTTTTATTTTTTTATTTATTTTTTTATTTTTTTATAAGCCTCGTTCGTAAGGCTTAGGTGAGTACGTACCCCCACCCGGTATGAAGTTTTTGGTAAGCCCCGTTCTGCAAGGCTTAGGGAGTACGTACCCCACCCGTATGAAGTTTTTGGTAAGTCCGTTTCGCAAGGCTTAGGTGAGTATGTACCCCCACCCGGTATGAAGTTTTTGGTAAGCCCCGTTCGCAAGGCTTAGGTGAGTACGTACCCCCACCTGGTATGAAGTTTTTGGTAAGCCCCATTCTGCAAGGCTTAGGTGAGTACGTACCCCCACCCGGTATGAAGTTTTTGGTAAGCCCCGTTCTGCAAGGCTTAGGTGAGTATGTACCCCCACCCGGTATGAAGTTTTTGGTAAGCCCCGTTCTGCAAGGCTTAGGTGAGTATGTACCCCCACCCGGTATGAAGTTTTTGGTAAGCCCCGTTCTGCAAGGCTTAGGTGAGTACGTACCCCCACCCGGTATGAAAATTTTTTTTTTTGTAAGCCCCGTTGTGCAAGGCTTAGGTGAGTATGTACCCCCACCCGGTATGAAGTTTTTGGTAAGCCCCATTCTGCAAGGCTTAGGTGAGTACGTACCCCCACCCGGTATGAAGTTTTTGGTAAGCCCCGTTCTGCAAGGCTTAGGTGAGTATGTACCCCCACCCGGTATGAAGTTTTTGGTAAGCCCCGTTCTGCAAGGCTTAGGTGAGTACGTACCCCCACCCGGTATGAAGTTTTTTTTGTAAGCCCCGTTGTGCAAGGCTTAGGTGAGTATGTACCCCCACCCGGTATGAAATTTTTTTTTTTTTTGTAAGCCCCGTTGTGCAAGGCTTAGGTGAGTATGTACCCCCACCCGGTATGAAGTTTTTGGTAAGCCCCGTTTCGCAAGGCTTAGGTGAGTATGTACCCCCACCCGGTATGAAGTTTTTGGTAAGCCCCGTTTCGCAAGGCTTAGGTGAGTACGTACCCCCACCCGGTATGAAGTTTTTGGTAAGCCCCGTTCCGCAAGGCTTAGGTGAGTATGTACCCCCACCCGGTATGAAGTTTTTGGTAAGCCCCGTTCTGCAAGGCTTAGGTGAGTACGTACCCCCACCCGGTATGAAGTTTTTTTTGTAAGCCCCGTTGTGCAAGGCTTAGGTGAGTATGTACCCCCACCCGGTATGAAATTTTTTTTTTTTTGTAAGCCCCGTTGTGCAAGGCTTAGGTGAGTATGTACCCCCACCCGGTATGAAGTTTTTGGTAAGCCCCGTTTTGCAAGGCTTAGGTGAGTATGTACCCCCACCCGGTATGAAGTTTTTGGTAAGCCCCGTTCTGCAAGGCTTAGGTGAGTACGTACCCCCACCCGGTATGAAGTTTTTTTGTAAGCCCCGTTGTGCAAGGCTTAGGTGAGTATGTACCCCCACCCGGTATGAAATTTTTGGTATATCTTTTTTTCTTCTGATTGATGAGTACGAACCCTCATCCGGTCTCTGGCGACTTATTGTCTCTGATCATGCGCCTATTCCATGAGGAATGATTGATTTTCTTTCTTTTTGACTTTTCTATTTTAGTCATCCGGTTTTAACGGGGATTCTTCGTTGGTTGCCTTTTAGGCGGGACTTTATTGGGGACTTTGATTGTGCCTCTTGATTAGGCAATTGCTTCAGTAATGGTGAAGACTTTTATGCTTTTGGGCTTGCATTACCTCCGGCATAGGTTGATTTCCCATTTCTCCGGGATATTAGCTCTTTGCTTGTTTTGAGCAAACAAGTAGTTCCGTTGTAAGCTCACCGGTGGAAATTTTTTCTTTTGAGAATTTGATTGTTCGACTCGAGATCTCTTTTGAATTGCCCCCTTAGAGGGAAAATGGAGTTTTTGACTCCTTATTGCTTGAACTCGACTTTTGTCTTATGCTTTTATTTCTGCTGGGGAATGGGTTTGTATGTGCGCCTTTTATGCACGTTAGATGGAAAGATATATATTTTCTCTTCTCTTTGTAATGATCCCCGGGGAATTTTATTGGCCTCCTGGGGATGGAAATTTCTTCTTTTTTGCTTTTGTAGATTTTTCTTGATGTGCTCTTCTTGGGGATTTTCTTTCGACTTTTTCATGTCGTGGCCTTTGTTGGAGGATGAAAGGCTTTTCTCTTCTTTCTTTTTGTTGCCCCCCAGTGATTTGGGTGATTTAATTCTGTTCTTTCTTCGATGGACTCTTGTGTAGTCCTTATGAAATGGAGACTCTTGCATGAGTGTGCTTGATGACTCATGTAGTGATGAAGCTGAGTCGCGAGGTAATCTTTTTGTCTTGCTTCTGGAGTAGGCAAGGATCCGCTTGGGGATGATCAAGCCTTTCCGTTGGCCATTTTTTTTTGTACCTTCTTTTATTTTTCCGAAGTTTCTTTATTCTCGCTGAGATAGTTTTGATTTCGCCTTTTTCTTTCGCGATCAACGCGAGTTATTTGAAATCTGGCTTTTTGCTATATTACGTGTGCCTTTTTATTTTACACGTAGGCTTTTCAAGATGCAAATGGAAATAACAATTTTTATTTATTATATATATATTTTTTTTTGGATAATACATTCAACCATTTTTGAACTACTAGAAAGCATCATAAAACTTCCTAATCGTCTCGCCTCGGACTCGGAGTGAGCGGATGGTGCCGGCGAAGGAAGCGGCGGAGCAAGCGGCGTTGGAACCTCGCCTGGGTCTCGGACCGGATTTTCTATTTGGCGGTCCGTCCTGTCTTGCCTCATGGTCACTGACCGAACTCGCTGTCGCATGAACCGGAATTGCCCTTCCATGTAGGCATGCTCATCATCCAGGCGCCCGTATAAGCCGGCGTAGTCGTGGTCGTAGGACTCGCTGCTGGGATTCCGAAGTGGTGGGGATATCCTGTGGTGTGTCGAAATCCCGCATGTCCATCGAGATAGAGAGGATTGGGTTTAAGATAAACCCCGTACCTTGCCTCGCCGAGGATGTTCATATGAGCCGACACTCCGCCGTTGATCGGCTCCGGTCGAAGACTAGCCGGGATGTCTTCTCCGTCGCTACATCCCCAATACTCGCCTAGAGGGGTGAGAAAGGGAGCTATTATGATCGCTCCCGCTGGACCACGAGTGCCGCAATCCTTGACGGCTTTGAGAAAGGCATACCCCGGGTTGCACCTATGCCCCCGGTGCATACGAGAAACAATGAAAAGGTCGGCCGAGTTACCTTTCCTTGGCTCTCCTTCCGGCCGTGTATGGTCCCGACCAACAATTTATGACATACGCGGAGTGGAGGAGAAAAAGCTGCACCCTTCGGATTTGATGGCGTAATGACAGCCCCGTGATCTCCTTCCACATGGTAGCGGTGGTGAGAGCAGCGGGCTTCTCCAAATACGCGGACCGGTACTGGAGTTCTTGTATCCGCTCGTCGCGTGAAACCCATAATGACATTAAAGTCATCCAGAGCAAGTGGTTCTGGTAGGCTCCATCCATCCAAGAAGAGACAGCCTTGAGTTGGTGGCACCCCAGGAATGGAAGATGGCATTTCCACCATGTTGACAGAAGCAAGAAATTCCATCGTGGCAATGCGATGGATCCGAGTAGGTAGCTCGCGGAGCGTAAAGTCCCATCCTATGTTGTGGATGTATCTTCCGACATCTTGATCCCAGCCGAATGTAGCTAGGATTTCGAAGTCCAATTGCAGTGTGGGGTACCGGGAGAATTGCTCGGATATTTACTAGACGTAGTTGGTGTGATTCTCGCTAGTTGAGTACCGACTGTAGTAGTTCCTCTAGCAGTGGTTTCTAGAGCGTTTTCTCCTAGATGAAGATTCTCCGTGCTCCATTGTAGGTAGTATTCACTTAAGAATGCTAGGAATGTGTAGGAATGGTGAAGAAGCAAGATAGAAAGCCTGGAATGGGATGCAGAAGCTCAAATCCGCGCCTAGCATTTATAGAGCGCGCCAGGACCATTGGGATGGCCGTCTGGGTCGGGACGGCCGTCTCAATAAAAAAAAATGCACAGGGGCCATCAGCGGGGAAGTGGGACGGCCATCCCACCTGGGACGCGCGTCCCAACTGAATTTGGGGATTTGGGACGGCCGTCCCGACTTTGGGACGGCCGTCTCGAGCTGCTGGATGGGATTTTTGATTTTTTTGACTTAATTTTCATGTTTTTTGATAAGATTGAAGATAGGATTCCCTTCATTTATGCTTTAATGCATGTAATGCTTCATGATATGCATCCTATGATCTATTTCAGTTAATATTTCGAAAGTTTTAACTGATGTGCTTTGTTTTTGGACGTAATCTTGGTGCTGTTCCTTTCTGTCATTATGTTTCTTCTGATTAACAAGCTTGGCTGTACATAATTTGTTGTCTTGGATTTTTCTTGCTATTGCCGAAGAGTAATCTGTTGTTCATAGGGCAACTGCCATATCAATGTCTTTCTTCCTTTCCTTAGGGATTTCAATCTTCCTATTGATCACTATGTTACCACATTCCCCTTTTATTACTTGAATGCTTTAGAGTGAAATGGTCAAGAGAAGAGAAGGAAAATGATTTATTGCAAAGGTTTGTGTTTTAGAGTGATATTTTTTGTAATAAAGGTTTTTGTAAGAATGGCTAGCCAGGGTTGGTCGGTGTTTAGGCTAGTTTAGATAAACGTTTCATTCTTATGATGTGGCGTCGTTGTTTACTGATTTATGGCGCCTTTTTGTGATTGACTAATTTCCCTAAACCGCCCCTTCAGGTTTTCAGTCTAGGATGTTGTGCTTATGTCCTAACTTTTGTCTAGGTTTCCTCTTTTTGTATTTATTTTTTGGGAATACCTAGTGGACTTTTAATAACCCTAACTTTTGCCCAGGTTACCCTTTATTATTGTTCGGGTCTCCTGCCGGGTTTACCCTAATTTTTGCGCAGCCCCCTTTGTGGGTTTCCTGCCGGGTATTTTGCCCTTTTATTTTCTTGTCTTGGTCTTTGACCTTGACGGGCTTTCCTTTCTTGTATGCGTATTATTATTTTTTTTTTCACAACATTGTCGAAACTTGACTTTGTCAATATAGATTTCATTTGTGTTTCTAGTTAATCAATCATTTTTACTTTACTTTTGCGGCGCTTTAATTATTTGGACGCATTTGGAACAAAACATTTATCTAAACTTTGTTTATTAAAATGGGGCATAGATACATTTAGCAAGAAAAGAAGCAGATAGTAAGAATAGCATTCTTTTGTAATTTCAGGGAAATGTGGGCCCTAAAGATGCTCGGGAGACGGGCAAACCCCGAGGAGTGATCTCTAATAGTCATTAGATTTACATCCCTTAGAATCGGAAGAAGGACACCTAATGACTAACGCTACCCTTTGCGCTAATATCCCTCCTTTTTGAAATACCATCTTCGAGGGGTAAGACTTCCCTGTTCTTTGTATGGTTTGATCTTTTGCAGGGTCATACCCTAATCCATACTTTAACGGATTATCTTTGAAATCTGGTGGCTCTCTTATTCCTTGAGCGTTCTTTCCAAGCCCTTGTCCCGGGCGATATCCATATCTTTTCATCATCCGGGCCACCTTCATGCTACTAGGGAGTCTTTCGATATTGGCAATTTCGAGTGCTTGAAAAGATGTTTCAAGGGCCTCTTCACTCGCATCCACATATGGTTGGATAGATGGTTTGCTTATTAGAAAGTCTTCTTCAGCCTTGAACCGTGACCAGCTTATCATTTGTCACAAACTTGACTTTTTGGTGGAGCGTCGAAGGTATTGCCTTAGCGCTATGAATCCAAGGTCTACCGAGGAGACAACTGTATGCCGGTGTGATATCCATTACGTGGAAGTCTATGTTGAAAATAGTAGGTCCGATTTGGATTGGTAGACTGATTTCTCCTACCACTTCGCGTCTTGATCCGTCAAAGGCTCGAACTATTGTATTACTCGGCGCATGTGGGTTCCTTGTACCGTTATCTTGTCTAGTGTATTTTTAGGCATAACATTTAAGGACGATCCATTATCCACAAGAACTTTGGAAATGAGATATTCCTTGCATTTAACAAACGATATGCAAAGGCTTATTATGATCTCGACCCTTCCAAAGGGAATTCTTCGTTAGTGAAAGTAAGGTGGTTATTGGCCGTGATATTACCAATAATTCCTTCAAACTTGTCTTGAGATATTGCATGTGGAACGAATGATTCATTCAAAACTTTTAACAAGTGCGTTTCGATGCGGTTCGAACTCATGATGAGTGATAACAAGGTTATCTTTGCAGGAGTGCGATTGAGTTGATCGATGATGGAGTACTCGCTTTGTCTAATGTATTAACTCATCTCGTCTCTTCCTTGGATTCCTTTTCTTCTTCGGCTTTATTTTTCATTTTATCTTTAGGAATATTATCTTGTAATTCCTTGGGGGCGTATATTCTTCCGCTTCTTGTCATGCCCCCAATACCGGTTATGTTGGAGATGTCTTGATTGATCGGCGATTCTTCCGAGTATCTCTAGGGTACAGACTTTATTTGATTTATAAGGGAAAGGGTGAGGCACGAATAAACGTATAGGTGTTATTGCCTTCTCCCTTTTGTCAATTGGAATAACCAACGGTGTTTGTTTATTATCATCTTCGGGTTTATCGCCTGTCGTAGAGATTTTGATGACGAAAGGCTTCTTTTCCATTTTTCTCGATTTGTGGAAAGCACATCGCTTAATCCTTTCTTTTTATTATCTTTATTATTAAAATGAGGAGGGATATACGAATGTATGCAGCCTTATGAATGCAATAGACAATTTAAGGAGAGAAAAATAAGTCCTTTTATTAGAAAATGTAAATCCTTCTATACAATGCTTTGGAGCAAGTGCCGACAAAAACGGAAAAGTTTGAAGAATCCTATAGGTAAATTAGGTTTTCTTCGTAATTCATCTTCACTGCTCTCACATGGTTTCCGAGTATTTTGATTTGCTCATGTATCGCTTGACTCATATTTTCATTATATCGATGAGCCTCTCTCATCTTTTCTTCTAGATGAACGATCAAAGCATGTTGTTGGTCAGATCTCTCTCTATTTGGTCATTTTCACGGAGTAGTTGACCATACCGAGCTAATCCATTCCTTTCTTTATCATGTAGCTCATCCAGGCTTTTCTTGTATTTTTCAGCTGGTTTCCCGCCATTTTTGTGCTTCCGACCGAGTTCCTGTTAGGTCATCATGTATCAACTTGATCATTTTTGCCTATTCTCGTAAGTGCTTTCTCAAAACGTGCTATTTCGTCATTCATGTCCTGGAAAAGACTATCTTGCTCAAGCCTCTGAATTTTCATTGTTTGCTTAGCTTCTTTTTGGTAGTCAAGCATAATCATTCTTGAGAAGCTCTATCTCATGGTCCTTCTTTTTACATTGCCTTTTTAGACCGTCTATTATAATGATTGATTCTTGCTCTTTTTCTTCAAAAGCCCTTAGCCGAGTTTCCATGACTTCAACCCTTTTGTTTAAAGCATTGACCTCGCAATTGTAATTCTTCGTTGACCAATGTTTTAATGAATGTATCGATGGTAGGGGTATCCCTCTATTTTTTCTCCATTCTTCATATTCACGGGATGTAGATACTCGAGCCTTTCCGAGTTCTTTATCCCCTGTGTATACCGGTCTTTCCCATGCTTTCCGGATAGCGTATACTTCTTCAAAGTTATGGGAATAATGGCATAGACTCAGCTGTCCGAGTTCTTCTTGGGTTGGCGTAGTCCGAGTTCTCATAAGTTGCCTCATAGCTATTTTAGGAGAGTATGCTATACAACCTCTAAGACCTAGAAGTGGTATACTCAGGTAGTCTCCGCATCGTATGAGAATATAGCCTGGTCTGAACCAAGGGCAAACCCATGATACATGCTCTATGTTCCAGTTTTCTAACTCTGGTTTTCCACTCTAAGGCTTGACGATGTTGAAGAGGGATTTTTTGAGAAGCTTCTTAAAGGATCGTGAAATACACCCATGTGGCTTGAGGCGTAAAAGTGAGTAATACCCCGTACATATAGCAGTGGAGTACAACATCTCGAGTGTTTTTCCTTGTTTCGTCGGCAAAATTCAACGAGAGCGTGGTATCAGCAAGGATTGTAGGTATAGGACTTTTTGAATACACATCCCGTGCAAAGAATGCATCCATCGCAAGCATGATCCACAATATTCGCATGAAATGGGAATAATATGGTTCCGAATATTGCCAATGCTAGAGTTTTGTTAAATGTAGACCAATCTTTCTTTTCAGCCTAAAGAGGTCAAGTGGTCTTCTATTACTAGATATTTTCCAACCTCTGACATTCCCTTTCCCTCTGAGGGCGGATTGATGAGAAGGTAGTCGTATGATAGTAGCAACCTTTCTCACTAGCCGTATATTCTCCTCGAGCAGCACATAAACCCCAACCGACCGAGGCCATCTAACCATGAGTTCGTATTCCTCTAAGGTTGGTACCAAGTCAAACCGCGAAAACTCAAAGCAATGTAGATTGGGATTCCGTAAATGGACCAATGCTCTAACAAATATTGGATTGATGCTGATCTTTAGGAGGTCAAGAATTCTTCCATAAGATTTCTCAAAATTAGCACAAGCCTCCCATGCGCATGTAAGTACACAACCGCCTTAGCTTTTCTACACCTGCATGTAAGGATTTCCACTTTCTTTAATTGTCTACTACCAGATCCCTCCATTATCTAACGAAGTGAAAAATGCATGATATGAGGATGGGTTTTTGTAAATGTATGTATGCAAGTATTTATTTTTCTAAGTATTATCATGTTTCATTCCTAATATGATGTATGATAATACCTGGGTTTTTCTAGAAAAGAAAGCTTATCTATATGAATGTTTATGGATTTTGATGAAGAGAGTACTATCTTCTTCCCTTTTTATGATTATGAAGAAAAGGTGATATGAATTGCAAGACTTTTGTTAATAATTTTTATTTTATGACAAAGGTATTTTTAATTTGATTATATATTTTTATGATTTTTAGGTTTTTTCATTTTTTGTCTGTTGTATGATTACCCTATGCTAATGCATCAATACAAATGCAGCAAACGTATGCGCATACAATTCATACATCCACGAGCGAGCCACGCTTATTTAATCACGAGGTAGGATTTTCCTCAGTAAACGTGCTTGGTTTAGGTGGTTCTAACCGTTCTCACCAGTGCCAAAGGTCCCCAAGGTGCCCCCATTATAGGGACCTCTCAATCTCTCGATCCTTGGGTCATGCACTGAACTCCGTGGCGACACCCTTAGACCAAAAGAAGAGAGTTATCACCTTGAGTTGGTGGTTTTCCGACAACTAGCAGTAGCCCCGTGTGCCAACTAACCGATCGTATCCGCCACCCACTCCTTATAGATATTCACTCTTGCCCCTGGTATAGAGGGACCGTTGTGTGCAAGGGTTTTGTGTGCAATTTATATTTCAAACAATTTGCAGTAAAATAATCATACAGCAGCTTATTAAAGCCATACAATAAAAAACATACGAAGGGTAAAGGCGTAATTTCAAATCTTTACTTAGTTTGAATTTATCTCGTCACTAAATGGGATCAACTCTCTAGCATCCCCAGCGGAGTCGCCATCTGTCGCCGCTGTCCCTTTCGACGTCCGGGGACGTCTCGAAACGTTTATGCGAGCGGTCGCGAAAAGATGGTTTAGACTCGCGTTTTTGTTTTAAAAGGTTTTCGAAAAGAGGTTCTTATGGAGTCGCCACCAATGTTTTGACCTTAAACATTGGAAAAGGAAAAAATGTTGATTTTAAGAAAAACCGCACTTGGCCATTATAACCAGGAGTTGGGTAAGGGAGTTAGTTACGTGTGGGGAAGGTATTAGCACCCCACAACGCCCTTTCGGGTTCCCTATGACAGATTATTTCATTTAAGTAAAGACTACGAGAAATTACGCGATTACCCTATAATATTAAATGGCTATCTACATGATTTTATTCTATATTGCATGCATAAAATGATGAATAAAGCTAAATAAAACAATAAAAGAGACAAAATAGCTATCTACATGATTTTATTCTACATGGCATAAATAAAGCTAAATAAAACAATAAATAAAGCAATAAAAGAGAAGAGAATTGAAAAGAACCTCCGTAGCAAGCTTGATATTGAGAATCTCGAACCGTGAGGATGCGTTTTGGCAACCCCTCTCTACACACGTACTCTCCTCACCAATACAAGATCGACCCCACTAAAAATTTAAAGAAGAATCGAATGCCTGAATATAATTCCTTAACCGATTGTTACCTATTTAAGGCAATCTGAAAGATCATTCAAGAGAAAGAAAGAAATAGACAAGTGCTCTGAAGTTTTAGAAAGTGTTTCGTGAGCTCTCTGGAGTGTCTATGGTCTCAAAAAGTGGCAAATGAGCCTCCTATTTATAGTTTTTCGCAGCTGGCGCACTTTGGGACGCGCCGTCTGGATGGGACGGCCGTCTGGATCGGACAAACTGTCCCAAATGGCAAAATTACACAGCCGGGACCCCCGGGAACCCGGACGGCCGTCCCACTTGAACCTGGGCTTGGGACGGCCGTCCCAACTTCGGACGCGCGTCCCAACCGGTTGGAGCAGTTGGGACGGCCGTCCCAACCGGGACGGCTGTCTCGACTTGTTCCGCCAGTTGCGCGTTTCGGACTCCGGAAGCTTTCCTTGCCTCGCTTTGGACGTCGTGGATGCCGATATGTGTCTCGTTGAAGCTTTATCTTCATATAGGAAGTCTTCTTGGCCTTCATTAAGATGCCGGGCGAGCTCTGTCTTTGTGTAGGAAGTCTCTTTTGGCTTTTATTGTGTGAATGAGTGAACTCCGTCTTTTGTTGTGGGAGGTCCTTCTCGCTATGGGAAACCTGGATGAACTCCATCTTCTGGTGAAGTTCCTCTAGCTTTTATTTTGAGAGGCCGGGCAAAATTAGGGGTCTACAGGTACCTACAAGAGCCTTGCGTAACGGGGCTCGTCAAGAGTTTAGCAAACGCGGACTCATACCTGGTGGGGGTAGGTACCCACAAGAGCCTTGCAGAATGGGGCTCGTACGGGTGAGGGTAAGTACTCATCGGAATCTAGCACAAGCGGATTCATACCTAGTGGGGGTAGGTACCCACAAGAGCTTAGCAAATGTGGGTTCGTACCTGGATGAGGGTAAGTACCCATCAGAATCTAGCAAAAGTGGATTCATACCTGGTGGGGGTAGGTACCCACAAGAGCCTTGCAGTAACGGGGCTCGTACTCGGGTGAGGGTAAGTACTCATCGGAATCTAGCAAAAGCGGATTCATACCTGGTGGGGGTAGGTACCCACAAGAGTCTTGCAGAACGGGGCTCGTACGGGTGAGGGTAAGTACTCATCAGAATCTAGCACAAGCGGATTCATACCTAGTGGGGTTAGGTACCCACAAGAGCTTAGCAAATGTGGGTTCGTACTGGATGAGGGTAAGTACTCATCAGAATCTAGCAAAAGTGGATTCATACCTGGTGGGGGTAGGTACCCACAAGAGCCTTGTAGAACGGGGCTCGTACCGGGTGAGGGTAAGTACTCATCAAAATCTAACAGAAGTGGATTCATACCACGTGGGGGTAGGTACCCACAAGAGCCTTGCGAACGGGGCTCGTACCGGGTGAGGGTAAGTACTCATCAGAATCTAGCAAAAGCGAGATTCAAACCTGGTGGGGGTAGGTACCCACAAGAGCCTTGCGGAACGGGGCTCGTCAAGAGTTTAGCGAACGCGGACTCATACCTGTGGGGGTAGGTACCCACAAGAGCCTTGCGAACGGGCTCGTACCGGGTGAGGGTAAGTACTCATCAGAATCTAGCACAAGCGGATTCATACCTAGTGGGGGTAGGTAGCCACAAGAGCTTAGCAAATGTGGGTTCGTACTGGATGAGGGTAAGTACTCATCAGAATCTAGCAAAAGTGGATTCATACCTGGTGGGGGTAGGTACCCACAAGAGCCTTGCGGAACGGGGCTCGTACCGGTGAGGGTAAGTACTCATCGGAATCTAGCAAAGCGGATTCATACCTGGTGGGGGTAGGTACCCACAAGAGCCTTGCGAACTGGGCTCATCAAGAGTTTAGCAAACGCGAACTCATACCTAGTGGGGGTAGGTACCCACAAGAGCCTTGCGAACGAGGCTCGTACCGGGTGAGGGTAAGTACGCATCAGAATCCAGCGAAGCGGATTCATACCTGGTGGGGGTAGATACCCACAAGAGCTTAGCAAATGTAGGCTCATACCGGATGAGGGTAAGTACTCATCGGAATCTAGAAAAAGCGATTCATACCGGTGGGGGTAGGTACCCACAAGAGCCTTGCAGTAACTGGGCTCGTACCGGTTGAAGGTAAGTACTCATCGGAATCTAGCAAAAGCGGATTCATACTTGGTGGGGGTAGGTACCCACAAGAGTCTTGCGGAACTGGGCTCGATCGGGTGAGGGTAAGTACTCATCGTGAATCTAGCAAAAGCGGATTCATACCGGTGGGGGTAGGTGCCCACAAGAGACTTGCAGTAACGGGGCTCGTCAAGAGTTTAGCAAACGTGAACTCATACCTAGTGGGGGTAGGTACCCACAAGAGCTTAGCAAATGCGGGCTCGTACTAGGTGAGGTTAAGTACTCATCAGAATCTAGCAAAAGCAGATTCATACCTGGTGGGGGTAGGTACCCACAAGATTTTAGCAAATGCGGACTCGTACCGGGTGAGGGTAGGTACTCACCAGAGCTTAGCAAATGTGGGCTCATACCTGGTGAGGGTAAGTACTCACAGGAACCTTATAGAAGAAGGTTCGGACTCGGATGAGGGTTCATTCTCATCAAACCAGGATAGGGGTTGGTACCTATAAAAAATATTTATCATCCGAAGGATTAGCAAACTTCGAAAAGGAGCATCCGAAGGATGATCGGGCAAAAAGGGTTAACTCGTTCACCTACCAACTAATCTTGTGGGCACATTAGGCCAACAATTAGTTAGGCGAGTGAAGGGGGCGGCTGTAGACCCCTAATTTTGCCCGACCTCTCAATAAAGACCGGAAGACTTTTCTCTCGAAGATGAAGCTTCGATGGACGTCTATCGGCATCAATCGGCTTCCGTCTCGAAGAAAGGAAAGCTTCCAGGAGTCCCAGAACACAAAATTTGGCAAAAACACTCGAGACGTACTGTCCCGAAGCCGGGACAGTCGTCCCAAACAAGCCGAGACGCGCATCCCGGATGTGAGACGCACGTCTCACCCAAAACAAACACTTGGGACGGTCGTCCCAACTTCCAAACGCCGTCCCAAGCCTTCCGGACCAGGGTCCCTGCTTTCCGGCTCCAGACGGCCGTCCCGAGTTCACCGGCTGGAAAAACTATAAATAGGAGCTCATTTGGACGTTTTTAGACACACCTCACTCCTCTCTTCTCTCCCTCTTTCAAATGATCTCTCCGATTTCCTATAAGGTAACAATCGGTTAAGGAAGTTTCTTCCAGCATTCGATTCTTCTTAGAATTTTGGTAGAGCTCGGTCCTGTATTCTGGGAGGAGAGTCCTTGTAGTGCGTGGGATTGTCACAACGCATCCTCGTAGTTGAAGAGTTATAATAAAAAGCTTGCTACGGAGGTTCTTTTCACTTCTCTTCTCTTTTATTGCTTTATTTATCGCTCTATGTATGCAATAGAAAATAGAATCATGTAAATAGCCATTTTTTAATATTGTATAATAAAATAGGGTAATAGCGTAATTTCTCTTAATCTTTGCTTTATGAATTAATCCGTCATAGGGAACCCGTATAAGGGCGTCGTGGGGGTGCTAACACCTTCCCACGCGTAACTAACTCCCTTACCTAACTCTGGTTATAATGGCCAAGTTTGGTTTTTCTTCAAATCAATGCCTTTTTATCCTTTTCCAATGTTTATGGTCAAAACATTGGTGGCGACTCCATAAGAACCCTTTTACGAAAACCTTGCTTTTATTAAAGGATAGTTTAGTTGATGAGCACCTCGGGAGCAATGAACACATTTTTAAATAAAACACGAGTCTAAACCATATTTTCGTGAC
Organism: Sphenostylis stenocarpa; assembly: GCA_963425845.1. Classification (NCBI taxonomy): domain Eukaryota; kingdom Viridiplantae; phylum Streptophyta; class Magnoliopsida; order Fabales; family Fabaceae; genus Sphenostylis; species Sphenostylis stenocarpa. The sequence continues at coordinate 41,370,103 of OY731400.1, forward strand.
CGCTCGCATAAACGTTCGAGATGTCCCTAGACGTCGGAACGGACGTGCGCGACATCAAGTATGGAAATTATGAATGAAATGCATGCAAGTAGACAATTATTGAATAAACAAAAGGAAATTTTATTTATTTAAGAAAGTGTACATTCCCCTACACCATGCTACTGAAGCACTTTTTGACGAAACGGAAAAGCCTAAAGAAACCCATAGGCGGGTCTCGATTTCTATGTAATTCTTCTGCGGCTTCCGTACATGATGAGCGAGTGCTTCGGCCTGGCTGGTGGACCACCCGGCTCATATCTTCACTATACTTCTAAGCCTCTTTGATCTTCGCCTCTTAATGAAGTAGATTCGGGCCGCCCGCCATTTGTCAAAGGCGAGACCGTCGTCCCGCGACGAGATGGCGCCCCGACCTTGCTGTGTGAGATGAATGTTCTCGACTCTCGACAGCGCAAATCTTTATAAAAGGAGGGCGCACTCCCCTTCTTTCACACAATTCTTCAACTTTCCCTTCTACCATTTCTTCAAATTCTTCTCCTAGGATCCCTCCGAAGCATTTCCTAGAGTTTCTTAGAATTCTGTAGAGGTTATTTTGTAGACATTGCGAGGAAGAGCGACCAGTGTTGTAGAGTGAGGGATTGCCAAAAAGCATCCTATTTCAAGAATTTTAATCACGAAAGCGTGCTTTGGAGCTTTCCACACTTTCTCTCTCTTTTACCGCTTTTTATTTACATTTATACGTGTAGTAGTCGTTAGGGCCATGTAGTCAATACCTTAAATTCCACAAGTAAATAAAGAGTAAAAGCATCATTTTAAAAGTTTATTTATGAAATAAACGACCCATCATAGGGAACCCGAAAGGGCGTCGTAGGGAAGCTAATACCTTCCTTACACGTAACTAACTCCCTTACCCAACTCTGGTTATAATGGCCAAAGTTGGTTTTTCAAAACCAACGCCTTGTTTTTTCTCCTTTTCCAATGTTTCTGGATAAAACATTGGTGGCGACTCCAGAACCCATTTTCGAAAACCCGTCCTGGAAAGTCCAGGACCGTCGTCTCGACTTCGGCAACGGGTTCAGACCGCCGTCTGGAAAATCCAGAACCGCCGTCTCGACTTGGCAAGAATCGAGACCGCCGTCCGGAAAACCCAGCGCCGCTCTCTCGAATTCGCGGGTGGCGAGACCGCCGTCCGGAAAATTGAGACGGCGGCCTCGTCCTGGACGTTGAAATCGAGACGGCGGTCCGGGATTCCCAGACGGCGGTCTCGTCCCTTCAGGGTGAGAAACTTTATTTTCGGGCCAAAAAACCTTCCTATCTTAGTACGGGGCCTAATAGTCTCTCCTAATGGCTTGTTAGGCTTCGACCGTCGTCAAATAGGATGCTTTCTCGACTTTATTCTCGAGGCCGGCAAGATTTGGGGTCTACAGCCGCTCCCTTTACCCGACCAGCCGACCGTCGGCCTTTTTGTGCCAAGGTGATCGACTGGAGGGTAAAGGAGTTGACCCTCTTGCCCTGCTTTCCTTCGGATATTCCGTCTTTGCGGCGGTGATCTTTGGGGGAGATGTTGTGCCGTGCGCCTCTGGGATGCTCCTTTGATGCGGTAGCCGACTCCTTCTGGCCGATGAGTATGAACCCCCATCCGGTTTGACGAGTATGAACCCTCGCCCGGTAAGCCCCCTTCTGTAAGGCTCGATGAGTACACACCCCCATCTCGGTGTTTGACGAGTATGAACCCCCGTCTCGGTAAGCTCTCTTCTCGTAAGGCTTGATGAGTACACACCCCCATCTCGGTGTTAAGCCTCCGGATGCCCCATCTTGCGGTAGCCGATCCTTTGGTTGACGAGTACGAACCCTCGCCTGGTTTGGTGCCTCCGGATGCCCCTTCTTGCGGTAGCCGATCCTTTGGCGATGGTGGCGGCTTACCGATTCCGATCATGCGCCGATGTGAAACCTCTGGATGCTCCTTTGACGCAGCAGGCCGACTCCTTGGCCGACGAGTATGAACCCTCGTCTCGGTTATGTGCCTCCTGGATGCCCCTTCTTGCGTGGCCGATCCTTTGGCGTTGGTGGTGGCTTACCGATTCTCGACCATGCGCCGCTCACTGGGGAGTAACTTTCTGTGTTTTGGTAATTGTGGTTGGACCTTTCTGGAATGGTCATCCGGGCTGCCTGAAATCTGGTTTGTTGCTCATCCAGCTTTTATTGGTTGTCGGGATTTTTGCTTTTGATTTTTGTGTTGGTAATTATCCAACCCTTGCCTGGCTGGTCGGGTTCTTTATGTTTGACTTTTGCTTGGTAGTCAATTTTTATTGGTTGAGGTAGTCTTAACTTTTATCCCGCCTTTTTCTCGCGGTTTTATTTCTTTTTTCTCGCGATTTTTTGGATTTTGGCTTTTCCTTAAGCGTGTGCCTTTTCTCTTTTTTTTTTCTTTAAGCTTCTTTTTGTTACGCTGGCTTTTTGCAAAAGAAGGCAAAAGAATGCGGGAAATAAAATTTTATTTATAGGAATTTTTATTACAACGATTTTTCAACCAAGACAAGTCCCTAAGAGTCATCATCATCGAAGGAGTGCAGTGGGGGAAATGTTTATACATGTGGTAGCGGAAGTCGATTTGTTCCTGGAGTTCGTCGTTGTAATCCTCCTGGAACGCCACCCACTCCCGCCGCATCCTCTCGCCGCTCTTGGCGGATCTCGTTTTGGCCCTCTTGAAGGGCTTGTTGGCGAACGTCTTGGTCCCGCCGCCATCGGGTCTCGTTGCTCTTGCCATATCGCCATTTGGCCGAGCCGCCGGCTCAGGCCATCCATGTGTTGGTGGAGGCCGGCAAAGTCCTCCGTGTATGGTGGTGGTCGCCGCTGCCGCCGCCGCTGCCGGGAGCCGGAGATGTGGGCGCATCCCGCATCGCCACTATTCCCTGGAGGTCCAGCTCAAAGTCCAGGGTGGGATGCAGGGCGAACCGACTTCCCGGCGTATCAAGCATCCCCATGCCGACCAAGCATTGGCCCGTTGATGGGCTCGGTCGCAGATTGCGGGCCAGCTCTTCCCGGTCGGGGCACCCCATTCCCTCTGCTAGAGGGGTGATGAGGGGAGCCACAAGGATGGCCCCCGTGGATCTACTCCCGAAGTCCTTCAGGGCCCTCAAGTGGAAGTACCCAGGATTGCAGCGCCGTCTCTGGTGCATGCAATAGAGGACAAAGAGGTCAGGGAGGGATATCTTCCCCTGACTCTCTTTCCTGGCATGGATGGTGCCTGCCAGCAGCTTGTGGCAGATGCGGAGTGGTGGGGGGAGTGCAGACCCCCTCATCAATGAAGGCAATGTGGTGGCCCCAGTGAGCTCATGCCACATCTCAAGCAGCGGTGAGGTTGGTGGGCCTAGAGCAAATGGCCTCACGGCACTCCCGAGTTAACGCCGCTGCGGCCGGATGAATCCAATGGAAACATTGAATTCCTCCAAAGTGGTAGTGTGGTATTGCCCACCCATAAAATAGTTGACCATCTTGGTGGGCTGCATGCCTGAGGCCATAGAGGGGATCTCAATGAGGGAGACCGAGGCCAGAAACTCGAGTACCGCCTGTGGGTACACATGAACGGGTGGAGGCTGTAGCAGAAAACCCCACCCGATGTTATCAATGTGCGCTCGGACGTCTTCCTCCCATCCGAACTCAGCCCAAGATGCTCGAAGTCCAAGTGTCGGCAGGAGTGCCACCGGTAGTTTCGGAGGTTGTCCGGGCGGGCCTGGTGTTGTGGTTGAAGTTGAGAAGGGTCTCGGGGTGGCGGTGGTGCCGAGCCGCTAGCCCCAGCGGTGGCCCTTCGCTTCCTGGAGGCACTTCTTCCGAACATCTTGAGCAGGGAAGGCTTGGGAGAGCAAAATATGAGTGTTGGAGGCTTGGAGAGTTGTGAGGAAACCCCCCAAGCGCGCCCCCTTTATATAGGATTTTTTCTAGGTCGAGACCGCCGTCTGGGAAGTCGAGACGGCGGTCTTGTTTGGTCAACAAATCGAGACGGCGGTCTCGATAACCCAGACGGCGGTCTCGACTTTGCCTAAGTCGAGACGGCGGTCTGGTTTCTCGAGACGGCGGTCTCGTTTGGTCAACGAAACGAGACGGCGGTCTCGAATTTCGGGTGATTTTTTTTTTCATAAGGAATAGGACCTGGTTCAAAAACATTTTATGCATGCAAATGCTTTCATGTTTGATGTCCTATAATGCTTACTTTGTTTAATATTTCAGAAGGACTTAACCAACGTGTCTTTGTAGCGCCGAGTGCCTCCTGATCTGTGCTTTTGTACATGTTGTACCATACCGGACTTTTTGTGACCGAAGAGTAGTTTCTTTCTTTCTCTTTTTTTTCTTTTTGTAGAGCACTCTTTGTCATGCAGTGTCCCTTTTTCCTTGCTTTAGGAATTTCAATCCTCTTGTTGACTATACGCCTTCATATTCCCAAATTAATTATTAGAATATTGTCGTGAGGGTCAAGAGAAAAGAAGCAAAAGGGGGTAAAAATCAATGGTTTGTGTTTTAGAAGGTTGATTTTTATTGATAAGAGGATTTGTAAGAATGGCCGGCTAGGGTTAAGCCTGGGTGTTTAAGCTTTGTCTAAGCAAACATTTTCCTCTTTCTTTTTTTTTGTATCTGCGCTCTCAGGTTTTATTTCCATTGCTTTTTAAATGGCTAGCTGACTTCCCTAGATCGCCCTTTGGGTTTTCGAACTAGGATACTGTGTGTTGGCCCTATCTTTTATCTAGGTTCTCTCTCTTGTAAAATTTTGGAGGAATCCTAGTGGACCTTTATTTGTAACCCTAGCTTTTGCCTAGGTTACCCTTTATTGTTGTTCGGGTATCCTACCGGGTTGACCCTATCTTTTGTGTAGCCCCCTTAGTGGGTTTCCTACCAGGTAATTTGCCCTTTTCTTTGGCCTTTGGCTTCTCTGGGCTTTTTCTTTGTTTTTTGTTGTTTTTTTTTCACAGTATTGGCGAAGCGTGACTTTCTTTATGGCTTAAGTGAAGTCTTATTTCTATGTGCTTCTAATCAGCTAACTTGATGATGATAGCAATGATGAAGGTTTGATTATTTGGAAGCGCTTCTTATTCTTCTTTTCTTTTTATGTTTACTTAGACAGGGTTATTTATGGGGTCCAGTCAGAAGTAGAAAGAAGAGAAGCAGATAGAAAGAATCATTCTTTATTAATTGTAGACCCCTAATTTTGCCCGGTCTCTCAAATAAAGATAAAAGAGATCACCCGTAACAAGATAAAGCTCGTCTAGCATTACAAATAAGAGCCAAGGAGACTTCCTACATGAAGATAAAGCTTCAACAGACGCATATCGGCATCAACTGACGTCCAAAACAGGCAAGGAAAGCTTCCCGGAGTCCCGAAACGCGCGAAACTGGCTGGAACAGTCGAGACGGCCGTCCCAAAGGTGGGACGGCCGTCCCAACTTGCTCCAGCCAGTTGGGACGCGCGTCCCGAAGCTGGGACGGCCGTCCCAAGCCCCGAAAAGTGGGACGGCCGTCCCGGTCCCTGGGGGTCCCAGCCTGTGTAATTTTGCCATTTGGGACGGCCGTCCCAGCCCGTACGGCCGTCCCAGTCCGGACGGTGGTCCCGAAGTGCGCCAGCTTCGAAAACTATAAATAGGAGGCTCATTTGTCACTTTTTCACACCCCAGCACATCCCGCAGAGCTCGAAACACTTTCTAAAACTCGGAGCACTTGTCTATTTCTCTCCCTCTCTTGAATGATCTTTCCGATTGCCTTAAATAGGTAACAATCGGTTAAGGAATTATATTCCGGCATTCGATTCTTCTTTAAATTTTTAGTAGAGTCGATCCTCGTATTGGTGAGGAGAGTCTGTGTAGAGAGAGGGTTGCCAAAACGCATCCTCACGGCTTCGAGATTCTCAATATCAAGCTTGCTACTGAGGTTCTTTTCAATTCTCTTCTCTTTTATTGCTTTATTTATTGTTTTATTTAGCTTTATTTATGCCATGTAGAATAAAATCATGTAGATAGCTATTTTGTCTCTTTTATTGCTTTATTTAGCTTTATTAATCATTTTATGCATACAATATAGAATAAAATCATGTAGATAGCCATTTAATATTATGTAATAAAATAGGGTAATCGCATAATTTCTCGTAGTCTTTACTTAAATGAATTAATCTGTCATAGGGAACCCGAAAGGGCGTTGTGGGGTGCTAACACCTTCCCCACACGTAACTAACTCCCTTACCCAACTCCGGTTATAATGGCCAAGTGCGGTTTTTCTTAAAATCAACATTTTTTCCTTTTCCAATGTTTATGGTCAAAACATTGGTGGCGACTCCATAAGAACCCCTTTTCGAAAACCTTTTAAAACAAAAACGCGAGTCTAAACCATCTTTTCGCGACCGCTCGCATAAACGTTTCTAAGACGTCCCCTCCGGACGTCTGAAAGGGACTGCGCGCGACAGATGGCGACTCCACTGGGGAAGCTAGAGAGTTGATCCCATTTAGTGACAGATAAATTCAAACTAAGTAATGATTTGAAATTACGCCTTTACCCTCCGTATGTTTTTACTGTATGGCTTTAATAACCGTCGTATGATTATTTCTCGCAAATTGTTTGAAATATAAATCGCACACAAAAACCCTTGCACACAACGAGTCCCTCTATACCCGGGGCAAGAGTGAATACCTATAGGGAGTGGGTGGCAGATACGATCGGTTAGTTGGCACACGGGCTACCGCCGTTGTCGGAAAACCACCAACTCAAGGTGATAACTCTCTTCTTTTGGTCTAAAGGTGTCGCCACGGAGTTCCGTGCATGACCCGAGGATTGAGAGATTGAGAGGTCCCTATAATGGGGGCACCTTGGGGACCTTTGGCCTGGTGAGAACAGCTAGAACCACCTAAACCAAGCACGTTTCTCGCAGGAAAATCCCACCTCGTGATTAAATAAGCATGGCTCTGCTCGTGGATGTATGAATTGTGTGTGCATACGTTTGCTGCATTTGTATTGATGCATTAGCATAGGGTAATCATACAACAAACAAAAAGTGAAAAACCCTAAAAATCATAAAAAAATGAAAAACCCTAAAAATATAAAAACATTAAGGTCATAAAAATACCTTTTTACAAAAGATTCTTGGCAAAGTCGTATCATTAATTCCATATCATCCAATAAGTGGTAAAATTAAGAAAGAAAATAATTGCAAGCATGCTCATCATTTTAATAAACCCCTAAAAAATGGGTCTTAGAGACGTTTTTTGGGAAAATTACTCGGCCAAATCGCCTTCGGCAATTTGCAGCTTGGTTCTTCACCTTTTTCTCTTCGTTTTGACATGCTCGTGCGTCCAAATCGGACAACCCAGCTCAAAAGTTATGCCACTTTCAATATCTCACTGTCATAAAAAATATTTTTGTACCGCATACATAAACACATTCATCTTAGGGCATATTTATTCCACGCTAATCATTTAAAATAAAAAGTCATAATAAGAATCATTAAAATCATTTAGAAGGTGGCTCGGTCTTCTACCCGTTCTCACTAGCGCTCAAAAAGCCAAGAAGATGGAGAAATTAGAGGAGCGGAACCGTATGCCGACCACTCGAGCTTAATGTCATAAAGGAACAAATAGCGCAATTAATCGGAGCTAATGTATTAGCAATGCTTCCACAATACGGTCTCCGAGCAACGAATTTCGCCCTAGAAGAGAAATTAGAGGGATATAACTTTGATGTAAGGGAGGTAACCGATGTCAAAAATACTCGATTCCCTCCCAAGTTTAAGAAATTCCACGCATCATTCAAGAAGCCCTTTGGCAAGAAAAAGAGGGAAGTGTAAATGCCATGAACTTTGCTACTATTTCTTCCTCTTCGCCATCAGCTTGGACGGTCACGCAGACAAGAGAAGAAATTCACTCCCATCCCAATCTCTTATGGGAGTCTCGCTGCCAAGGCTTTTAGAGGCCAAGCTCTTAACATGTATCTCCCCAAAGAAGAAAGATCCACCTTACCCTGGTTGGTACAAACTCAATGAAAAATGTGATTACCACTCAGGTGCTCCCGGGCATTCCGTGGAGAATTGCATCAACCTGAAATATAGGGTTCAAGAATTATTGAATGCCGAGTGGATTACTTTCGATGCTCCCGACCCAAACGTAAAAATCAAGCCTCTATCACAACCCGAATGAAGGATGGGTTAAGGAAGATCAGCACTTAGGGCTCATCATTTTTGTCATCTAATAAAAAAATATATATACAAAAAATAGATAACAAAAAAATATATCAAAAAAAAAAAAAAAAAAAAAACTTCCGATGTACCCTCGTGATCCCCGCCCATGATCACGAGATTTTTGGTTAATAAGGGTTTTGTAAATATTTGCTTTTCATCGATACAATGAGGCATTTTCACATTTCTCTTTCATTCTTTTCTCTCTCATTCCAGTCTAATTAAATGACATCTAAACCAAATATATACCACATAACAAGTCATGTCCGTGATTGAAAACTCTCTCGCGGATCCGAGAAAGCCGAAGGCGAATGGATTAAGTCGACTAAGTGAGGAGGGGACCATTTCCCAGACATGCAAAGACCTTAAGAGAAATAGAAGCTCAATGGATATAGCCCTACGAGAAAACGAAGGCCTTGGCAAGTATGTTACAAGGAGTAATAAGAAAGAAGTCACCGACGATACCCAAATCGATAATGCCGTGGAAGGGGCAACCTTAACACAATTGCGCTTATACCAAAAGTTGTACGGGATATGCATACAAGAGGCCCATTAATGAATATATCCTCCAATATAGCCTTAAAAAGGGACAGATCTTCCAAAGAAAAAGGGATCATTCAAGGAGTCACAAGATAATGCTCTTAAAAAAAAGGACATTAGATGTCCTTCTTCCGATTTTAAGGACGTAAACCCAATGACTATTAGAGATCACTCCTGGGTGTGCCCGACCCCAGAGCATCTTTAGGGCACGCATTTCCTTTGAATTACAAAAGAATGCTATTCTTACTATCTCTGCTTTCTTCTAGCTAAACATTTCTATACCCCATTAAATAACCAATGTTTAGACAAACGTTTTGTTCCAAAATGCGCCAAAATGCCATGAACAAAATGAAGCCAAAGTTAACACGATTGATTAGCTAGAGACACGAATAAGAAAATCGTGTGCCGACAATGTTTGAGAAAAGAAATTATTATTAAAAGAAGCCCGTCAAGGTCAAAGACCAAGACAAAAAAGATAAAAGGGCAAAATCCTAGAGCGAGACTAGGAATGTTAATCACCATAAGTAATCAGCTGAAGACGCCACCTCGTTAAAACAAAACGCTTGTTTAAACTAGCCTAAACACTAACCAACCTTGGCTAGCCATTCTTACAGAAACCTTTATTACAAAAATATCCCTCTAAAACACAAGCCTTTGCAATAAATCCCTTTCCTTCTATTCTCTTGACCCTTCACCATAAAGCATTCAAGTAGTTGACTCGGGAAATGTGGAAATATAGTGATCAATAGGAGGATTGAAATCCCTAAGGAAAGGAAGAGGGGCATTGACAGACAATTGCTCTACATTCAAAATGATTACTCTTCTGTTATAGCAAAGATCCGAGACTGCAAATCGAGTACAAACTAATCATGTTGACAAAAGCACATGATGATGGAATTAAACTTAACGAAGCCGAAGGGGTTCAAAGCCGATATGACCAGCCTAAACCTTATTGAAGAAGAACAACTAAAAATGATATGTCATGGACAAGCCTATCAAAGGAAAAGAAAAAAGGCTTACAAAAAAGGTCAACCCTCATATTTACCATAAGAAGGACTTAATGGTAAATAAGTTGCTTCCAAATCCGTAATAATAAAATTGGAAAATGGGCAGTGAACTATGAAGGACCCCTTGTGGTCAAATGAGCTTTCTCGAAGGGGCTCTTATCCTCGCCAGCATGGATGGAAAAGAACTTCGACACCTAATCAACTCCAGTACGATGAAGAAGTATTATGCTTGAAGACATTGCTCAAGACCCGTCAAGAATGAAAATCCGCAAAGGACATTCCCGGGCAAAAGATAGGGTCCATATTCCTCGCTAGGATACGTCCTAGGCAAAAAGAAGAGGTAAAAAAAAAATAATAATAAATATATAAAAAAAAAAGAAACTAAGAGCAATGGTCACTTTAGTCGAAAACCGAAAAGGCGGCTAAAGTAACATTCTTCCGTAAGCAAGCAGCCGCATAGTCTTCACTCCGAGCTCAAGCATCTCAACCGAAGCAATTAGGAGAACCAGGGGCGTATATCACTGACATGACCGTTAAGCCTATACAAGTATAGCCAACCTTGACTACCCATTCTTCTAAATTCCTTTTGTAATCCTTCCGTAAAAGAAATAAACTTTCGCTCATTTATCAATAAAATTCCCTTTCATTTCCTTTCTCTTGACCAAATATTACTGAAATGCCTCTTTATTGATAAATCATAAATATGCGCAAAAACTTTTTAATCAAAAATCAAACATGCATCTAAAAAGGGGAAGCATATAAAAATAATAAGATAATAAGCGCCCGCTAGGATATTCTTAGGTAAAAACCAGTGGTAGCCTCGCTAGATCGAAACCCCAAAAAAGAACGATCTAGGCAAAAGATAAGGCAAAAGCCCCTAAGATATTCTAGGCAAAAATTAAGGCAGCCCGCTAGATCGAAAACCCGTAAAGGGCGGTCTAGGCAAAAGATAGGGCTAAAACCAAAAGATGAGTAAAAGATGAGCCCAAAGATCACTGGCCATAGAAGAGGAGCCCACCGGCGTATTCATAAGAAAGCCAACAGAGAAGGCCAGCTTACTTTCTAAATGCATCAAAAATAAATAAACATTAGATTGCATTTAGGACATCCACACACAAAGTATTTGCATAATACGACTTTGTCAAAATCAAAAAATAATAATTTTCTTCAAACGAGAATATTAAGCATGCATATAAGGAGGCTAGTCTCCATACTTGTGATTGAAAACAGGAGGCGCCGTAATCTAGTCTCCATATGAAAAACTAAACCACGATCGCAAAAGACAAAACCAAAAACCATTTCAGCAGAATAAGGAGCTTCAAAGAGACTAGCTCCAACCATCTACAACAATAAAAGAAGGTACATCAAAAATGGAAAAGAGCCAACTGAAAGGCTTGATCATCCCCAAGCTGACCCTTGCCTACTCCGCAGGCAAGACAAAAAGATTACCTCGCGACTAAGCTTCATCACCACATGAGTCATCAAAGCACACTCACGCAAGAGTCTCCATTTCATTCCCCAAAGAAGAATAAGGACTACACAAGAGTCCATCGAAAGAAAGCACAAAATCAAAACATCCCAATCACTAGGGGGCAACAAAAAGAAAGAAAATAAAAGCCTTTCATCCTCCAACAAAGGCCACCGCATGAAAAAGCCGAAAGAAAATCCCCAAGAAGAGCACATCAAGAAAAATCTACAAAAGCGTAAAAGGAGAAATTTCCATCCCCAGGAAGCCAATAAAATTCCCCGTGGATCATTACAAAGAGAAGAGAAAATATATATCTTTCCATCTAACGTGCATAAAAGGCGCACATACAAACCCATTCCCCAAGCAGAAATAAAAGCATAGACAAAAGCCAGCTCAAGCAATAAGGAGTCAAAAACTCCATTTTCCCTCTAAGGGGGCAATTCAAAAGAGATCCCAGCCAGAGCAATCAAATTCTCAAAAGAAAAATTTCACCTGTGAGCTTACAACGTAACTACCGTTTGCTCAAAATAAGCAAAGAGCTAATATCCCGTAGAAATGGGAAATCAACCTATGCGAGAGGTAATGCAAGCCCAAAAGCATAAAAGTCTTCACCATCGCCGAAGCAATTGCCTAATCAAGAGGCACAATCAAAGTCCCCAATAAATTCCTCGCCCAAAAGGCAACCACGAAGAATCCTCGTAAAACCGGATAACTAAAATAGAAAAGTCAAAAAGAAAGAAAATCAATCATTCCTCATGGAATAGGCGCATGATCGTAGACAATAAGTCGCCGTAAACCGGTGGGGGTACGTACTCACCTAAGCCTTGCGTAACTGGGCTTACCAAAAACTTCATACCGGGTGAGGGTACGTACTCACCTAAGCCTTGCGTAACTGGGCTTACCAAAAACTTCATACCGGTGGGGGTAGGTACTCACCTAAGCCTTGCAAAACTGGGCTTACCAAAAACTTCATACCGGTGGGGGTATGTACTCACCTAAGCCTTGCAAAACGGGGCTTACCAAAAACTTCATACCGGTGGGGGTACGTACTCACCTAAGCCTTGCGTAACTGGGCTTACCAAAAACTTCATACCGGTGAGGGTACGTACTCACCTAAGCCTTGCAGAACCGGGCTTACCAAAAAACTTCATACCGGTGGGGGTACGTACTCACCTAAGCCTTGCAGAACGGGGCTTACCAAAAACTTCATACCGGTGGGGGTACGTACTCACCTAAGCCTTGCAGAACTGGGCTTACCAAAAACTTCATACCGGTGGGGGTACGTACTCACCTAAGCCTTGCAGAATCTGGGCTTACCAAAAACTTCATACCAAGTGAGGGTACGTACTCACCTAAGCCTTGCAGAACCGGGCTTACCAAAAACTTCATACCGGTGGGGGTACGTACTCACCTAAGCCTTGCAGTAACTGGGCTTACCAAAAACTTCATACCGGTGAGGGTACGTACTCACCTAAGCCTTGCAAAACTGGGCTTACCAAAAACTTCATACCGGTGGGGGTATGTACTCACCTAAGCCTTGCAAAACTGGGCTTACCAAAAACTTCATACCGGTGGGGGTACGTACTCACCTAAGCCTTGCAGAACCGGGCTTACCAAAAACTTCATACCGGTGGGGGTACGTACTCACCTAAGCCTTGCAGAATCTGGGCTTACCAAAAACTTCATACCGGTGGGGGTACGTACTCACCTAAGCCTTGCAGAACTGGGCTTACCAAAAACTTCATACCAAGTGAGGGTACGTACTCACCTAAGCCTTGCAGAATCCGGGCTTACCAAAAACTTCATACCGGTGGGGGTACATACTCACCTAAGCCTTGCAGTAACTGGGCTTACCAAAAACTTCATACCGGTGAGGGTACGTACTCACCTAAGCCTTGCGTAACCGGGCTTACCAAAAACTTCATACCGGTGAGGGTACGTACTCACCTAAGCCTTGCGTAACTGGGCTTACCAAAAACTTCATACCGGTGAGGGTACGTACTCACCTAAGCCTTGCAAAACTGGGCTTACCAAAAACTTCATACCGGTGAGGGTACGTACTCACCTAAGCCTTGCAAAACTGGGCTTACCAAAAACTTCATACCGGGTGAGGGTACGTACTCACCTAAGCCTTGCGTAACCGGGCTTACCAAAAACTTCATACCGGTGGGGTACGTACTCACCTAAGCCTTGTAGAACGAGGCTTATCAAAAACCTTGCAGAACTGGGTTCATACCAGATGGGGGTAAGTACTCATCGAGTTAGTCAAAATGCAGACTCCTACCAGGTGAGGGTAAGTACTCACCGTAACATTATATAGTGAAACTCATCAAACACCAGATGGGGGTGTATACTCATCAAGCCTTACAAAAAGGAGCTTACCCGACGAGGGTTCATTCTCATCAAACCAGATAGGGGTTGGTACCTATCAAAACTATTCATCATCCGGAGGATCAACAACGTCGCAAAGCAAAGATCCGAAGGATAACCGGCAAAAAGGGTTAACTCCTTCTTCCTACCAGCCTAATTTTATCTGCATATTAGGCCAATAAATTAGCTAGGCAGAGAAGGGGGGCAAACTGTAGACCCCTAATTTTGCCCTGCCTCTCAAATAAAGATAAAAGAGATCACCCGTAACAAGATAAAGCTCGTCTAGCATTACAAATAAGAGCCAAGGAGACTTCCTACATGAAGATAAAGCTTCAACGTACGCATATCGGCATCAACCGACGTCCAAAACAGGCAAGGAAAGCTTCCCGGAGTCCCGAAACGCGCGAAACTGGCCGTAACAGTCGAGACGGCCGTCCCAAGGTGGGACGGCCGTCCCAACTTGCTCCAGCCAGCTGGGACGCGCGTCCCGAAGCTGGGACGGCCGTCCCAAGCCCCTGAAAAGTGGGACGGCCGTCCCGGGTCCCTGGGGGTCCTAGCCTGTGTAATTTTGCCATTTGGGACGGCCGTCCCAGCCCGGACGGCCGTCCTGAGCCCGCACGGTGGTCCCGAAGTGCGCCAGCTTCGAAAACTATAAATAGGAGGCTCATTTGTCACTTTTTCACACCCCGCACATCCTGCAGAGCTCTGAAACACTTTCTAAAACTCGGAGCACTTGTCTATTTCTCTCCCTCTCTTGAATGATCTTTCCGATCGCCTTAAATAGGTAACAATCGGTTAAGGAATTATATTCCGCATTCGATTCTTCTTTAAATTTTTAGTAGAGTCGATCCTGTATTGGTGAGGAGAGTCTCGTGTAGAGAGAGGGGTTGCCAAAACGCATCCTCACGGCTCGAGATTCTCAATATCAAGCTTGCTACGGAGGTTCTTTTCAATTCTCTTCTCTTTTATTGCTTTATTTATTGTTTTATTTAGCTTTATTTATGCCATGTAGAATAAAATCATGTAGATAGCTATTTTGTCTCTTTTATTGCTTTATTTAGCTTTATTAATCATTTTATGCATGCAATATAGAATAAAATCATGTAGATAGCCATTTAATATTATGTAATAAAATAGGGTAATCGCATAATTTCTCGTAGTCTTTACTTAAATGAATTAATCTGTCATAGGGAACCCGAAAGGGGCGTTGTGGGGTGCTAACACCTTCCCCACACGTAACTAACTCCCTTACCCAACTCTGGTTATAATGGCCAAGTGCGGTTTTTCTTAAAATCAACATTTTTTCCTTTTCCAATGTTTATGGTCAAAACATTGGTGGCGACTCCATAAGAACCCCTTTTCGAAAACCTTTTAAAACAAAAACGCGAGTCTAAACCATCTTTTCGCGACCGCTCGCATAAACGTTTCTAAGACGTCCCCCTCCGGACGTCGGAAAGGGACGGCGGCGACATTAATTAATAAGGGAATATGTGCCCTGAAATGCCTGGGGGTCGGGCTCGCCCCGGGGGATAATCTCTAACAATCATGGGGTTTACATCCCTTAACCAAAGAAAAAGATTTCCTAATGACTAGAGTGGCTCTTGACGCTTGCACCCCTCCACTTCGGAAAATCTGTTTGAGTGTGCGGAGGGGGGAATTCCCTTTTGCTTTTCCCGCTCGGCCCTTGAAAGGGTTATATCCTAGGCCATACTTGTGAGGATTGTCTTTGAATTTTGGCGGTTCCCTCATTCCTTGGGAATCTGCCCCCAATCCTCGCCCAGGATGGTAGCCATGCTTCAGCATCATGCGGGCTACCTTTGTATTTCTGGGAAGTCGCTCTATACTGGCAATTTCGAGCGCTTGAAAAGATGTTTCAAGAGCCTCTTCAGCCGCATCCACATAAGGTTGGGTGGACGGTCCACTGATAAGGATATCGTCTTCTGCTTGAACCGTGATTAGTTTGTCATCCACTACGAATTTGACTTTTTGATGGAGCGTTGAAGGTACTGCCTTAGGGTCATGAATCGAAGGCCTGCCGAGGAGACAGCTGTATGCTGGAGTAATGTCCATTACGTGGAAATCAACGTCGAAGATAGTGGGTCCCACTTGAATTGGCAAATTGATCTCTCCCACTACTTCTCGTTTGGACCCGTCGAAAGCTCGAACGATGGTGCTGCTTGGGCGCAGACGGGTTCCTTGGATAGTCAACTTATCCAATGTGCATTTGGGCATCACGTTCAGGGACGACCCGTTATCCACAAGAACTTTAGCGATGAGGTATTCCTTGCATTTAACTGAGATATGCAAGGGCTTGTTGTGCATTGACCCTTCTAGGGGGAGTTCTTCCTCTGTGAAGGTGAGGTGATCGCTTGCTGTAATGTGACCGACGATCCTCTCAACCTTTTCTTGGGATATTGTATGGGGTACATGCGCCTCGCTCAAGACTTTCAGCAGGGCGTTCCGGTGCGGTTCCGAGCTCATTATCAAAGATAGCAATGTGATCTTTGCGGGCGTGCGATTGAGCTGGTCTATAATGGAATACTCACTTTGCCTTATAAACTGGAGTAATTCCTCTGTCTCCTCCTTGGATTCTTTATTTTCTTTTTCTTCTTCGGTCTTTTTATTTTTTCCTTTATTTTGAAGAACATTTTCTTGTGTGTTCTTGGGGGAGTAGATTCTTCCACTTCTAGTTGTGCCCCCAATGCCGGCTATGTTTGTTATTTCTTCTTTTATTGGTGAAGATTCCCCATATCTCCACGGTACAACTTTATTTGACTCGTAGGGGAAAGGACGTGGCATAAATAGTCGCACTGGCGTCCTCGCCCTCTCTTCTTTATTCTTGAGGACCAACGGCCGAGGTTTATTTCCCTCTTGTGGTGATTCGACCGTTGGGGTGAGCTTTATTAGGAGTGGCTTTCTCTCCATTCTTCTGAGTTGGAAGACGTGTTAGTTAGTCCTTCCTTTTTATTATCTTATTTATTAAGCGTGAAGGAGGGGAAATTAAATATGCAAATGCATGTTCATGTATGCAAGTAGACAACTGTTGAATAAAGAAAAATATTTCATTAATTCATTGGAAGGTGTACATTCTCCTATTCCATACTACGAAGCGTCTTTTGGCAAAAACGGAAAAGCCTAAAGAAACCTACAGGAGGGTCTTGTTTTCTTTGTAATTCTCTCTCGGCTTCCCGGACATGGTGAGTGAGCGCTTCGCTTTGCTTGTGGATCGCTTGGCTCATTTCTTCGCTGTATTGTTGAGCCTCCTTGATCTTTGCCTCTTGATGTATGACCAAGGCTTGTAGCTCCTCAAGTTTTGCAACAGCTTGGTCCTTCTCTTGAAGTACTTGGTCATACTGAGCTAGCCCGCTTTTCTCCTTAATGCGTAGCTCATAGAGACCTCAGCTGAGTTTTCTGTTGTTCTCTCGCTCTTGGCAGAGATCTAGCCGAGCCTGGAGGAGCCCTTCTGACAACTCCTTGATCGTTTGAGCCTGCTGAGCTGATTCCGCCTCAAGGTGTGCTGACCTGGCGGTTATCTCTTGCAGTTGGCTATCCGAGCTGGTTTTGGCAGTTTTGGATGCTCGGATAGCTTGTTCGTTAGCGTCAGCACATTGGTCCTTGAGGCGTTCTATTTCATGATCCTTTTTCTTGCCTTGCCTCTGTAGACCGTCAATTGTGAGGATAGAGGCTTGTTCCTTTTCCTCAAGGGCCCGTATCTGGGCTCCCATTGTTTCTACCCTCTGGGTCAAGGCATTGACTTGTGCCTGCAGCTCTTCGTTGTTGGCGATTGGCGCGGGTGTGGTGGATGGTCGAGCCATCTCTCTTGTTCTCCTCCATGCCTCATAGTCACTGGTGACAGTCACCCGAGCTTTTCCTAGCTCTCTGTCTCCCATGTAGACTGGCTTCTCCCATGCTTTCCTCACGATCAGTGAGTTGGCGATTGTGCACGGGTCTCCAAAGAAGCACAGCCCTCCGAGTTCCCCTCGGGAGATAGTAGTTTGAGTCCTCATGAGTTGCCTCATAGCTTACTCTAGGTGAGTAGGCTATGCAACCCCTGAGTCCTATCAAGGGTACATTCGGGTAGCTCCCACATCTGACGAGAACTGGGCCAGGTCGGAACCAAGGGCAGACCCAAGATATGCTGGTGGCGTCCTTTTGTTCTAACTTATCCCTCCATTCTATAGTCAGGCGTCGTTGGAGGGGGATTTTGGAGAAGCTTCTCAAGGGGTCTGGGAATATCCCCATGTTACCGGAGGCGTAAAGGTGCGTGATGCTCCACACATAAAGTAACGAAGAGCAGCAATGGAGTGTTCTCCCTTGCTTCGATGGCGTAAATCCACCGATAGCAAGGTGTCGGCAAGAATAGCGAGCGTGGGACTCTTCGAGTTCACGTCCCAAGCGAAGAAAGCGTCCATGATGGCTTGATCGATCGTGTCGAGATGGAAGGGGAACAGGATCGTTCGAAGATTAATAATGCCAGGGTCTTGTTGAAGGCAACCCACTCCGCCCTTTCAGCCAGGTAGGACAGGTGGTCTTCTAACATCGATACTCTCCATCCCCGGGTGTTCCCTCTTCCTATCGGGGTACTTTGTCGGTACGGTAGATGGATAAGGGCAGCGACCGGTGCTGCAGGAGTATACGCCTCATGGCGGATATGGACCCCAGCTGATTTGGGCCATTTCAACATTGTTTCATACTCCTCTAAAGTGGGCACCATGTCAAACTGCGGAAATTCAAAGCACCGCAGACTGGAGTTCCAAAAGTGAATCAGTACCCTGAGAAAGACTTGATCGACACTGATCTTTAGGAGGTCCAGAATTCGTCCATAGGACTTTTCAAAATCAGCACGGACCTCCGGTGTCATCGTTGCACTAAGCCGTTCTAGCTTCTCAGTATGGCTTCGGAGAATATCCACCTTCCCCACTTGTCTACTTGTCCCCTCCATTTTCTAAAACCAAAATGTATGATTTGATGAAGATGTTTATTGAATGTGAGTGTTTATTTTACTATTTATCATGTTTTTCTACATGATGTATGGTATTTGCGTATTTTTTTGAAAGAATAAACTATCTATATGAATGTTTTATGAATGCAATATTTTTGGACCAGGTCTTATTTGTGAATTTTGGGAAAAATGAATTTTTATTTGTATTTTTATTTTTTATTTGTTTATTTATAGCCTTTTATCTCTTCTGTCGGAACTGCGTGGCTACTTAGCTTACAAAGAACCTGAAACCAGGCTAGCTAAAAGGCAGACTGTCCGAGATAAAATATGGCTTTATGTGAAAGAAATATTTAGCGTCCCTTATCTCTTCTGTCGGAACTGCGTGGCTACTTAGCTTACAAAGAACCTGAAACCAGGCTAGCTAAAAGGCAGACTGTCCGAGATAAGGGTGTTTATTTGTAAAATATTTTTTGGTGATTTTGTTCTGTTGTTTGTTTATGCTATGCAACATACAAATGCAACAAACATATGCACACACAATTAGATCATCCCCGAACAGGCGAGACTTCGTTTTTATCACGAGGTAGGGTTTTCCTGCAGAAAGGTGCATTGGTTAGGGTAGGTTCTAACTGTTCTCACTAGGCTAAGGCCCCCAAGGTGCCCCCATTATAGGGTCCCCACTCTCCAGCTCGTCCAACCATGCTCAGCACTAAGGCCGAGTCGGTCTTGTTGCCAAAAGAGGAAGGTTATCACCTTGAGTGGTGGTTTCCGATCACACCGGTGGGCACAAGGCCCTAACCGCAGCTGAACCGTACCTGCCACCCACTCCCTATGGTTATCTCACTTGCCCCCGGTATAGAGGGAACTCGTAGTGTGCAAGGGTTTTGTGTGCAATTTATATTTCAATCAATTGCGTAAGTATAAACAAGCAACAGTTATTTGAAAGCCAAATAATAAAGCATGTTATAATACAAGGTAGGGTAAAAGCGCTATTTTCTTGGTTTAATTATTTTTAAGCCAGCCCATCACTAAATGGGATCAACTCTCTAGGCTTCCCCAGTGGAGTCGCCATCTGTCGCCGCCTCCCCGAAAACGGGGGGTGCGGTCGGAGCGACCTTGCCTCCAGAACCTCCCTTGCTCACATTCTGCACTCCCAAGCCCCCTCTAGTCAAGATGTTTGGTAGAAGCGCCTCCAGGAAGAGAAGGAGCACCGCCGGGGCCAGCAGTTCTGCAGCACCGCCACCCCAGGACCCCTCTCAGCTGTCACCACAGCACCAAGCCCGCCTCGACAACATCCAGACCTATTAGTGGTACCCGATACTGAGACTTGACTTCAGCATCCTGGCTGAATTTGGGTGGGAGGACGACGTCCGAGCCCACATCGACAGCATCAGGTGGGGCTTCCTGTTGCAACCACCACCTACACATGTGTACCCACAAGCGGTACTGGAATTCTTGGCCTCGGTCTCCTACTCCGAGGTCCCCTCCACGGTCCCGGGCCTGCAGCCCACTAAGATGGTGACCTATTTCATGGGTGGAAGTTACCAGGCCACCACCCTCGACGAGTTCAACATGGCCATCGGGTTCGTCCGGCCCGAGGACACAGGGACCCAGGAATACCGTGAGGCCATCTTCTCCCGGCCCACCAACCTCACTGCCGCCGAAATGTGGCATGAGCTCACAGGACCCTCCACGCTACCCACGCTGATGAGGGGCTCCGCGCTGCCCCCAACACTGTGCATCTGCCACAAGCTGCTGGCAGGAACCATCCATGGGAGGAAAGAGAGTCAGGGCAAGGTCTCCCTCCCTGACATCTTCGTCCTTTATTGCATGAGCCAGAAGCGGCGCTGCAATCCCGACTACTTCTTCCTGAGAGCCCTCAAGGACTTCGGGAACAGATCAGCGGGGGCCATTCTCGTGGCTCCCCTCATCACTCCCCTGGCAGAAAGATGGGGGTGCCCTGGCCGGGAAGAGCTGGCCTCCAACTTGCGACCTGAATCCATCAACGGGTCAGTCCTAGTCAGCATGGGAATGCTGATACGTCGAGGGACCCAGTTGGCCCTCCATCCCACACTGGATTTCGCACTAGATCTCCAGGGGCTGGTGGCGATGCAGGATATCCCCACGCCCCCCGAATTCCAGCAGCAGCAGCAGCAGCAGCAACAACCACCACCGTACACGGACGATTTCGCCAGCATAAACCGCAACATGAACGATCTGCGCCGACAGTTCGACCAAATGACGGTGCGGCAAGAAGCCTACCATACTCGGCAAGAGGAGATGTACCAGCATCGGCAGGTGATGCGGCAGGAATGGACAACATTCCAACAGGAGTACCGCGACGAAGTCCGAGAACAAGCGGACTTTCGGTATCACCTCTACCAGCAATTTGCCCATGGATCATCTCCAGAGGATAGCCTTTAGGGATGGTACTTGCCTAAATAAAAGTGGTTGTAATAAAATTTCCCTATAAATAAAAATTTTATTTCATGCATCTCTTTGCCACCCTTTGCAAAAGCTAGCATAAAACAAAAAAGCTTAAAAAGGAAAAAGCATATGCTCAATAAGAAAAGCCAAAATCCTAAAATCGCGAGAAAAAAAAAATAAAACCGCGAGAAAGAGGCAAGATTAAGACAAGCCATCACCTCAACCAACACAATTTCGACTACCAAATCAGAGTCGAACAGGAAACAAGACTCATCCGACCCACCAGCAAGAGTCCGATGACCACCAAAAGTAAAAAACAAAGAATCCCCAGCAACCAACAAAGCTGGATGAGCACCTGCAAAATCCCCGGTACAACCCGGATGACCATTCAAAGAGATCCAAGAACATCTACCAACACGGAAATCACTCCCCAAGGAGTCGGCGCATGAGCTACCCAAGCAGTAAGCCGCCACCACCACCAGTCCTACGCATCGGACTGTACCAGCCTAATAGGGGGTTTATACCTATCAACCAGCACACAAGGAATGCCTGAACGGCGCATGGGCCACCTGAACAGTAAGCCGCCACTACCACCAGTCCTACGCAGTGGACTTTACCAGCCTAATAGGGGGTTTATACCTATCAACCTGCGCACGCGTTGCGCCTGATCTGCGCTCGAGCCAGATCAGTTAGTCGCATTACCACCCTGATGGGGGGTTCATACCCATCCAGTCCCACACAACCGACTGTACCACCTTGATGGGGGGTTCATACCCATCCAATCCCACACAATGGACTGTACCAGCTTGATGGGGGTTCATACCCATCCAGTCCCACACAACGGACTGCTACCAGCCTAATGGGGGGTTTATACCCATCAACCGAAGGATCGGCTACCGTCAGAAGGAGTATCCTGAGGTTTTACTACGTGTTAACCAAAGGGATCAGCTACGTCAGAAGTAGTATCCTGGAAGTGCACGAACAACGAAGTTTTCCCCAGAAGATCAACCACCGCAAGACGGGACATCCGAAGGGTAACCGGGCAAGAGGGTCAACTCCTTTACCTTCCTGTCAATCTGTCTAGCACAACAGGCCAACAGCTGACTAGTCAGGCAAAGGGGGGGCAACTGTAGACCCCAAATCTTGCCCCGCCTCCAAATAAAGAGCAGAAGACTTCCTATTCAAGGATGGACGAAGCCTAACAAGCCACTAGGAGAGACTATTAGGCCCCATACTAGGGTAGGAAGGATTTTCTGCACAAAAAATAAGTTTTCTCGCCTTTTTGGGACGAGACCGCCGTCTCGAAATCGAGACCGCCGTCTCGCCTCACGCAAATGGCGAGACCGCCGTCTCACCAAACGAGACGGCGGTCTCGCCACCTGCGAATGACGAGACGGCGGTCTCGTATGGCGAGAGGCGGTCTCGCCACTTTGGCATGACGAGACGGCGGTCTCGACCCTGTCAGACGAGAATGGCGGTCTCGCCACTGTCAGGCGCGAAAACCTATAAATAGGGGCTCTCCTCCCCTCATTTCCACACACCACAAGCTTGAGCTCTCCCTTCTCTCTAAAAACTTCTCTCTAGAATCCCTCCGACGCATTTCCGGAGCTTCTGAGTGCTTTTGTGAGCGTTTGTCGGTGTATAGAAGAGTTTCCAGCGCCGTGTAGAGTGAAGGGCTGCCAAAAAGCACCCATTTATTTTAAAGAAATAATATAAAAAGCTTGCTTCGGAGGTTTAAATTCTCCCTCTCTATCTTTTACCGCTTTAAATTCTAAATTATGCAATAGATTAGGGCCATGTAGTCATAATTTTAAATTCTGCAAAATAAAAAGGGCAAAAGTGTAATTTTCATCGGTTTAAATGTTTTTAAATAGCTGGCCTGTCATAGGGAACCCGAAAGGGGCGTCGTAAAGGGACTAATACTCCCTTTACACGTAACTAACTCCCTTACCCAACTCTGGTTCTAATGACCAAAGTTGGTTTTTGAAAACCAACGCCTTTTAAAAACCCCTTTTCTGATGTTTCCGGTAAAAACATCGGTGGCGACTCCACAGAACCCCACAAAATTAGTCCTTGGGTTAGCCCAGTTATCGGACAACCCAAGGACTCCCTTTCAAAAACCTCGCCCCTAGGTTAGCCCGGTTATCGGACAACCTAAAGGCGTTGTAACCACCCATAAAAAACGCGAAAATCAAAAAGGGTCGAAACCATCGCGTTGCTCTGACCGCCTCTTTTTTGACGGCGGCGACATTACATAACATTATAAGTCTTCAAATCTTTAAGTCCTTTATTCTTGAATCATCATCAAAATCTACAAGCTTCATATCCTTGTAAGTTCAATATTCATATCCTTGTATGTTCAACACCTACTTGTTCGCGGATGAGTGAATTGTGTGTTCATTTGTTTGTTGCATTTGATTGCATAGCATAACCAAACAACAGATAAAAAAGGGAGAAAAACCACAAAAATATATTCGCAATAAACACTCTTATCTCGGACTGTCTGCCTTTTAGCTAGCCTGGTTTCATGTTCTTTGTAAGCTAAGTAGCCACGCAGTCCGACAGAAGAGATAAGGGACACTAATATTCTTTCGCAATAAACCATTTTATCTCGGATAGTCTGCGTTTTAGCTAGCCTGATTTCAGGTTCTTTGTAAGCTAAGTAGCCACGCAGTCCGACTGAAGAGATAAAAGGCTATAAAATGAATAAAATCAAAATCAAATACAATGAGATAAAAAAAGGTATCTTATTTACAAAACAATTTTTGACAGAGTCAAAGCATTCATATTGCATCATGTCATAAGTGGAAAAACCAAGAGAGAAAATAAAAGGAAAGTACGCATAAACATCATCCTAAATAAAAACTCTCATAAACACATTCATGCTAGGGGGCATTAGATATCTCTAAGACAAAGACGAAAGAGACCCCAAGAACATTTGTAACCATCCACAAGGAAGGGACAAATGTACTAAGGTACATGGTGATCTTCGTTATACTTGTCAAAACCCATGACAGGGAGGAATCATTACACCAAAGTGGGTAGGGTACCCCGCAAAGCTTAAGCTTAAAGGATGATACCTAAGTCATTGTCTTAAAAGATACTAGTTCCACACTTATCATTCACTTTATTAATAAAACTTTTGGGCATCCTAGAAAGTGGCTGGTCCTCTTCCTAACTGAACCCGTGCGCAGAAAGCAAAGGATATGGAGCAATTGGAAGAACAAAAGCGCAAACTCACCGCTGAAGTCAGCACCCTTCGAGAACAAATGGCACAATTAATGGAAGTCATGCGCCAACAGAGTCAAAACAAAGGGGAGACTCAAGGCGATCGCGCCTCTCGCCACGAGGAAGAAGAAGAAGAGGAGTTCCTCTTCAAGCAGAAGGCCCCTATCCAATCTGACGCTAGGACGATGAACATCCACACCCCGGAGGTGTCCAAGCAACGAATCTCCGCCTTGGAGGAGAGGCTAAAAGCAGTAGAGGGACACAACATTGATGTCAAGGAGGTGGCAAACATGTGTCTGGTCAAGAACATCCATTTCCCGCCAAAATTCAAGGTCCCGGATTTCCCCAAGTATGCTGGACTGACCTACCCCAAGAACCATCTTACGATGTACTGTCGTAAGATGGTTGCACATGCTGAGAACGAACAAATCTTGATCCACTGCTTCCAAGAGAGCTTGGCTAACTCAGCCCTCAACTGGTACATGCAGTTGGAAAAGGGGCAGGTCCAAAACTGGAAGCAGCTGGCTGATGCCTTCCTTCATCGTTACTGATACAACATCGATCTGACCCCTGACAGGTCAAATCTTAGGACTTTAAGTAAAAGGAACGACGAGTCCTTCAAATCATATGGGTTGAACATACAAGGACTTGATGTTGGACTTACATGGACATGAAGCTTGTTGATTTTGATGATGATTCAGGAACAAAGAACTTAGAGAGTTGAAGACTTGTTTTATTGTGTAATAACTTTGTTTTGATTAGTTTGAGTCTGTAATATTAGAGTTTAAGATAGCCGGTACATAGTCTGCACTTTAGAAGCTTCAAAAAATCACATTTATCAGTTTACCTCGGCTTTAATCGATTAAATGGTCAAATAATCGATTATTACAGTGAGAAAAACCATTTTTTGTATCTGTTCACTGTAATAATCGATTAATAGGGCTTTTAATCGATTAAAACAGAGAGTTTTGGGGTTCTGTTGATTTTGGCTCTGTAATAATCGATTAAAACTTCATTTAATTGATTATTTCAGTCAGATTTAGATTTTCAACTTCAAATCAACCCTATTTTCGAAAACCTTAATCCCAATACTCTCTAGTTCCGAAAATCCCAATTCCCAAACCCTAATTTCTCTACTTAAGGTTCTCTAAGGCTCTCAGAAAATTAGAACAACCTTTTTCAAACAAAAGTTAAGTGTTGTGAGTGCTAGAGAACTGTTTGTTGGAGGAAAAAGGGGCTTTTGGAACCTGGTGTGGGCTAGAAGCGATAAGAATCACTAAGTGGAGTTCTTAGTGGATTGTGTGTTGTGTCGTCTTTGGAGAAAGTTGTTCTTCATCTCTTGTGGGTTTCAAGAGAGGTGTTTTCTTTACTTTGTATTTTCAATTGTTATCTGTTTGTAACAACTTTGATCATAGTGACAGCGTTAATCCTCTGTTCGAGTGATTAGCAACTGGACGTGGGGTCTTTTGATCCGAACCAGTATAAATCTCCTGTGTAAGACTCTATCTCTATCTTATTTATGTTTACATAGTTTTTTAATCGGTAAAATTTGGGGAAAATTTTTGAAACCTAATTTTTGTTAAGAAACCAATTCACCCCCCCTCTTGGTTTTTGTCCGACAACGCGAACATTCCGTTGCGCGATTCTAACAAGTGGTATCAGAGCTTGCTTTGATAGTCATTCAAACTTTTTGAAAATGGCCAGACAAAATCAAACTTTTGCCGAAGGTGCGTCTATCAACAGACCCCCACTTTTTGCTGGTCAAAATTATCCTTTCTGGAAAGTAAGAATGCAAATCTTTTTAGAGTCTGTTGATAGAGGCGTTTGGGATGCTATTTTAAATGGTCCATATGTTCCTAAAGTTACTGAGAATGGTGTAGACGTTCCTAAACCTTTTTCTAGATGGACAACAGAGGAAAATAGAAAAGCACAATTTGACGTTAGGGCTAGAAATATTATTTCATCTGCTTTAACCCTTGACGAGTTTTACAGGATCTCTGTTTGTAAAAGTGCTCAAGAAATGTGGGAAATGCTAAGAGTGACCCACGAAGGTACCGACGATGTTAAGAGAGCACGGAAAAATTCCCTAATTCAAGAATACGAGATGTTCTGGATGCAACAAGGCGAAACGATATTTGACGTTCAAAAGCGTTTCACTCATATTGTGAACCATCTCACCGGATTAGGTAAAATCTTTGACGTTGATTAATTGAATGTTAAAATTTTAAAATCTTTGGATAGGAAATGGCAACCTAAGGTGACGGCCATCTCGGAGTCATAAAACCTTGCCACAATGTCTATGGCGGCGCTCTTTGGAAATCTAAGAGAGCATGAGCTAGAGCTTGGAAGGCTAAATGAAGAAGAAGGTCAATATCAAAAGAAGAACTTAGTCTTCAAAACCGAAATTTCCAAAGGTAAAAATAAAAAGGAAGAAGAAGACTCGGAGAACGAAGAAGAAAAATTGAGTCTAATGATAAAGAAGTTCACAAAATTCATGAAAGCCAAAGGAAGGCATCCATTCAAAGGTAAGGGAAAGGTAAGAGAAAGTTCTTCTGTAAATATAAAATGTTATGGTTGTGGTGAAGAAGGACATATGAAGACCGAATGTCCAAACAAGAAAAACGATGAAATCAAAGGAAAAGAGTTCTTCAAGAAGAAAACCTATATTGCTTGGGACAACAGTGATTCAAGTTAGGAATCAAGTGACTCGAAAGTTGAAGCCAATATTTGCTTAATGGAAAATGACAACATATCTTCCGATTTTGAGGTAAGTGATTCTGACTCATCTTCTAGTGATGCTGATAATAACTATGATGAACTACAAAATGCATATAATGAATTATTTAGTGCCTTTAAGAACTTGAAAAATGAATATAAAGTTGTGAAGAAGAATTTAAGTAGATCTGAAAAGGAAGTTGACTCATTAAAAACAAAAATCACATGTTTAGAGGAAAAGGAATCCTTAGAAACGAAAATTGTATGTTTAGATGAGAATGATTGTAGACCCCAAATCTTGCCCGGCCTCCAAATAAAGAGTAGAAGACCTCCTATTTGAAGATGGATGAAGCCTAAAAAGCCACTAGGAGAGACTATTAGGACCCATACTAGGGTAGGAGGGATTTTCGGCACGAAAATAAGGTTTCTCGCCTTTTTGGGGACGAGACCGCCGTCTCGAAATCGAGACCGCCGTCTCGCCTCATGCAAATGGCGAGACCGCCATCTCGCCAAACGAGACGGCGGTCTCGCCACCTGCGAATGGAGAGACGACGGTCTCGCTTTCCCAGACGGCGGTCTCGCCACCTGCGAAGGACGAGACGGCGGTCTTGTTTGGCGAGACGGCAGTCTCGACCCTGTCAGACAAGAACGGCGGTCTCGACCTGTCAACCGCGAAAACATATAAATAGGGGCTCCCTCCCCTCATTTCCAAACACCACACACAGCTTTGCTCTCCCTTCTCTCTAGATCTTCTCTCTAGAATCCCTCCGACGCATTTCTGGAGCTTCTGAGTGCCTTTATGAGTGTTTTTCGGCGTCTAGAAAAGTTTCCAGCGCTGTGTAGAGTGAAGGGCTGCCACAAAGCACCCTCTTTTTTTAAAGAAATAAAAAGAAAGCTTGCTTCGGAGGTTTAAATTCTCCCTCTTTACGTTTACCGCTTTAATTTTAAATTATGCAATAGATATTAGGGCCATGTAGTCATAAATTTAAATTCCGCAAAATAAAAGGGCAAAAGCGTGTTTTTCCGGTTTATTTATTAACAAAATAGCTAGCCTGTCATAGGGAACCCGAAAGGGGCGTCGTAAAGGAACTAACACTTCCTTTACACGTTACTAACTCCCTTACCCAACTCTGGTTCTAACGACCAAAGTTGGTTTTTGAAAACCAACGCCTTTTAAACACCTTTTCCGATGTTTCCGGTAAAAACATCGGTGGCGACTCCACAGAACCCTTCAAAGATTAGTCCTTGGGTTAGCCCGGTTATCGGACAACCCAAGGACGACCTTTCAAAAACCTCGCCCCTAGGTTAGCCCGGTTATCGGACAACCTAAAGGCGTTGTAACTACCCATAAAAATTGCGAAAATCAAGAGGGTCGAAACCATCGCATCGCTCCGACTGCCCCTCGTTTTTGGTGGAGTCGACAGATGGCGACTCCGCTGGGGAAGCCTCGAGAGTTGATCCCATTTAGTGATGGGCCGGCTTAAAAATAAATAAACCAAGAAAATAACGCTTTTGCCCTTAACTTGTATTATAACATGTTTTACGGTTTGGCTTTAATAACTGTTGCTTGTTTATACTTACACAATTATGTGAAATACAAACTGTACACAAACCCTTGCACACTACGGTTCCCTCTATACCCGGGGGCAAGTGAGAAATCCATAGGGAGTGGGTGGCAGGTACGGTTCGCTGTAGTGAGGGCCTTGAGCCCAGCAGTGTGATCGGAAACCACCACTCAAGGTGATAACCTTCCTCTTTTGGCAACAAGACTGACTATGGCCTTAGTGCTAAGCATGGTCGGACGGCTGGAGAGTGGGGACCCTATAATGGGGGCACCTTGGGGGCCTTAGCCTGGTGAGAACAGTTAGAACCAACCCTCGCCAATGCACTTTTCTGCAGGAAAACCCTACCTCGTGATAAAAACAAATTATCGCCTGTTCGCGGATGACCGAATTGTGTGCGCATATGTTTGTTGCATTTGTCTGTTGCATAGCATAAACAAACAACAAAACAAAAATCACAAAAATATACCTTTCCAAATAAACACCCTTATCTCGGACAGTCTGCCTTTTAGCTAGCCTGGTTTCAGGTTCTTTGTAAGCTAAGTAGCCACGTAGTTCCGACAGAAGAGATAAGGGACGCTAAATATTCTTTCGCATATAGCCATATTTTATCTCGGACAGTCTGCCTTTTAGCTAGCATGGTTTCAGGCTCTTTGTAAGCTAAGTAGCCACGCAGTTCCGACAGAAGAGATAAAAGGCTATAAAATAAGCAAATAAACATCAAATAAAAATCAAAATAAAATTCGTTTCCATAAATAAGACCTGGTCCAAAAATGTTACACTCATGAAACATTCATATAAATAGTTTATTCTTCAAAAAAATATACGCAATTAGCATACATCATGTAGAAAAACATATTAAATAGGAAAATAAACACTCACATTCATTCAAATAAGCATCCTTTTCATCAAACATGCATTTTGGTTTTAGAAATGGAGGGGACTAGTAGACAGCCAAAGAAGGTGGATATTCCCCATTTCCATACTGAGAGGTTGGAACGGCTGAGCGCGGCAATGCCATCAGAGGTTCGCGCCGACTTTGAAAAATCCTATGGACGAATTTTGGACTTGCTGAAGATCTGTGTCGATCAGGTGTTCCTCAGGGCACTAATCCACTTCTGGAATTCCAATCTGCAATGTTTCGAATTGCCGCAGTTCGACATGGTGCCCACCCTAGAGGAGTATGAGACCATGTTGAAATGGCCCAAATCAGCTGGGGTCCATGTCCGCCACGAGGCATACACTCCTGCAGCACCAGTCGCTGCCCTTATTCAACTACCATTCCAGCAGAGTACCCTGATAAGGAAAGGGAACGCCCAGGGTTGGAAAGTATCAATGTTAGAAGACCACCTGTCCTATCTGGCTGAAAGGGCAGAGTGGGTCGCCTTCAACAAAACCCTAGCCCTTATCATTTTTGGAACGATCTTGTTCCCCTTCCACTTCGACACAGTAGATCAGGCCGTCATGGACGCCTTCTTCGCCTGGGACGTGAACTCAAAGAGTCCCCTGTCTGCAATCCTTGCCGACACCTTGCTCTCGGTGGAATTCTGCCACCAGAACCAAGGAAAAATACTCCGCTGCTGCTCTTCATTACTATTTGTGTGGAGCGCCACGCACCTTTACGCCTCCAGCCACATGGGGATATTCCCCGACCCTTTAAGGAGCTTCTCCAAGATCCCCCTCCAATGACGCCTGACTTCAGAATGGAGGGACGAGTGGGAACGAAAGGACGCCAACAGTTTATCCTGGGTCTGCCCTTGGTTCCGACCCAACCCAGTTCTCATCAGATGCGGGGACTATCTGAGCGTACCCTTGATAGGACTCAGGGGTTGCATAGCCTACTCACCTAGAGTAGCTATGAGGCAGCTCATGAGGACCCAAACCACTATCTCTCGGGGGGAACTCGAAGGACTGTGTTTCTTTGGAGACCCGTGCACAATCGCCAACTCACTAGCTATGAGAAAAGCATGGGAGAGGCCAGTCTATATGGGGGACAGAGAGCTAGGAAAAGCTCGGGTGGCTGTCACCAGTGACTACGAGGCGTGGAGAAAGAAAAGGGGGATGGCTCAACCATCCACCACACCCACTACAAGCGCCAATAATGAAGGGCTGCAGGCTCAAATTGATGCCTTGACCCAGAGGATAGAAATCATGGGAGCCCAGATGAGGGCCCTTGAAGAGAGAGAACAGGAATCTATCCTCACAATAGACGGTCTGCAAAGGCAAGGCAAGAAAAAGGATCATGAAATAGAGCGCCTCAAGGACCAGTGTGCTGACTCCAATGAACAAGCTATCCGAGCATCCAAAACTGCCAGAACCAATTCGGATAGCCAACTCCAAGAAATAACCGCCAAGTCAGCACGCCTTGAGGCAGAATCATCAAAGTAGGCTCAAACGATCAAGGAGTTGTCGCAAGAGCTCACCAAGACTCAGTTAGACATACGCCAAGAGCGAGAGGCCAACCGGAGACTCAACAGAAGTCTCGCTGAGATACGCTGCAAAGAAAGAGATGGGCTAGCTCAGTACGGCCAGGTAATGCAAGAGAAAGACCGAGCCATTGCGAAGCTCGATGAACTACAAGCCTTGGTTGCTCATCAAGAGGCGAAGATCAAAGAGGCTCAGAAGTATAGTGAAGATATGAGCCAGGCGGTCCGAAAGCAAAGCGAAGCACTTGCTTGTCACGTCCGGGAAGCCGAAAGAGAACTACAGAGAGACCAAGACCCGCCTGTGGGTTTCTTTAAGGTTTTCCGTTTTTGCCAAAAGTTGCTTCGTAGTATGGAATAGGGGAATGTACACCTTCTATTGAATGAATGAAATCTTCTTCTTTATTCAATGACTGTCTACTTACATGCATAAGCATTCACTTGCATATTTAATTTCCCCTCCTTCACGCTTAATAAATAAGATAATAAAAAGGAAGGAGTAACTAACACGTCTTCCCAAATCATAAGAATGGAGAGAAAGCCACTCCTAATAAACCTTACCCCAACGGTCGACTCGCCGCAAGAGGAAAATAAGCCTCGGCCGTTGGTCCTCAAGAATAAAGAAGAGGGGGCAAGGACACCAGTGCGACTATTTATGCCATGTCCTTTCCCCTACGAATCGAATAAAGCTGTATCGTGGAGATACGGTGAATCTTCACCAATAAAAGAAGAAATAACAAATATAGCCGGCATTGGGGGCATGACTAGAAGTGGAAGAGTCTACTCCCCCAAGGACACACAGGAAGATGTCCTCAAAAATAAAGGAAAAAATAAAAAGACCGAAGAAGAAAAAGAAAATAGGGAATCCAAGGAGGAGACAGAGGAATTACTCCAGTTTATAAGGCAAAGCGAGTATTCCATTATAGACCAGCTCAATCGCACACCTGCAAAGATAACGTTATTATCTTTAATATTGAGTTCGGAACCGCATAGAAACGCCCTGCTGAAGGTCTTGAGCGAAGCACATGTGCCTCATACCATATCCCAAGAAAAGGTTGAGAGGATCGTCGGTCACATCACGGCAAGCGATCACCTCACCTTCACAGAGGAAGAACTCCCCCTCGAGGGGTCAAACCATAACAAGCCCTTGCACATCTCAGTCAAGTGCAAGGAATACCTCATCGCATAGTTCTTGTGGATAACGGGTCATCCTTGAACGTGATGCCGAAGTGCACACTGGACAAGTTAACTATCCAAGGAATCCGTCTGCGCCCAAGCAGCACCATCATTCGAGCCTTCGACGGATCCAAACGAGAAGTAGTGGGGGAGGTCAATTTGCCAATCCAAGTTGGACCCACTATCTTCGACGTCGATTTCCATGTCATGGATATTACTCCAGCATATAGTTGTCTCCTCAGCAAGCCTTGGATTCATGACGCTAAGGCAGTACCTTCAACGCTCCACCAGAAAGTCAAGTTCATAGTGGATGACAAATTGGTCACGGTCCAAGCAGAAGATGACACCTTGATCAGTGGACCATCCACCCAGCCTTATGTGGATGCGGCTGAAGAGGCCCTTGAAACATCTTTTCAAGCGCTCGAAATTGCCAGCATAGAGCGACTTCCCAAAAATACAAAGGTAGCCCGCATGATGTTGAAGCATGGTTACCATCCTGGCCAAGGACTGGGGGCAAACTCCCAAGGCATGAGGGAACCCCCAGAATTCAAAGATAATCCCTGCAAGTATGGCCTAGGATATGACCCTACTAAGGGCCGGGCGGAAAGAAGAAAAGGGAAGTCTCCCCTCCACACACTCAAGCAAATTTTCTGAAGTGGAGGGGTGCAAGCGTCAAGAACCACCTTAGTCATTAGGAAATCTTTTTCTTCATTTAAGGGATGTAAACCCCATGATTGTTAGAGATTATCCCCCGCGGATAGCCCGACCCCCGGGCATCTTAGGGCACATATTCCCTTATTAATTAATAAAGAATGATTCTTACTATTTGCTTCTCTTCTTTCTATTTCTGACTAGACCACATAAATAACCCTATCTAAGTAAACAAAAAAGAAGAAGAATAAAAAGCGCATCCAAATGATCAAACATTTACCATTGTTATTATCGTCAAGCTAGTTGATTAGAAGCACATAAAAATAAGGACTTCACCTCATCCATAAAGAAAGTCATGCTTCGCCAATATTGTGAACAAAAATAAATACACAAAAACAAAAAAAAGAAGAGAAAAGCCCAAAGAAGCCAAAGGCCAAAGAAAAGGGCAAAATTACCCGGTGGGAAACCCATTAAGGGGGCTACGCAAAAGATAGGGTCGACCCGGTAGGATACCCAAACAACAATAAAGGGTAGCCTAGGCAAAAATTAGGGTTACAAAATAAGGTCCGCTAGGATTCTCCAAAAAATTACAAAAAGAGGGAACCTAGACAAAAGTTAGGGCCAAGCACAATATCCTAGTTCGAAAACCCAAAGGGCGATCTAGGGAAATCAGCTAGCCATTAAAAAGCAATAGGAATAAAACCAAAAAAGCGCAAATACAAAAGGAAAGGAAACTGTTTGCTTAGACAAAAGCTCAAACACCTAAGCCTAACCCTAGCCAACCATGCTTACAAAAACTTTCTAAATAAAATTTAACCCTCTAAAACACAAACCATTGAATTTGCCTCTTTGTTTCTTTTCTCTTGACCCTCACATCAATATTCTAATAATTAATTTGGGAATATGGAGGCATATAGTCAACAAGAGGATTGAAATCCCTAAAGCGAGGAAAAAGGGGCACTACATGACAAAGAGTGCGCTACAAAAGAAAAAAAGAGAAAAAAGGAAAAGAGAAAGAAAAGAGGAAAAACAAAATGACTCTTCGGTCACAAGAAGTCCGGCATGGTACAACAAGTACGAAAGCACAGATCAGAGGGCCCTCGGCGCTACAAGACACGTTGGTTAAATCCTTCTGAAAATTTAATCAAAGTAGGCATTATAGGACATCAAACATGAAAACATTGCATGCATAAAAATGTTTTTGAACCAGGTCCTATTTTCTCTTCAAAAAAAAAAAAAAACCAAAAATTTGAGACCGCCGTCTGGGTCATTCAGATCGTCGTCTCGGTCCCCCGGCAAGACGAGAACGCCGTCTCGACTTAGCCGAAAACGAGACCGCCATCTCGATCAGCCAGACCGCCGTCTCGCCTTCCCAGATGGCGGTCTCGAACTGGAAAAATTTGCTATATATAGGGGGCACGCTTGGGGGGTTCTTCACAATCTCCTTGCCTCCAAAACCTCCATTTCTCAGATTTTGCACTCCCAAGCACCCCCTAGTCAACATGTTTGGTAGAAGCGCCTCCAGAAAGAGAAGGAGCACTGCCAGTGCCAGCAGTTCTGCGGCACCACCACCCCAGGATCCCTCTCAATTGTCACCACAGCATCAGGCCCGCCTCGACAACATCCGGACTTATCAGTGGCACCCGATACTCAGACTTGACTTCAGCATCCTGGCTGAATTTGGGTGGGAGGACGACGTCCGAGCCCACATAGACAGCATCGGGTGGGGCTTTCGGCTGCAACCACCACCTACACATGTGTACCCACAAGAGGTACTGGAATTCTTGGCCTCTGTCTCCTACTCAAAGGTCCCCTCCACGGTCCCGGGCCTGCAGCCCACTAAGATGGTGACCTATTTCATGGGTGGAAGATACCAGACCACCACCATCGACGAGTTCAACATGGCCATCGGGTTTGTCTGGCCCGAGGAAACAATGACCCAGGGATACCGTGAGGCCATCTTCTCCCGGCCCACCAACCTCACTACCGCTGAAATGTGGCACGAGCTCACAGGAGCCACCACGCTGCCCACGCTGATGAGGGGCTCTGTGCTTCCCCCAGCACTCCGCATCTGCCACAAGCTGCTGGCAGGGACCATTCATGGGAGGAAAGAGAGTCAGGGTAAGGTATCCCTCCCTGACCTCTTCGTACTTTATTGCATGAGCCAGAAGCGGCACTGCAACCCCGGCTACTTCTTCCTGAGAGCCCTCAAGGACTTCGAGAACAAATCAACAGGGACCGTCCTCGTGGCTCCTCTTATCACTCCCCTGGCAGAAAGATGGGGCTGCCCTAGCCGGGAAGAGCTGGCCTCCAACTTGCGACCCGAGTCCATCAACGGGTCAGTCCTGGTTAGCATGGGAATGCTGATACGCCGAGGGACCCAGTTGGCCCTTCATCCCACATTGGATTTTGCGCTGGACCTCTAGGGGCTCGTGGCGATGCAAGATCTTCCCACACCTCCTGACTTCCAACAGCAACAACCACCACCGTACACGGACGATTTCACTGGCCTGAACCGCAACATGAATGATCTGCGCCAGCAATTCGACCAGATGTCCGTGCGGCAAGAGAAACAGGCCTAGAGGCAGGAAGCCTACAACGCCTGGCAGGAGGAGATGTATCAGCACCAGCAGGTGATGCGACAGGAATGGACAACATTCCAACAGGAATACCGCGACGAAGTCCGGGAGCAAGCGGACTTCCGATACCACTTCTACCAGCAATTCCCCGGATCGTCTCCAGAGGATAGTCCTTAGGGATTGTACTTGACAAAATAAAATGTGGTTGTAATAAAATTTCCTTATAAATAAAATTTTATTTCATGCATCTCTTTGCCACCCTTTGCAAAAGCCAGCGTAACAAAAAAGCTTAAAAAGGAAAAAGGCATACGCTCAATAAGAAAAGCCAAAATCCAAAATCGCGAGAAAAAAGAGATAAAAACTGCGAGAAAAAGGCTGGATTAAAGACAAGCCACCCACCTTGATCGACAAAACTTCGAATACCGAGTAAAAGTCGAACAACGAACAAGAATCATCCGACCAGCCAGCAAGAGTTGGAGGATCACCACCAAAAAGGTCAAAAGCAAAGAATCCCCAGCAACCAACAAAGCTAGATGAAACACAAAATCCCCGGCACAGTCCGGATGACCATTCAAAGAGGTCCAAGTACATCTACCAACACAGAAATCACTCCCCAGGGAGTCGGCGCATGAGCCACCCGAGCAGTAAGCCGCCGCCACCACCAGTCACACACAGTGGACTGTACCAGCCTGATAGGGGGTTCATACCTATCAACACGCGCACGCAAGTGCGCCTGATCTGTGCTCAAGCCGGATCAGTAAGTCACACTACCAGCCTGATGGGGGGTTCATACCCATCCAGTCCCACACAACGGACTGCAATTACCACCCTGATGGGGGGTTCATACCCATCCAGTCCCACACAATGGACTGCAACTACCACCCTGATGGGGGGTTCATACCCATCAACCGAAGGATCGGCTACCATTAGAAGGAGTATCCTAAGGTTTTACCACGTGTCCATCGAAGGGATTGACTACCGTCAGAAGGAGTATCCTCGAAGCGCACGAACACCGAGATTTTCCCCAGAAGATCAACCGCCACAAGACGGGACATCCGAAGGGTAACCGGGCAAGAGGGTCAACTCCTTTACCTTCCTGTCAATCTGTCTGCCACAACAGGCCAACAGCCGATTAGTCAGGTAAAGGGGGGGCAGCTGTAGACCCCAAATCTTGTCCGGCCTCCAAATAAAGAGTAGAAGACCTCCTATTCGAAGATGGATGAAGCCTAAAAAGCCACTAGGAGAGACTATTAGGCCCCATACTAGGGAAGGAGGGATTTTCGGCACGAAAATAAGGTTTCTCGCCTTTTTGGGGACGAGACCGCCGTCTCGCCTCATGCAAATGGCGAGACCGTCGTCTCGCCAAACGAGACGGCGGTCTCGCCACCTGCGAATGGCGAGACGGCGGTCTCGCTTTCCCAGACGGCAGTCTCGCCACCTGCAAAGGACGAGATGGCGGTCTCGTTTGGCGAGACGGCGGTCTCGACCCTGTCAGACGAGAACGGTGGTCTCGACCTGTCAGGCGCGAAAACCTATAAATAGGGGCTCCCTCCCCTCATTTCCACACACCACACACAACTTTGCTCTCCCTTCTCTCTAGATCTTCGCTCTAGAATCCCTCCGACGCATTTTCGGAGCTTCTGAGTGCCTTTGTGAGCATTTTTCGGCGTCTAGAAAAGTTTCCAGCGCTATGTAGAGTGAAGGGCTGCCACAAAGCACCCTCTTTTTTTAAAGAAATAAAAAGAAAGCTTGCTTCGGAGGTTTAAATTCTCCATCTCTATGTTTACCGCTTTAATTTTAAATTATGCAATAGATATTAGGGCCATGTAGTCATAAATTTAAATTCCGCAAAATAAAAGGGCAAAAGCGTGTTTTTCCAGTTTATTTATTAACAAAATAGCTAGCCTGTCATAGGGAACCCGAAAGGGGCGTCGTAAAGGAACTAACACTTCCTTTACACGTAACTAACTCCCTTACCCAACTCTGGTTCTAACGACCAAAGTTGGTTTTTGAAAACCAACGCCTTTTAAACTCCTTTTCCGATGTTTCCGGTAAAAACATCAGTGGCGACTCCACAGAACCCTTCAAAGATTAGTCCTTGGGTTAGCCCGGTTATCGGACAACCCAAGGACGACCTTTCGAAAACCTCGCCCCTAGGTTAGCCCGGTTATCGGACAACCTAAAGGCGTTGTAACCACCCATAAAAAAACGCGAAAATCAAGAGGGTCGAAACCATCGGGTCGCTCCGACCGCCCCTCATTTTTGGTGGCTGCGACAATGATGATAAGAACTTAGCATGTGCATTTTGTAAAGAGTATGAATATGACATAGATATCCTTAACCATTTGCTAGATAAAGCCGAAAAGGAGATAAGTGATTTTAAGAAGGATAAAACTGTTTTAGCTCAAAATAGTGTAAATTATCAAGTTCCTTTGAAAAAACCTAAAAGGAAAAATAAAAGAGTATGGGTAGAAAAAGGAACTAGAACATCTATGGTTAAAAATTCATCATATTCAAAAGTTACATCTAAAGCATGTTTTTATTGTATGAAACAAGGTCACACTTCAAATAGATGTAAAATAAAACATTTTGGTGTTCCTAAAGGTAAATACATTTGGGTTCCTATTGTTAAATAATTTGTTTGTCTCTAATCCCAAGGACCCAAAAGTTATGGGGACCTAAGTTTACTATGTTCTTGTTTTGTAGAAAACTTCCAAACCAAAGAAGTCTATATGGTATCTTGATAGTGGATGCTCAAAGCATATGACTGGTGATAAAACGAAATTTGTGAGTTTCAAAGCTAAAGAACAAGGATATGTTACTTATGGGGACAACAACAAAGGGAAAATTCTAGGAATTGCAAATATAGGTGGTGTAAACACATTGGAGATTAAGGATGTGCTTCTTGTTAATGGACTAAAGCATAATCTCCTTAGCATAAGTCAACTATGTGACAAAGGATTTAAGGTAATCTTTGAAAGTAAATTTTGCACCATACATTTGATAGATTTCGAAAATGTAGAATTAAAAGGTATTGGCATAATAACATATACTTGATTGATTTGGATTGTTTACATGATTCTAGTATAACATGTTTAGTTGCTAAGGAAGAGAACTCTTGGTTATGGCATAAGAGAGCAGCTCATATAAATATGCATCATTTGAATAAATTGATATCAAAAGACTTAGTTGTTGGCTTGCCTAAGTTAAAGTTTAAAAAAGATAGATTGTGTGATGCATGTCAAAAAGGTAAACAAGTAAAATCATCATTTAAATCAAAGAATGTTATTTCCACTTCAAAACCCCTAGAATTATTACATTTAGATTTATTTGGACCTTCTAGGATAAAAAGCTTTGGTGGAAATTATTATGGCCTTGTGATTGTTGATGATTACTCTAGATATAGTTGGACATTTTTCCTAACTATGAAAAGTGAAGCGTTTAAGGTCTTTAGAAAATTTGCAAAACAAATTCAAAATGAGAAAGACTTAAGAATTAAAGTTTTAAGAAGTGACCATGGTGGTGAGTTTCAAAATGAAAAGTTTGAAAGTTATTGTGAAGAAAATGGAATATTACATAACTTTTCTGCTCCTAGGACTCCCCAACAAAATGGTGTAGTTGAAAGGAAAAATAGGTCATTAGAGGAACTTACTAGAACAATGTTAAATGAATCTAATGTTCCTAAATATTTTTGGGCTGATGCGGTTTGTACTGCTTGTTATGTTTTAAATAGAATGCTCATTAGGTCAATTATAAAATCAACTCCCTATGACTTGTTAAATGGTAGAAAGCCTAATGTTGCTCATTTAAAAATATTTGGATGTAAGTGCTTTGTGTTAAATAATGGAAAGGACAACTTAGGAAAATTTGACTCAAAAGCCGATGAGGGCATTTTCTTAGGTTATTCATTAACTAGCAAGGTTTACAAGGTGTTTAATAGAAGAACCTTAAATATTGAAGAATCTATTCATGTTACATTTGATGAAATTGTAGACCTTGGGGGAAATCCTCTTGAGTCAAATAAAGAACTTGCAGGTGATGATGAGTATATAAGAGAGGCTCTTGATGAATTGTATTTAGAAGAAAATGAGCCTTCTCAAACGCCTGAATTAGTAAAAGAATGATAATCACCTAGAGGACTCTCAATGGACAATATCATTGGTGATATCTCAAAAGGGGTAAGAACTAGAAATATGACTAATTTTTGCATGTCTGTAGCTTTTGTGTCACAGATAGAACCCAAAAATGTTGAGGAAGCGCTTAAAGATGACCAATGGTGCATAGCTATGCAAGAGGAACTGAACCAATTTGAAAGGAATCAAGTCTGGGAATTAATCCCAAGAGAAGAATCACATCAAGTAATTGGAACCAAATGGGTGTTCAGAAATAAACTTGATGAAGATGGAAACATAACAAAGAATAAAGCCAGACTTGTTGCCAAAGGTTATTGTCAGGAGGAAGGTATTGACTATGATGAAACTTATGCTCCTGTTGCCAGAATTTGCTAAGATAATGCGGGAGAGTTTGAAATGTCTCTGATGGGAGAATTGACATTCTTCCTTGGACTTCAAATCAAGCAACTTAAAGATGGCATTTTCATCTCTCAAACCAAATACTGCAAAGAGATCCTTAAAAAGTTTGGAATGGATACCTCAAAGGAAGCTAACACACCCATGGGAACTTCATGCTATTTAGACAAGGATGAATCAGGTTTGGAAGTTAATCAATCTATGTATAGAGGTATGATAGGTTCACTGTTATACTTAACTGCAAGTAGACCTGATATTATGCATTCTATCTGTGTGTGTGCAAGATTTTAGGCTTGTCCAAAAGAATCTCACCTAATTGCAGTAAAACATATTTTAAAATATTTAAAAGGAACTACTGGTTTTGGTTTATGGTATCCATCTGATGCTTGTACTAGTTTAATAGGATATTCTGATGCTGATTATGGTGGATGCAAAATTGATAGAAAGAGTACTAGTGGGACATGTCATTTGTTAGGTTCATCCTTAGTATCTTGGCATTCTAAGAAACAGGCATGTATTGCTTTATCTACCACTGAAGCTGAATATATTGCAGCTCGTAATTGTTGTGCTCAAATTTTGTGGATGAAACAACAGCTAGAAGATTATAGTATATTTCTAAATAATACCTTTGATGTGTGATAATACGAGTGCAATCAATCTTACTAAGAATCCAGTAATGCACTCTAGGACTAAACATATAGAAATTAGACATCACTTCTTAAGAGATCATATAAGCAAAGGAAACTGTAAAATTGAGTAAGTTGACACAAAGAATCAATTAGCAGATATTTTTACTAAGCCTCTACCCAAGGATAGATTCTATGATCTTAGAAGAGACTTAGGGATATTAGAAATAGCTTAAATTCTGCTTAATTAGATAGTTTTTGGATGGTTGTAATGTTATAATTCATTATGTAGGATGTTAAAAGATTATCATGTGTATAAACCTCAAAAATTTTATGAACTCTCTAGAATAATCGATTATTTGGAGTTACAATCGATTATTTGCATCCAAAACACCCAAAACATGACATTTCTCTCTGAATTAATCGATTAATTTGCCCATTAATCGATTAAACTCAGTGTTAATCGATTAACAACTCAAATTAATCGATTAACAACTCAAATTAATCGATTAAATGGGTCTGGTACTGGTTTAATCGATTAATTCGAGTTTTAATCGATTAAACCTGGCATGTTTTGATTCCTAGCCGTTGCCAATGGCTCTTTTGACCCTTATTCACTTTCATATGACCGTTGCAGATGCTTGGTTATAAATAGGGACCTCCATTTCACTTCTACTCACTTCTATCTCTTGAAATCAAGCTTTCTTGCCTCATTCTATCAATCTTGCCTTCTTCTAACTTAACTTGTCCTCCTAAATCTTCTTGTTACTCTTCTAATCCTTCAATGTCCTCATCTTCTCATGCTAAAATCCCCACTAGAAGAAGATCTGCACCCTCATCTCATCCCCGTCCTAATTCTGTAGAAGGGTGGATCTCTGATGCTGAAGGCCGACAAGAATTTCTGTCTTATTAGAAGGAACGTGGTATTATTTCTCCTAAGTTCCTTATTGGTGATCAGTTCATCAATAGGGGATTCAACTTTCCTAATCTCTTTGAAATTCAAGGAGTTCTCCCTTTCATCCAAATGCAAGGTACGTATTATCCTGACTTAGTTAGGGTATTTTACTCTAGGTTCAAATTTAGAGATCAAATTGCTATCTCTCGTGTAAAGGGGGTAACAATTGTTCTTGATGATGATATTTGGGAGAACGTTGCCCATTTTCCTATAAGAGAAGATGCTATTAACGTGTATGGTGAGTTAGATGATTTTGATAGGATCATGGCTTACCGTCCTTTTCTGCGAAACCCCTCCATGGAGATTGGGCGTCTCCTTCTTGCTTGACCTTTGAAGGAGGAACGCATGATTTTACATTTACTTGTCTGGATCCTATGTCCCCGAGCTACAAATCATGCTCAATGTTCTTCAATTGATCTTCGTATTATTCATGCCATAATGAATAATGAGCCTTTGGATTGGGGCATACTTGTCACCATGACTATGTTAAAAGCCAAACGCCATCCCACCTTCAAAATTCCAT
Organism: Sphenostylis stenocarpa; assembly: GCA_963425845.1. NCBI lineage: Eukaryota > Viridiplantae > Streptophyta > Magnoliopsida > Fabales > Fabaceae > Sphenostylis > Sphenostylis stenocarpa. The sequence continues at coordinate 41,412,027 of OY731400.1, forward strand.
ATGCCCTCCTTGTCTCTCGCATTCTTGAATTCAAAGGAGTAAATGTCGAAGGTGAACAAACAGTACGAACGAATAACTTAAACCGCATGCTGGACAACATATTAACTCAACTCCAAATGGTGTGTGTCAACAATATTTATGTTCACAAGGATGACATTCCAAACGAAGGTGACGATAATGAAGATTCTGATGAAGATATGCCTCCTGCAACTGATTTTCCTTCTTATCAAATCCAAAGTGTTGGAACTTCCTCTGCTCATCATGAAACCCGTCAATCTATGGAAGACATGTTATCTGATATGAATAAGAGTATGCAGACATTCTTCACTCTTTCTGGAGTAGGACATGAGAAAATAATTCGTCGTATATCTGATGTAGATGATAAAGTGTGCCATTTAGAAAATAAATTTGATGCACACTTTCATAGTGATAGTGAAGAATTTTAAAGTTTGTTTTATTTTATCTTGTGATTGTAATGTATTTCCATTTCTGAAATAAAATGTTGTGTTCTTTTAATGCTTTGATTGAGGGGGGGTTATCTCCAAGTTATGTATATTTTGAGGGGGAGCTCTTATGATTGTTATAAAAGGAGCTTTCCATATTTTTGATTATAATCAAAATAGGGGGAGAAATATTTAAAGCCTCTTATGATTGAATTTAAATATTATCTGGTATGTTTAATGTGTTCGTTAGTATGACAGATAAAATAGGTTATTACAAGGCTTTAAAAGAAAATTTTGATCATCATCAAAAAGGGGGAGATTGTTGAACATACAAGGACTTGATGTTGGACTTACATGGACATGAAGCTTGTTGATTTTGATGATGATTCAAGAACAAAGAACTTAGAGAGTTGAAGACTTGTTTTATTGTGTAATAACTCTGTTTTGATTAGTTTGAGTCTGTAATATTAGAGTTTAAGATAGCCGGTACATAGTTTGCACTTTAGAAGCTTCAAAAACTCACATTTATCAGAGTTCCTCGGCTTTAATCAATTAAATGGTCAAATAATCAATTATTACAGTGAGAAAAACCATTTTTTGTATCTGTTCACTGTAATAATCGATTAACACACCTGTTAATCGATTAATAGGCCTGTTAATCAATTAACAGGGCTTTTAATCGATTAAAACAGAGAGTTATGGGGTTCTGCTGATTTTGGCTCTGTAATAATCGATTAACACTTCATTTAATCGATTATTTCAGTCAGATTTAGATTTTCAACTTCAAATCAACCCTATTTTCGAAAACCCTAATCCCAATACTCTCTAGTTCCGAAAATCCCAATTCCCAAACCCTAATTTCTCTACTTAAGGTTCTCTAAGGGTCTCAGAAAATTAGAACCATTTTCAAACAAAAGTTAAGTGTTGTGAGTGCCAGAGAACTATTTGTTGGAGGAAAAAGGGGCTTTTGGAACCTGGTGTGGGCTAGAAGTGATAAGAATGACTAAGTGGAGTTCTTAGTGGATTGTGTGTTGTGCCGTCTCTGGGGAAAGCTGTTCTTCATCTCTTATGAGTTTCAAGAGAGGTGTTTTCTTTACTTTGTATTTCAATTGTTATCTGTTTGTAACAACTTTGATCATAGTGACAGCGTTAATCCTCTGTTTGAGTGATTAGCAACTGGACGTAGGGTCTTTTGATCCGAACCAGTATAAATCTCCTGTGTAAGACTCTATCTCTATCTTATTTATGTTTACACAGTTTTTAAATCGGTAAATGTCGCCGCCGTCCGTTCCGACGTCTAAGGACATCTCTAACGTTTATGCAAGCGGTCGCGAAAAGATGGTTTAGACTTGAGTTTTTATGTTAAAATGTGTTCATTGCTTCCGAGGTGCTCAACAACTGAACTATCCTCTAATAGAAGCAAGGTTTTCGCAAAAGGGTTCTTATGGAGTCGCCACCAATGTTTTGATCGTAAACATTGGAAAAGGATAAAAAGGCGTTGATTTTAAGAAAAACCAAACTTGGCCATTATAACCAGAGTTGGGTAAGGGAGTTAGTTACGTGTGGGGAAGGTGTTAGCACCCCCACAACGCCCCTTTTGGGTTCCCTATGATGGATTAATTCATTAAGTAAAGATTACGAGAAATTACGCTATTACCCTATTTTATTGCATAACATTAAAAAATGGCTATCTACATGATTTTATTTTATATTGCATACATAAAGCAATAAATAAAGCAATAAAAGAGAAGAGAAGTGAAAAGAACCTCTGTAGCAAGCTTTGTATTACAAATCTTTAACTGTGAGGATGTGTTTTGACAATCCCTAGCTCTACAAAGACTCTCCTCCTCGAATACAATATCGACTCGACTAAATTTTAAAGAAGAATCGAATGCTGGAATACAATTCCTTAACCGATTGTTACCTTTTTAAGGCAATCGGAGAGTTCATTCGAAGTAGGAAGAGAAGAAAAGTGTTTGGAGTTGTCTGGAGTGTGAAAAAGTGGCAAATGAGCCTCCTATTTATAGTTTTTGCAGCCTGGCAGCTTGGGACGACCGTCTGGGGCTTGGAAAACTGGGACGGCCGTCTGGGGAAGTTGGGACGGCCGTCTGGGATTTGGGACGGCCATCTCGAGCCTCAAAACAAGTTGGGACGGCCGTCTGGAACTTGGGACGGCCGTCTGGACTTCTAGGACGGTCGTCCCAACTTCTGGGACGGCCATCTCGACTGTTTTTGCCAGATTTTGTGTTCTGGGACCCCCGGGAAGCTTTCCTTTCTTTATTCGGACGTTGATTGATGCCGATAGACGTCCATCGAAGCTTTATCTTCATATAGGAAGTCTTCTTGGCCTTTATTGAGATGCCGGGCGAGCTTTATCTTCATGTAGGAAGTCTTCTTTGCCTATATTGAGAGGCTGGGCAAAATTAGGGGTCTACAGCTGCCCCCCCTTCACCTGCTTGACTAATTGTTGGCCTTTTGTGCCCACAAAGTTAGTTGGTAGGGGAAGGAGTTAACCCTTTTTGCCCGGTCATCCTTCAGATGCTCCTTCGCTTGATCCTCCAGATGATAAATATTTTTGATAGGTACCAACCCCTATCTGGTTTGAACCTTCTTTTTATAAGGTTCTGGGGAGTACTTACCCTCACCAGGTATGAGTCTGTATTTCGCTAGACTCTTGTGGGTACCTATCCCCACTAGGTATGAATCTGCTCTTTGATGAGTACCTACCCTCATCTGGTGCGAACCTTATTTCATAAGGCTCTTGTGGGTACCTACCCCCACCTGGTCCGAACCTTGTTCTACAAGGCTCTGGTGAGTACCTACCCTCACCTGGTATGAACCCCGTTCTACAAGGTTCTTTGTGGGTACTTACTTCCGAGGTGCTCAACAACTGAACTATCCTCTAATAAAAGTAAGGTTTTTGCAACCCGTTTTTTGTAATGTTCTGGTGAGTATTTTACTCTACCTGATGCGAATCTGCATTTTTGCTAGATTCTGATGAGTACCTACCCTCATCCAGTATAAACCTTATTTTATAAGGCTCTGGTGGGTACCTACCCCCACTTGGTACGAATCTACATTTTTGCTAGATTCTGATGAGTACCTACCCTCATCCGGTATAAACCTTATTTTATAAGGCTCTGGTGGGTACCTACCCCCACCTGGTACGAACCCCGTTCTGCAAGGCTCTGATGAGTACCTACCCTCATCCGGTATAAACCTTATTTTATAAGGCTCGGTGGGTACCTACCCCCACCGGTACGAATCTGCATTTTTGCTAGATGAGTACCTACCTCATGATAAACCTTATTTATGGCTGAGTACCTACCCCACGTACGAACCGTTCGAGGCTCGATAGTACGTACCCATGATAAACCTTATTTTATAAGGCTCGGTGGGCACCTACCCCCACCGTACGATCGCAAGGCTCGATGGGTACTACCCCACGTACGAACCCGTTCGCAATGCTCTTAGGATGCACTTTTTGATAGTCAATCCTATGGTCATCTGGTTTTGGAGATGTGTTGGCGGCTTATTGTTTCTGATCATGCGCCCATTCCGTGGGGAGTAATTGATTTGACTTTTCTGCTTTAGTCATCCAGTTTTACCGGGGATTTCGTTGTTTTTGGCTTTTTCGTTTAGCCATCCGGCTTTGCCGGGGATTCTTTGTTGGTTGCCTCTTATTTAGGCAGGAATCCATTGGGGATTTTGGGTTTCTGTCGATTGTGCCTCTTGATTAGGCAGATGCTTCAATAGTGGTGAAGGCTTTATACTTGTTGTTTTTCGCCTCTGAATAGGCTGATGTTCCACTTGAGGATATTTGCTCTTGATAATACCTCTGAGTAGGCAGATGCTTTATTGGAAGCTTTGTGCTTTGGATTTGTATTACCTCTTGCATAGGTTGATTTCCCGTTCCTTGGGGATATTGGCTCTTTGCTTGCCTTTGAGTAGGCAGAGGCTTTTCTTGGGAGTGAAGGCTTTGCATTTCACTGGGGATATTCATATTGGGCGTTATAGGTGATTAACTCCCTGAGGATATGAATTTGTAGTTTGCCTCTGCTGGTAGGCTCGCTGGGGGATAATTTTTCTTTTGGTGATCCGCTGGGGATTTGATTGTTTTCCGGAGATCTCTTTTGAGTTGCCCCCTAGGGAGAAATGGAGTTTTTGACTCCTTGTTGGATGTTGTTGTTTGAGCTGGCTTTGCCTATGCTCTTATTCCGCTGGGGAATGGGTTTTTACCTTTTTCTCGCGATTTTATCTCTTTTTCGCGATTTTGAAAATTTGGCTTTTAAATGTGTGCGCCTTTTTAATTTCTTTTATGCACACTGGCTTTTTTGTTATCTGCTGGATGAAAAGATTTCTTTTTTCTCTTTTCTTTTTGGTGATCCCGGGGAGTTTATTGGCTTCCTGGGGATCCAATCTTTGATTTGATTTTTATGATGAAGTCTTGGCTCCTGACTTTGTGAAGCTCTTATTAAGCTGGAGTGAAGAGATTTTCTTCTTTTTCTCTTTTTTTTGGAGATTTGCCAAGGAGTTTGTCGGCTTCCTGGGGATCCAACTTTGATTGATTTTTTTTATGATGGAGTCTTGGCTCCTGGCTTTGTGAAGCTCTTATTTGAGCTGGAAGATGGAAATTTTCTTGTTTTCCTCTTTTTGTAGACTTTTCTTTGATATGCTCTACTTGGAGATTTTTTATTCGGCCTTTTTCGTGCCTTTATTGGGGAATGAAAGTTTTTCTTTTCTTTCTTTTTTGTTGAACCCCTGGTGATATGGAGGATTTGACTCCGTATTTTCTTTGATGGACTCTTGTGTAGTCCTTATTCTCCTTATTCTCCTTTGGGGAAGTGGCGGAGATTATGGATGAGTGTGCTCGATGACTCATGTGGTGATACAGCTGAGTCGTGAGGTAATTTTTTTTATTTTGCCTTTGGAGTAGGCAAAGATCCGCTTGGGGATGATCAAGCCTTTCCGTTGGCTTTTTCACGTTGATGGCTTCCTTCTTTCTTGGATGGAAGGATGGTGGTTGGATCTTTAAATGACTATGGTTGACGACTCATGTGATGATTATGCTGAGTCGTGGAGTAATTTTTGTTTTGCCTCTGGAGTAGGCAAGGATCCGCTTGGGGATCATCGAGCCTTTCCGTTGGCCTCTTTTTCCGATGTACCTTCTTTTATTGGTGTAGAAGGTTAGAGCTAGTTTCCTTGAAGCTCTTTATTCTGCTGAAATGGTTTTGATTTCGCCTTTTTCTTTCGCGATTTTGATTTGGAGACTGGATTCTAGCGCCTCCTGTTTTCAATCACAAGTATGGAGACTAGACTCCTTATATGCATGTTTATTTATTTGAAGAAAATTATTTTTTCTTTGATTTTGACAAAGTCGTATTATGCAACTACTTTGTGTGTAGATGTCCTAAATACAATCTATTTGTTTATTTATTTTGATGCATTTAAAAGTAACTGGCCTTCTCCCGTTGGCTTCTCATGAATGTGCCGATGGGCTCCTCCTTTATGACCATGATGATGGGCTCCTTTTTTATTCATCTCTTGGTTTTGGCCCTATCTTTTGCCTAGACCGCCCTTTACGGGTTTTCGATCTAGCGGGCTGCCTTAATTTTTGCCTAGAATATTTTAGGGGGCTTTTGCCTTATCTTTTGCCTAGGCCATTCTTTTGGGGTTTCCGATCTAGCAGGCTACCCTAATTTTTACCTAAGAATATCCTAGCAGGAACTTATTCTTTTATTATTTTTTTTATGCTTCCTCTTTTTTAGATGCATGCTTGATCTTTGATTAAAAGTCTTTGCACATATTTATGATTTATCAATAAAGAGGCATTTCCATAATATTTGGTCAAGAGAAAGGAAATGAAAGGGAATTTTATTGATAAATGAGCAAAAGTTTTTTTCTTTTATAGAAGGATTTCAAAAAGTATTTAGAAGAATGGATGGCTGGGGTTGGCTATATTGTATAGGCTTAAACAGTCATGTCCATGATATCTGCCCCCTGGTTCTCCTAATTGCTTCAGTTGAGATGCCTGAGCTCAGAGTGAAGACTATGCAGACTGCTTGCTTCTGGAAGAATGTTACTTTAGCCACCTTTTTGGTTTTCGACTAAAGTAACCATTTCTCTTAGTTTTTTTTTATTACCTCTACTTTTTGCCTAGGACGTATCCTAGCGAGGGATATAGACCCTATCTTTTGCCCAGGGATGCCCTTTGCGGGTTTTCATTCCTGACGGGTCTTGAGCAATGTCTTCAAGCATAATACTTCTTCACCGCGTCAGAATTGATTGGGTGTCGAAGTTCTTTTCCATCCATATTAGTGAGGATAAGTGCCCCTCCTGAGAAAGCTCGTTTGACCACAAAGGGTCCTTCATAATTTGCCGCCCATTTTCCAATTTTATCCTTCTGGACTGGAAGCAGTTTCTTTATCACTAGATCCCCTTCTTGATAAGTATGAGGGTGGACCTTTTTATCATAAGCCTTTTTTATCTTCTTTTGATAGGCTTGTCCATGGCATATAGCATTCAGCTGCTTTTCATCGATAAGGTTTAATTGATCGTATCGACTTTGAACCCATTCGGCTTCTGTTAATTTTGCTTCCATTATAATTCGCAGGGAAGGTATTTCGACCTCTATTGGCAATACGGCCTCCATTCCATATACGAGGGAGAATGGAGTAGCTCCTGTTGAGGTTCGTACAGACGTTCGATAACCATGAAGAGCAAAAGGCAACATTTCATGCCAATCCTTATAGGTCTTAACCATCTTTTGAACAATCTTTTTGATGTTTTTATTGGCCGCTTCCACTGCACCATTCATTTTGGGTCGATAAGAAGAAGAATTATGGTGTTGAATTTTGAAGTCCTGGCATAGTTCTTCCATCATCTTATTATTCAGGTTGGTTCCATTATCAGTAATAAGACGATGTGGGATGCCATATCGACATATGATATTTTTCTTAACAAAGGTGACCACTACCTTTTTAGTCACATGTGCATAAGATGCAGCTTCTACCCACTTAGTGAAGTAGTCGATAGCCACCAAAATGAATCGATGGCCATTGGATGCCTTAGGCTCAATAGGTCCGATAACATCCATGCCCCACATAGCGAATGGCCAAGGGATAGCCATAACAGTGAGTGGTACTGGTGGAACATGTACATTGTCCGCATGTACCTGACCCTTGTGACATTTTCTGGCATACTGATGATAGTCTTTTTCCACTGTGGACCAAAAATATCCTACCCTGAGGATTTTCCTAGCCATGATATGCCCTGGTGCATGAGTCTCGAAGGTTCCTTCATGTATTTCTTTAATTAATATCTGGGCTTCTTCGAGATTGACGCATCTTAGCAAAGTAGAATCAAAATTCTTTTTATAAAGGGTTTCTCCTATCAGCATAAACCCTATGGCCCTTTTCCGAATGATCCTTTTATCATTGTCACTGATTCCCTCGGGGTATTCACCCTTTGTCAAGTATCGCCTTATGTCATGATACCAAGGGATCTTATCTTTTTCACTATCCACTGTCATACAAAAGGCTTGTTTGTCGTGCCTTTTGACTTGGATGATGGGCATCTCATGTTCTTGTCCTAATGCGAACATGGATGACAATGTTGCAAGTGCATCTGCAATCTGGTTATCTTCCCAAGGGATGTACTCAAAACTAATGCTTTCCATTTTTGAAGTCATATTACGGATGTGCTCCAGATAAGGGATTAACTTGGAATTTCTAGTTTCCCATTCACCTTTGAGTTGGTAAATAACAAGGGATGAGTCACCGAATACTTTGAGTTTATTCACCCCATGATCCAAAGCTGCTTGAATACCTAGAGCACAGGCTTCGTATTCCGCCATATTGTTTGTGCAATCAAAGTTTAATCTGGCTGTTACTGGGATATACTTCTTTTCGGGAGATATTAAAATAGCTCCGATCCCATGTCCTACTAAGTTTGAAGCTTCATCGAAAAACATGATCCACTTATTATTTTCAAGCTCTTCATGTTGGATGTGCATTATGTGCTCATCTGGAAAATCATCTTGGAGGGATTGATATTCGTCAGTTGGCCCATGTGCCAAGTAGTCTGCTAAAGGACTACCTTTGATAGCTTTCTGAGTGACATGAATAATGTCGAATTCTGAGAGGAGTACTTGCCACCTGGCTATCCTTCCGGTCAAGACGGGTTTTTCAAACAGGTATTTGATTGGGTCCATTTTGGAAATCAACCAAGTTGTATGTCTGACCATATATTGTCGAAGGCGCTGAGTTCCCCACACCAATGCACAACATGTTTTTTCGAGTGGTGTATAACGGGTCTCATAGTTTAGAAATTTCTTACTGAGGTAATATCTGACTTGTTCTTTCTTACCCGTATCTGTCGTCGCCGTCCATTCCGACGTCCAGGGACATCTCGAACGTTTATGCGAGCGGTCGCGAAAAGATGGGTTAGACTCGCGTTTTATGTTTAAAATATGTTCATTGCTTCCGAGGTGCTCAATAACTGAACTATCCTCTAATAGAAGCAAGGTTTTCGAAAAAGGGGTTCTTTTGGAGTCGCCACCAATGTTTTGACCTTAAACATTGGAAAAGGAAAAAATGTTGATTTGAATAAAAACCGCACTTGGCCATTATAACCAGAGTTGGGTAAGGGAGTTAGTTACGTGTGGGGAAGGTGTTAGCACCCCACAACGCCCCTTTCGGGTTCCCTATGACGGATTAATTCATTTAAGTGAAGATTACAAGAAATTACGCTATTACCCTATTTTATTCGTACAATATTTAAATATGGCTATCTACATGATTTTATTTACATTTCATATATAAAGCAATAAATAAAGCAGTAAAAGAGAAGAGATTTGAAAAGAACCTCCGTAGCAAGCTTTATATAGCAACTCTTTTACAATAAGGACGCGTTTCGGCAGTCCCTCGCTCTACAACGACTCTCCTCACAAATAAACTCGACTCGACTAAAATTTTATAGAAGAATCGAATGCCGGAATATAATTCCTTAACTGATTGTTACCTCTTTAAGGCAATCAGAAAGATCATTTGAAAGAGAGAGAGAAGTAGACAAGTGCTCTGAGTTGTCTGGGGTGTCAAAAATGAGCAAATGAGCCTCCTATTTATAGTTTTCGCTGCCTCGCTCATTTGGGACGGCCGTCTAGGCCGGGACGGCCGTCTAGGGTGGGACGGCCGTCCCACTTGCATTTTTAACACAGAGCCAGCCCCCCTGGGACATGGGACGGTCGTCCCACATGTGGGACGCGCGTCTCACTTGTCCTAGGTTAGTTGGGACGGCCGTCCCAACTCTGGACCTGTTTTGTCCAATTTTTGCGTTCTGGGACCCCGGGAAGCTTTCCTTGCTTTTTTCGGACATTGGTTGATGTCGATATGTGTCCGTTGAAGCTTTATGTTCATATAGGAAGTCTTCTTGGCCTTCATTAAGATGTCGGGCGAGCTTTATCTTTATGTAGGAAGTCTCCTTAGCTTTTGTTGGGTGATTGGGTGAACTCTATCTTGTTATGAGAGGTCTTCTCAGCCTTTATTGAGAGACCGGGCAGAATAAGGGGTCTACAGCTGCCCCCCCTTCACCTGCCTGGCTAATTATGTTGGCTTAATATGCCGACAAAATTAGTTGGTAGGGGAAGGAGTTAACCCTTTTGCCCGGTTATCCTTCGGATGCTTCTTTGGTGATCCTCCGGATGATAAATATTTTTGATAGGTACCAACCCCTATCTGGTTTGAACCTTACTTTATAAGGCTCTGGTGAGTACTTACCCTCACCCGGTACAAGTCTGTGTTTCACTAGACTCTTGTGGGTACCTACACCCACTAGCTATAAACCTTGTTTTGCAAGGCTTTGGTGAGTACCTACCCTCACCCGGTATGAGTTCCCATTTTGCTAAACTCTTGTGGGTACTTACTTCCGAGGTGCTCAACACTGAACTATCCTCTAATAGAAGTAAGGTCTTTGCAACCCATTTTTGTAATGCTTAGGTGAGTATTTTACTCCACCTAATGCATTCTGCTAAGTTTTGATGAGTACCTACCCTCATCCGGTACAAACCTTATTTTATAAGGCTTTGGTGGGTACCTACCCCCACCCGGTACGAATCTGCATTTTTGCTAGATTCTGATGAGTACCTACCCTCATCCAGTATTAACCTTATTTTATAAGGCTTTGGTGGGTACCCACCCCCACCCAGTACGAATCTGCATTTTTGCTAGATTCTCATGAGTACCTACCCTCATCCGGTATAAACCTTATTTTATAAGGCTCTGGTGGGTACCTACCCCCACCCGGTATGAACCCCGTTTTGCAAGGCTCTGATGGGTACCTACCCCCACCTGGTCCGAACCCCGATTTGCAAGGCTCTGATGGGTACCTACCCCCACCTGGTCCGAACCCCGTTTTGCAAGGCTCTGATGGGTACCTACCCCCACCTGGTCTGAACCCCGTTTTGCAAGGCTCTGATGGGTACCTACCCCCACCTGGTCCGAACCCCGTTTTGCAAGGCTCTGATGGGTACCTACCCCCACCTGGTCCGAACCCCGTTTTGCAAGGCTCTTAGGATGTACCTTTTTTTTGTTAGTCCATCCTATGGTTATTTGGTTTTGGAAATGTGTTGGCGGCTTATTGTTTTCTTATCATGCGCCTATTCCGTGTGGAATGATTGATTTTTCCTTTTTTACTTTTCTGTTGTAGTCATCCGGTTTTACCGGGGATTTTGTTGTTTCTGGCTTTTTAGCCATCCGGTCTTGGCGGGGGATTCTTTGCTTTTGGCTTTTCTGCTTAGCCGTCCGGCTTTGCCGGGGATTCTTTGCTGGTTGCCTTTTATTTAGGCGGAAATCCACTGGGGATTTGTTGATTTTTGTTGATTGTGCCTCTTTATTTTTAGGCAGGTGCTTCAATAGTGGTGAAGGCTTTATGTGTTTCGCCTCTGAATAGGCTGATGCTCTTCATGAGGATATTTGTTCTTGAAAATACCTCTGAGTAGGCAGATGCTTTATTGAAAGCTTTTATGCTTTGGACTTGTATTACCTCTTATAGGTTGATTTCCCATTTCTTGGGGATATCAGTTTTTTTCTTGCCTTAGGCAGAGGCTCTTCTTGGGAGTGAAGGCTTTGCAGTTCGCTGGGGATATCCATATTGGGCGTTATAGGTGATTAACTCCCTGAGGATATGAATTTGTAGTTTGCCTTTGCTGGTAGGCTCGCTGGGGATTTTCTTGTTGATGATCCACTGGGGAATTTAATTTGCCCCCTAGGGAGGAATGGAGTTTTTAACTCCTTGTTGAATGTTTGTTGTTTTGAGCTGGCTTTGCCTATGCTCTTATTCCATTGAGGAATGGGTTTGTACCTTTTTCTCATGATTGTATTTTTTTCACGACTTTGAATTTTTGTTTTTGAATGCATGTGCCCTTTTTCTTTCTTTTGTGCATGCAGGTTTTTTTGTTATCCGCTGGGGATGAATAGGTTTTATCTCTTTTCTTCTTTTTAGCGGCCCTGGGGAATTTATTGGCTTCCTGGGGATACGACGGAGTCCTGGCTCCTGGCTTTGTGAGGCTCTTTATTGAGCGGGGTGAGAATATCTTCTTATTTTCCCCGTTTTGAAGACTTTTCTTGACATGCTCTACTTGGGGATTTTCATGCAGCCCCCTTTTTTTGTTGTGGCCTCCGTTAGGGGATGAAAAGTTTTTCTTTCTTTTCTTTCTGTTGCCCCTTGGTGATGTGGAGGATTTGACTACGTATTTTCTTTGATGGACTTTTGAGTAGTCCTTATTCTCCTTTGGGAAATGACGGAGATTCTGGATGAGTTTTCTTGATGACTCATGTGGCGATGCTGCTGAGTCGTGAGGTAATCTTTTTATTTTGCCTTTGGAGTAGGCAAGGATCCTCTTGGGGATGATCAAGCCTTTCCGTTGGCTTTTCTCTGGTGATGGCTTCCTTCTTTCTTGGATGGAAGGATGTTGATTGAAGCTTTAAATGACTATGGTTGATGACTCATGTGATGATGATGATGATTCGTGGAGTGATTTTGTTTTGCCTCTGGAGTAGGCAAGGATCCGCTTGGGGATTATTGAGCCTTTCCGTTGGCTTCTTTTTTCGATGTACCTTCTTTTATTGGTGTAGAGGGTTAGAGCTAGTTTTCTTGAAGCTCTTTATTTTGCTGAAATGGTTTTGATTTCGCCTTTCTCGATTTTGATTTTCATTTAGAGGCTGGATTTTGGCGCCTTCTATTTTCAATCACAAGCATGGAGACTATCCTCCTTATATGCATGTTTATTATTCTTGTTTGAAGAAAATTATTTTTTTCTTGATTTTGACAAAGTCGCATTGTGCAACTACTTTGTGTGTGGATGTCCTAAATGCAATCTATTGTTCATTTATTTTTGATGCATTTAGAAAGTAACTGGCCTTCTCCCGTTGGCTTCTTATGAATATGTCGATGGGCTCCTTTCTTTATGACCATGATGGGCTCCTCCTTCATGATGATGGACTCCTCTTTTATTCATCTTTTGGTTTTTAGCCCTATCTTTTGCCTAGACCGCCCTTTACGGGTTTTCGATCTAGCGGGCTGCCTTAATTTTTGCCTAGAATATCTTAGGGGGCTTTTGCCTTATCTTTTGCCTAGATCGTCTTGTTTGGGGTTTGCGATCTAGCAGGCTACCCTAATTTTTACCTAAGAATATACTAGCAGGCATTTATTATTTTCTTATTTTTATGCTTCCTCTTTTTAGATGCATGTTTGATCTTTGATTAAAAGTCTTTGCGCATATTTATGATTTATCAATAAAGAGGCATTTCCATAATATTTGGTCAAGAGAAAGGAAATGAAAATGAATTTTATTGATAAATGAGCAAAAGTTTGTTTCTTTTACAGAAGGATTACAAGAGATATTTAGAAGAATGGGTAGTCAGGGATGGCTATACTGTATAGGCTTGAGCAGTCATGTCTATAATATCTGCCCCCCAGTTCTCCTAATTGCTTCAGTTGAGATGCCTGAGCTCAGAGTGAAGACTATGCAGACTGCTTGCTTCTGGAAGAATGTTATTTTAGCCGCCTTTTCGGTTTTCGACTAAAGTAACCATTGCTCTTAGTTTTTTTTTTTTTTTGCCTAGGACGTATCCTAGCGAGGGATGTAGACCCTATCTTTTGCCCAGGGATGCCCTTTGCGGGTTTTCATTCCTGACGGGTCTTGAGCAATGTCTTCAAGCATAATACTTCTTCACCGCATCAGAATTGATTGGGTGTCGAAGTTCTTCTCCATCCATATTGGTGAGGATAAGTGCCCCTCCTGAGAAAGCTCTTTTGACCACAAAGGGTCCTTCATAATTTGCTGCCCATTTTCCCATTTTATCTTTCTGGGCCGGAAGCAGTTTCTTTATTACTAGATCCCCTTCTTGATAAGTATGAGGGTGGACCTTTTTATCATAAGCCTTTTTTATCTTCCTTTGATAGGCTTGTCCATGGCATATAGCATTCAACCGCTTTTCATCGATAAGGTTTAACTGATCGTATCGACTTTGGACCCATTCAGCTTCTGTTAATTTTGCTTCCATTATGATTCGCAAGGAAGGTATTTCGACCTCTATTGGAAATACGGCCTCCATTCCATATACAAGGGAAAACGGAGTAGCTCCTGTTGAGGTTCGTACAGATGTTCGGTAACCATGAAGAGCAAAAGGCAACATTTCATGCCAATCCCTATAAGTCTTGACCATCTTTTGAACAATCCTTTTGATGTTTTTATTAGCCGCTTCGACCGCACCATTCATTTTGGGCTGGTAGGGAGAGGAATTATGATGTTGAATTTTGAAGTCCTGGCATAGTTCCTCCATCATCTTATTATTCAGGTTGGTTCCATTATCAGTAATAAGATGATGTGGGATGCCATATCTACATATGATGTTCCTCTTAACAAAGGTGACCACTACCTTTTTAGTCACACGTGTATAAGATGCAGCTTCTA
>OY731400.1:41426541-41884854 GCA_963425845.1 Sphenostylis stenocarpa
GTTTCGAAAATCCCCAATTCTCAAACCCCAATAGCTCTTTGCAAATAGAACAACCTTTTTCAAATAAAAGTTAAATGTTGTGACTGCCAGAGAACTATTTGTTGGGAGGAAAAAGGGGCTTTTTAAACCTAGTGTGGGCTAGAAGCTATAAGAATCACTGAGTGGGTTTTCTTGGTGGATTGTGTGTTGTGTCGTCTCTAGGGAAAGTTGTTCTTCATCCTTTGTGGATTTAAAGGAGGTGTTAATGTCCTGTGTGACTCAAGAGAGGTGTATTCTTTACCTTATCTTTTCATTTGTAATCTGTTTGTATAACTGTGATTATAGTGACAGCGTTAATCCTCTGTTTGAGTGATTAGCAATTGGACGTAGGGTCTTTTGATCCGAACCAGTATAAATCGACTGTGTAATTTTCTATCCCTTCTCTATTTACTTTACACAACATTTTAATCGTTGAAATTTGGAGAAAAATTTTAAAACCCTAATTTTTGTTTAAGAAACCAATTCACCCCCCCCCCCTCTTGGTTTTTGTCCGTAAACACAAACATTCCACTGCGCGATTCTAACAACATCAAATGCACAAAATCAAGTATTATTAACAATGTATTGTATGTTAAAGGGTTAAAACATAATTTGATCAGCATTAGTCAGCTATGTGACAAAGGCCATAAAGTTATCTTTAGACCTGAACAATGTCAAATTATTATATCTGATTCAGACCAGGTATTGATCACTGGTAAGAGAATCAACAACATTTACATGTTAAATACTAACTCTGCTAAAAATTTTTGTTTGATTGCTAAAGAGAATGATTCCTGGTTATGGCATAGAAGACTAGCTCATATTCATATGAATCATCTAAACAAATTGATTTCTAAAGACCTTGTAAATGGTCTACCTAAACTAAAGTTTGTGAAAGACAAAATATGTGATGCATGTCAAAAGGGAAAGCAAGTAAAAAATTCTTTCTCACAGAAAAATATTGTTTCAACTTCAAGACCGCTTGAACTTTTGCACATGGATCGTTTTGGTCCTTCAAGAACTATAAGTCTAGGTGGGAATCTATATGCATTGATTATAGTAGATGATTACTCAAGATTTACCTGGACAATGTTTTTGAAATTAAAATTTGATACTTTCCATGTGTTTAAGAAGTTTGCAAAACAGATTCAAAATGAAAAAGGCTATTTCATCTCAAATATTCAAAGTGATCATGGGGGAGAATTTTCAAATGAAAATTTTGATAAATTTTGTGAAAAACATGGTATTAAGCATACTCCTCAAAAAAATGGTGTAGTTGAGAGAAAAAACCGTTCTCTTGAAGAGTTAGCTAGGACAATGCTTAATGAAAAAGCATTACCAAAATATTTTTGAGTTGATGCCATAAGTACTGCTTGACTTGTACTAAATCGTGTTCTAATTAGACATTTTCTCAAAAAGACTCCCTATGAAATATACAAAGGCAAAAAGCCAAATATAAACTACTTTAGAGTATTTGGATGTAAGGTCTTCGTCTTAACCAATGGAAAGGAAAATCATGGAAAGTTTGATTCCAAATCAAATGAAGGTATCTTCTTGGGTTACTCATTAAATAGTCATGCCTATAGAATCTTCAATAAAAGGATAAAAAATATAGAAGAATCAGTTCATGTTGTATTTGATGAAACTAACCCAAATATGCAGAAAAACCCCAAGTTCAGTGCAGATGATGACATTTTAATTGATAAAATGTATCAGTTAAAATTACTAGAATCAACTACTTTTCAGAATCAGGAGGAGTTTATGGAAGAACCAGAGGAACAACTGCCCAAAGAATGGAAAACTCCAAGGAATCTTTCAATAGACAACATCATTGGTGAAATAAATCAGGGAGTTTCTACTAGAAGATCTTTAAACAAATTTTGTAATCACATGGCATTTGTATCTCAAATTGAACCTAAAACCATATCTGATGCATTAAAAGATAATAACTGGATTAATGTTATGCATGATGAATTGAATCAATTTACATGAAATGAAGTATGGAAATTAATTCCAAAGCCAAATCATGCTAATATTGTAGGAACCAAATGGGTTTTTAGAAATAAATTGGATGAAAATGGTATCTGATCGGAGCCGTATCCGGTCAAATAAATACAGACAAATGCAGTACTAGGAAGTGACTCCTAGGTCATCTCCCAAGGACTATTAGTTTCAATCAAAGATCCACAATCAAACAGATAAAACAGTAATGGGGGGGGGGGTTGGTTTGTAGATTAAACAGATAGACACAATTTAAATTTTACAAAACAGCAACAGTGACAAAAGTATAGATTAAAAACGTATTGATTCCTTAATTCAAATGTAAATCCACCTATCACAGATTACCAAATGAATGCCCTATTCAATCTTGAAACCTGAAATTAGACCACTAAGCGAAGACTAAAATGAGTCCAATATGCATTAAGCAAGCATACATCTTCAACCTTGGTGCCACGGATTAAACAACCATGTAGCAACCCACATCCATTAAGCATGAACAGGGGCTGTTTAAATGCAAGAACACAAATATGAGA
This sequence comes from Sphenostylis stenocarpa, assembly GCA_963425845.1. Classification (NCBI taxonomy): domain Eukaryota; kingdom Viridiplantae; phylum Streptophyta; class Magnoliopsida; order Fabales; family Fabaceae; genus Sphenostylis; species Sphenostylis stenocarpa. The sequence continues at coordinate 41,429,094 of OY731400.1, forward strand.
TTAAGCATACATCAAATTTGTCATCCCTTCATCAAGCACAAAGTTAATTAGATGGAGATCAATATAGGACATGGCAGAAATGCTTCAAACACAAAAATCTCAAGGGTTCATCACATTCTCCTCAAGGAATCAATACTCAAAGTTTAGCTAGCCATGGAAATGAACCGCAAATACAAAAAATGAGTGAAAATACTTCTTCATATATATGAAAGAACAAGAAACCGAAACTCAAACATCCAATATGCAGACAAATCGAAAAACCCCAAATGGGTACTGTTCTAAGCATCTAAATACAGAATACAACTTGTTCCAAGCTAAAAATGAGAAGAAAACATGAAATGGAGTCTATTCAAAAATGTAAAACGCAAAACCTAAGTGGTGGCACCATGGAGAGCTTCCCAAACGACTGAAAAATGGAGAATGAATGTGGAAGAAGCCCCCTTTCCTCAAAATAAAACCCTCTCCCCGTATTCCCTCACCTTAGCACACCAATAATTACAAAAATTCCATTCTAGGGTTTAGAATACAAAAATGCCACTCTGGGCCTCAAATGTTGGCCCAATCACTGGAAATGCTGTGGAAATGACGTGGAAATTCTCTTCATCTTAAGATTAATGTCCAAGCTCCAAAATTGCTTCACCAAAAATACCTAAAAATAATTAGAAACAAAAATTAGGCCAATTAATGCTAAATTAAGCAAAATTCAGAATAATGGCTCAATGAAGCCCAATCAATGAAAATGCACTAATAAAAAATAATTAAGCACAATGTACCAATTAAGATAACTACAGAAAGATAAGAAAATGTGGGAAAATAATGGCTCATCAGTATCATTACAAGAAACAAGGAAAGATTAGTTGCCAAAGGGTATAATCAGCAAGAAGAAATTGATTTTGATGAAACATATGCTCATGTTTCTATATTAGAAGTTGTTAAACTTCTACTTGCTTATGCATCAATAAAGAATTTCAGGTTATTCCAAATGGATGTCAAAATTGCTTTCTTAAATGGCTACTTGAATGAAGAAGTCTATGTTTCTCAGCCCCTTGGTTTTGAATATCATATTCATTCAGAATTTGTCTACAAACTAAAGAAAGCATTATATGGTCTAAAGCAAGCCCCAAGACAATGGTATGAAAGATTAAGTAATTTTCTCTTATCCAAAGGCTATCAAAGAGGTGTGGTTGATAAAACTTTATTTCTTAAGAAAATAAATAATGATATCATTCTAGTTCAAGTATATGTTGATGACATCATATTTGGAGCCACTAATGAGTCTTTGTGTAAAGAATTTATCAAAGATATGCAGGGAGAATATGAGATGTCTATCATGGGGGAACTCAATTACTTCCTTGGGTTACAAGTCAAACAACTTCAGGGAGGAATCTTTCTTCATCAATCAAAGTACTGCACAGAGCTTCTAAAGAAATTTGAGATGCAACACTGCAAAGAGGCATCAACACCAATGTCCACCAATTGCTATCTTGATGCAAATGAAAAGGGAAAACCAATAGATCAAACAAAATATAGAGGGCTTATTGGTTCTTTATTATATCTCACAGTAAGTAGATCTGACATAATGTTTAGTGTTTGTATGTGTGCCAGGTTTCAACCTGCACCAAAAGAATCACATTTTACTACTGTAAAAAGAATTCTCAAATATCTCAAAGGAACTTTGAATGTTGGTCTGTGGTATCCTGGTGATTCTAAACTAAACCTTATTGGCTACTCTGACTCTGATTTTGCAAGATGTAAGCTTGATAGAAAAAGTACAAGTGTCACCTATCATCTTCTAGGAAGCAGTCTAATATCATGGCATAGCAAAAAGCAATCATGTGTTGCTCTCTCTACTGTTGAAGCTGAGTACATTGCAGCTGGAAGTTGTTGTGTTCAATCCTTATGGCTCAAACAACAACTTAAGGACTACGGTTTAATTCTAAATAAAATCCCTCTTTTATGTGATAATACCAGTGTCATCATATTAACAAAGAATCCAATCCAGCATTCTAGGACAAAACATATAGAAATTAGACATCATTTCATTAGAGATCATGTTTCAAAAGGTGATTGTGAAATTTTCTTTATAGAAACTGAGAAACAATTAGCTGATATTTTCACAAAACCTCTTGTTTTTTATCGCTTTTATAAAATCTGAACTGAATTAGGTATTTTAGATGCATCAAACATCACTTAGTTCTCATTTCTGACTATTTTAATTGATATAAACTTGCTTTAATCGATTAATTTCACTTATAATACTACTGACCGTACTGTTTTAATCGATTAAATTTTGATTTAATTGATTAAATTTTATCAGGATTTTAATGTACATCTGTCATTCCTATTTTAATCGATTAAAATGTTATCTGTATCAATTAAAATCATTAACATGATCAATTTAATTGATTATGTCCTGTTTTTAATCGATTATTATTCTGAAAAAGGAAATTAAAGGCTTTAGTTAATGGTTGTTCTTGTAACATGCTACTAAAGCAAGGTTCCCTTATCTTTACACATGTCTATTGTATTCATTACAAACATGTTAACGACGATAAGTTTGAATAAACTTTAATTAATTCTTAAATGAATAATACATCTCATTGGTATTCTTTTTCTCTCTGATTATACTGTTGTTTTTCAAAATAAATTTTGTTATCATTACATACTAAGCATATTGCTTGTTTTATCCCTCTCTTCCCTATTTTTGATGAAGTCAAAAGGGGAGAAATGATTAATTTTTTAAATAATCACTAATCTAGGGGGAGAAATAATTGATATTGAATACTCACTAATCTATATATCCAAGTGACTTCTTCTGCAGATCAAAATCTTTTAAAGAGGTGTTTGTCTTCATCAAATAGGGGGAGACTGAAAGTGATGAAGATCTTATTGAATCATTTGATAAAACGAAGATCTTGTTGATTTGATGAAGTCAAAGGCTAATCTGATGAATTCAAAGGTTACTTGGGTTAAAAGGGTAGAGTGATTAGTGAGTCTGCATCTATACATAGGTATAATCATTCATATCTCTCTGCAGCATGAGGTTTCATCATTTGAAAGAATTTGAAAATGCCTCTAAAGATATTTTAAATCCATTAAAAACCAAAGTAATCGGTTAAATTATTTTTAGGAAATTGTTTTAACTAATATTGTATGAGCTTTATCAATTAAAATATTCTTAAAACTTACATAACAGATTTTTAACTGATAGGTTTTCGAAATAATTGATTAAAACCTTTTAAAACATTCACTGGAACTGTTTTAATCGATACACTTTTGAATTAATCGATTATTTTCATTGAAGGAGTTTTGAAAACCTTCTGCCAGTGTTTTAACTGATATTGTTTCGAAATAATTGACTAAAATAACTTGAAGTATTTTATGTTCTGTCAGTATTTTAATCGATGTAAATTCGAAATAATCGATTAAAACAACTTGAAATATTTTGAAAGATGTTCTGTCAGAATTTTAATCGATATAAAATCGAATTAATAGATTAAAACAACTTAAGAAACTTTTTGCTAACTATTTTAATCAATTAAAACTTGTTGTTATCAGTTAAAATCACTTAGAAAGTTTTATGAAATTTTTTGACAGAATTTTAATCGATTAAACTGCGAAATAATCGATTAAAACAACTTAGGGGACTTTTTGTTAATTGTTTTAATCAATTAAAATGTTGTCACATCACTTAAAATAAATCTAGAAAATGATCAAGAACATTTTAATAGATTAAAAGAAGTTTTAACCGATTAATCAAAGACTTTTAACAGATTAAAAGAACGTTTTAGTAGATAAATTAAACCAAAAGTTAAAAAGCTTTTCTATATAAACAAATTTGATTCAACATTTTAAAATACACTTTTGAGCAATCAATCAAGCAATCATAAGAGCTATTTTCAAGAAAGAATCACGCAAGTTTTTGTGAAGTTTTTCAGAGTTCTTTCTTGAGGCAATTTTCTTGCATTCTTTTTGTGAAGAAACTCTTTCTGCAGAGCTGCATAATCCGGGTTTGATTGTTCTAGTGTCTTCTCTTTTTTCTTTCAAATTCTTTACTGTATTGTGGGTGTCTGGAATTGTTGGGCACTGTATTGTTGGGTGTCTGGAATTTGGCTGTAGGTTGGTTCAAGAACTGGAATTTGGTTCTTGGTGAAGGTTTAGGTGCAAGATTTGGAATTTGGGTCTTGTGGTAGATTGGGTGTGTGATTGGAATCTATAATCTGTAAAACTTTCACTCTAGTGGAACTCAGCTGGAATTTGGCTAAGAACTGGACGTAGCCCTAGGATTGGGTGAACCAGTATAAATCTTGGTTGTATTTCTCTAAACCTTACTCTCTTTAATTCTGTTGTTGTCTTATTTTAAATAGCTTGATTTTCTTGGTTCAAGAATTGGTCAAAACTCTTAATCTTTAAAATAGATAATCTATAAATTGTGAAAATATTTTAAAGATCAATTCACCCCCCCTCTTGATCTCAGCCTCTTTTTCTAACAGTGGTTGCCCAGAAGATTATTGATCGCATCCCGATCATAAGAAATCCAACAGCCCCTTACTTTTGAACGAGACCGAAATGACTCTCCTGCCACTAGCCAAGCATTGGCGTAAAACTCCTTGACCACTTCAGGGTCATACTTTGGCATTGGGAGCGTTAGCTGTCTCCATATCCTACGAGTGATGTCATTATTAAAATCAGGGAATTCTCCTTCATTCAGCTCCACACGTCTTTCCGGAATGAAGGACCAGTTGCTGATTTTTTCATATCTTTCCTGTCTCTCGGCATCCTTTAATATGCTTCTATCTATAGGAATGTTTTCAGACTCATTCCTAGGTCTCTTTCTAGTAGCCCTAGATGATGAAGCGCCCTGTGTGTCTCTTCTTGGACCCATCTGTAAACATAAAGATACTCAAAAATAGTTATGGGTTATGCCACAGGGTTATTTTTCAGTGAAACATACCATGGGTCATATTGAACCATTTCATCAAACACCTAGTACGCATCTAATTATGGGATCCTTATACTCAATTTTCTTGCAAGTGCTCATTTCGAATGACTAAGTTAAGCAAACAACATGCAATCACAAGTGTTATATCACCTAAAAAGTAAGTCATTTACTTTGAAGCATTTTATCTAACAGTTGGTGTGCAGCAGAAAATCTAACAAATAGTTATGCATTTAAAGATCCAAGTCCAGCCATAACCACAGATCCCAACTCATGCTTAATTGCAACAATCAAGTGACCATTAAGATAGAAGAGCAATGATACCCAAAGCAAGTAAGAATTTACACATAAGGCACCAAAAAATTTGAAACCCAAGGAAGATAAATTCACTACAGAAGTTTAAAACAATTCCAGCCTTGAGAATACAATGCAAGATTAATCAAAAGCACAACAAAAGGTTTCAAATCTTACCTTAATTGCAGAAAACGCACAAATGAGACGAAAGGGAATGAACAGTGAAAGATGTGAAGATTTGAGAATTCCAATCGGTAGAAACTAGGCAAGATTACCCAATTTAGTTGGAAAAGTGTTTGGAAGAGTAAAATTAAGCACAAAAGGCGTGAAATGAGACAAAAATGGCTAGAGGGATGTGTGGGTTCAAAGAGAGTTTGCAGAGAAAATGAAAAAATTGACCCAGCTCAAATGTTTAAATTCAAAATCTGGGCACTTTCGCTCAAGAGAAAACCGGTTCACTTAAGATTCGCTCGAGTGAGAAAAAAACAGAGAAGTTACACTAAATTTCGCTCAAGCGAAACCTTGGTCGCTTGAGCAAAAGTATTTGAGAGAAAGTGTTTCGTTTGAGCGAAGAAAAATAGAGAGAAACAACGTAAATTTGCTTGAGCGAGTGGTTTGTTGCTTGAGCGAATATCAATGAATTTTGACTCTCAAACATTATGCTTAAGTGTAAATCAACCCAATTTAAGAATTATTTCTCTCCCCTGCCATACCTACTTGACATTAACTTACCCCAACCAGTTTGTTCACACAAATCCAATTCAAAATTGTTCACACTTAACTAACAATGTTATAAAAATTTTAAACTACAAAATGAAAAGAAAACAAATGCAAAACACTGGGTTGCCTCCCAGGAGCACTTGTTTAACGTTATTAGCTTAACGTTTGTTTGCTTCATGGCTCAATCAGATGAGTGATCAAGGTGAGTTTTTCAACTTCACCTCCTAGATAAGCTTTGTTTCTTTGCCCATTGACTGTTCATGTTCTTCCTGTTTTTGGATCTTCCAATTCCACAGCACCGTAGGGCTTAACACCTCTTATAAAAAATGGACCTTGAGTTGAATAACAACACAGACTAGCCTGGATAAAAATCTCGTTTCAGAATTTTCTTATCATGATATGTCTTGGCTTTATCCTTGTACAACTTGGAGGATTCATATGCATTAAGTCTCATCTCTTTTAATTCATGCATCTGGGTTCTTCTTTTCTCTGCTACGCTTTAGGATCAAAATTGAGGAATTTTAAAGCCCAATATGTTGAACATTCAAGGACTTGATGTTGAACTTGATGGACATGAAGCTTGTTGATTTTGATGATGATTCAAGAACACAAAGACTTAGATTGTTGAAGACTTGTTTAGTATTGTAATAACTCTGTTTTAATTAGATTGAGTCTGTAATATTAGAGTTTGAGATAGCCGGTACATAGTCTGCACCTTAGAAGCTTCAAAAAGCTCAAATTTATCATCCAGGCTCGGCTTTAATCGATTAAATAGGGAAATAATCGATTAAAACAGTGAGAAAAACCATTTTCTGTATTTGCTCACTGGTTTAATCGATTAAACCACCTGTTAATCGATTAACAACCCTTTTAATCGATTAAAACAGAGAGTTTTGGGGTTCTGTTGATTTTGGCTCTGTAATAATCGATTAACACTTCATTTAATCGATTATTTCAGTCAGATTTTGATTTTCAACTTCAAATCAACCCTATTTTCGAAAACCCTATTTCCAAGAACCCTAATTCCGAAATTCCCAATTCCCAAACCCTAATTTCTCTACTTAAGCTTCTCTATGGAACTCAGAAAAGAAGAATAACCTTTTTCATACAAAAGTTAAGTGTTGTAATGCCAGAGAACTGTTTGTTGCAAGAAAAAGGGGCTTTTGGAACATGGTGTGGGCTAGAAGCGATAAGAATCACTAAGTGGAGTTCTTAGTGGATTGTGTGTTGTGCCGTCTCTAGGGAAAGTTGTTCATCATCTATTGTGGATTTCAAGAGAGGTGTTTTCTTATCTTTATCTTTTCAATTGTAATTTGTTTGTAACAACTTGATTATAGTGACAGCGTTAATCGTCTGTTTGAGTGATTAGCAACTGGACGTAGGGTCTTTTGATCCGAACCAGTATAAATCTCCTGTGTAAGATTCTCTTCTCTTCTCTATTTACATTTACACAGTTTTTAATCGGTAAAATTTGGGGAAAATTTTGAAAACCTAATTTTTGTTAAGAAACCAATTCACCCCCCCCCCCTCTTGGTTTTTGTCCGACCACGTGAACATTCCGTTGCGCGATTCTAACAAGTGGTATCAGAGCTTGCTTTGATAGTCATTCAAACTTTTCAAAAATGGCCGGACAAAATCAAACTTTTGCCGAAGGTGCGTCTATTAACAGACCCCCACTTTTTGCGGGTCAAAATTATCCTTTTTGGAAGGTAAGAATGCAAATCTTTTTAGAGTCTGTTGATAGAGGCGTTTGGGACGCTATTTTAAACGGTCCATATGTTCCTAAAGTTACTGAGAACGGTGTTGACGTTCCTAAACCTTTTTCTAGAAGGACTGCAGAAGAAAACAGAAAAGCACAATTTGACGTTAGGGCTAGAAATATAATTTCATCTGCTCTAACCCTTGACGAGTTTTACAGGATTTTTGTTTGTAAAAGTGCTCAGGAAATGTGGGAAATGCTTAGAGTGACCCACGAAGGTACCGACGACGTTAAAAGAGCACGTAAAAATTCCTTAATCCAAGAATACGAGATGTTCCGGATGCAACAAGGAGAAACGATATTTGACGTACAAAAGCGTTTCACTCATATTGTGAACCATCTCACCGGATTAGGTAAAATATTTGACGTTGATGAATTAAATGTTAAAATTTTAAAATCCTTGGATAGGAAATGGCAACCTAAGGTGACGGCCATCTCGGAGTCACAAAACCTTGCCACAATGTCAATGGCGGCGCTATTCGGAAAGCTAAGAGAGCATGAGCTTGAGCTTGGGAGGCTAAACGATGAAGGGCAATATCAAAAGAAGAATTTAGCCTTCAAAACCGAAATTTCCAAAGGTAAAAATAAGAAGGAAGAAGAAGAATCGGAAAATGAAGAAGAAGAGTTGAGTCTTATGATAAAGAAGTTCACCAAATTCATGAAAGCTAAAGGAAGGCATCCTTTCAAAGGTAAAGGAAAGGTAAGAGAAAGTACTTCCGTAAATATAAAATGCTATGGTTGTGGTGAAGCAGGGCTGTAGACCCCTAATTTTGCCCGGCCTCTCAATAAAAGCTAGGGAAACTTCACACGGAGATAAAGTTTGCCCGGCTTCTTAATAAAAAACCAAGGAGACCTCCTACAGCAAAACTCGGAGTTCAGACGGTCTCTCATTTAAAAGGCTAAAGAGACTTCTTACAAAGACAAAGCTCGCCTGCCATCTTTATAAAAGGTCAAGAAGACTTCCTATATGAAGATAAAGCTTCAATGGACGTTTATCGGCATCAAACGATGTCCGAATACACAAAGGAAAGCTTCCTGGGGGTCCCAGAACATGAAAGCTGGCCAAAACAGGTCGAGACGGCCGTCCCAAGGTCGATACGGCCGTCCCAACCTTTCCTGGCCAAGTGGGACGGCCGTCCCAAATGGGACTGCCAGTCCCGGATCCCCAGGTGGTCCCAGTCAGTGCAAAAGTGGAATTTGGGACGACCATCCCAACCCAGACGGCCGTCGCACTCCAGACGCGCGTCCCAAGGGTGCAGGCAGCGAAAACTATAAATTGGAAGCTCATTTGGCACTGTTCCACACACCAGACAACTCCCAGTACTTGTCTATCCTCTTCCCTCTTCGAATGAACTCTCTGATTGCCTTTATAAGGTAACAATCAGTTAAGGAATCATATTCCAGCATTCGATTCTTCTGTAAAATTGAGTCGAGTCGATCTTGTATTTGGAGAGGAGAGTCTTTGTAGAGTGAAGGATTGCCAAAACGCATCCTTGTGATTCAAGATTTGATATACAAAGCTTGCTACGTAGGTTCTGTTCAATTCTCTTATCTTTTACTGCTTTATTTATTGCTTTCTGTATGCAATAAGAAATAAAATCATGTAGATAGCCATTCTTAACATTATGCAATAAAATAAGGGTAATCGCGTAATTTCTTGTAATCTTAACTTAAATGGATTAATCCGTCATGGCGAACCCGAAAGGGGCGTTGTGGGGTGCTAATACCTTCCCCACACGTAACTAACTCCCTTACCTGACTCTGGTTATAATGACCAAGTTTGGTTTTTATTAAAATCAATGCCTTTTTCTCCTTTTCCAATGTTTATGGTCAAAACATTGGTGGCGACTCCGTAAGAACCCTTTTCGAAAACCTTGCTTCTATTAGAGGATAGTTCAGCCGTTGAGCGCCTAGGAAGCAATGAACATATTTTAAACAAAAAACGCGAGTCTCAACCATCTTTTCGCGACCGCTCGCATAAACGTTCGAGATGTCCCAGGACGTCAGAACGGACGGCGGCGACAGATGGCGACTCCACTGGGGAAGCTAGAGAGTTGATCCCATTTAGTGACGGATAAATTCTAACTAAGTAAAGATTTGAAATTACGCCTTTACCCTTTTCTGTATGTTTTATTGTATGGCTTTAATAATTGCTGTATGATTATTTCTGCAAATTGTCTGAAATATAAATTGCACACAAAAAACCCTTGCACACAACAGTCCCTCTATAACGGGGGGCAAGAGTGATTACCTATAGGGAGTGGGTGGCAGATACGACCGGCTTGTTGGCACACGGGGCTACAACCGTTGTCGGAAACCACCAACTCAAGGTGATAATTCTCTTCTTTTGGTCTAAGGATGTCGCCACGGAGTTCCGTGCATGACCCGAGGACTGAGAGATTGAGAGGTCCCTATAATGGGGGCACCTTGGGGACCTTTGGCCTTGGTGAGAACAGTTAGAACCACCCAAACCAAGCACGTTTCGCAGGAAAACCCTACCTCGTGATTAAATAAGCGTGGCTCTGCTCGTGGGTGTATGAATTGTGTGTGCATACGTTTGCTGCATTTGTATTGATGCATTAGCATAGGGTAATCATACAACAAACAAAAAAAAATGACAAACCCTAAAAATCACAAAAAGTGATAAGATAAAGACCTTTATCTCGGACAGTCTTCAGTTAAGCTAGCCTGGTTTCAGGTTCTTTGTAAGCTAAGTAGCCACGTTGACCGATAGAAGAGATAAAAGGTCATAAAAAAATATAAAAACAAATTAAAGTCATAAAAATACCTTTGTTACAAAATAAAAATTCTTAGCAAAAAGCCTTACAATTCACACCACCTTTTGTTCATAAAAATAAAAAGAGAAGAAAATAGGACTCTCTTCATTAAAATCCATAAACATTCATATAAGATAAGTTTTCCTTTCAAGAAAAACCAAGTACTATCATGCATCATATTAGGAATAAAACATGATAATACTTAGAAAAACAAACACTTGCATACATGCATTTACAAAAACTCATCCTCATATCATGCATTTTCATTTCTGCTAGATAATGGAGGGATCCAGTAATAGACAATTAAAGAAAGTGGAGATCCTTCTATGTCGTGTAGAGAAGTTAAAGCATTTGTGTACATATATGCCGCCGGAGGTCTATGCTAGTTTTGAAAAATCTTACGGAAGAATTCTTGACCTCCTGAAAATCAGCATTGATCCAATATTCGTTAGAGCATTAGTCCACTTCTGGAGTCCCAGTTTACACTGCTTCAAGTTCTCATAGTTTGATTTAGTACCAACCTTGGAAGAATATGAACTCATGGTTAGATGGCCTCAGTCAGTTGGGGTCTACGTTTGCTCAGGAGTATATACGGCCGTGAGTAAGGTTGCTACTATTATACGACTGCCTCCTCATCAATCCACCCTAGAGGGGAAAGGGAATATCCGAGGTTGGAAAATGGCTATAAAAGAAGACCATTTAGTCTCTTTGGCTGAAAAGAAGAACTGGTCTACATTTAATAAAACTCTAGCATTAGCAATGTTCGGAATCATATTGTTCCCATTCCATGTGAACATCGTGGATCATGCTGCAATGGACGCATTCTTTGCCTGGGATGTATACTCGAAGAGTCCTATACCTGCAATCCTTGCTGACACCCTGCTTTCAGTAGAATTTTGTCGACAGAAACAGGGAAAAACACTTAGATGCTGCACTTCACTACTATACGTGTGGGGTATTACTCATTTCTACGCATCAAGCCATATGGGCGTATTTCCCGATCCTTTAAGGAGTTTTTCAAAAATCCCTCTTCGAGCATCGTCAAGTGCTAGAATGGAAAACCGAGTTAGAAAGCTTGGAACCTAGAGCACATATCCTGGGTCTCGCCCTTGGTTCCGACCCTGTTATATTCTCGTACGATGTGGAGATTACCCGAGCATACCATTACTAGGCCTCGTGGGTTGTATAGCCTACTCTCCTAAGATGGCTATGAGACAACTTATGAGAACCCGGACCGCGCCAACTCAAGAAGAGCTCGGAGGGCTGAGTCTATGTCATTATTCCCATAACTTTGAAGAAGTATCCGCTGTCCGGAAAGCATGGGAAAGACCAGTCTATATGGGAGATAAAGAACTCGGAAAGGTTCAAGTATCTGCATCCCATGAGTATGAAGAATGGAGGAAAAATAGAGGGATACCCCAACCGTCTGCTACGTTCACTACGACATTAGTCAGTGAAGAGCTACAATTGCAGGTCAATGCCTTAAACAAGAAGGTTGAAGTCATGAAAGCTCAGCTGAGGGCTTTTGAAGAAAAAGAGCAAGAATCAACCCTTATAATAGATAGTCTAAAAAGGCAATGTAGAAAGAAGGACCATGAAATAGAGCGTCTTAAGAATGATTGTGCTGACTATCAGGAAGAGACTAAACAAGCATTGAAGATTCCGAGGCTTGAGCAAGATAGTCTGTTCCGGGACATGAATGACGAAATAGCACATCTTGAGAGCACGCTTGCAGAACAGGCAAGAACGATCAAGCTAATACAAGATGACCTAGCGTAAACTTCGGTCGAAGCACAAAAGTGGTGGGAAACCGCTGAAAAATACAGAGAAGACCTAGAAGAGCTACATGAAAAAGAAAAGGATGGATTAGCTCAGTATGGTCAACTACTTCGTGAAAAAGACCAAGCAATAGAGAGGTCTGATCGACAGCATGCCTTGATCGTTCACCAGGAAGAAAAAATAAAAGAGGCTCGTCGATATAATGAAGATATGAGCCAGGCGGTATCTAAGCAAATCAAGATGCTCAGAAATCACGTGATAACAGCTGAAGACGAGTTACGAAAAAAGCCTAATTTACCTATAGGATTCTTCAAGCTTTTTCGCTTTTGTCAACATTTGCTTCAAAGCATTGTATAGAAGGATTTACACTTTCTAATAAAAGGATTTTTCCTTAAATTGTCTATTGCATTCATAAGTTGCATACATTCATACATCCCTCCTCATTTTAATAACAAAGATAATAAAAAGAAAGGATTAACTGATGTGCTTTCCACAAATCAGAAAAATGGAAAAGAAGCCTTTCGTCATCAAAATCTCTACGACGGTCAATAAATCTGAAGATGATAACAAACAAGCACCGTTAATCATTCCAATCAATAAAAGGGAAGAAACAATAACGCCTTTACGTTTATTCGTACCTCGTCCTTTCCCTTATTCATCAAATAAAGTTGTACCCTGGAGATACTCAGAAGAATCGCCAGTCAATCAAGATATCTCCAACATAGCCGGTATTGGGGGCATGACTCGAAGTGGAAGAATATATTCCCCCAAGGAATTACAAGATAATATTCCTAAAGAAAAGGCAAAAAATAAAGCCGAAGAAGAAAAGGAATCCAAGGAGGAGACAGATGAGTTACTCCAGTACATAAGACAAAGCGAGTACTCCATCATAGATCAACTCAATCGTACTCCAGCAAAGATAACTTTGTTATCACTCATCATGAGTTCGGAACCGCATCGAAACGCACTGTTAAAGGTTTTGAATGAATCATTCATTCTGCATGCAATATCCCAAGACAGGTTCGAAGGGATTATTGGTAATATTACAGCCAATAATCATCTTACCTTCACCAATGAAGAATTCCCTTTGGAAGGGTCAAATCATAATAAGCCTTTGCATATCTCTGTCAAATGCAAAGAATATCTCATTTCCAAAGTTCTTGTGGATAATGGGTCATCCTTAAACGTCATGCCTAAAAGCACACTCGACAAGATAACAGTGCAAGGAACCCACATGCGCCCGAGTAATACAGTTGTTCGAGCCTTTGACGGATCAAGACGTGAAGTAGTAGGAGAGATTAGTCTACCAATCCAAATCGGCCCTACTATCTTCAATATACACTTCCACGTGATGGACATCACGCCAGCATATAGTTGTCTCCTTGGTAGACCTTGGATTCATAGCGCTAAGGCAATACCTTCAACGCTCCACCAGAAAGTCAAGTTTGTGATAAATGATAAACTCGTCACAGTTCAAGCTGAAGAAGACTTTCTAATAAGCAAACCATCTGTCCAACCATATGTGGATGCGGCTGAAGAGGCTCTTGATACGTCTTTTCAAGCACTTGAAATTGCCAACATAGAAAGACTCCCTAGTAATACAAAGGTGGCCCATATGATGAAAAGATATGGATATCGCCCAGGACAGGGGCTCGGAAAGAATGCTCAAGGAATAAAAGAGCCACCAGATTTCAAAGATAATCCTCTAAAGTATGGTTTAGGGTACGACCCCACGAAAGATCAAACCATACGGAAAAAAGGGAAGTCTTACCCCTCGAAGACGATATTCCGAAAAGGAGGGGTATTAGCGCAAAGGGTAGCGTTAGTCATTAGGTGTCCTTCTTCTGATTCTAAGGGATGTAAACCTAATGACTATTAGAGATCACTCCTCGGGGTAGGCCCGGCCCCCGAGCATCTTTAGGGCACATATTTCCCTGAAATTACAAAAGAATGCTATTCTTACTGTCTGCTTCTTTTCTTACTAAATGTATCTATACCCCATTTTAATAAACAAGGTTTAGATAAACGTTTTATTCCAAATGGCGTCAGAACAAGCAACGCGTCATAAAACAAAATCACATACGATTGATTAACTAGAAACACAGATAAAATTTATCTCAATAAAATCAAGTTTCGACAATGTTGTGAAAAAATATATATACAAAAAACAGCAATGCCCGTCAAGGCCAAAGGCCAAGACAAGAAAATAAAAGGGCAAAATACCCGGCAGGAAACCCACAAAGGGGGCTGCGCAAAAGTTAGGGTAAACCCGGCAGGAGACCCGAACAATAATAAAGGGTAGCCTGGGAAAAAGTTAGGGTTATGAAAAGTCCGCTAGGTATTCCTAAAAAATAAATACAAAAAGGAAACCTAGACAAAAGTTAGGACAAAAAGCACAACATCCTAGGCTGAAAACCCGAAAGGGCGGACTAGGGAAGTTAGTCAATCAACCAAAAAGGCGCCACAAATCAGTAAACAATGACGCCACATCATAAGAATGAAACGTTTATCTAAACTAGCCTAAATACAAACCAACCCTGGCTAGCCATTCTTACAGAAAACCCTATTACAGAAAAATATCCCTCTAAAACACAAGCCCTTGTTGTAAATCCTTTTCTTTCTCTTCTCTTGACCATTTCACTATAAAGCATTCAAGTAATAAAGGAGAATGTGGAAACATAGTGATCAATAGGAAGGTTGAAATCCCTAAGGAAAGGAAGGAGGGCATTGACATGGCAGTCACCCTACAAACAAAAGAGTTGTTCTTCGGCTATAACAAGAAAGGTCCATGACGGCAAATCAGTACAGCTTAGCTAATCGATCAAGAAACAAGATGACATAAAGGCACAACAGCAAGAATTCGCCCCGAGTCAAAGCACATCAGTTAAAACTTTCGAAATATTAACTGAAATAGATCTTAGGATGCATAACATGAAGCATTACATACATTAAAGCATAAATGAAGAGATCCCTATCTTCAGTTTCATCAAAAAACACGAAAATTAACTCAAAAAAATCAAAAACCCACTCAGGAAGCTCGGGACGGCCGTCCCAAAGTCCAGACGGTCGTCCCAAATCCCTATTTTCAGTTAAGACGCGCGTCCCAGGTGGGACGGCCGTCTCACTTCTCTACTGATGGAGCATGAAGGTTTTTTACAGTTGGGACGGCCGTCCCAACCCAGACGGCCGTCCCAAATCCCCTGGCGTCCCCTATTTATGTTGTGCGCGGATTTGGCCTTTGGTACCCCATTCCAAGCATTCCACCTTGTTTCTCTTCCCTTTTAACACACTCCTAAGCATTCTTAAGTGAGTACTACATACAATGGAGCATGGAGAAGCCTCATCTCGGAGAAAACGCACTAGAAACCCTGTTAGAGGAACTCCTACTACTAGCACTCTACTAGCAGAATCGCATCAACAACGACTGGCAAATATCCAGCAATATTCCTGGTATCCTACACTGCGACTGGATTTTGAAATCCTAGCCACATTTGGCTGGGAACAAGATGTCATAAGGTTCATCCACAACATAGGATGGGACTTTCTGCTCCGAGAGCCACCTACTCGGATCCATCGCACTGCTACGCTAGAGTTTCTTGCCTCCGTCAACATGGTGGAAATGCCGTCCGCAATTCCCGGAGTGCCACCAACTCAGGCCATCTCCTACTGGATGGATGGAGCCTATCGGACCACTGCTCTGGATGACTTTAATGTCATAATGGGTTTCTGCCAAAGAGCAGATACGAGAACGCCAGAATATCGGTCTGCATATCTGGAAAGGCCTGCTACTCTCACCACCACTAGCATGTGGAGAGAGATCACTGGAGCACACACTCTGTCGTCGAACCTGAAGGGCGCAACTTTCCCTCCCCCGCTTCACATATGCCACAAATTGCTAGCTGGGACTATACACAGCCGAAAGGAGAGCCAAGGGAAGGTAACACTGGCCGACCTCTTCATTGTTTACTGTATGCATCAAGGGCTGCGATGCAACCCAGGTTATGCCTTCCTAAAAGCCGTAAAAGATTACGGAACCCGCGGCTCAGCAGGAGCCATCATAATAGCTCCCTTTCTCACCCCTTTAGCGGAATTTTGGGGATGTACTGACGGAGAAGATCTCCCAGCTAGCCTCCGACCAAAGCCAATTAGCGGGGGAATGTTGGTTCATATGAACATCCTCAGTCGACAGGGATCAGGGTTTATCTTAAACCCCATTATCTCGATTTCGCTAGATATGCGTGATTTCGACATGCCTCAGGACATCCCTTCGACTACAGACTCACAGCAGCAGTCATATGATCCGGACTTCGCCGGCCTGTACCAACGGATAGACGACGAGCATGCCTATATGGAAGGAGAGTTCCAGTTCATACCCCAGCAGTTTAATCAGCTGACTATGAGGCAGGACCGGACGGACCGACAGATAGAGAATCTGGTCCAGACCCAAGCAAGATTCCAGCGTCGCCTGCTCCGCCGCATACCTTCGCCAGCACCATCTGCCCATTCCAGTCCAGAGGCAGATGATTAGGAGATAGTTTCTTTTTTATTTTCTAAGAAATTTGAAAATGTTTCGAATGTATCACAACCACAAAAAAAAGAAGTAATGAATAAACATTGTTATTTCTGTTTACATTCCAAAAGCCCACATGTACAAAAAATTATAAAATAAAAGGCACACGTGATAAAAAGCCAGATTTCAAATAACTCGCGATAAAGATTAAAGTCGCGAAAGAAAAAGGCGAAATCAAAACCATTCCAGCAGAATAAAGAGCTTCAAGAAAAGTAGCTCCAACCTTCTACACCAATAAAAGAAGGTACATCAAAAATGGAAAAAGCCAACGGAAAGGCTTGATAATCCCCAAGCGGATCCTTGCCTACTCCAAAGGCAATACAAAAATTACTCCATGACTCAGCATCACCACCACATGAGTCATCAAGCATAAATCACTTGGAGCTGCAATCAGCATCTTTCCATCCAGAAAAGTCATCAAGAAAAGCCAATGGAAAGGCTCAATTATCCCCAAGAGGATCCTTGCCTACTCCAGAGGCAAGACAAAAAGATTATCTCACGACTCAGCTTCGTCACCACATGAGTCATCAAGCACACTCATGCAGGAGTCTCCACTTCATTCACCAAAGGAGAATAAGGACTACTCAAGAGTCCATAAAAAAAAATACGGAGTCAGAATCCTCCACATCACCAGGGGACAACAGAAAGAAAAAGAAAAAAACTTTCATTCCCCAACGGAGGCCACTACAGAAAGGCCACATGAAAATCATATCAAGAAAAGTCTACATAAAGACAAAAAGAGGAAAACAAAATTTTTCCATCTTCCAGCTCAAATAAGAGCTTCGCAAAGCCAGGAGCCAAGAACTCCATCATACCCCTAGGCCAACAAAATTCCCCAAGGCCACTAAAAAGGAAAGAAGAGAAGAAAAGAAAACCTCTTCATCCCCAGCAGATAATAAAAAGCCTGCGTGCACAAAAAAAAAAGGGCACACACAATCAAGAATCCAAAATTGCGAAAAGCATAATCGCAAGAAAAAAGCACAAACCCATTCCGCAATGGAATAAGAGCATAGGCAAAGCCAGCTCAAAACAACAAATATCCAACAAGGAGTCAAAAACTCCATTCCTCCCTAGAGGGCAAATCAATCCCCCGGTGGATCACCAAAAAGAAAATTTTTTTCCCCAGTAAGCCTATCAGCAAAGGCAAATTACAAATTACAAATCCACAGGGAGTTAATCGTCCAATATGGATATCCCCAGTGAAAGGCAAAACCTTCACTCCCAAGAACGCCTATGCTTACTCAGAGGCAAGCAAAAAGCTAATATCCCCAAGAAATGGGAGATCAACCTATAAGAGGTAATACAAGCACAAAGCTTTCAAAAGCATCCACCTACTCAGAGGTATTATCAAGAGCAAATATCCTCAAGTAGAACATCAGCCTATTCAGAGGCGAAAAACAACAAGTAAAAAGCCTTCACCACTATCGAAGCATCTGCCTAATCAAGAGGCACAATGAAAAATCAACAAATCCCCAGTGGATTCCTGCCTAAAAAGAGGCAATCAACAAAAAATCCCCGGCAAAAGCCGGATGGCTAAACAAAAAAGCCAAAAATCAGAAATCCCCGGCAAAGCCGGATGGCTAAACAGAAAAGCCAAAAATCAAGAATCCCCGGCAAAAGCCGGATGGCTAAGCAGAAAAGCCAAAAATCAAGAATCCCCGGCAAAAGCCGGATGGCTAAACAAAAAAGCCAAAAATCAGAAATCCCCGGCAAAGCCGGATGGCTAAGCAGAAAAGCCAAAAATCAAGAATCCCCGGCAAAAGTCGGATGACTAAACAGAAAAGCCAAAAAACAGAAATCCCCGGCAAAGCTTGATGGCTAAACAAAAAAAAAACAAAGAATCCCCAGTAAAACCAGATGACTAACAGAAAAATTAAAGTCAAAATCAAATATTCCTCACAGAATAGGCGCATGATAAGAAAACAATAAGCCGCCAACACATTTCCAAAACCAGATAACTATAGGATGAACTACCAAAAAAGTGCATCCTGAGATCCTTGCAGAACAAGGATCGGACCAGTGGGGGTAGGTACCCATCGAGCCTTGCGTAACGCGGTTCGGACCGGGTGGGGGTAGGTACCCATCGAATCTTGCGAACGGGATTCGGACCGGGTGGGGGTAGGTACCCATCGGAGACTTGCGTAACGGGGTTCGGACCAGGTGGGGGTAGGTACCCATCGAATCTTGCGTAACGGGATTCGGACCAGGTGGGGGTAGGTACCCATCGAGCCTTGCGGAATGGGGTTCGGACCAGGTAGGGGTAGGTACCCATCGAGCCTTGCGTAACGGGGTTCGGACCAGGTGGGGGTAGGTACCCATCGAGCCTTGCGTAACGAGGTTCGGACCGGGTGGGGGTAGGTACCCATCGAGCCTTGCAGAACGGGATTCGGACCGGTGGGGGTAGGTACCCATCAGAATCTTGCGTAACGAGATTCGGACCAGGTGGGGGTAGGTACCCATCGAATCTTGCGTAACGAGATTCGGACCGGGTGGGGGTAGGTACCCATCAGAACCTTGCAGAACGGGGTTCAGACCGGATGAGGGTAAATACTCATCAGAATCTAGCAAAAAAGCAGATTCACACCAGGTGGGGGTAGGTACCCACCAAAACCTTAAAAATAAGGTTTGTACCAGATGAGGGTAGATACTCATCAAAACTTAGCAAAATGCATTAGGTGGAGTAAAATACTCACCTAAGCATTTCAAAAATGGGTTGCTAAGACCTTACTTCTATTAGAGGATAGTTTAGTGTTGAGCACCTCGGAAGTAAGTACCCACAAGAGTTTAGCAAAATGCAAACTCATACCAGGTGAGGGTAGGTACTCACCAAAGCCTTGTAAAAAAAGGTTTATACCTAGTGGGGGTAGGTACCCACAAGAGTCCAGCAAAATACAGACTCATACCGGGTGAGGGTAAGTACTCACCAGAGCCTTACAAAATAAGACTCAAACCAGATAGGGGTTGGTACCTATCAAAATATTTATCATCCGGAGGATCAGCAAGGAGCAGCATCCGAAGGATGACCGGGCAAAAGGGTTAACTCCTTCCCCTACCAACTAATTTTGTTGACATATCAAGCCAACGAATTAGCTAGGCAGGTGAAGGGGGGGCAGCTGTAGACCCCTAATTTTGCCCGGCCTCTCAATAAAAGCTAGGGAAACTTCACACGGAGATAAAGTTTGCCCGGCTTCTTAATAAAAAACCAAGGAGACCTCCTACAGCAAAACTCGGAGTTCAGACGGTCTCTTATTTAAAAGGCTAAAGAGACTTCTTACAAAGACAAAGCTCGCCTGCCATCTTTATAAAAGGTCAAGAAGACTTCCTATATGAAGATAAAGCTTCAACGGACGTTTATCGGCATCAAACGACGTCCGAATACACAAAGGAAAGCTTCCCAGGGGTCCCAGAACACGAAAGCTGGCCAAAACAATCCGATACGGCCGTCCCAAGGTCGAGACGGCCGTCCCAACCTTTCCTGGCCAAGTGGGACGGCCGTCCCAAATGGGACTGCCAGTCCCGGATCCCCAGGTGGTCCCAGTCAGTGCAAAAGTGGCATTTGGGACGGCCATCCCAACCCAGACGGCCGTCCCAATCCAGACGCGCGTCCTAAGGGTGCAGGCAGCGAAAACTATAAATTGGAAGCTCATTTGGCACTGTTCCACACACCAGACAACTCCCAGTACTTGTCTATCCTCTTCCCTCTTCGAATGAACTCTCTGATTGCCTTTATAAGGTAACAATCAGTTAAGGAATCATATTCCAGCATTCGATTCTTCTGTAAAATTGAGTCGAGTCGATCTTGTATTTGGAGAGGAGAGTCTTTGTAGAGTGAAGGATTGCCAAAACGCATCCTTGTGATTCAAGATTTGATATACAAAGCTTGCTACGGAGGTTCTGTTCAATTCTCTTATCTTTTACTGCTTTATTTATTGCTTTCTGTATGCAATAAGAAATAAAATCATGTAGATAGCCATTCTTAACATTATGCAATAAAATAAGGGTAATCGCGTAATTTCTTGTAATCTTAACTTAAATGGATTAATCCGTCATAGGGAACCCGAAAGGGGCGTTGTGGGGTGCTAATACCTTCCCCACACGTAACTAACTCCCTTACCCGACTCTGGTTATAATGGCCAAGTTTGGTTTTTATTAAAATCAATGCCTTTTTCTCCTTTTCCAATGTTTATGGTCAAAACATTGGTGGTGACTCTAGAAGAACCCTTTTCGAAAACCTTGCTTCTATTAGAGGATAGTTCAGCGTTGAGCGCCTCGGAAGCAATGAACATATTTTAAACAAAAAACGCGAGTCTCAACCATCTTTTCGCGACCGCTCGCATAAACGTTCGAGATGTCCCAGAACGTCGGAACGGACGGCGGCGACAAGGGCATGTAAAGACCGAATGTCCAAATAAGAAAAACGATGAATTCAAAGGCAAAAAGGTCTTCAAGAAGAAAGCTTATATTTCTTGGGACAACAGTGACTCAAGCTCGGAATCAAGTGACTCGGAAGTAGAAGAAAATATTTGCTTAATGGCAAATGACAACATTTCTTCCGACTTTGAGGTAAGTGATTCCGACTCATCTTCAAGTGATGATGATAATAATTATGATGAATTGCAAAATGCTTATAATGAATTGTTTAGTGCTTTTAAGAACTTGAAGAATGAATATAAAGTTGTAAAGAAGAATCTAAGTAGATCCGAAAAGGAAATAGACTCTTTAAAAATGAAAATCACATGTTTAGAAGAAAAGGAATTATTAGAAACGAAAATTGTATGTTTAGATGAGGAAAATGATAAGAACCTAGAATGTGCAACTTGTAAAGAGCATGAATATGACATAGATATTCTTAATCATTTGCTAGACAAATCCAAAAAGGAAATAGATGATCTTAAGAAGAATGAAATGGTGTTTGCTCAAAATAATGTAAATCATCAAGTTCCTTTGAAAAAGCCTAAAAGGAAAAATAAAAGAGTATGGGTAGAAAAAGGAACTAGAGCATCTATGATTAAAAATACATCATTTTCAAATGCTACATCTAAAGCATGTTTTTATTGCATGAAACAAGGTCACACTTCTAATAAATGTAAAATTAAACATTTTGGTGTTCCTAAAGGAAAATACATTTGGGTTCCTATTGTTAAATAATTTGTTATGTCACTAACCCTAAGGACCCAAAAGTTGTGGGGACCTAAGTTTACTATGTTCTTGTTTTGTAGGAAACTTCCAAATCAAAGAAGTCTATGTGGTATCTTGATAGCGGATGCTCAAAACACATGACCGGAGATAAATCTAAATTTGTGAGTTTCAAAGATAAGAAACAAGGATATGTAACTTATGGGGACAACAACAAAGGGAAGATCCTTGGAATTGGAAACATAGGTGGTGCAAACACTTTGGAGATCAAGGATGTGCTTCTTGTTGATGGACTTAAGCATAATCTCCTTAGCATAAGTCAACTATGTGACAAAGGATTTAAGGTAATATTTGAAAGTAAATTTTGCACCATACACTTGATTAATTCCGAAAATGTAGAATTAAAAGGAATTAGGCATAACAACATATATTTGATTGATTTGGATTGTTTACATGATTCTAGCATAACATGTTTAGTTGTTAAGGAAGAGAACCCTTGGTTATGGCATAAGAGAGCGGCTCATATAAATATGCATCATTTGAACAAATTGATTTCAAAAGACATAGTTATTGGTTTGCCTAAATTAAAATTTGAAAAAGATAGGTTATGTGATGCATGTCAAAAAGGTAAACAAGTAAAATCATCATTTAAATCAAAGAATGTTATTTCCACTTCAAAACCACTAGAATTATTACATTTAGATTTATTTGGACCTTCTAGGATAAAAATCTTTGGTGGAAATTATTATGGTCTTGTGATTGTTGATGATTATTCTAGATATACATGGACATTTTTCCTAACTACGAAAAGTGAAGCTTTTAAGGTCTTTAGAAAATTTGCAAAACAAATTCTAAATGAAAAAGACTTAAGAATTAAAGTTTTAAGAAGTGACCATGGTGGTGAGTTTCAAAATGATAAGTTTGAAAATTATTGTGAAGAAAATGGAATATTACATAACTTTTCTGCTCCTAGGACTCCCCAACAAAATGGTGTAGTTGAAAGGAAAAATAGGTCATTAGAGGAACTTGCTAGAACTATGCTAAATGAATCTAATGTTCCTAAGTATTTTTGGGCTGATGCGGTTAGTACTGCATGTTATGTTTTAAATAGAATGCTCATTAGGTCAATTATTAAATCTACTCCTTATGAATTGTTTAATGGAAGAAAGCCTAATGTTGCTCATTTGAAAATTTTTGGATGTAAGAGCTTTGTGTTAAATAATGGAAAGGACAACTTAGGAAAATTTGATTCTAAAGCTGATGAGGGCATTTTCTTAGGTTATTCTTTAACTAGCAAGGCTTACAAGGTGTTTAATAGAAGAACTTTAAATATTGAAGAATCTATTCATGTTACTTTTGATGAAATTGTAGACCTTGGGGGAAATCCTCTTGAGTCAAATAAAGATCTTGTAGGTGATGATGAGTATATAAGAGAGACTCTTGATGAAATGTATTTGGAAGAAAATGAGCCTTCTCAAACACCTGAATTAGCAAAAGAATGGCAATCACCAAGAGGACTCTCAATGGACAATATCTTTGGTGATATCTCAAAAGGGGTAAGAATTAGAAATATGACTAATTTTTGCATGTCTGTAGCTTTTGTGTCACAGATAGAACCCAAGAATGTTGAGGAAGCACTTAAAGATGATCAATGGTGCATAGCCATGCAAGAAGAACTTAACCAATTTGAAAGAAATCAAGTCGGGGAATTAATCCCAAGAGAAGAGTCACATCAAGTTATTGGAACCAAATGGGTGTTTAGAGACAAACTTGATGAAGATGGAAACATAATAAAGAATAAAGTCAGACTTGTTGCCAAAGGCTATTGTCAGGAGGAAGGTATAGATTATGATGAAACTTATGCTCCTGTTGCCATGTTAGAGGCTATACGCCTACTTCTTGCTTATGCATCTTTAATGAAATTTAAATTATATCAAATGGATGTTAAGAGTGCATTCTTGAATGGTTTTATTAAAGAAGAAGTTTATGTGGAGCAACCCCCTGGTTTTGAAGATTTTAGTTATCCTAATCATGTTTTTAAATTAAAGAAATCATTATATGGTTTGAAACAAGCTCCTAGATCTTGGTATGAAAGGCTAAGTAGTTTCCTAACTTCAAATGATTTTTCTAGAGGAAAAATTGATTCTACATTGTTTATAAAGAAAGTAAAAGAACATATCTTATTAGTCCAGGTATATGTTGATGATATTATTTTTGGATCAACTGATGATTCGTTATGTGTAGAATTTGCTAAGATAATGCAGGGAGAGTTTGAAATGTCTATGATGGGAGAATTGACATTCTTCCTTGGACTACAAATCAAGCAACTTAAAGATGGCATTTTCATCTCTCAAACCAAATACTGCAAATAGATCCTTAAAAAGTTTGGAATGGACACCTCAAAGGAAGCTAACACACCCATGGGAACTTCATGCTATTTAGACAAGGATGAATCAGGTTTGGAAGTTAATCAATCTATGTATAGAGGTATGATGGGTTCATTGTTATACTTAACTGCAAGTAGACCTGATATTATGCATTTTGTCTATGTGTGTGCTAGATTTCAGGCCTGTCCAAAAGAATCTCACCTAATTGCAATAAAACATATTTTAAAGTATTTAAAAGGAACTACTGGTTTTGGATTATGGTATCCATCTGATGCTTGTACTAGTTTAATAGGATATTCTGATGCTGATTATGGTGGATGCAAAATTGATAGGAAAAGTACTAGTGGGACATGTCATTTGTTAGGTTCATCCTTAGTATCTTGGCATTCTAAGAAACAAGCTTGTGTTGCTTTATCTACCATTGAAGCTGAATATATTGCAGTTGGTAGTTGTTGTGCTCAAATTCTGTGGATGAAACAACAGTTAGAAGATTATAGTATATTTTTAAATGACATACCTTTGATGTGTGATAATACGAGTGCAATTAATCTTACTAAGAATCCAGTAATGCACTCTAGGACTAAGCACATAGAAATTAGACATCACTTTTTGAGAGATCATATCAGCAAAGGAAACTGTAAAATAGAGTATGTTGATACAAAGCATCAATTAGCAGATATTTTTACTAAGCATCTACCCAAGGATAGATTTTATGATCTTAGAAGAGACTTAGTGATATTAGAAATAGCTTAAAGTTCTTCTTATTTAGATAGTTTTTGGATGATTGTAATGTTAAAATTCATTATACAGAATGTTAATAGTTTATCATGTGTTAAAACCTTAAAAATTTGATGTACTCTCTGGAATAATCGATTAATTGGAGTTATAATCGATTATTTGCATCCAAAACACTCAAAACAGGGCATTCCTCTCTGGATTAATCGATTAATTCGCCAATTAATCGATTAAATACAACATTAATCGATTAACTGCACAATTTAATCGATTAAATGGTTCTAGCACTGGTTTAATCGAATAATCTGAGTTTTAATCGATTAAACCTGGCAAATTTGGCTTCCTAGCCATTGCCAACGGATCTCTTGTCCTATATTCCCTTCCATATGACCGTTGGACATGCTTGATTATAAATAGGGGCCTCCATTTCACTTCTACTCACTTCTATCTCTTGAATTCAAGCTTTCTTGCCTTATTCTATCAATCTTGCCTTCTTCTAGCTACATTTAGCTTTCTAAATCTTCTTGTTATTCCTCCAATCTTTCAATGGTCTCATCTTCTCGTGCTAAGATCCCTACTAGAAGAAGATCTGCACCCTCATCTCGTCCCCGTCCTAATTTTGTAGAAGGATGGATTTCTGATACAGATGGCCAACAAGAATTTCTAACCTATTGGAAGGAACGTGCTATTATTTCTCCAAAGTTCCTTATTGGTGAGCAATTCATCAATAGGGGATTCAATTTTCCCAACCTTCTTGAATTTCAAGGAGTTCTTCCTTTCATCCAAATGCAATGTACGTATTATCCTGACCTTGCTAGGGTATTTTACTCTAGATTTAAATTTAGAGATCAAATAGCTACCTCTAGAGTCAAAGGCGTCACAATTATTCTTGACGATGATATTTGGGAGAACGTTTCCGACTTTCCAATTAGAGAAATGCTATTAACATTTATGGTGAGTTAGATGATTTTGACAGGTTCTTAGCTTACCGTTCTTTTCTGCGTAATACCTCCATGGAGATTGGACGTCTCCTTCTTGTTGGACCTTTGAAGAAGGAGGAACGCATGATTTTACATCTACTTGTCTGGATCCTTTGTCCCCGGGATACAAATCATGCTCAATGTTCTTCAATTGATCTTAGGATTATTCATGCCATAATGAATAATGAGCCCTTAGATTGGGGCGTTCTTGTCACCATGACTATGTTAAAAGCCAAACGCCATCCCACCTTCAAAATTCCATATGCCCTCCTTGTCTCTCGGATTCTTGAATATAAGGGAGTCAATGTCGAAGGTGAACAAACAGTAAGAACAAATAACTTGAATTGCATGCTTGACAACACATTAATCCAACTTCAAATGGTGCGTGTCAACGACATTTATGTTCACAAGGATGACATTCCGAATCAAGGTGGTGACAATGAAGATTCTGATGAAGATATGCCTCCTGCTGCTGAGTTTCCCTCTGATCAAATCCAAAGTGTTGGAACTTCCTCTACTCATCATGAAACCCGACAATCCATGGAAGACATGAATCAGAGAATGCAGTCGTTCTTCACTCTTTCTGGTGTACGGCATGAAGAAATAATTCGCCGTATATCTGATGTAGATGATAAAGTGTGCCGTTTAGAAAATAGATTTGATGCACACTTTCATAGTGATGATAGTGAAGAATTTTAAATTAGTAATTTTCTTTCTTTTATTGTAATGAATGCTTATCTCTGAAATAAAATGTGGTGTTCTGTTATTGCTATGATTGAGGGGGAGTTTTTCTCTAAGTTATGCATATTTTGAGGGGGAGCTCTTATGTTTGTAATAGAAGAATTTTTTTTTTTATTCTAATCAAAATAGGGGGAGAAAATATTTAAAGCCTAAATATTAAAAATATTTAAAGCCTAAATATGATTGCTTTTAAATATTATCTAGTATGTTTAATGTGTTTGTTAGTATGACAGATAAAACAGGTTATTACAAGGCTTTAAAAGATAATTTTGATCATCATCAAAAAGGGGGAGATTGTTGAACATTCAAGGACTTGATGTTGAACTTGATGGACATGAAGCTTGTTGATTTTGATGATGATTCAAGAACACAAAGACTTAGATTGTTGAAGACTTGTTTAGTATTGTAATAACTTTGTTTTAATTAGATTGAGTCTGTAATATTAGAGTTTGAGATAGCTGGTACATAGTCTGCACCTTAGAAGCTTCAAAAAGCTCAAATTTATCATCCAGGATCGACTTTAATCGATTAAATAGGGAAATAATCGATTAAAACAGTGAGAAAAACCATTTTCTGTATCTGCTCACTGGTTTAATCAATTAAACCACCTGTTAATCGATTAACAGGCTTGTTAATCGATTAACATCGCTTTTAATCGATTAAAACAGAGAGTTTTGGGGTTCTGTTGATTTTGGCTCTGTAATAATCGATTAACACTTCATTTAATCGATTATTTCAGTCAGATTTTGATTTTCAACTTCAAATCAACCCTATTTTCGAAAACCCTATTTCCAAGAACCCTAACTCCGAAATTCCCAAACCCTAATTTCTCTACTTAAGCTTCTCTATGGCACTCAGAAAAGAAGAACAACCTTTTTCATACAAAAGTTAAGTGTTGTAGTGCCAGAGAACTGTTTGTTGCAAGAAAAAGGGGCTTTTGGAACCTGGTGTGGGCTAGAAGCGATAAGAATCACTAAGTGGAGTTCTTAGTGGATTGTGTGCTGTGCTGTCTCTAGGGAAAGTTGTTCATCATCTCTTGTGGATTTCAAGAGAGGTGTTTTCTTATCTTTATCTTTTCAATTGTAATTTGTTTGTAACAACTTGATTATAGTGACAGCGTTAATCCTCTATTTGAGTGATTAGCAACTGGACGTAGGGTCTTTTGATCTGAACCAGTATAAATCTCCTATGTAAGATTCTCTTCTCTTCTCTATTTACATTTACACAGTTTTTAATCGGTAAAATTTGGGGAAAATTTTGAAAACCTAATTTTTGTTAAGAAACCAATTCACCCCCCCCCCCCTCTTGGTTTTTGTCCGACCACACGAACATTCCGTTGCGCGATTCTAACACAATATGATTTGTGCTCCATTTCCACTGGGAGATGTCATGCTTTGCCATAGACAAGTTGAAAGGGAGAGAGCCCAGTGGGAGATTTGTATGTTGCCCTGTAAGCCCAAAGTGCATCATCCAGCTTCATTGACCAGTCTTTCCTTGAGACTGAAACAGTCTTCTGTAGGATTCTTTTGATCTCTCTATTTGAAACTTCTACTTGGCCATTTGTTTATGGATGATAGGATGATGCAACTTTATGCCTAACTCCATAATGCTCCAGACATTTTTGAAGTTGAACATTACAGATATGTGAACCTCCATCATTGATTAAAACTCTGGGAGTGCCAAATCTGTAGAAGATATTCCTCTTTAAGAATTTTATTACAGTTTTGGCATCTGCTTTTGTGGTTGCCACTGCTTCCACCCACCTAGACACATAGTCAACTGCTACTAAGATGTACTCATTAGAAAATGAGGCTGGAAAAGGGCCTAAAAATCAATTCCCCAACAGTCAAATACTTCTACTTCCAACATGATATTCAGAGGCATTTCATGTCTTCTTGAGATTCCCCCTGTTCTCTAACATTTATTACATTGTTGAACATAATTGTGAGCATCCTTGAATAAGGTAGGCCAGAAAAAAAAACCAGATTGGAGAACCTTTGCAGCAGTCCTCACTCTATTAAAATGTCCACCATAAGGAGAACTATGACAACGCTAGAGAATGCTTTTGGCTTCCTCATTTGTTACACATCTTCTTAACAGGTTATCACTCCCTATTTTGAAAAGATAGGGATCATCCCATACAAAATAATGTGCATCTTTAAAAAACTTCTTTCTTTGATGCTAAGTAAAACCTTCTGGAACAACCTCTGCAGCTTTGAAATTTGCCATATCAGCAAACCATGGCCTCTCTTGCACCATCATCAATTTTTCATTAGGAAATTCTTCATTCACTTCTAACTGGTTGTTAGTCACTTTAGTATTCACTAATCTAGATAGATGATCAGCTACAAGGTTTTCACTGCCCTTTTTGTCCTTGATGACCAAATTGAATTCCTGCAACAATAGAATCCATCTAATTAATCTAGGTTTAGAATCAGATTTGGTTAATAGATATTTAATTGTTGCATGGTCAGTATAAACAATAACAGATGAAACAATCAAATATGCTCTAAATTTCTCCAATGCATATACTATAGCTAACAATTCTTTTTCAGTTGTTGCATAATTAATTTGAGCTTCATTAAGGACTTTGCTAGCATAATGTATATCATAAAAACTTTATACTTTCTTTGGCCTAAGACTGCTCCTATGGCATAATCACTAGAATCACACATTAATTCAAAATCTAAATTCCAATTAGGAGCAATTATTATAGGAGCATAAATCAATTTTTGTTTCAACTGTGCAAAAGCGTGCAAACATTCAACATTAAAATTAAAAGGAATATCCTTATTGAGCAAATTGTTGAGTGGCTTGGCAATCTTTGAAAAGTCTTTGATAAATCTTCTATAGAACCTAGCATGTCCTAGAAAGCTTCTGATGCCCTTCACATTTGTTGGTGGTGGTAATCTTTCAATAACCTCCACTTTCACTTTATCAACTTCAATACCTCTAGCCGAGATTTTATGACCCAGTACCACACCTTTAATTACTATAAAATGACATTTCTCCCAATTTAGAACCAAATTTGTATCAACAAACCACTTTAGTACGATATTCAAATTTTCCAAACAATGATCAAATGATGCACCAAAGACTGAGAAATCATCCATGAAAACTTCTATACATTCCTCCATCAGATCTGAGAAGATTGCCAACATGCATCGTTGAAAAGTTGTTCGTGCGTTACACAATTCAAATGGCATTTTCCTGTAAGCAAACACACCGAAAGGACAAGTAAAAGTAGTTTTTTCTTGATCTTCTGGATCTACTACTATTTGATTATACCTTGAGTACCTATCCAGAAAACAATAAAAAGGTTTCCCTGCTAACCTTTATAACATTTGATCCATGAAAGGCAAAGGAAAATAATCTTTTCTAGTTGCTTGATTCAATTTCCTATAATCTATACACATTCTCTAACCTGTGATAGTCCTAGTGGGAATTAATTCATTTTTATCATTATAAATCACAATCATACCTCCTTTCTTAGGAACAACCTGCACAGGAATCACCCAACTGCTATCAAAAATAGGATAGATCATACCTACTTCAAGAAGTTTAATCACTTCTTTTTTAACAACCTCCTTCATAGTAGGATTGAGACGTCTTTGGGGTTGTGCAACAAGCTTGTAATCTTGTTCCATGTAGATCCTATGCATACAATAAGATGGGCTTATACCTTTCAAGTCTGCTAATTTCCATCCTATGGCTCCCATATTATTTTGCAGAGTTGCTATTAACTTCTTTTTCTCAGTTGGAGATAATGAGTTGCTGATTATCACTGGTTTATATCTTTCCTCATCAAGAAATACATACTTCAAGTGTGGGGGTAACAATTTCAACTCAACTTTGTTTTCTTCAATTCTCTTTTCCTTTTCCAAATCTTCAACCTTAGCCCTGTGAGATGGCATCTCTTTTCCTTTATCTAACTCCATTAAACAGTCATTCACTTCTGAATCTTCTTCCCTGTCCAAAGTGTAACATCCCTCCATCAATGCTTTCTCTAAAGGATCTGACTTAAATACTTGTTTTTCATTTGAAATGAGTAACTCCTCTAAAGTATCTATTCTGAAACAATCTTGCTTGTCTTTTGGGTGTTGAACAGCTTCAAACAAATTAAAATTAACTTCATCGTCTTCCACTCTAACTTTCAACTTGCCATTGTCAACATCTATAATTACTTTAGCAATCTTCATAAATGGCCTTCCCAAGATCAATGGAACTTCCACATCTTCCTCCATGTCCATAATCACAAAACTAACAGGAAATATGAATTTGTTCACTCTAACTAAAACATCTTCTGCTACTCCATAAGGAATCTTTATTGATCTGTCAGCCAGTTGCAGAGTCATTCTAATTGGTCTAACATCCAAGTCTCCTATTATTTTGAGCATAGATAATGGCATGAGATTTATACTGGCCCCCAAATCAAGTAAAGCCTTTCCCACTGGTAATGCACCAATAGTAACAGGGATGGTAAAACTGCCAGGATCTTAGGATTTTGTTGGTAAGGATTTTTGAAAAATTGCACCACACCCTACTTCTAGTTCTATTGTCTCTTCTTCTGCAAATCTTCTCTTTTTAGTGAGGAGTTCTTTCATGAATTTGGCATATGTTGGCATTTTCTTCAGAGCTTCCACAAAAGGTATATTAATCTACAACCTTTTGAAAATATCCATAAATATGGTGAATTGTCTCTCTTTGTCTATTTTTGAAGGAGCCTTGGGATACGGTAACTTCTTTACAAATGGTTTTTTACTCTCTTCTTTTTCTTGGGCATATTCATTCTTGTTACTCTCTCCTCTTGTTACCTTTTGTCTTTCTTTTCCCTCTTCATTATTCTTATTAGGGATGTATCTTTCTTTCTTACTCTCCTCTTCTTGCCCTTCATCTTCTTTTACCAAAACTTCTTCTTCAACATCTAAATTGTCAACAATCCCCTTACCTACAACTTTTCCACTCCTTGTAGTTATCGCCTTGCAATGCTCCTTGGGGTTGGTTTGTGTGTTGGCTGAAAAATGTCCTCCTTGTTGTTCAAATAACTGTTCAGCCAATTGACCCATCTGAGTCTTTAAATTTCTGATCGAGGCCTTTGTATTTTTCTAATTAGACAAGGAAGCTTGCAAAAATTTCTCAAAAGTGTCTTCCAATTTGGTTGTTCTCCCATGTATTGGAGGATAATATTGTTGCTGTTGTTGAAATGGAGGTTGTCTATTAGATGTACCAACACCTTGCTTCCACCCAAAATTCTGATTCTGATTCCCTCTCCATCCTTGTGAAAAATTATTCTGATAGTTGCTGGCATTAGGGAAATTTGCTTGTCTTCCTTAACCACTACCACTTTGAGCACCCATATAATGAGCTTCTTCTTCTTGTATATTGCCTTGATAAGAGCAGTGTCCATTTGGATGATCACCTCCACAAAAGTCACAACTCATCTACTGGTTAGGAGTGGATTGTACTACATGCAATTGTTGAGGTAGTTTCGCCATTTGTTGGGTCAATGCTTCAATTTGTTAAGTCATAATTTTATTTTGAGCTAAGATAGCATCTAAGGTGCTAAGCTCAAGTACTCCTTTCCTCTAAACTAGATGTCTATCATGTTGTGCATGTTGGTCCGTAGAAACTAGTGCATCAATAATTCTTGTGGCATGTTCGACGTCTACATCCATCATGGTTCCTCCTGCTGCATCATTGTAGACCCCAAATCTTGCCGGACCTCAAAATAAAGAGCAGAAGACCTCCAATTCGAAGATGGGAAAGTCCTAAAAGGTCCCTATGATAGACTAATAGGCCCCATATTAGAGTAGGAAGGTTTCTTGTACAGAAAAATAAAGAATTTCACCTGAAAGGTCGAGACCGCCGTCTCGCCATTAGCAGAGGGCGAGACCGCCATCTCGTTTGGCGAGACGGCCGTCTCGCCACTTGCCAATGGCGTGACCGCCTTCCCGCTTGGCGAGACGGCCTTCTCGCCATTTTTCAAGTCGATAACGCCTTCTCGATTGGCGAGACGGCCGTCTCGACCTTGCCAAGCAAGACGACCATCCTGACCTGACAGGCACGAATCCCTATAAAAGGAGGGCATTCTCCCCTTCATTTCACACAGTTCTTCAACTTTTCCTTCTACCATTTCCTCAAATTCTTCTCCTAGAACCCCTCCGAAGCATTTCCAGATTTTTCTGAGTGTTCCTAGAGAGTATTTTATAGCGTTGCGAGAAAGAGTGATCAACGTTGTAGAGTGAAGAACTGCCAAAAAGCGTCCTATCCCAAGAATATTAATCAAGAAAGCTTGCTTCGGAGGTTTCTTCACTTTCTCCCTCTCTTTTACCGCTTTTTTATTTACATTTATCTATGCATTAGCTGCTAGGGCCATGTAGTCATTACTTTTTAATTCTGCAAATAAAAGGGTAAAAGCGTCATTTTAAAGTTATTTATGAAATAAACGGCCCATCATAGTGTTGGAACATACAAGGATATGAATGTTGAATATACATGGATATGAAGCCTGTAGATTTTGATGATGATTCAAGAACAAAGGATGTAAAGATTTGAAGACTTGTATTATGATGTAATAACTCTATTTTGATGATTTTGAGTTTGTAATATTAGAGTCTAAGATAGTCAGCACATAGTCTACTCTTTAGAAGCTTCAAAAACTCATTTTTATCAAAAACACACTGGTTTAATCGATTAAAAGACAGGATAATCGATTATTACAAAGAGAAAAACCATTTTCTATATCAGCTCTCTGGAATAATCGATTCAAACTCCTGTTAATCGATTAACAGGGTTGTTAATCTATTAACAGGGTTGTTAATCTATTAACAGGGCAATTAATCGATTAAAATGGGTGGTTATGGGTTCCTGTTGATTTTGGCTCTGTAAGAATCGATTAACACTCAAGATAATCGATTATTTGAGTCAGATATGCATTTTAAATTTCAAAATTGGACCAAGTTTCGAAAACCCTAGTCCCAATTCATCAGGTTTCGAAAATCCCCAATTCCCAAACCCTAATCTGTCTACTTAAGGTTATCAAAGGCTCTCTGCACAGTGAACAACCTTTTTCAAACAAAAGTTGAGAGTTATGATTGCCAGAGAACTGTTTGTTGGAGGAAAAAAGGGCTTTTGGAACCTAGTGTGGGCTAGAAGCGATAAGAATCACTAAGTGGGTTTTCTTGGTGGATTGTGTGTTGTGTCGTCTCTAGGAAAAGTTGTTCTTCATCTCTTGTGTGACTCAAGAGAGGTGTTTTCGTTACCTTATCTTTTCAATTGTTATCTGTTTGTAAAACTGTGATTATAGTGACAGCGTTAATCCTCTATTTACTTTACACAACAATTTAATCGGTGAAATTTGGGAAAAATTTAAAAACCCTAATTTTTGTTAAGAAACTAATTCACCCCCCCCCCCCCTCTTTATTTTTGTCTAGAAACGCAAACATTCCGCTGCGCGATTCTAACATGTGGTATCAGAGCTTGCTTTGATAGTCATTCAATTTTTCGAAAATGGCCGGACAAAATCAAACGTTTGTCGAGGGTGCTTCTATCAATAGACCCCCACTTTTTGCGGGTCAAAATTATCCTTTCTGGAAAGTTAGAATGCAAATATTTTTAGAGTCTATTGATAGAGGTGTTTGGGACGCAATTTTAAACGGTCCCTATATTCCTAAAGTTTCTGAAAATGGAGTAGATGTTCCTAAACCATTTTCGAGATGGACGGCGGAGGAAAATAGAAAAGCTCAATTTGATGTTAGGGCTAGAAATATAATTTCATCTGCGTTAACCCTTGATGAGTTTTACAGGATCTCCGTTTGTAAAAGTGCTCAAGAGATGTAGGAAATGTTGAGAGTGACCCACGAAGGTACCGATGACGTTAAGAGAGCCCAGAAAAATTATCTAATCCAAGAATATGAGATGTTCTGAATGCAACAAGGAGAAACGATCTTTGACGTTCAAAAGCGTTTCACACACATTGTGAACCATCTCACTAGGTTAGGTAAAATTTTTATGTTGATGAATTAAATGTAAAAATTTTGAAATCTTTGGATAGGAAATGGCAACCTAAAGTGACGGCCATCACGGAGTCACAAAACCTTGCCACAATGTCTATGGCGACGCTCTTTGGAAAATCGAGAGAGCATGAGTTTGAACTAGGAAGGCTAAATGATGAAGAAGGTCAATACCAAAAGAGGAACTTAGCCTTCAAAACTGAACATTCCAAAGGTAAGAGTAAAAAGGAAGAAGAAGACTCAGAGAATGAAGAATAATAATTGAGTCTTATGATAAAGAAATTTACAAAATTCATAAAGCCAAAGGGAAGCATCCATTCAAAGGTAAGGGAAAGGTAAGAGAAATATACTTCCTTAAATATCAAATGCTATGGTTGTGGTGAAACAGGACATGTGAAGACCGAATGTCCAAACAAGAAAAATGAAGATAACAAAGGCAAGAAATTCTTCAAGAAGAAAGCCTACATTGCTTGGGACAATAGTGATTCAAGTTCGGAGTCAAGTGATTCGGAAATAGAAGCTAACATTTGCTTGATAGCAAATGATAATATATCTTCCAACTTTGAGAAAACTTCGAAATCAAAGAAGTCTATGTGGTATCTTGATAGTGGATGCTCAAAACATATGACCGGAGACAAAAAGAAATTTGTAAGTTTCAAAGCTAAAGAACAAGGATATGTAACCTATGGGGACAACAACAAAGGAAAAATACTTGGAATTGGAAATATAGGTGGTGCAAACACTTTGGAGATAAAGGATGTGCTTCTTGTTGATGGGCTAAAGCATAATCTCCTAAGTATAACTCAACTATGTGACAAAGGATTCAAGGTAATCTTCGAAAGTAAATTTTGTACCATACATTTGATAGATTCCGAAAATGTAGCATTGAAAGGCATTAGGCAATAATAATATATATTTGATTGATTTGGACTGTATACATGATACTAGTATAACATGCTTAGTTGCTAAGGAAGAGAACCCATGGTTATGGCATAAGAGAGCGGCTCATATAAATATGCATCATTTAAACAAATTGTTTTCAAAGGACTTAGTTGTTGGTTTTCCTAAGTTAAAATTTGAAAAAGATAGATTATGTGATGCATGTCATAAAGGTAAACAAGTAAAATAATCATTTAAATCAAAGAATGTTATTTTCACATCAAAACCTTTAGAATTATTACATTTAGATTTATTTGGTCCTTCTAGGATAAAAAGTTTTGGTGGAAATTATTATGCTCTTGTGATTGTTGATGAATTTTCTAGATATACTTGGACATTTTTCTTAACTTTGAAAAGTGAAGCTTTTAAGGTCTTTAGGAAGTTTGCAAAGCAAATTCAAAATGAGAAAGACTTAAGAATTAAAGTTTTAAGAAGTGACCATGGTGGTGAGTTTCAAAATGAAAGGTTTGAAAACTATTGTGAGGAAAATGGAATATTGCATAATTTTTCTGCACCTAGGACTCCCCAACAAAATGGTGTAGTAGAAAGGAAAAATAGGTCACTAGAGGAACTTGCTAGAACAATGTTAAATGAATCAAATATTTCTAAATATTTTTGGGTTGATGCTGTGAGTATTGCATGTTATGTTTTAAATAGGATGCTTATTAGGCCAATTATAAAATCAACTCCTTATGAATTATTAAATGGTAGAAAGCCTAATGTTGCTCATTTCAAAATATTTGGATGTAAGTGCTTTGTGTTAAATAATGGAAAGGACAACTTAGGAAAATTTGACTCAAAAGCCGATGAGGGCATTTTCTTAGGTTATTCACTAACTAGCAAAGCTTATAGAGTGTTCAACAGAAGAACTTTAAATGTTGAAGAATCTGTACATGTTACTTTTGATGAAATTGTAGACCTTGGGGGAAATCCTCTTGAGTCAAATAAAGAACTTGCAGGTGATGATGAGTACATAAGAGAGGTTCTTGAAGAATTGTATTTGAATGAGAATGAGTCTTCTCAACCAAATGAATTAGCTAAAGAATGGCAATCACCAAGAGGACTTTCAATGGACAACATTATTGGTGATATCTCAAAAGGGGTAAGAACTAGAAATATGACTAATTTCTGCATGTCTGTAGCTTTTGTGTCACAGATTGAACCCAAAATATTGAAGAAGCACTTAAAGATGACCAATGGTGCATAGCAATGCAAGAAGAACTTAATCAATTTGAAAGGAATCAAGTCTGGGAATTAATCCCAAGAGAAGAATCACATCACGTAATTGGAACTAAATGGGTATTTAGATACAAACTTGATGAAGATGGAAATATAACAAAGAATAAAGCCAAACTTGTTGCCAAAGGTTATTGTCAGGAGGAAGGTATTCATTATGATGAAACTTATGCTCCTGTTGTCAGGTTAGAGGCTATACACCTACTTCTTGTTTATGCATCATTGATGAAATTTAAATTATATCAAATGGATGTTAAAAGTGTATTTTTGAATGGGTTTATTAAAGAAGAAGTATATATGGAGCAACCCCCTGGATTTGAAGATTTTAGTTATCCTAATCATATTTTTAAATTGAAGAAAGCATTATATGGTTTGAAACAAGCTCCTAGGTCTTGGTATGAAAGATTAAGTAGTTTTCTAACTTCAAATGATTTTTCTAGAGGAAAAATTGATTCTACTTTGTTTATAAAGAAAGTAAAAGAACATATCCTATTGGTTCAAGTATATGTTGATGATATCAATCTATGTATAGAGGTATGATAGGTTCACTGTTATACTTAACTGCAAGTAGACCTGATATTATGCATTATGTTTGTGTGTGTGCTAGATTTCAAGCATGTCCAAAAGAATCTCATTTAACTACAGTAAAAAGAATTTTAAAATATTTAAAAGGAACTACAGGTTTTGGCTTATGGTATCCATCTGAAGGTTCTCCTAGTTTAATAGGTTATTCTGATGCTGATTATGGTGGATGTAAAATAGATAGAAAGAGTACTAGTGGAACTTGTCATTTGTTAGGATCATCATTAGTGTCTTGGAATTCTAAGAAGCAAGCATGCGTCGCTTTATCCACTACTGAAGTTGAATATATTGCTGCTGGTAATTGTTGTGCTCAAATTTTTTGGATGAAACAACAATTAGAAGACTATAGTATCTTTCTAAGTGATATTCCATTGATGTATGATAATACAAGTGCAATAAACCTTACTAAAAATCCAGTAATTCACTCTAGAACTAAGCATATAGAGATTACACATCACTTCTTAAGAGATCATATTAGCA
The DNA here is from genome assembly GCA_963425845.1 of Sphenostylis stenocarpa. Lineage (NCBI taxonomy): Eukaryota > Viridiplantae > Streptophyta > Magnoliopsida > Fabales > Fabaceae > Sphenostylis > Sphenostylis stenocarpa. The sequence continues at coordinate 41,467,160 of OY731400.1, forward strand.
AAGGAAACTGTATAATTGAATATGCCGATACAAAGCATCAATTAGCGGATATTTTTACTAAACCTCTTCCCAAGGATAGATTCTATGATCGTAGAAGAGACTTAGGAATATTAGAAATAGCTTAAACTCTGCTTAATTAATCAGTTTTTGCATGTTTGTAATGTTATAATTGATTATGTAGGGTATTAATAGATTATCATGTGTCTAAACCTCAAAAATTTGATGATCTCTCTGGAATAATCGATTATTTGAAGTAATAATCGATTATCTGCACCTAAATGTCCAAAATCTGAAGTTACTCTCTGGAATAATCGATTATTTCCAGTTTTAATAGATTAACTACTGATTTAATCGATTAACAGGTTGTTTTAATCGATTAAATGGGTCTGTTACTGGTTTAATAGATTATTTCAAGTTTTAATCGATTAAACTGGGCAGTTTTTGAGAACTAGCCATTTTCAACGGCTCTTTTGGCTCCTCTTCACTCCCAAGTGATCGTTTATGACCGTTGCACACATGGTTTATATATAGGAAGCTTTCATTTCACTTCTCCACACCTCAAACTCTTGAATCCAATCATTCTAGCATCATTCAAGCCTTCTTGCCTTCTCCTAATCTCACTTGTCTTCCAAAACTCTCTTGTTTTTCTTCTAATCCTAAAATGACCTCATCTTCTCGTGCTAAAATTCCTACAAGAAGAAGATCTGCTCCTGCCTCTCATCCCCGTCCTAATTCTGTTGAAGGATGGATCTTAGATGATGAGGGCCGTTAGGAAATTCTCACCTTTTGGAAGGAAAGAGGTATTATTACTCCAAAATTCATTATTGGTGATCAATTCATCAATAGAGGATTCAATTTTCTGAACCTTCTTGAAATTCAAGGTGTCCTCCCTTTTATCCAAATGCAAGGTACATACTACCCTGATTTAGTTAGGGTATTTTACTCTCGTTTCAAATTTAGAGATCAAGTAGCCACTTCTCGTGTCAAGGGTGTAACTATCATCCTTGATGATGACATATGGGAAAACGTTGCACATTTTCCTGTAAGAGATGATGCAATTAACATTTTTGCGGAGTTATACGATTTCGACAGAATTATGGCTTACCGGTCTTTTCTCCGCAACCTGTCCATGGAGACTGGGCGTCTTCTTCTAGCTAGCCCATTAAAGAAGGAAGAACGTCTGCTTCTGCATCTACTTGTCTAGATCTTATGTCGCCGGGCAACCAACCATGCCCAATGCTCATCCATAGATCTTCACATTATTCATGCAATCATGAATAATGAACCAATCGATTGGGGCAGACAATGGCCATGCTGAAGGCAAAGCGTCATCCTACTTTTAAAATTCCCTATGCTCTTCTTATCTCTCGCATTTTAGAGTATAAAGGAGTGAATGTTGAAGGGGAACAAAAGGTAAGAACCGCAAACTTAAACCGAATGCTTGATAATACGCTGACTCAACTGCAAATGGTGCGAGTCAATAACACTTATGTTCACAAAGACGATGTTCCCAACATGGATGACAATGCTGAAGATTCTGACGAAGAGATGCCTACTGCTGCTGAGTTTCCCTTTGAACATATTCATCATGCTGGAACATCTTCTTCTGCCCCTCCTGCATCCCGACAATCTATGGAAGAGATGTTGTTTGATATGAATAAGAAAATGCAGGAATTTTTCACCCTTTCTGAAGTACAGCATGAGGAAATCATTCGCCGTATCTCTGACGTAGATGATAGGGTCTGTAATCTAGAGGATAGGTTTGACGCTCAGTTTAATAGCGATGCCAGTGAAGAGTTTTGATCTCTTCCACATATATCTTTGTTTGAAATGACTTTACTTTATGAAATAAAATTGGTATTTTCTTTACTTTGTTTGAGGGGGAGTTATTTTTTTATTATGCATCTATTAAGGGGGAGCTTTCAATTTTTTTTTATCATAATCAAAAATAGGGGGAGAAATTTATTTAAAGCCTCTTATTATATTTATAACTTTAAATATTATCTGGTATGTTTAATGGTTTTGTTAGTGTGACAGATAAAACAGGTTATTACAAAGCTTTAAAAGAAAATTTTGATCATCATCAAAAAGGGGGAGATTGTTGGAACATACAAGGATATGAATGTTGAATATACATGGATATGAAGCCTGTAGATTTTGATGATGATTCAAGAACAAAGGACGTAAAGATTTGAAGACTTGTAATATGATGTAATAACTCTGTTTTGATGATTTTGAGTCTGTAATATTAGAGTCTAAGATAGCCAACACATAGTCTACTCTTTAGAAGCTTCAAAACTCATTTTTATCAAAAACACACTGGTTTAATCGATTAAAAGGTAGGATAATCGATTATTACAGAGAGAAAAACCATTTTCTGTATCAGCTCTCTGGAATAATCAATTAAAGCTCCTGTTAATCGATTAACAGGGTTGTTAATCGATTAATAGGGCAGTTAATCGATTACAATGCGTGGTTATGGGTTCCTATTGATTTTGGCTCTGTAATAATCGATTAACACTCAAGATAATCGATTATTTCAGTCAGATATGCATTTTAAATTTCAAAATTGGACCAAGTTTCGAAAACCCTAGTCCCAATTCATCAGGTTTCGAAAATCCCCAATTCCCAAACCCTAATATGTCTACTTAAGGTTCTCTAAGGCTCTCTGCAAAGTGAACAACCTTTTTCAAACAAAATTTGAGAGTTGTGACTATCAGAGAACTGTTTGTTGGAGAAAAAAGGGGCTTTTGGAGCCTAGTGTGGGCTAGAAGCGATAAGAATCACTAAGTGGGTTTTCTTGGTGGATTGTGTGTTGTGCCGTCTCTAGATAAAGTTGTTCTTCATCTCTTGTGTGACTCAAGAGAGGTGTTTTCGTTACCTTATCTTTTCAATTGTTATCTGTTTGTAAAACTGTGATTATAGTGACAACGTTAATCCTCTGTTTGAGTGATTAGCAACTGGACGTAAGGTCTTTTGATCCGAACCAGTATAAATAATCTGTGTAAGACTCTATCCTTACTCTATTTACTTTACACAACAATTTAATCGGTGAAATTTGGAAAAATTTTAAAAACCTTAATTTTTGTTAAGAAACCAATTCACCCCCCCTCCCCTCTTGGTTTTTGTCTGGAAACGCAAACATTTCGCTGCACGATTCTAACACATAGGGAACCCAAAAGGGGAGTCGTATGGAAGCTAATACCTTCCCTACACGTAACTAACTCTCTTACCTGACTCTGGTTATAATGGCCAAAGTTGGTTCTTTAAACCAATGCCTTCTTTTTCCCTTTTCCAATGTTTTCGGTAAAAATATCGGTGGCGACTCCATAAGAACCCTTTTTCAAAAACCTCACCCTTAGGTCCAGCCCAGTTATCGGACAACCTAAAGGTGTTATAACATCACATTTTTAAACGCGAAATGGAAGTCGAAAACCATCGCATCGCTCCGACCGCCTCTTTTGACGGTGGCGACAAGTATCTAATAGCATCTTTGTATCAGGTCTCGAGCCGGTCGCGAATATGTTCAACTGGGCAATGTCTTCAAATCCATGATTTGGGCATCTCCTCAACAGATGATTTAAATCTTTCTCATGCTTCACAACTTTTCTTTATTTATTTATTTATTTGATATTGTAATATATTTTTAAGCAACTAATAATAAATTAGGAGGATAATAAAATTCTTAAAAATTATATGTATATAAGATGAAATAATATTTTGATGTAAAATTATATTTTTGAAATGTAATTTTTTTTTTTATGTTTTAGTAATATTTTGAATGATATATATATATATATATATATATATATATATATATATATATATATAATGTATACATTAAGTTGATATTTTTGTCACTTTTAAGAGAGGTTAATATTTTAACCGCTCTTAAAAGGGAACATATAATAGCGGTTCAAATTTAACCGCTATCTAAAATAGATTTACAATTCTAATCGATTATTTCAAAAAGTAATCGATCATATGTTCACTTTTAAGAGCTGTTAAAATGTTAACCGCTCTTAAAAGTTACACATATATGATAGCGGTTCCAATTGAACCACTATCTAAAATATATGTTTGATAGCGGTTACATCTAGAACCGCTATCTAAAATCTAGATTATAACCAATTATTTGAAAATATAATCGATCATAACGCGAGTAATTAAAAAAGTAATTGAGTTATAATTCGATTTGTTCGCAATCGAATCCTAAATATATTTTTTTTATTTTGATAAGAAAACAAAACTAGTATATATAAATAAATAAATAAATATATATATATATATATATATATATATATATATATATATGTATGTATGTATGTATGTATATAATATTATAATATTTTATTTTAAATTTTAAAAATATTTATATATTTTAAAAAATTAATAATATATTTAGATTTATGGTTAAACGTAGTAAAATAATATTTTTAAAATATATTATTAAATATTATATTTATATTATTTGTATGGTTAATTTTTATTTATTTATTTATATATTTATTTGATATTGTAATATATTTATACATTAAGTTGATATATTTGTCACTTTTAAGAGCGGTTAATATTTTAACCGTCTTAAAAGTGAACACATAATAGCGGTTCCAATTTAACCGCTATCTAAAATAGATTTAAAATTCTAATCGATTATTTCAAAAAGTAATCGATCATATGTTCACTTTTAAGAGCGGTTAAAATGTTAACCGCTCTTAAAAGTGACACATATATGATAGCAGTTCCACTTTAACCGCTATCTAAAATATATTTTTGATAGTGATTACTTCTAGAACCGCTATCTAAAATAGATTTAAAATTCTAAACGATTATTTCAAAAAGTAATCGATCATATGTTCACTTTTAAGAGCGGTTAAAATGTTAACCGCTCTTAAAAGTACACATATATGATAGCGGTTCCACTTTAACCGCTATCTAAAATATATTTTTGATAGCAGTTACTTCTAGAACCGCTATCTAAAATCTCGATTATAACCAATTATTTGAAAATATAATCGATCATAACGGAGTATTTAAAAAAGTAATTGAGTTATAATTTGATTTGTTCGCAATCGAATCCTAAATAGATTTTTTTTTATATTTTGATAAGAAAAAAACTAGTATATATATATAATATATATATATATATATATATATATGTATATAATATTATAATATTTTATTTAAAATTTTAAAAACATTTATATATTTTAAAAATTAATAATATATTTAGATTTATGGTTAAACGTAGTAAAATAATATTTTTAAAATATATTATTAAATATTATATTTATATTATTTGTATGGTTAAATTTTTTTTTTATTTGATATTGTAATATATTTTTAAGAAATTAATAATAAATTAGGAGGACAATAAAATTTTTAAAAATTATATGTATATAAGATGAAATAATATTTTGATGTAAAATTATATTTTTGAAATATATTTTTTTCTTATGTTTTTGTAATATTTTGAATGATATATATATATATATATATATATATATATTAAATATAATTTATTTTTAATTTGATAATTATTATTTTAATGTATACAATAAATAAATATATATATATATATATATATATATATATATATATATATATAATTATATAATTAATATATATATATATATATATATATATATATATTGAAATTAATTTGAAATTAATATATGTAATTTTAATTTATGTTATATATATAATTTTTTTTAAATTAATAATATATTTAGATTTATGGTTAAACGTATTAAAATAATATTTTTAAAATATATTATTAAATATTATATTTATATTATTTGTATGGTAATATCCAGTCGGTAAGCACTTCCTCCTTATTTACCGACAGATATATCCCTCGATAATTAATAATTCATGTACCAGAAGGATATATCCCTCGGTAAAACCAAATTTCACAACTATCTTAAATGCGTGGGTAATTTCCGTCGGTAAGTACTCATTTTTCGACGGCTCTACATCCATCGGTAAATATCAGATCGGTAATTCAGAAATTTCTTGTAGTGTGTAGAGTGCATTCAAACTTTGTTGAAATGATTTTAATCTATTAATTGTTAGCTAGATGATTTATTGAATTTGAAAATAAAAATGAGGATGAGTTGGTATCTATTTATTTAATTTTAAGATTCATTCAAATTTCAAGTTGGTCAATAACTTTTTTATTCCACAAAATCTGTTTCATTTATAATTAAAGTTAATACGTTTTTGAGAGGTATAGGAATCCTTCATGTGTCTTCTAAAATAACTTTAAAAATATTTAATTTATAATCTACTTATTATTCTATACTTATTGTAGAATAAACATATTACTTTGTCTATCTCAGAGTGCAGTTAACAAAAAAAGGCTTAATAACTTGATTCACGTGATACAGGCAAATTCATAAAACTTTTTTTTTTTCATTAAATTTCGAATTAAAGTAGTCCTACTAACATCAAATTCAAATGAAAACTCACAAAAATAGCTTCGTAATCATAAAAATTTAATTTGAATACGCTGTATGGATAACATATTAAAAAAAATGAAGAAACTAGAAATTTATTTTGAGATTTTATTTACTAAAAAATTAAAATTGAATTTTGATCAATTTATAAAAGATTTATAAGAGTTTAATCATGAACTGGAATCTCATTAATATGAAAATAAATAAATAAATAAATAATATATAAATAAATAAATAAAAACTTGAACATATAATATTAAGATTTTAAATTGAATGAAAAAATATATTTTTTAAAATAATTAGTTTGTGACGTATTAGTATTTAGTGAATATTTGTTTATTATTTTCCTCAAAATATTAAACATAATCAAATATTACAATAATAAATAATAATAATAATAATAATAATAATAATAATAATAATAATAATAATAATAATAATAATAATAATATTTTGAATGTTCACTAGTACAGAAAACACCTTTAACATCGGTTCTTAGCAGCTTTCTACATCGGTTCTAGAACCGATGTAGATACAACCGATGTAGAAAGTTGGTGAGTTTTAACATCGGTTAAGAACCGATGTAGAAAGTCTGACTTTCCACATCGGTTCTAGGCCATAACCGATGTAGAAAGTATTAAAAATCACTTTCTACATCGGTTATGGCCATAACCGATGTGGAAAGTCATATTTTTTTTTAAATACGAATTTTAGTTTTTGATTTTTCAGAACCTGTACAGCATTTTAAATATTTACAGCTACTCAGAATGTTAATCTATATATAGAGGACATGCATTAACACACAAGTAAACATAATGTATATTATATATCTACATTGTATTGTATCAACAAAAACAATAAACATGTATTGTATTCTAAGTTTATATATACAAAGAAACTAGCGAGTCCTAATGTTTCACAATTAAATTCAATCACGACTATAGTTCTTAATAACAAAATCTGCCCAAATTCGTCTAATGTCATCAATCTACGCTTCACTTATTGGATGACCATCATCGAATATCTACAAAAAAAAAAACATTTCGAGATAAGCAGAAGTAGGCAAATATATGTCAATGACATAGATATAGTCATAACACATACCAAATTCCATGAATCTGTGATATTTGCTTGTGATGATTGTTAACATATGTCTCATCACATAATATCCGCACTCCCAACTTCCTTTTTGCTTATTACACTATAAGAAAAAAAAACATTAAATACGAGAAAATGAGTAAATTAAAGTTAAGAATTTGAAAGATAATGTCCTTACACGTGGAAGTATCCATGTGGGTTTCTTTTTAGGCTTACCCTCCATGACTGAGTATGCTTCTATACACCTATAAAAGATTAAATGGAAAATACTTCATATTAAGACATGTGGAACTTAAAATGAAATGAATGAAATATTATACAAGGGTGTTAGTATACTTATCTTAAACAATTGAATGTTGTCTGGATCGGGATTTGGGAATGAAGCACAATTATTATGAAGTACTTACTTATGAATATAAAAAGTAAAATGTGGATACTATTTAACTCAAAGGAGTGAAGCACGAGATCTTTACGAGTTATTTAATCTGTCATGAACCGAGACCTAGAGTATTTAATTAGTCACAAAGACAGATTCATATATAAGGGTGTTAGTATACTTACACATCAATAATCTGTTTAATTTCCTTTTTGGGTTTATTCCATAAAGAGCATAAAAAAATAGTCTCATTACGTTTAGGACAAAGGATAAACGAGTTGCCGAGTGAGACCTACAAAAAATGTCGCTCAATTAGCAATTCTTAAGAGATTCAAAGTTTGAAAGTAAGTAATTTAAAAAAACTTACCCATAATGATATGGTGCGAGATAAACTTCCTTTGATCCTTCACAAAATCTCTTTTGAATGTATGCTTGAATAGTATTTGGTTTGTTCCCCAAACTCCGAATGTGGACGGGATCAATGAATCCATAGACATCTTCTACTCCCTTTTCACGCAATGACTTTGTTGAGGTAACTAGAAATTGAAAATATCATGTTAATTGCATTTTAGACAAGTTGGTGTCTAATAGGGCATACAACCAATTGACTTAAATAAAAACATAAGACTTACATTAACCGAGACTTGGAGAATTGTGACGCAAATCATGTCTTGACTCAAAACAACATCCATAATGTCCTTCGACTCAAGTACAACGTGATGGACTGCGGATTCCCAATCACATGAGGGTCCATCTGGATGCTGTAAAGGTATATGCTTTCCTAGCCTATAAGCTAAGAGGCATAACCTTTGTATCGGATCTAAGTCCAGTTCCTCTTGAACTTTCTCTTTCTCTTTCTCCTTCCCCTTCTCCTTTCCTTTCTGCTGGGCACAAATGTCCTATACACATCAAGGAATTAAATTAAAATTTATGATAAAATAATAAAATTATAAACATGTATCAAATTATTAAAGAAAACATATAATACACGATCGGTAGGAAAGCTGGATAAGTGCTCTAGGCCACTTGAATGAAATGATCGGGAGCCTCCCCCACTGTTCTAACCTCGTCGGATGGAACAGGAACAGGAGCTTCGAGAAACTTCCACCCGTTCAACCGCAACACGAAGAAAGGAATCCATCATTTCTACCCCATGTATAAGTGGCCCCAATGTATGCACAGTACCATATGCCACTAGTAAGCCTTCCTTTGTGAAGAACTTGCATAGAGGCCTAGGAGTGTCTTCACCAAGTGGAGTTGACTCATCATCAAGAACGTCAACCTGTGCACAACTCCCTTTGGTGCTAACACGTTCCTCAGGGCGAGAAGCTACGGGAACACATTGTTGACCCCCTCCTGTGTTCCCCTGAGATAAGCCTAAGGAGACAAGTTCTGCCTTAGCTCCGCCCGAAGCTCTTCCCTAATTTGATCCACGATGGCACTGCAACTCATCTCTAGTGACCACACTTTTTGTGGAAGGTTTAGGAGTGCCAAAATATTGTCGGATGCCAATCCCCCATCCAGCTGCCCGCACACGACCTGGATGCTCTGGTCGTCCAATAGCAGTGGATAATATATCTTGTCGATCCACTAGGGGTAAAGGTCCCTTGTGAACTTTGCTCTAATAATTCATCCTACAAAGAAAATGTAATTGATTAGAGAAGACACAATATATAATTCTATCTCATTTTGAACAATTTTTTAAATAACTACTTACAATTTTACGTCCCCACAACACGACTCTCATATGTAGTATAGTCACCTTTCTTGCTCTGTCGTGCCTTCTTCCACTTCTCATGATGAGAAGGAGGTGATGGAGGTGAAGTCACACCTGAGGGTCACTTTGAGAGGCTTCTTGAGAAGCTTTACGCTTCTCTTCTATCGACTTCCTCTCAAGTAGCTGGTAACCCCCTCGGGATAGCTTTGTGAGGATATACATTTTTTCTTGAATTGTTTTTGCCTTTTGTCGTTTCTCCTAATAAAGATACATTCAAAGAAACGGTCGGTTAAAAAGCTGCTGGTATTTCATCGGTGAATTCATCGGTGAAAAAGCTGCTTGGTATTTCTTGAACTAATGAGTCTAATTACCGGCATATGATTTTCCTTCTACCTATATACTGAAAAAAACTGCTGGTATTTTATTAGTGAATTCATACCAACTAAACACATAACAATGTTAAATTAAATCCGAGGTTGATTTAACTGCAGGTAAGGTGCAGAGAATTACATATATAAAAGGCCAATGCATTTTGTGACAATTGTTGATAAAACATGTAGCATACTAAAATAGTATTTGTTAGAATCGCGCAGCGGAATGTTCGCATGGTCGGACAAAAACCAAGAGGGGGGGGGGGTGAATTGGTTTCTTAATAAAAATTAGGTTTTCAAAATTTTCCCCAAATTTTACCGATTAAAAACTGCGTAAATGTAAATAGAGAAGAGTAGAGAAGATTACACAGTAGGTTTATACTGGTTCGGATCAAAAGACCCTACGTCCAGTTGCTAATCACTCAAAAGAGGATTAACGCTGTCACTAAGAACAAATTGTTACAAAACAAATTACAAATGAAAGAGATAAAGTAAAGACAACACCTCTCTTGAAATCCACAAGAGATGAAGAACAACTTTCCCCAGAGACGGCACAACACACAATCCACTAAGAACTCCACTTAGTTATGCCTAATGCCTTTTAATTCTACTTTTTCGGAATTTACTAAATGTATGGTGCAAAATTTGCTTTCAAAAGTTACCTTGAATCCTTTGTCACACAATTGGCTTATGCTAAGAAGGTTATGCTTTAGTCCATCAACAAGAAGCACATCCTTAATCTCCAATGTGTTTGCACCACCTATGTTTCCAATTCCGAGAATCTTTCCTTTGTTGTTATCCCCATAAGTCACATATCCTTGTTCTTTGGCTTTGAAACTTACAAATTTCTTTTACGGCTTTGTCAAGCAAATGGTTAAGAATATCTATGTCATATTCATGCTCTTTACAATTTGCACAAGCTAAGTCCTTATTCTCATCTAAGCATACAATTTTCGTATTAGCTACCTCCTTTTCTTCTAAACATGCAATTTTCAATTTTAAGGACTCATTTTCCTTTTCGGATCTTCTTAGATTTTTCCTTACAACTTTAAATTCGTTTTTCATATCCATAAATGCAGTAAATAACTCATTATAAGCATTTTGCAATTCATCATGGTCATTTTCTTCACTAGAGGATGAATCGGAATCACTAACCTCAAAATCCGAAGAAATTTTGTCATTTGCCATTAAGCAATTGTTTGCTTCTATTTCCGAGTCGCTTGATTCTGAATTTGAATCACTATCATCCCAAGCAATATATGCTTTCTTCTTGAATTGCTTTTTGCCCTTGTGTTCATCATTTTTCTTGTTTGGGCATTCGGTCTTTATATGCCCTGCTTCACCACAACCAAAGCATTTTATATTAACGGAAGAATTTTCTTTTACCTTTCCCTTACCTTTGAAAGGATGTCTTCCTTTTGCTTTCATCATCTTGGTGAACTTCTTTATAAAAAGACTCATCTCTTCTTCATCAATTTCGGAGTCTTCTTCTTCTTCTTTCTTATTTTTGCTTTTTGAAATCTCGGTCTTGAAAGCTAGGTTCTTCTTTTGATATTGACCCTCTTCCTCATTTAGTCTTCCAAGGTCAAGCTCATGCTCCCTAAGCTTTCCAAATAACGCCGCCATGGACATAGTGGCAAGATTTTGTGACTCCGAGATGGTCGTCACCTTTGGTTGCCATTTCCTATCCAGAGATTTCAAAATTTTAACATTTAATTCATCAACGTCAAAAATTTTACCTAGTCCGGTGAGATGGTTCACGATATGAGTGAAACGTTTCTGAACGTCGAAAATCGTTTCGCCGGGTTGCATCCGGAACATCTCGTATTCTTGGATTAAAGAATTTTTACGTGCTCTTTTGACATCGTCAGTTCCTTCGTGGGTCACCCTTAGCATTTCCCACATTTCCTGTGCACTTTTACAAACTGAAATTCTATAAAACTCATCAAGGGTTAGAGCAGATGAAATAATGTTTCTAGCCCTAACATCAAATTGTGCTTTTCGACTTTCTTCTGCAGTCCATCTAGAAATAGGTTTAAGAACGTCAACACCGTTCTCAGTAGTTTTAGGAACAAATGGACCATTTTAAATTGTGTCCCAAACGCCTCTATCAACAGACTCTAAAAATATTTGCATACGTATGATCGATGTCATACTCGGTCAAATAATTAAAACAGATAAATGTAGTACTAGGAAGCTTTCCTAGGTCGTCTCCCAAAGACCACAAATTTCTATCAAAGTTTATCAATTTTTAGTAACTAAAAATTAAAAGGGGAGTTTTTCAAAATTAAAATATTAGATGAAACAAAACAAAAATAGATTATAAAAATGCGGATTAAAAACAGATTAAAATGCAATTGATTTTCTGATTCTAATGCAGCGTCACTTATCCTAGATTACGAAATTAATTCGAAATTAACCGACTAAGCGAAGATAAATCCCAAATTATATTCTAATCCAAAATTAATCAACTAAGCGAAGATTAATCTCAAATTAGCTTTAACCCTTGTTCTAATATGAAATTAACCAACTAAGCGAAGATTAATCCCAAATTTTCCTTAACCCTTATTCCAACATGAAATTAACCAACTAAGCGAAGATTAACCCCAAATTATCCTTATACAATTAAGCATTGCATACATCACATAATCTCATATCTAACACGAAATTAAGCAAGCTGTGATATAAGTTTCGGTTTATTAAGCATAAACAGATTATAATTCAATACTGAGATTAGAAGATGAAGAGTTAAGAGAACAAACAATATGAAATTGAAGAACAAAACCTCAAAGATCTACTTGCATTCTTCTCGAGAAAATCAATACAAAGATTTAGCTATCCATAGAAAGTTGAAAACGCAATAGAAGAAACATAATTAAAATTGAAACAAGAATTTAAAAATAATGACAGAAGAGTAACAAACTTGAATGTAAATTGTAGAAGATGAAAGACGGAAGTGTGGTGGCTGCCTAGTCCTTGTGTGATTTCTCCTCTTCGTGTGATGTGCCTCTCTTATATAAATAACCCTAACCCTAATCTTAATCGAGGTTTGGGCTCAACTAGTCCATGAAACACATCATAAATTGGCTTCAGTGCAGGTCCATGAACTTCAAACACGTGCAGTATTTTCAATACTTATCCAAATTAAGCGATTTTGGTCTCCAACGAAAGCCTCTTGAGTTAGCTTTAAAACGCCACCGTTTCTACTATTTTCGGAGCTTTAATGAATTTATGAGACTTAAATTACTGAAGCATGTCCATTGGGCCGGCCTGGTGCGCTTGACCCGTTTTGGATAATTTATGTAAAATCCAATTTAGCTCCGAATTGAATGATTTTGGATCCTGTGGAAAGCTCAATGTGTCTAGTTTATAATTATTTTAGAATCATGTTATTTGGAGATCTGTATAAAAAATGATAAATAAAACAATAAACTAATGTCAGTACCCGTATAAAATAAAATATGACATTTGGCCCAATTTTTCAAGTCCAAAATTGCTTTATGAGTAAAAATTAGATCAAATAGATTAAAATCTAAATTATTGGCCCAATGAAGCCCAATCAATGAAAATGCACTAATAATAGACAATTAAACACAATGCACCAATTAAGATAAGTATATAAAGATAAGAAAAATGCGGGAAAATAATGACTAATCAAATTCCCCCACACTTAGCCTTTTGCACTCCCGAGCAAAATCAAGAAGCAAAGCAAGGAGTAATTCCAAAGACATCGAAGAGAGTGACATAACAAAAAGGAGCAAGAACAAGAAGACACACAAAACACAAACAAATTTACACAATCCTTAATGAATCTTGGGAAAAGAAAGGAGTAGACAACATCCTACACACAAAGAGTCGGAGGAACCGAGATACTCATGGAAATCATCCAAGCATTTCAAAACCTGGCAAGAGGTCAATCAGGTCAAAAGGTGAATCAAAGTGACAAAACCTCACAAGATGCACTGTATCTCTCATGTGTTTAGGCTACTGTATACTCTCAAAATACTCAAGAAAAGCAAACAACGAGATAGACTTGGCAAGCCTCTAAACTCAACACCCAACGCACATGCATAAAAAGATCAAAAGGTCTTTTCAGGTTGTAATGGGGGTAGGGACAAGGTAGAAGATATCATATGGGATAAGTAGTTGTGAACCGAGAGGAACTAGAGGAGCAATGGGGAATAAGTCAAAAATAAGCACAAGATGCATGCCCAAAAACCTCTAATATCAAACCTCCACTACTACCTTTACCTCAACCACGACTTTCCTTTCTTTTTTTTTTTTTTTTTCTCTCTTTATATATATATATATATATATATATATATATATCCTTTTTTTTCTTTTTCTCTCTTTTTTTTTTTTTTTTTTTTGAACTAAATGAAATACACTGAAAGGAAAAACACAAAAACTGTACAGCGAGAGATAACCAACTAGCCAATACATGATCCAATGAAATACAAAATGCACCCCCACACTTATTCAATAACTTATTCCCAAAACAATTCCAAAGCTCCAAAAATCCCTAAGGTTAAGGTAATCATGGTTTTTCACTTAAGGCTTTTAATGAGCTTCAAAAGAAATAAAGGGAAACATAGGCTCAAAGGGGCTATCAAAGGAATTAATTCAAGGTAGGCTCATTTGGCTAGAGGCTAATCAGAACAAAAATGCCTTAATCATCTCCAAACATGCATGTGAATCAAGAAGTATCAATCGAGTCAAGCCAAGGCTACTGCGCAAGCAATCAAGAGGCATAACACTCAAGAAAGAAAGGTAGTGGCTCAATTCCTCACAAAGGGTAAGATTGTCGCCTTCAATTCAGCCTCTCAAACATCGTAACCAATTTGACAAGCGAGAGAAAAACAAGGATTTCAATCCAAAAAGCATAAAGCAACTCCTATCTAAGAGTGAAGAAAGTGCCCAAAACCTAAACAAAACCCGGAGATCCAAAAGAAACATGCAAATTGTACACAAAACACGAACACGAAATACAAAGAAAACTAAAAATCCTAAACAAAGAAAACAAAGAACAGTCTCCCCCACACTTAAACTACAAATTGTCCCAATGTAGCAGAACATCAAATCAAGCAATCAAATCACCAATTGGACAAGTGCGGTAAAAGTAAAGAGAAGGGAAAAGAAGAACTCCCTAAGTCATGGTGGAAGGTAAGTGGGATCAATCGGGGATATCTCCTCCACAACTACATCCACTAGAGAAGGATTGCTTGAGGAATGGTTTCGATCGATAGCCATTAACCTTGAAGCTCTTTTACGTGGATTCACTTTTAATTTCAAGCTGCACCATAAGGATAAACATTAGTAACAATAAAAGGTCCAATCCACTTTGAACGCAACTTACCACCCATGAGACCCAATGCTGGTATTGTACAATAGTACTTGTTGACCAACAAAGAACTCCTTCCTAGCTATGGAGCTATCATGAAATCTCTTAGTTTTCTCTTTGTAGAACATGGAGTTCTCATAAGCTTCCAAACGGATCTCATCCAATTCATTTATTTGTAGCTTCCTCTCTTCTCCGAGCTTCATCAAGTGAGAAGTTGCATGATTTCACGACCCAATATGCTCGGTGCTCTATCTCCACTGGTAGGTGGCATGGTTTACCAAAGACAACCCGATAGGGAGACATCCCTATAGGTGCCTTGTAAGCCGTCCTATGCGCCCAAAGAGCATCCTCCAATTTGTTGCTCCAATCCTTTACGTTAGGCTGGACAATCTTCTCTAAAATCCTCTTGATTTCCCTGTTTGAGATTTCGGCTTGCCCATTAGTTTGGGGGTGGTAAGGTGTAGAGATTTTGTGAACAACCCCATACTTCTTGAGCAAGGCTTGCATGGACCTGTTACGTGAAATGGGTGCCTTGATCACTAACAATGGCTCCGGGTACTCCAAATCTGCAAAAGATGTTAGATCTAACAAAATCCACAACAACCCGAGCATCATTAGTCCCGGTGGCTTTGGCTTCCACCCATTTTGAAACATAATCAACAACAAGGAGAATATAATAAAAACCAAAAGAAACAGGGAAGGGACCCATGAAATCGATACCCCGGACATCAAACACCTCACAAAACAACATGGGTTGTTGGGGCATCTCGCTGTCTCCATGTAAGGGACCCTCCCTGCTCTCGACACCTGCTCACAAGTGCTGCAAATTCTCAACGCATCCTTGAAGATGGTGGGCCAATAGAAACCACAGTCAAGCACCTTGCGAGCTGTCCTCTGAATGCCAAGATGACCACCGGTTGCGGAAGAATGACAAAATTGCGGGACCGAGTCAATCTCATGGTCCGGAATGCATCTCCTGGTAACTCGATCACTGCACAACTTCCACAAATACGGGTCATCCCAAATATAATACTTAGCATCGCTCTTAAGTTTATCACATTGAGCTCCGGATGCTAAGGGAGGAAAAACGAAGCTACAAGATAATTAACAATGTTTGCAAACCAAGGTGTTGGAAAAGAAGCGAGAAAGTGCAAACAAACCCTCGTCGGGAAAGTCATCCGGATTGGTGAAGCATCATCGGCACACCTCTCTATTACGCTCAAATGGTCGCGACCAAATTTTGTGCTCCACTCCTATCACGGATTTCCAAATCAAATTCTTGGATCCAGAGCATCCACCTAATCAATCGAGGCTTTGACTCAGCCTTCTTTAGTAGGTATTTCAAAGCTGCATGATCGGTGAACACAATAACACGAGAACCAAGCAAATATGATCTGAATTTATCAAGAGCAAACATAATGGCAAGAAGCTCTTTCTCGGTGGTGGTATAGTTTGCTTGGGCAGCATCTAAAGTCCTGGAAGCATAATATATTACCCGAGGCAGCTTATCAACTCTCCGTGTTAGGACAACCCCCAATGCATAATTAGATGCATCACACATCAACTCAAATGGGATCTGTCCGATCAGGTGCCTGGATGATAGGAGTGGTGGTCAATGCTTCCTTGAGGCGGTCAAATGCCTTTTTGCACTGTCATCAAAATCAAATTCAATATCTTTACGAAGCAGATTGGATAGTGGAAGGGCCTTCTTACCGAAGTCTCTAATGAACCGCCTGTAGAAACCTGCATGGCCAAGAAAAGATCGAACCTCTCGCACGCAAGAGGGGTAAGGCAATTGTGAAATAACGAGAGATTTTTGCGGGATCCACTTCTATGCCCTTACTAGAAATGATATGCCCTAAAACTATACCCTGTTCTACCATGAAGTGACATTTTTCAAAATTCAGAACAAGATTAGTTTCAATGCATCTATTAAGCACTCTATCCAAATTATCTAAGCATGCATCAAACGAGGATCCATACACGAGTGAAATCATCCATAAACACCTCTATACAATTTTCAAGGAAATCTGAAAAGATACTAAGCATACATCGTTGGAAGGTACCAGGGGCATTGCATAGGCCAAAAGGCATTCTCCTATAGGCAAAAGTGCCAAAGGGGCGGGTGAATGTGGTTTTCTCTTGATCCTCGGGAGCAATATGGATCCGAAAATAACCGGAGAAACCATCCGAAAGCGGTAATGAGATTTACCTGCCAGACGCTCAAGCATCCGGTCAATGAAAGGCGGTGGAAAATGGTCCTTCCGTGTTGCACGATTGAGCCTTCGGTAGTCTATACAAACCCTCCAAGCTGTTTTGTATTACGGTGGGAATGAGCTCATCCCTCTCATTCTTCACAACGAGTGAGACCTGTCTTCTTGGGACAACCTGGACTGGACTCACCCATCGACTATCCGATATAGGATAGATGATCCCGACTGAAGAAGCTTGGTCACCTCCTTCTTCACAACATTCAAAATCACGGGGTTGAGTCGTCTCGTGGTCTGTCTCACCTGGTTTGGCTCCATCCTCCAATAATATCCTATGCATGCATGTGGATGGGCTGATACCGAAATGTCCGCCGAGGTCCGGTAGATGGCTTTCTTATGCCTTTTCGGAACATGCAACAATTTCTCCTCTTGAACAACATCAAGGGAGGTGGAAATGATCACTTGGAAACTTCTCATCATCCTCCAAATAAGCGTACTTGAGGTTTTACGGTAAAGTCTTTAGTTACGGAGTGGGTCTTGGTGAACGAAGGAACTAGAGAGGGAAGAAGAATGGGTTCCACAACTCTGTACCTCAACCTTGCAAGTCGGATTCATGTATACTTCTTGCAACATGGTTAGTGCATTCGACTCTAAAGAACTTATATCCATAGGAGGTACAACACCTAAAACATCGGACATATGATCAGATTTAAATTCGAATATAACTCAAGATTAGAATGAAGATCAATGTCAATATCAAAATCGGATTCGGATTCGGTGCATGCAAAAGAAGTATACGGATCGGAAAGAAAATAATGTTTCCTAGCATGTAAGGAATGAAAATCGAAACATACTCATCAATAACATCATCAATGATCTCAACACGAAAAACAGAATGACACTCGAGATGGATGTTTCATGGCATCCAAAATATTAAAATGGACAATAATATCACCAAATTCCATGGACAATGTACCATCATACACATCAATCTTGGTTCGAGTCTGTTTTCAAAAATGAGTTCGCCTAAAATGATTGGGACGAGATCCATGGGAGAATCCCTCCTCCATATCAAGCACATAGAAATCGGCGGGAAAAATGAGTTCACCAACCCGAACTAAGACATCCTCAATGAAACACTGTAGGGTGGGCTACACTCCTATTTGCCGGTTGTATCACCACACCCGTAGGTTGCGAGAGGTCCAAGAGATAAAGAATTAAAAATGGACAAAGGCATAACATTAATTGAAGCACCCAAATCAAGCATGGCATTCTCAAATTTATTATTGCCAATAATACAAGGTATGCGAGAATGTACACGGGTCCTTACATTTCTCGGGAATGTAAGGAGCAGTTTACCTATCAAAGCGAGACACATTTACGCCCATGCCGATTATCTCACTGCCCTTCATCTTCCTCTTGTGGGTGCACGGCTCCTTCGGGAATTTAGCATATCCGGGAATTTGCTTGATGGCATCAAGCGAGAGGTATGTTCACCTCAACTTTTACGAAGGTCTCCAGAATCTCTCTATCGACCTCGTCCATCTTTTTGCTTGGAATTGCTTTGGGAGGGAATGGAAGAGGGATAGGAGGTCATTGCGAGTTCGAAGCTGGGGCTGGAAGAAGGTCCATCTATATGCAATTTTTGACTACCAACTAGTTGCTCGGGTGCGAGAGCGAGGCGGCTACGAGATAAGGGTGGAGGTGTTGTAGTGGGTATGTCAATCTGTTTCCTTGACCTCAATGTGATGGCACTCACATTCTTAGGATTAACCACGATCAGTGCGAGGAGCTTGTCCGAATTTTGATTTTGCAATTGATTCACAGCGGTAGCTAGTTGACCAATCTGGTTGGTTAAACTGCGAATGGAGGCATCATTTTTACTGTTGGTACTTGTATGTTCATCTCGGCCATTTGTTTGACCAATTCCTCTAATGAAGGTGAAGAAGGTTGAGGAACTGGTGCTTCATTTTGCTACCTCGATATTGTTGTTGCATTGGTGGAGGCACATAAGGTCCGCTTGGACCAGCAGAATTCGAAATGGTGGTGGTGGCAAAGGATTTTGCTTCGTTGTTGGTGTTGTCGATTGGACCATCTCGGATTTGGGTGATTCCTCCACCCTGGATTGTATCTATTGCTTGAGAGGTCAAAATTATGTTGTTGGTTCGGAGCCCTATTATTGAAAATGTTTGTTGCATAAGCTTGTGGAGCTCCGAACTTGTAGACTCATGCAATAATTGGCGGCAATCGAGTGGGATGCTCAATTGAAGTACAAATGCCACAAACCCTTGCGGGTGGTGCGGGTCTCGATTTGCGGCAAGTTGGGAGACTAGGGTGGTGAGTGCATCAATCTTACTTTCTAGCTTCTTCTCCACTAAATCCGATGAACCCACATCATGTACACCTCTAAGGACTATGGCATCACTCCTCATGTTAAATTGTTGGGAATTGGATGCCATCTTCTCAATTAAATCTCTAGCGGCGGCAGGTGTCATGTCTCCTAAAGCTCCTCCACTAGCTGCATCTATCATACTCCTATCCATTGTGTTCATCCCCTCATAAAAGTATTGCGGCAGTAGTTGTTACGATATTTTGTGGTGAGGGCAACTTGCACAAAGTCTCTTGAACCTCTCCCAATACTCGTATAAGCTCTCTCCCATCTGTTGCACGATACACGATATATCCTTCACGATGGCGGTGGTCCCGGAAGCGGGGAAAAATTTATCTAGAAAGACTCTCTTCGAGATCATCCCAGCTCGTTATGGAACCGGGAGCTAAGTAGTACAACCGAGTCTTTGGCAAGATCCTCCAAAGAGAAAGGAAAAGCCTTTAGGTATATGTGATCTTCGGGAACATTTTGTGGCTTCATGGTGGAGCGAGACTATATGGAACTCCTTGAGATGCTTGTGTGGATCCTCACCGCACGACCATGAAACTTGGGCAACAAATGGATTAGTCCAGTTTTAAGCACAAATGGTACATCCTCTTCGGGGTATTGGATACATAAATTTGCATAAGTGAAATCGAGTGCGGCCATCTCCACGAGAGTCCTCTCACGAGGTCCAATAGGTTGATCACCCATGTTATTAGTTTGGAAATTATCGGAAGAAGGTATATTAGGTGCGGTACTATCACTATGACTATCTAATGGTTCGAGACTCAAGAGATGAATTCCTAGAATGTCTAACTAATCTATGAAAGGTTTTATCTATCTCGGGATCAAAAGGTTGTAAAAGGTCGAGATTGCTCCTAGTCATGCACTATATTCAACAATTCATGTATTTCCCAAGAGTTAAAAAAAATTCCTAAAAAAAATCGGTTGTTTCTTGGAAAGACAACGGTAGACCGTGAATAAGTACACCGGGTAGGTTCCCGGGAAAGAGAGGTGGGTCACTAATGGACACGCTTAAATACCAAATCTTTCCTAGCCGGAACCCTCCTAGACATGCACTCTCACACTACCAAGCTATATCCAGAGTTTCTTATGAGAATGGAATTTATAATTTTTTTTTTTGAATAAAACTAGAAAAACAAATTAGAGATGAAATTGTTTTTTATTTATTTATATATATATATATATATATATATATATATATTTTTAATATTTTTTTATTTTGTTATTTTTGTTATTTTTTATTTTTTTTATTTTTATTTTTAACCAAAAAGAGTTTTAGAACACGAGTGGGCTATCAAAATAGTATTAAGAGAAGTAAGAATTTTAACTTAACTAGAAAATCAAATAAAATATTCAAATAACAACAAATCAAATAAAATATTTAAATAACTAAAATTCAAATAAAATATCCAAATAACTAAAAATCAAATAAAATATCCAAATAACAGACAAATAAAATAAAATATTCAAATAACAACAAATCAAATAGAATATTAAATAACTAACAAATCAAATAAAATATTAAAAAACTGAAAATCAAATAAAATATTTAAATAACTAAAAATCAAATAAAATATCCAAATAACTGAATGTCAAAATATTAAAAAACTTAAAATCAAATAAAATATTTAAAAAACAGAAAATCAAATAAAATATTAAAAACTAACAATCAAATAAAATATTTAAATAACTGAAAATCAAATAAAAATATCCAAATAACTGAAAATCAAATATTAAATAACTAAAAATCAAATAAAATATCCAAATAACGACAAATCACATAAAATATTCAAATAACTGAAAATCAAATAAAATATTTAAATAAAATAAAATAAAAACAAAAAAATGAAAACAGAAACGAGAAAATAAAAATTGAAAACCTAGACAAAAATCTTGGTCCCCGACAACGGCGCCAAATTTGATCGATATCGTACTCGGTCAAATAATTAAAACGAGATAAATGTAGTACTAGGAAGCTTTCCTAGGTCGTCTCCCAAAGACCACAAATTTCTATCAAAGTTTATCAATTTTTAGTAACTAAAAATTAAAAGGGGAGTTTTTCAAAATTAAAATATTAGATGAAACAAAACAAAAATAGATTATAAAAATGCGGATTAAAAAGCGATTAAAATGCAATTGATTTTCCGATTCTAATGCAGCGTCACTTATCCTAGATTACGAAATTAATTCGAAATTAACCGACTAAGCGAAGATAAATCCCAAATTATATTCTAATCCAAAATTAATCAACTAAGCGAAGATTAATCTCAAATTAGCTTTAACCCTTGTTCTAATATGAAATTAACCAACTAAGCGAAGATTAATCCCAAATTTTCCTTAACCCTTATTCCAACATGAAATTAACCAACTAAGCGAAGATTAACCCCAAATTATCCTTATACAATTAAGCATTGCATACATCACATAATCTCATATCTAACACAGAATTAAGCAAACTGTGATATAAGTTTCGGTTTATTAAGCATAAACAGATTATAATTCAATACTGAGATTAGAAGATGAAGAGTTAAGAGAACAAACAATATGAAATTGAAGAACAAAGCCTCAAAGATCTACTTGCATTCTTCTCAGAAAATCAATACAAAGATTTAGCTATCCATAGAAAGTTGAAAACGCAATAGAAGAAACATAATTAAAATTGAAACAAGAATTTAAAAATAATGACAGAAGAGTAACAAACTTGAATGTAAATTGCAGAAGATGAAAGACGGAAGTGTGGTGGCTGCCTAGTCCTTGTGTGATTTCTCCTCTTCGTGTGATGTGCCTCTCTTATATAAATAACCCTAACCCTAATCTTAATCGAGGTTTGGGCTCAACTAGTCCATGAAACACATCATAAATTGGCTTCAGTGCAGGTCCATGAACTTCAAACACGTGCAGTATTTTCAATACTTATCCAAATTAAGCGATTTTGGTCTCCAACGAAAGCCTCTTGAGTTAGCTTTAAAACGCCACCGTTTCTACTATTTTCGGAGCTTTAATGAATTTATGAGACTTAAATTACTGAAGCATGTCCATTGGGCCGGCCTGGTGCGCTTGACCCGTTTTGGATAATTTATGTAAAATCCAATTTAGCTCCGAATTGAATGATTTTGGATCCTGTGGAAAGCTCAATGTGTCTAGTTTATAATTATTTTAGAATCATGTTATTTTAAGATCTGTAGAAAAAATGATAAATAAAACAATAAACTAATGTCAGTACCCGTATAAAATAAAATATGACATTTGGCCCAATTTTTCAAGTCCAAAATTGCTTTATGAGTAAAAATTAGATCAAATAGATTAAAATCTAAATTATTGGCCCAATGAAGCCCAATCAATGAAAATGCACTAATAATAGACAATTAAACACAATGCACCAATTAAGATAAGTATATAAAGATAAGAAAATGCGGGAAAATAATGACTAATCAACGTACTTTCCAAAAAGGATAATTTTGACCCGCAAAAAGTGGGGGTCTGTTGATAGACGCACCTTCGGAAAAAGTTTGATTTTGTCCGGCCATTTTCGAAAAGTTTGAATGACTATCAAAGCAAGCTCTTAGATCTTGGTATGAAAGGCTAAGTAGTTTTCTAACTGCAAATGATTTTTCAAGAGGAAGAATTGATTCTACACTGTTTATTAAGAAAGTTAAAGAACATATCTTATTGGTCCAGGTATATGTTGATGATATTATTTTTGGATCAACTGATAATTCTTTGTGTGTAGAATTTGCTAAGATTATGCAGGGAGAGTTTGAAATGTCTATGATGGGAGAATTAACATTCTTCCTTGGACTTCAAATCAAGCAACTTAAAGATGGCACTTTCATCTCTCAAACTAAATACTGCAAAGAGATTCTCAAAAAGTTTGGAATGGAAGCCAACACACCCATGGGAACTTCATGCTATCTAGACAAGGATGAATCAGGTTTGGAAGTTAATCAAACTATGTATAGAGGTATGATAGGATCACTATTATACTTAACCGCAAGTAGACTCGATATTATGCATTACGTGCGTGTGTGTGCTAGATTTCGGGCTTGTCCTAAAGAATCTCATTTAATTGCAGATAAAACATATTTTAAAATACTTAAAAGGAACTATCTGGATTTGGCTTGTGGTATCCGCTGATGCTTGTATTAGTTTAATAGGATATTCGATGCTGATTATGGTGGATGTAAAATTGATAGGAAAAGCACTAGTGGGACATGTCATTTGTTAGGTTCATCCTTAATATTATGGCATTCTAAGAAACAAGCATGTGTAGCTTTATCTACCACTGAAGTCTGAATATATTGCAGTTGGTAGTTGTTGTGCTCAAATTCTGTGGATGAAACAACAATTAGAGGATTATAGCATATATTTAAATGACATTCCATTAATGTGTGATAATACGAGTGCAATCAACCTAACTAAGAATCCAGTAATGCACTCTAGGACTAAACATATTGAAATAAGACATCACTTTTTAAGAGATCATATCAGCAAAAGAAACTGCAAAATAGAGTATGTAGACACTAAACGTCAATTAGCAGATATATTTACTAAGCCTCTACCCAAGGATAGATTCTATGATCTTAGAAGAGATTTAGGGATATTAGAAATAGCTTAAAATCTGCTTAATTTGACTGTTTCTGAATGATTGTTATGTTAAAATTCGTGGTGTAGCATGTTCATAGGTTATTATGCATATAAATCTCAAAAACTTGATATAACCTCTGGAATAATCGATTACTGGAAGTGATAATCGATTATTTTCCCTCAAAACGTCCAAAACAGGGTATTCTCCTCTGGAATAATCGATTATTTCGTGAAATAATCGATTAAATGCCTCAGATAATCGATTATTTGCTAGAAATAATCGATTAAAGCTGTCTGATATAGAGATAATCAATGTATTTTCTTTTGTTATTGTCTTGATGTTGTAATGGATGAATGATTGTGAAATAAAATTTGATGTTTCTTTCATGCTATAATTGAGGGGGAGCTTTCTCTAACTTATGCATATCTTGAGGGGGAGCTCTTATGATTGATGTTGCAGAGTTCTTTTTGATTATAATCAAAATAGGGGAGAAAAATTTAAAGCCTATGATTCAATTTTAAATTTTATCTGGTATGTTTAATGTGTTTGTTAGTATGACGAGATAAAACGAGGTTATTACAAGGGCTTTAAAAAGATAATTTTGATCATCATCAAAAAGGGGAGATTGTTGAACATTCAAGAACTTGATGTTGCAAATAATGATCATGAAGAATGTTGATTTTGATGATGATCCAAGAGCTTAAAGACTTAGAGTATTGAAGATTGAAGATTGATGATTTCACGTATTGTAATAACTCTGTTTTAGTTTGATTGAGTCTCGTAATTATAGAGTCTAAGATAGCCGGTACATAGTCTGTAACTTAGAAGCTTCAAAAAGCCCAAATATATCATCCAGGCTCGGCTTTAATCGATTATATAGGGAAATAATCGATTAAAACAGTGAGAAAACCATTTTCAGCATATACTCACTGTTTTAATCGATTAAAACATCAAAATAATCGATTAAAAGGTCAAATAATCGATTAAAACTTCAAATAATCGATTAAAACAGATAGGTTTTGGGTTCTGTTTTTTTTGGCTCTGTTTTAATCGATTAAAACTCCATTTAATCGATTATTTCAGTCTGTTTCTGATTTTAAACATCAAACAAACCCTATTTTCGAAAATCCAATTACCAAGAACCCTAGTTTCGAAATCCCCAATTCCTAAACCCTAATTTCCCTACTTAAACTCTGCTTTGGCACTCAGAAAATAAGAACAACTCTTTCCATACAAAAGTTAAGTGCTGTGAGTGCCAGAGAACTGTTTGTTGCAAGGAAAGGGGGCTTTTGGAATTGGGGATTTCGAAACTAGGGTTCTTGGTAATTGGATTTTCGAAAATAGGGTTTGTTTGATATTTAAAATCAGAAACAGACTGAAATAATCGATTAAATGGAGTTTTAATCGATTAAAACAGAGCCAAAAAAAACAGAACCCAAAACCTCTCTGTTTTAATCGATTATTTGAAGTTTTAATCGATTATTTGACCTTTTAATTGATTATTTTGATGTTTTAATCGATTAAAACAGTGAGTATATGCTGAAAATGGTTTTCTCACTGTTTTAATCGATTATTTCCCTATATAATCGATTAAAGCCGAGCCTGGATGATATATTTGGGCTTTTTGAAGCTTCTAAGTTACAGACTATGTACCGGCTATCTTAGACTCTATAATTACAGACTCAATCAAACTAAAACAGAGTTATTACAATATAGAAATCATCAATCTTCAATCTTCAATACTCTAAGTCTTTAAGCTCTTGGATCATCATCAAAATCAACATTCTTCATGATCATTATTTGCAACATCAAGTCCTTGAATGTTCAACAGTATTATCCATTTAGTTCTATGCGTTTTGTGCGAGTTAAAAGCAGGGTAAGGTGCTGTTAAAAGCAGGCAAGTTAAAAGCAGGCAAGTTAAAGCACACGAACCTTAAAAGAAGGATCCATACGGCTCTCAACAAACTTATCCCATGTCTCAGTGTCTAGAAAGGAATATTGCTCACAAGGAGACACTCCTTTCTTGCTTCCAAACACGTAGGTGGAAGTCAATTGGGTCTTGAAGGCCCTCCAACGCTCACCGCGAATGATATCCACTTCCTCCTTAGCCCTTCAGTATTCGGAACATTATAAGTGAGCTACAAAAAATAATACAAGGTCGAGTGAATCCTACAAGAATTAACAATACAAGTAAATTTAATAGAAAAAAATTCGTACCAAGATGCTTTGCCAAATTTGTTCCTTCACACGCATCTCCACATCATCCCAATCCTTCTTTATTATGCTCACTTTGCTTGCGGCCCGGAAGTGCAACATAACTTCTAAACTTTGTTGCGTGAGGCCCAATAGCATTTCCGGTCGAGTCATCAAACTCAATCGGTAACCTCTCATCGAGCATTTCGACTTAGTGTCAACTCACTAAGTCGTGTTGCACGTCTCCCCTTCTTCGCGGACCTACTAGAATCGGCCATATTCCTACCAAATAAGACAAATAAATGAGTTAGAATACAAAGTAACTAATACAAAGACATGCAAAGTAAGTAATAGTGTAAAAACCATAATATACCTATTGTTTAACAATTTTCCCATATTCCTTCTTCATGATCAAATCGGGTGGCATATACATCATCTTCTTCATTGTCATCATTAGAAGGTAAAAAGTGTGATGCTTGAAGATGGACTAGTAAAGCTGTTGAAGTTGTAAATCTTCAAGGTCATCACTACCGAGACATGGGTTTCCCTTGAAGCATTATTGACCAACTACTATTAACTGGATCGGAGATATAAAAGACTTGTTTTGCTTGAGTTGCCATAATAAAAGGTTCGTCTTTATAGCTAAGCTTATTCAGGTTAACCAATGTAAACCCTAATTCATCCACCAAAACACCATTGTTCTTGTCAACCCAATTGCACTTGAATACAACAATTCTAAATTTGGTGTAGTCAACCTCCCAAATATCTTGAATTACTCCATAATAAGAAAGGGATGCCATTACAGGAGAATTATCTTTTGAAGTAGCAAAGTGCATTGATTCGAGCAACTATCATCACACCACTTGTTTTGCATTGTACTCTTTTCATCTTGAAGCTTAGTATAAAAGGAATAACCGTTTACATCATATCCACTCCATGTTATGACATCAAAGTTTGGGCCATGAGCTAACCATTTCAAAGTTTCGGATGCATCATCAATTGTAACGATCTGTTCTTCAAACCACTTCAAGAAATTTTTATTGTGTTCATTCAACAACCATTTTTCATTCATCCTTGGATATCTTTGCTTGATCATTTCTTTGTGAGTAGATAAGAAAGGCTGAACTTCATCGATGTTATTCAAGATGTACAAATGCGCTTGTAAAACTTCTTCTCGACTCATGTTTCTACCTTTAACACCTCGGGTTCCCTTCCCAAATTGTCTTCCATCATGACGAAATGTTGGAATCCCTATAGGACTTACTTCAGAAAGATAATCTGTACAAAACTCAATTGCTTCTTCTGCAATGTATCTTTCAACAATGGATGCTTCAGGCCTTGATGGGTTTTTAACATATCCTTTCAAGATTTTCATATAACGCTCAATTGGATACATCCACCTTAGATACACAGGGCCACATAACTTAATCTCTCTAACAATATGAACAATTAAATGCACCATTATGTCAAAAAATGAAGGGGGAAAAACATCTCCAATTTGCATAATATCAACACGACTTCAGACTTTTAGGTTATCCAAAGTCCGAAGGTCGAGTACTTTATTACAAACGAGCATTAAAGAAAAACACAATTGCGTTATAACATGTCTAACCTTCTTTGGCAAAATGTCCAGAATAGCAACTGGTAAAAGATGTTGCATTAATACATGACAGTCATGGGACTTTAATCCAACTAACTTCAAGTCTTTCATTGACACTAGCCGTTTAATATTCGAGCAAAAACCACGAGGCACTTTGATACCTTTAAGACATTCACGGAGGCTTTTTTTCTCCTTCTTAGACAAAGTATAACAAGTCTGGAGGCAAATAAGTCCGCTTACCACGTGATTGGGGACCTAATTCCTGTCTTATGTTCATATGAAGCATATCTAGCAGAGAGTTCAAGCCATCTTTCGTCTTTCCTTGAATATTGAGGAGGGTTCCAATAAGGCTGTCATAGACATTCTTTTCTACATGCATAACATCAATATTGTGCCTTACATCTAGACTAGACCAATAAGGAAGCTCAAAAAATATGGATTTTTTCTTCCATTTTTCCTTTTCATGGGAAAGCTGTTTGGGTCTTTCCAAACAAACAATGAATGTCTTTCACCTTCGAATACACTTCCTCTCCTGTTTTAGGGTTAGGAGCAATTTGACTCTCTTGAAAGCCATTATAAGCCTTCTTCAACCTCCGATATGGATGATTAAGCTGGTAGAAATCTTCTATGTCCTAGGTACACTTGTCTTCTTCCCATGTTTCGAGTTGATGATAACACGTTTCTTCCATACAAATAGGGCATGCATTATGTCCTTTGACACTGTATCCACTTAGATTTCCATAAGCGGGAAGTCATTTATCGTACAAAAAAGCAAAGCTTGCAATTTAAAGTATTCATTACGATATGCATCAAATACCTCAACACCCTCTTCCCAAAGAAGTTTTAAGTCTTCAATCAAAGGTCGTAAATAAACATCAATGTCATTTCCTGGTTGTTTGGGGCCGGAAATCATCATCGACAACATTACAAACTTGCGTTTCATGCACAATCGAGGAGACAAGTTGTAAATTACTAACAAAACAGGCCATGAACTATGTATACTACTTAAATTGCCATAAGGATTCATCCCATCTGTAGCAAGTGCTAGTCTAAGGTTTCTCCCCTCTTGACCAAATTCTGGAAATATGTCATCAATTTTTTTCCATTGCGAGAGAATCAGTTGGATGTCGTATCTTCCCATCACAGTGTCTTTCATCTACATGCCACGTTAAGCTCTTTGCATCTTTGGCATTAGCAAATAGCCGCTTAAACCTTGGAATTATTGGAAGATACCACACTACTTTGACAGGGGTTCCTGATGAAATTGTCTTATCACAATTATCTTCTCCATCCTTGACTTTAAACAGTGATGTACCACAAACAGGACAATTATGCAAACTTCCAAACTCCTTCCTGTACAAGATGCAATCATTACGGCATGCATGTATCTTCTTATACTCCATACCCATCGACAGATTACTTTCTTTGCTTCATAAGTACGGCTTGGAAGTGTATTCCCTTCCGGAAGCATTTCCATTAATAATTGTAGCAACTCTGTAAAACTTTTATCCGTCCACCCACTTTTGGCCTTTAAGTTAAATAATTTTAACACTGCTGACAACAGTGTGAACTTAGAACATCCTATATACAGAGGCTTCTTACTATCTTCGCATAGTTCTTCGAATACATATCCTTTTTCAAATGGCTCTTCACCGATATCACGTATCAAATCCTCTAGTCGATCATTGGTTTCTTTCTGGATTTCAGTTGTCTCCGAAGCCATTGGGAAATCTACTACTTCCCCATGCCAAATCCACTTAGTGTAACTCTTGCAAAATCCATCACAAAGGAGATGCTCTCTTATATCCTTCACACTTAGTTGTCTTAAATTTAAGCACTTCACACAAGGACAATAAAAGAGACCTCTATTGTTACCCACATTTCTCTCGTGCAAACTCTAAGAACTCTTCAACCCCTAATTCATATTCTTCTTCTATACGTTTGGCATTTATCTAACTCCGATCCATATCTATAACTACATGACGTCTTTGCTTAGTGTGAAAATGGAATTACCTCTATTTAGAGGCAACAAACTTAAACAACTCAAACTATAATCCAAACTGAAATAGTACTGGAACAACAGTAAAACTCCAGGAACAAAACAAACAACACAAAGAACAAACCTAAATCAACAACATAAGAAACAAACCCAAATGAAAAACAAGAGAACCAAATATAATTAATACCCCAAAGCCCTACACCCCAGCGTGGAAACCCATAGCCTTAACTCTTCCGCTAAGAGACTCGGACCAGAGCGACATCAACCAACCCAACAGGGCTTGGATAACACCAATCTCAACCTCACGAGAATAACCAAGTCAAAATCACATATTCAAGTCAAACTAAACGGAAATAATAATACAAAACCCAGAATAAACATGTCTACATACATTAAACCCAGGCAGAATCAGTCCACGACCAAACAAAACAATCCAGAATCAAGGAAAATGCATAAAGGTAATTGACAAAACAAGGATGAGAAGCCAATAGGATAGACCCACGGACCTGGTCCGAATCACCTCTGGTTCGCGACGAGATCGAAGGTGCGCAGGTGCAATGAGGAGGAGCTCCTAGAGGGTTTCAGAGAGGTGAAGACGAGGGTGGCGCATCGCAGTTCTTGGTGCGCGTCGCAGTTCCTGGTGCGCGTCGCAGTTCTTGGTGCACGACAAGGGTGGTTTTCGCTTGGGGATTCGATTGGGGAAACGGAGGTTAGGGATTCGATTGGGGGAAGGAGATGGGAGAGACAGTGGTTTTCGCTACTGCGATAGGGGCAAGGAGACGGTGGTTTTCGCTACTGCGAGAATGAATTTGGTAATGGCTAGGAGCAAGGGAAGAATTCCGGAGGGAGTCGAGTCCGTAATTGGGTCCGGGAGTCGAGTTTGTAAGGGCAAGAGTGGAGTCTAGGGCTTACTTGTCTAAAATTTTTATTATAATTTTTTTAAGACTTTCCACATCGGTTCATGGGGGAACCGATGTAGAAAGTAAAATGGTATATCGAGATGACCGATCAGAATGGCTTTATGATCGATCGAAGCCGGATGATCGATCAGAATGAGATTATGACCGATCAGAATTGTTTTAAATCAGAGTAGATAGCACTTTCCACATCGGTTCATGGGGGAACCGATGTAGAAAGTGCAGGTCAACTACTCGCTCAGCGACAATAAGATCGCTCGAGCGACGCCACCTCCACAAAATTGGCCTTCTCGGGTGGTTTTTCGCTTGAGCGACACTGGTCTCGCTCGAGCGACGCCACCTCCACAAAATTGGCCTTCTCGGGTGGTTTTTCGCTTGAGCGACACTGTCTCGCTCGAGCAACGCCACCTGCACAAAATTATTGGCCTTCTCGGGTGGTTTTTCGCTTGAGCGACACTTTCTCGCTCGAGCGACGCCACCTGCACAAAATTATTGGCCTTCTCAGGTGGTTTTTCGCTTGAGCGACACTTTCTCGCTCGAGCGACATCCACATTTTTTTGTTATGATCGATCAGAATGAGTTTATGACCGATCAGAATTATTTTAAATCAGAGTAGAAAGCACTTTCCACATCGGTTCATGGTGGAACCGATGTAGAAAGTACTTTCTACATCGGTTCCCATCTGAACCGATGTGGAAAGGCTTTAAAAAAATTTCTACATCGGTTCTTTAACAACCGATGTAAAAAGTCCGATGTTAAAAGTGTTTTTTGTACTAGTGGTTATTTTTTGCCGTGAATGAGTATTTTTACGAGAGTGAAATGCAGGAACAACTTTACTACCGGTAAATAGAGGCTGCAATGCAAGGAAGCGTGCGAGTGTTTCGTCACTGATGACCATATACATTCGTCTACGTATGTTTACTTGTGTTAATCAATTAATCAATCTCCATTATCATCGGATCTTTATCATCAATTGATTTTGGAGGGCTAAATAATATATTATTAATAAATAATAAATATAAAATAATATATTATAAATAAATAATAAATAAATATAAAAAGAAGAAAGAAGATGAAAGAGTAAAAGGATAAAATTGTAAATATATATTTAAATATATTAAATGATCATTAAGTTTGAGGGAGACAAAGTTATAGAGTACATAGGAGTTATAAAATTGAGGAGGGGGCTGAGAAGATAGAATTGTAAATATACAAGTAAATATATTAAAGGTTTATTAAGTTTGAGGAGACAAAAATCATAAATTAAATGGGAGTTATAAAACTCTAGAGGGGCCACGGCCCCCTCAGCTCCCAACAAGATCCGGATTATCACGTTATCTCATTCACTCTATCACATTTGTCTAAAAAGTTAAGGATTGACCATGGATGGGTACCATTCCCTTGTGTTGGAAAATCACTTTTTTTAGATGCCTTTATTGTCACGTTATATTTGCTTCCCGAAAAGCTTTTCCTTTCCCACTTCAAGCATATTTTTCTATCTCTCTAGATGGACATATAAGCACGTTCAACTTCTGTAGCTTTTATTCCTTTTGTTAAAGGTTTATATAATAATATTCATTTCATTTCTTTTACCTTTTTATTTGTAAGCATGTTCCGCTCTTGTTACCTACAAGTGGTGCATTTGGGTGATGCTCGGGATATATTATAAATTCTTAATTAAAATTAAACATTATTTAAAGAATTTTAATTCCAATTTATTGAAAAATCATGTTATACAAGACTTTAAAAAAGAAAAGTCTAATAAATTTGAGAGAAATATTTTCTATCTATTTCTAGCTAGCTAAATGACTTAAATATATGCAATATTGTATGTGATATCATTATCAAATTAGATTCAACAAATCTGGTACAAGTTCTCGTAATTTATTACAATAAATTAAAATATTGAATAAATAGAATTAATTCTAATTAATTAATAAATATTACAATAGGCACAAATTTGCACAATTTGTCGATCACAGTTTTGTTTGCAATATATGTGATACCCCATCAAGTTGGTGTTTGAAAATCTAAGTGTGAATCTAAGTCTCACATTAACTAAGAATGAAAAAGTTGAATAATATATAAGGAAGAAAGATCTATAACCTAATGTCTCATTGGTGTTATGTCTCTCTAATGAATCCCCCATCGAAAGACCCATTAGTTGGTACATAAATAATTTGAATTTCCAACTTGTCATGTAAGAAAGAAAATTGTGCACTCATTACAACTTGACTATGACCAAGATAATGATTTTGTTCCATTGGTATAGACATAACATAGCGACTTTGCTAAGTAGTCCAGTTTCACTAATTATGTTTAAAGTAGAGATGACAAAATGGGTCGAGTCGGTCCCATTTTGGCTTACCCCATCAAAGGGTGTATTAGCGGGCTAGTCCGTTAATAATTTTTTTATATAAAGATTTTTATATTTTTAAAAAATATATATATATCTTTAGTTATATGAATAATTTTTAAATTTTTATTTATTAATTAATATTTTTATTACATGATTTGAAAAAATTATTATATTTATATGTCAAAATAACTAATTATAATTAATAATTTAAATTTAATTAATTTTTATAATTTAAATTATAATATTATAATATATTTAGATATCTTAATAACATAACAAAAAATATAATATTTTTAATTATAATAATTTTTATTTTAATATATAAATATTGTTTTAAAGCGGGTCGATAAGTCGGTCCGCCTCGTCCCACCAAATTGGCGAGGTTGGACGAGGCAGGTCGAACAGGCGAGCTTCGCTAAAACCACTAACCTGCCCCCCGCACTTTTTAGGTAAGTGGCAACTGACCTACCAAGCCTAGCCCATTTTACCATTCCTAGCTTAAAATATATTTTCTTTTACATAAAAAGATATCAACGGGTGATTTAGCCACTTCTATCTGTAACATCCTGATTCTCAATACCCCTGGTTTGTTAAATTTTGACAAAATCTTTGTCAAAATTTTAATAATTAAATTATTAGGAATTGGGTAAAGGAACAGTAGAGTTTTATGTTTGTTAGATTATTTGTGATTTTCTAGAATTTTTCTGGAATTTTTAGAAAATACTTAAAATTGATCCGTTTTGCGGGCAACTGGACGCCTGATAGTAGTTATATGATTTAATGTTGAAATTTTAAAGAGTATGGACTTAACAATTTTAATTGTCACATTTAGAAATTATTATTTTCTTGTATGTATTGAGTGTGGGTACATTAAAAGTTTATTATGTGTATAAGTTGACAAGAAATATATGATGGTTGATATGGTTTGGAGTGATATTGGAGTCCTAGGGGTAAGGGTTCAAATCCTGGTTGGAATAAAATAAAGATAAATTTTTTTTGTAATGTAATCCGCTGGGCGCATAAGAAATGTGCTGAGCGGATTATGTCTTTTAATTGATTAAAACAGAGAGTTTTTGGATCCGCTGGGCGCATCAGAAATGCGCTGAGCGGATTATGTTTGAAATCTCTATTACATGCGGCCTATAATCCGCTGGGCGCATCAGAAATGCGCTGAGCGGATTATTAGGTGAAAAATTTGAGTTTTAAAAGAAGAGTGTTGTTCTGCGAGTCTTTCTCGTAGGTTCATCGTTTCTCTCTTTCTCTCAAAATTTTCCTTACCTTCAAGCTTGATTTTGAAGGAAAAATCTTTATTTTCTTGAGAAGCTCCAAGAGGTAAGTTGGTTTATCTTAATCTCCTCTACATTTCTACCATTTTATTTTTCAAAACGATGTATTTTCTATTTTTTCTCCTCACTTGAATGAGCTTGAATGGGAGTAGGAAGAGTGTTATTATAGGTTTTACACCTAGGATACTACAATAATGTTTAAAATTGAGGATTAGAAGTGGTTAAGCTAAAAAACTTTAAGAGTCCTAATTCGTAGGTACTGTTCATTGAATTTTTGGGACTTGTGTGAACAGAATTAGGAATTGGTATCTTCATGAAAGTTGTAGCTCTTTAAGTTTTAGAAATTTAGAAACTGATTTCACATTAAATGGATATTTGTAGCTTAGGTTATGCCCATTTTACTATCAAGTGTTCTAGCTGTGACGTTAAGAGGTAGCCCTGTTTCAACAGCCTAGGTTTTTGAATTACTGGGATTGATACGTATGAAATTAGGACTTGATTCCTTCATAAAAGTTGTAGGAAATTATATCCCCCGAAATTTAGAAATTTGTTTCATGCCAATAGCTTATGTTTAGCATGAGTTATAGTCAAATTACCAAGGCATGTTCAGAGTGTTATTGTAATTGAGCCCAGTTGGAAATAACCACTGAAAACTGAAAACTGCATTTATTCTATAGGTTATTTGAATTTATTTCCTTCATCAATATTGTAGGTAATTAAGTTATTGAAAATTTGGCTCAAATATCATGCCAAAACAGTTTATATAACTCTAGAAAATTTCGAAATACTGAACCTTGTCCATGGTTGTTATTAGGATTCTTTCTACTCTAAGTGTATACAAAATAGGATAATTTTCTAAGTTAATTGTAAGCTGAATGTGAGCTTAAAATATTATTAAAAATGGATTAGCAATACAAAGTGAATTTAAATTCTCATGAGATAGAATCATAGAAATATAAGATTATAACTAGCATTTCATTACGTATATAGATTTTGCTGAAACACAACATCAAGCTTTGAAAGGAATAAGTATGAACGTATCAGGTAAGGGGTGGGCTATATAGTAAGGATTACATCATAAACTTGTTTGACCTTATTTGTTGAATTTGTCTAAATTTATGATTGAAAATTTTGATTTCATTATATGCTTGGTTGTGAAAGTGATCATGAATTGTTTACGTGTATGATGGTGTAAAATACATGCTTGGTACTTTATTATGATATGTATTGTCTTTGAGTGAGCATTTATATGCATGGTGGTTTTTCATGAGAAAATTCATTGAAAATTAAATTGAAAGAATTGGATGATGGGTTGTGAACCCTTTTTGAACTGTATTGGAAGTTTTCTGCTTGTAACAGGTGATTTGAAATTTTTGGGAAGTCCGTATTACAGGGGAAACTCTGTCAAAATTTTTGGAAAAATGTGAATTTCTAAGAAAAACCACTTAGGGACTCATACACTACTCATTTGAAAATGGTGATTTGTGAAATCTGGGGAATCAGAGATTATGGACTCTGAGAATACGATAGGGAGGCCCTGAGGGAGGACTTGAGGATAGGAAGGGTAGTGGTTGGAGGCCCCAAAAGACCCAGGCTCGCTACCTGTTGTCGGGGATCCCACTGTACAAACTCTCCTGTACCTGACTGTGCTCTTACCGTATATCAATGGTCAGTGAGCTACTGGGTTTATATTTGAGCATGGGTCTCAACAATCCCGTGGGTGGATTTTCCATGCCTAGTAGTGTCAACTCCTGGCTACCCCAGTACTGATTTGAGAAATGATTCGGGCCCACATGCATAAACATTTTAGAAAACATATTAGGATCATGCATCATTAACATCAATCATTTGAAATTTGATTGACTTGTGAATGTTTATGATGTTGATTTTAAAATGATGTATGAAATGTTGCTCACCCTCTTGTTTTTCTGTTTTCTTTATTTCCTTTGTGCTTGCGGTACTCGTTGGACCTGATCGGTCATTGTTTGAAGAGAGGGGAGATGGCACAGATTCCACACCCGATACTCATTAGCTGGGAGCCACAATGATGGCAACATGTATTGGGATAAACATACCCAAACTTTTATAGATAGTCTTTTGTAGTATATAGACCTACATGGTACTGAGTAGTATTCACTGTTTTGTGTAGTTAGCTGCTCTGTAGGAAGTATCCCCAATGTTACCTTAATATTTTGGAGGACTGTACTAATATTTTATCTATATGTAATTATGAATGTTTACTTTTAGTACTTTTTAAAATGATGAAATGCAGGAATGTATTATTGAAAATTTATGTATATTAATATTATGTACAAGGGAAAAATTATTATCGGTTAAAAAAAAATTATGCTAAAAAAATTATTAATTCTTCTGATTGAGGGTTTATAAGGTAGGGTATTACACTATCCCCAACAAATATTTTTTATTCTTCCAAGTCTTTTAATTGAAAACATTTGCTCAAGTAATTTTTGAACTTATGGACAACTTCATAATTGTTTCCACATATGAATAGATCATCAACATAGACCAAGACATTAAGTTACATTAAAATCATAAAGAGATTACTTAAATTCGTATTGTTTAAAGGCATCGGCCAATATGGAAAACCATCATCTATGGGCTTGTTTTAAACTGTATAGGAAATTTTGAAGAAGATATACTTGATTTGAGGTATGAGAACAAAAACTCAAGAGCAGCTTTTAGTACACTTGAAGTGGAAGAACAATTGGATGAGCTTTTTAATTCAATTGTATTAATCATGTACTCTTGCAATCTCACAAATGAAACTTTGATATGTTTTTCCCATCTAATATGTTCATCATTTTTTACCTCATTTTGAAGAGAAAATTTATTCTCTAAATTCCCCCTCCTATTTGTCATCTCACCTTTAAAAGATAAAAAATCATTAATAACACAATTTTTAATATTGTCATCTTCAATATTAACATTAAAAGTCATCATAGCAGGAATAATCTTGTTATTAGTGGGCTATGCATAAAGAAATTCATTTTCAAAAAATTCAACATCTTAGATGGGATAATCTCTTGACACAAAATAATTTTCAGTCTCCATATTGTACAACTTTCCTCATTTCTTCCCATAAGGATAACTGACAAACACACATTTCTTACTATGACTAACAAACTTATCTTCTTCCTATCTTGATTATGAGCATAACATAAAGAACCAAATAACCTTAAGTGACTAATTGAAGGTGATTGTCCATATAATATTTCATACGAATTTTTTTCATCTAACAAAGGTGTTAAATTTCTTTTTATTAGATATCTTGATGGAAATATTCTTCCTCCTTCCACCAAGGATGACGCTGAAAGCCTCATACCTTGAGCACCCAAGTTGAACCAAGATTCTTTGTCAAGTTTCTAAAGAACCTTGGTACTAACTCCTCTACGAAAGGTTCCATTTTAGGAGTATAGGAGAAAGAAATTTCCAAAGACACTCGAAAAGTCAATTCGGGGTAAAAGCAAAATATGCAAGTTCTACGCACAAGTTTTCACTTCATTCCAATGTGATTCAAAAACCTACACAAGGGGTCATATAGTTGTTCCCCTCTCATTCACTCACTCAACTAAGGAATGTGAGACTAATTTTTCCTTATACAAGTGATGCCCGAAGTTCATAACTTCAAGTCCCACCTAGACCACTTTTAATTACATTTATGAGTTTATATACCAAAAAACTCTCAAATGTTGCAACCAAGAGTTGAACCTTGGATCTCCTTGAGTGTTTGGAGTGCTTTGGCCGAATTTGAGAAGCTAAAATGATATATTCCCTTCTTGTTTCAGCCAAGACTTTGTTAGATCTTGTGCGCAGCGAAATGTTTGCGGTTTCGGACAAGACCAAAAACCAAGAGGGGGGTGGATTGGTTTAGTTATAAAAAATTAAGGTTTTAAAAATTTTCCCTAATTTCACCGATTAAAATACTTGTAATGTAAATAGAGAAAGGATGAGAAGATTACACAAGTGTTTTATACTGGTTCGGATCAAAAGACCCTATGTTCAGTTGCTAATCACTCTAAAAGAAGATTAATGCTATCACTATAATCACAGTTCAAACATATTACAAATACAAAGATAAAGATTAGAAAATACCTCTCTTGAGTCACACAAGAGATGAGCACCTCCTTTGAATCCACAAAGGATGAACAACAACTTTTCCTAAAGATGGCACAACACACAATCCACCAAGAGTCTCACTCAGTGATTCTTATCGCTTCAAGCCCACACTAGGTTTCAAAAGCCCCTTTTTCTTCCTTACAGAAAGTTCTCTAGCAATCACAGCTCTTAACATTTGTATGAAAAAGGTTTGTTATATTGCAGAGAGCCTTAGAGAAACTTAAGTAGAGAGAATAGGGTCTGGGAAATAAAGGTTTTCGAAACTTGAAGCATTGGTAAAAGATTTCTCAAAATTTGATCCAAATTTGAAATTCAAAACTCATAACAAATGTAGATAATCGATTATCTTAAGTGATAATCGATTATTACAGAACCATTTTCGCAGAGGAGTAAAACAGAACCATGATAATCGATTATCTGGCTTGATAATCGATTATTCCAGAACTTTCAAACTGGGATAATCGATTATCAACCAGATAATCGATTATTCCAGCAAGGTTTTTTAGAAAACAGGTTTCAAAGCATGATAATCGATTATCTTGAGTGATAATCAATTATTACAAAGTGGTTTTGATAAAAATGAACTTTCAGAGGATGAACTATGTGCTGACTATCTTGGACTCTAATTTTACAGACTCAAAAGTATAAAACAAAGTTATTACAAGTAAATACAAATGTTTATAAGTCTTCAAGACTTCATGTCCTTTGCTCTAGAATCATCATCAAAATCTTCAGGCATCATACTCATGTATAGTCAACAATCTCCCCCTTTTTTATGATGATCAAAATTTGCTTTAAAGCCCTTTGTAATAACCTGTTTTTACTATCACAACTAACAAACTATTAAATATACCAGGCAACATTAAAATTAATAAACATTTTAGGCTTTAAATATTTTCTCCCCCTATTTAGATCAGTATCAAAAAAGAAATGAAAGCTCCCCCTCAACATGTGCATAAAATGGAAAAATAAGCAACTCTCCCTCAATTGATGCAGACATAGAATTTTATTCAATAAATCAATATATTACAAACAAACAAGAATTTTGAAGAAATTAGAACTCTTCACTCTCATCACTATTAAATTGTCATCACTATTAAATTGTGCATCAAATTTATCTTCTTCTAAACTACATACACGATCGTCCACATCTGAAATTCATCTTAAGATTTCCTGATGCCCTTCTTGAGATATAGAAAAGAACTCTCGCATTCTTTGATTCATATCGAATAACATGTCTTCAATGGGAGGACGGGATATAGAGTGAGCAGCGGAGGACGTTGCAGTAGCAGGAACATCAGCAGCAGGCATATCCTCATCATCAAAATCTTGAGCAACGTCAGCCATATGAGGAGCATCATCTTTATGAACGTGAACTCCATTTACATTCACCATCTACAGCTGAGTAAACGTGTTGTCAAGCATTCTGTTATAATTTAGGGTCCTAGCCCGTTGTTTCCCTTCAACATTTACACCTTTGTATTCAAGAATCATGGAGATAAGAAGAGCGTATGGAGTCTTGAAGGTGGGGTGATTCTTCACTTTGAGCATTGTCAAATTGACAAGGCTAGGCCAATCAATTGGTTCGTTGTTCATGATAGCATGGATGATGCGAAGGTCAGCGATAGAACATTGAGCATGATTGGTGGCTCGAGGACATAGAATCCAGACAAGAAGATACAGTAACATACGTTCTTCTTTTTTCAGAGAACTGGCCAAAATTTGTCTGCCAATTTTCATGGCAGGATTGCGCAGGAAGGAACGATATGACAGAATGCGATTGAAATCCTCCAAATCAACAAGGACATTGACAACATCATCTCTAATAGGAAAATGAGCAATATTTTCCAAAATGTCATCATCAAGAATGATGGTGACCCCTTTTACTCTGGATGTGGCGATGTTGTCTCTAAATTTGAAACGGGAATAGAATACCCTGACCAAGTCAGGATAATATGTACCCTGCATTTCAATGAAGGGCAGAACTCCTTGTTGTTCAAGGAGATTGGGAAAGGTGAACCCCCTGTCAATGAAATTCTCCCCAATAAGAAACTTAGGAGATATAATACTCCTTTCCTTCCAAAAATTGAGAAATTTCTGTCTTCCTTCCTCATCAGAGATCCACCCTTCAATAGAATTTAGGCGTGGATGAGAAGTAGGAGCAGATCTTCTTCTAGTGGGAATCTTACGTCTAGAAAAGGAAACCAATTAGGAAGATTTTAATGTGGGAAAGACGAAGGATATAAGGCTTGGAGAAGAGCAAGAGCTTTAGAAGGACAAGAAAAGCT
This sequence comes from Sphenostylis stenocarpa, assembly GCA_963425845.1. Lineage (NCBI taxonomy): Eukaryota > Viridiplantae > Streptophyta > Magnoliopsida > Fabales > Fabaceae > Sphenostylis > Sphenostylis stenocarpa. Next base: position 41,508,490 of record OY731400.1, read on the forward strand.
TGAAATCTATGAAGAATGCTTTAAATTGAAGTTTGGAAGTGTTTAAATTCGATTTTGAGCCCTCCTATATGTAGGAAATGATTCCAACATCCATAAATGGCTAGTTTGACAAGAGTTAAAGCATAAAGAGTCATTACCAACGGCTAGATTATCTCTAACGACACCAAAGAATCGATTATCACCAGTGATAATCGATTCTTTCTTCATCCCTCCCCAGAAAATGCATGAATAATCGATTATCACTTGAGATAATCGATTATTACAGAGAGAAATTATTGATTTGGTTCAATGAATTATAGATAATCAATTATTGGTCCAAATAATCGATTATTACAGAAAAAATTTTCATTTAATCGTACATTTAAGCTACAATAATCGATTATTACCCAAGATAATTGATTATTCCAAAGAGATTGACAAACTTAACATATATTAGACACAGGATAATCGATTACCTCCCAAAATAATCGATTATTCCAGTACAAAATGGAAAGATTTTATAGTTAAGCAGAGTTTAGACTATTTTTAATATTCCTAAGTCTCTCCTAAGTTCATAAAATCTATCCTTGGGAAGAGGTTTGGTAAATATGTTTGCTAACTAATGCTTTATGTCTATATACTCAATTTTACAATTTCCTTTAGAAATGTCATCTCTTAAAAAATGATGCCTAATCTCAATGTGTTTGGTTCTAGAATGCATAACAGGATTCTTTGTGAGATTAATTGCACTTGTATTATCATACATTAAAGGAATGTCACTTAGAAAAATATTATAATCTTCTAGTTGTTGCTTCATCCATAAAATTTGAGAACAACAATTTCCAGCTGCAATATATTCAGCCTCAGTTGTGGATAAAGCAACACAGGCTTGTTTCTTATAATGCCATGAAACTAAGGATGATCCTAATAAATGACAAGTACCACTAGTGCTTTTTCTATCTACTTTACAACCTCCATAATCAGCATTAGAATAACCTAATAAACTAGGAGAAGCTTCAGATGGGTACCATAAACCAAATCCTGGAGTTCCTTTTAAATATTTTAATATTCCTTTTACTGCAGTTAGATGAGATTCTTTTGAACATGCTTGAAATCTAGCACACACACACATACATATTGCATGATATCAGGTCTACTTGCAGTTAGATTGATTTATTTCCAAACCTGATTTGTCCTTATCTAGATAGCAGGACGTTCCCATTGGAGTGTGTGCAACTTTTGCAGAATCTATTTAAAATTTCTTGAGAACCTCTTTGTAGTATTTGGTTTGTGACACAAAGGTGTCATCTTTAAGTTGCTTAATTTGAAGTCCAAGAAAGAAGGTTAATTCTCCCATCATTGACATTTCAAATTCACCCTGCATTATCTTAGCAAATCCTTCACACAAGGAATTATCAGTTGATCCAATGATAATATCATCAACATATACTTGAACTAACAAAATATGTTCTTTTACTTTCTTAATAAATAAAGTAGAATCAATTTATCCTCTACAAAAATCATTTGAAATTAGGAAATTACTTAACCTTTCATGCCATGACCTAGGAGCTTGTTTCAAACCATAAAGAACTTTCTTTAATTTAAAAATATGATCAGGATATTTAAAATCTTCAAATCTAGGGGGTTGTTCCACATATACTTCCTCTTTGATAAACCCATTTAAAAATGCACTTTTAACATCCATTTGATATAGTTTAAATTTCATCAATGAAGCATAAGCAAGAAATAGGTGTATAGCCTCTAACCTGGCAACAGGAGCATATGTTTCATCATAATCAATACCTTCCTCTTGACAGTATTCTTTGACAACAAGTCTGGCTTTGTTCTTTGTTATATTTCCATCTTCATCAAGTTTGTTTCTAAATACTCATTTCGTTCCAATAACTTGATGAGATTCTTTTCTTGGAATTAATTCCAAGACTTGATTTCTTGCAAATTGATTGAGTTATTCTTGCATTGCAATGCACCATTGGTAATCTTTGAGTGTTTCCTCAACACTTTTGGGTTCAATATGTGAAACAAAAGCTACAGACATACAGAAATTTGTCATATTTCTAGTTCTTACCCCTTTTGAAATATCACCAATTATATTGTCCATTAAAAGTCCTCTTGGTGGTTGCCACTCTTTTGCCAATTCAATTGGTTGAGAAAACTCATTTTCATTCAAGTACATTTCTTCTAGAGCTTCTCTTATGTATTCATCATCACCTGCATATTCTTTATTTGACTCAAGAGGATTTCCCTCAAGGTCTACAATTTCATCAAAAATAACTTGTATAGATTCTTCAATATTCAAGGTTCTTCTATTGAATACTCTATATGTTTTGCTAGATAGTGAATAACCTAAGAAGATAGCCTCATCGGATTTTGAGTCAAAATTTCCTAAGTTATCTTTTCCATTATTTAAGACAAAGCATTTACAACCAAAATTTTTTAAATGTGAAACATTAGGCTTCCTTCCATTTAATAATTCATAAGGAGTTAATTTTATAATGGGCCAAATAAATCTAAGTGTAAAAGTTCTAAAGGTTTTGATGTGGAAATAACATTCTTAGATTTAAAAGATGATTTTATTTGTTTACCTTTTTAACATGCATCACATAATCTATCTTTAACAAATTTTAGCTTAGGCAAACCAATAACTAAGTCATTAGATATTAATTTGTTTAATTGATGCATATTTATATGAGTCCCTCTCTTATGCCATAATGGATTTTCTTCTTTAGCAACTAAGCATGTTATATTAGCATTAGATACACAATCCAAGTCAATCAAATAAATATTGTTATGCCTAATTGTCGTCACTGTCCGTTCCGACGTCTAGGAACATCTCGAACGTTTATGCGAGCGGTCGCGAAAAGATGGTTTAGACTCGCGTTTTTATGTTAAAATATGTTCATTGCTTCTGAGGTGCTCAACAATTGAATTATCCTCTAATAAAAGCAAGGTTTTCGAAAAAGGGGTTCTTATGGAGTCGCCACCAATGTTTTGACCATAAACATTGGAAAAGGATAAAAAGGCGTTGATTTTAATAAAAACCAAACTTGGCCATTATAACCAGAGTTGGGTAAGGGAGTTAGTTACGTGTGAGGAAGGTGTTAGCACCCCACAACGCCCCTTTCGGGTTCCCTATGACGGATTCATTCATTAAGTGAAGATTACGAGAAATTACGCTATTACCCTATTTTATTTATACAGTATTTAAAAATGGCTATCTACATGATTTTATTTTACATTGCATACAGAAAGCAATAAATAAAACAATAAAAGAGAAGAGAATTTGAAAAGAACCTCCGTAGCAAGCTTTGTATTGCAAATCTTTAACAGTGAGGATGCGTTTTGGCAATCCCCCGCTCTACAAAGACTCTCCTCCCCGAATATAGTATCGACTCGACTAAATTTTAAAGAAGAATCGAATGCTGGAATACAATTCCTTAACCGATTGTTACCTTTTTAAGGCAATCGGAGAGTTCATTCGAAGTAGGGAGAGAAGACAAGTACTTGGAGTTGTCTGGAGTGTGAAAAAGTGGCAAATGAGCCTCCTATTTATAGTTTTCGCAGCCTGGCAGCTTGGGACGACCGTCTGGAGCTTGGAAATCAGGGACGACCGTCTGGACTTTGGGACGGCTGTCTCGAGCCTCCAAATCAGTTGGGACGGCCGTCTGGAACTTGGGACGACCGTCTGGACTTCTGGGACGACCATCTCGACTGTTTTTGCCAGATTTTGTGTTCTGGGACCCCCAGGAAGCTTTCCTTTCTTTATTCGGACGTTGATTGATGCCAATAAACGTCCATTTGAAGCTTTATCTTCATATAGGAAGTCTCCTTTGCCTTTATTGAGAGGCCGGGCAAAATTAGGGGTCTACAATGGAAAAACGATTCAGAGTTAGATTCACAATCAGTAATAGGCACAAAGTCACGTTGGTGGCTTTAGAAAGTGTGAATTAGGGTGAGGACGAGCCCTCTATAATTTCATGGATCGGTTTGCCCAAATATCAAACACAATACCAAATCTACACCCCTAGGTGGTCCTACACGTGATACTAGTTGCTCTACACGTGATACCAGATTTTGTGTTCTGGGACCCCCGGGAAGCTTTCCTTTCTTTATTCGGACATTGATTGATGCCGATAAACGTCCATTGAAGCTTTATCTTCATATAGGAAGTCTTTTTGGCCTTTATCGAGATGCCAGACAAGCTTTATCTTCATATAGGAAGTCTCCTTTGCCTTTATTGATAGGCCGGGCAAAATTAGGGGTCTACACTAATACCTTTTAATGATATATTTTCATAATCCTTTAAATGAATGGTGCAAAACTTACTTTCAAAAATTACCTTAAATCCTTTATCACAAAATTGACTTATACTTAGGAGATTATGCTTTAGCCCATCAACAAGGAGCACATCCTTTATCTCCAAGGTATTTGCACCACCAATATTAGCCCATAGGTTACATATCCTTGTTCCTTTGCTTTGAAACTCATAAATTTTTTTTTTTCTCCAGTCATATGTCTTAAACACCCACTGTCAAGATACCACATAGACTTCTTGGATTTGGAAGTTTCCTACAAAAATAAGAACATAATAATCTTAGGTCCCTATAACTATTAGGTCCTTGGGGTTAGAGACAAGCAAATCATTTATCTATAGGAACCCAAACATATTTTCCCTTTGGAACACCAAAATGCTTAATTTTACACCTATTAGATGTATGTTCATGTTTCATACAATAGAAGCATGTATTAGATTTAATTCTTGAAAAAGATATAACTTTATTTTGAGAAGATTTAGATCCTTTTTCAACCCATACCCTTCAGGTTCTATTTTTAGGCTCTTTTAATGGAACATGACATCACTAGTGCAAAAAAGGCTTTTTATGTCGGTTAAAATGAGCTTTTTACGTCGGTTAAAGAGGCGACATAGATACAGGGGTCATAGAAAGTATGACTTTTTACGTCGGTTGATTTGAACCGACATAGAAAGTATGACTTTTTATGTCGGTTTATCACAACCGACATAGAAAGTAATGAGCTTTTTACGAAAATTGTCACTGATAGAATTCGAACCCAGTACATTAGAGTCTAGAATTAGACCAACCACTATACTAGTACAATTTTTATTTTTTTATTTATATTATATTTTTATTATACTTTATAATATATTATTTTATTATCTATTTAGGAGATTTGTCACTGGCAAGAATTTCTTTTTAAAGCCACCGCCCTATATAAGCTTTCTTTTTAAAGAATTTCTTGCCTTTTATGATCATCACTTTTCTTATTTGGACAATCAGATTTCACATGCCATGTTTCACCACAACCATAACATTTAAAACTTTAAGAAGAACTTTCTTTTACCTTTCCCTTACGTTTGAAAGGTTGCTTTCCTTTAGCTTTCATGAACTTTGTAAATTTTTTTATCATAAGGCTCAAGTTTTCATCGTCTTCACTATCAGAACTTTTTTCTTCCTTCTTTTTCTTGATTTTAGAAACTTCAGTTTTGAAAGCTAGGTTTCTCTTTTCATGTTGGCCTTCTTCATCGTTTAGCCTTCCAAGTTCAAGTTCATGCTCTCTCAACTTTCCAAAGAGAGTCGCCATAGTCATAGTGGCAAGATTTTGTGACTTCGTAATGGCAGTCACCTTTGGTTATCATTTCCTGTCCAAAGATTTAAGAATTTTCACATTTAATTCATTAGTGTCAAAAGTCTTACCAAGCCTTGTGAGATGGTTCACAATATGTGTGAAACACTTTTGGACGTCAAAAATTGATTCTCCCGTTTGCATTCTGAACATTTCATATTCTTATATCAAAGAATTTTTCCGTGCTCTTTTTACATCATCAGTTCCTTCATGGGTTACTCTTAGAATTTCCCACATCTCTTGAGCACTCTTGTAAACGGATATCCTGTAAAACTCATAAGGGTTAAAACATACGAAATTATATTCCTAGCCCTAACATCATATTGGGTTTTCCTATTTTCTTCAGTCGTCCATCTAGAAAATGGTTTTGGCTCTTCTACATCATTTACAATAACTTTGGGAATAAAAGGACCATTTACAATGGCATCCCATACACCCCTATCAGTAGACTCCAAAAATATTTGCATTCTTACTTTCTAAAAAGGATAATTTTTCCCCGAAAAAGTGGGGGTCTATTGATAGAAACACCCTCGGCAAAGGTTTGGTTTTGTCTGGCCATTTTTGAAATTTGAATGACTATCAAAGCAAGATTTGATACCACTTGTTAGATCTTGCGCGCAGCGGAATGTTTGCGGTTTTGGACAAGACCAAAAACCAAGAGGGGGGTCAATTAGTTTAGTTATAAAAAATTTAGGGATGGCAAAACGGGCCAGCCCGCCCCGCCCCGTCATGACGGGCTGTAGACCTTGGCCCGCCCCGCCAAGGGGTGGGTTGGCGGCTGGCGGGCTGGCCCGCCATAATTTAGAAAAAAATAATTTTTTTAATAAATTTAATAATAAGATTATTATTTGTTTGTCAATAATTCAATATATATATATATATATATATTATTTCAATTTAATAATATAAATCAATACATTATTTTAAGAAATTATAATTTAGAACAATAATAAAATTTACATAATAATAAATAATAACAAATATATATATATATATATATATATATATATATATAAATAACGTTAAACTTATAAAATTTATATTTTTTATATTGTAAAATTCAAATACCTATATCTTTTTTATTTGATAAAACTTCATATTATTCTTGGTTGAGTAATTCTTATATCTTTAATTCAAGTAATAAGGATAAATATAATCAATGCTTAGGATACATAAGGAGAACAGGAGAGAAGGTTATATTTCGGGAAGGAGAATATTTTACGTGAGAATGAAACTTTTTTAATTCTCTTTTTAAAATTTTTAACTTTATATATTATCTTTATAATTAATTTTATTACAATAAAAAATTATTTTTTTATTAATTAGGCGGGCGGGGCTGGCCCGTCCCATCCCGCGGGTTGGCCCGACGGGTTGGCGGGCTTGGCGGGGCGGGCCAAAGCGGGCTGGTGGGCTGAAAACACCAACCCGCCCCGCCATATTATGGCGGGCTGGCGGGCCAGCCCGCCGGGCCTAGCCCGTTTTGCCATCCCTAAAAAAATTAGGGTTTTTAAAATTTTTCCCAAATTTCACTGATTAAAATACTTGTAATGTAAATAGAGAAAGGATGAGAAGATTACACAAGTGTTTTATACTGGTTCAGATCAAAAGACCCTACGTCCAGTTGCTAATCACTCTAAAAGAGGATTAACGTTGTCACTATAATCACAGTTCAAACATATTACAAATACAAAGATAAAGATTAGAAAACACCTCTCTTGAGTCACACAAGAGATGAGCACCTCCTTTGAATCCACAAAGGATGAACAACAGTTTTTTCTAGAGACGACACAACACACAATCCACCAAGAGTCCCACTCAGTTATTCTTATCGCTTCAAGCCCACACTAGGTTTCAAAAGCCCCTTTTGCTTCCCTACAGAAAGTTCTCTAGCAATCACAACTCTTAACTTTTGTATGAAAAAGATTTGTTATATTGCAGAGAGCCTTAAAGAACTTAAATAGAGAGAATAGGGTCTGGGAAATAAAGGTTTTTGAAACTTGAAGCAATGGAAAAAGATTTCTCGACAATTGATCCAAATTTGAAATTCAAAACTCATAACAAACATAGATAATCGATTATCTTAAGTGATAATCGATTATTACAGAACCATTTTTGCAGAGGAGTAAAACAGAACCAGGATAATCGATTATCTGGCTTGATAATCGATTATTCCAGAACTTTCAAACTGGGATAATCGATTATTCTAGAACTTTCAAACTGGGATAATCGATTATCAACCCAGATAATCGATTATTCCAGCAAGGTTTTTTAGAATATAGGTTTCAAGCATGATAATCGATTATCCTGAGTGATAATCGATTATTACAAAGTGGTTTTGATAAAAATGAACTTTCAGAGGATGAACTATGTGCTGGCTATCTTGGACTCTAATTTTACAGACTCAAAAGTATAAAACAAAGTTATTACAAGTAAATACAAATGCTTATAAGTCTTCAAGACTTCAAGTCCTTTGCTCTAGAATCATCATCAAAATCTTCAGGCATCATACTCATGTATAGTCAACAGACTTGAACTTTAAGTGCAGCCCCTTCAAGTTTGGACCTTAATTAAAGCCTAGTGTGTTGAAGCTAGTGTAGTGAGACCCAATGTGTTATAGCCCAGATGTTCCTCCATCAGACCCTCCCTCTTGAGAAGGATCTGACCTCATATCCAAATCTTCCCTGTAAAAGAAAACAATTTATTTAAAAGTGAGAGATCTAATTAAGGTATTTATTAAAAGTGAGAGATTTAACCTAGGTATAATATAAGGGCTGAGACTCTCCTTGATCCAAACCCTTCTTCAACAAGTCACTTACTTAATTTTCTATCTCCATGGGTTCATTAAATATTCTATTCTCTAAAAGTGGAAGTTCATAAGGTACTTCTTTGGGAAATAGATCATTATTCTCAAAAAATTATGTTATACCCCATGTGGTAGAATATTAAATCTGTGACTTGTGACAGCAAGTGTCCTTTTTATGAGAGAAGAAAAAGAGGTTGTTGAAATTTTAGCGGAGAAATTTATTCTTGAAAGTTTTATTTTTTTTGTTGAACAACTCTTTTAGAGGGGACACAAAACCGCAAACCCTATTCCTTCTCAATTAAATTTTTAATTAAAAGATAATGTTTTTGTTTTAACTTTTTTTTTTCTCTCTTACAATTTTACTTTTGATTTTTTTTTATCCTCCCTCACTTGTTGAGGTGTGAGAAGACACAAAATTATTTTTCTATCATTGTGAAGGAAACTTATCTTGTTGGTATGGTCACTATGAATAGTTTGTCTATCATGTTGTCATGATCTACCAGTAGGATATGCCCATCATCCATAGGAACTACATTGCACAAAATATTTTCTTTGTAAGTTCTTAGGTATATCTACTTGTTTATTAACTACTATATCGTCATCTTCATTGAGCCATTGAAGTTTGTAAGGTTTTGGATGGGGTGTAGTAGTTATGACTAGTTTTTCCACCAACCTAGAACTACAACAATTACAACAAGAATCACTATTCACAATTTAAGAAAGTGTTTTTCAAAACTTCACATCTTGTGTGGAATAGGTTTTGCCATTGGGATTGTTCCAGCTCATGAGGTTGGCTTCCGAGAAGCCTTCTCACTACAAGTAATTCTCCTTCACAAGCGAGAATTTCTTCCTCAGAGTTTAAAACTTCCTCTTCACTTGGTGAAGAGTGAGCTTCATCTTCACTTACGATCTCTTGGTCTTTTAAAAGCATAACTTTTTTATTGGAACCGTTAGAAGCATAGTGCCCTCTTCCAAGACATCGAAAGCATTGAATGTCTCTAGTTCTAACCCCTTTTGAATGTTCTTTATTTTTATATTTTTCTTTTTCTCTTTCTCTTTCTCTTTCCTTTTCTTTTTCTTTATCCCTTCGTGACCGTTCATCCCTAGATGTGGAGGGGTAACCCTCCCTCTTAAAGTCTTCCTTAGGAATAGACGTGTTAAGATAGTCTCTCTTATGAGAATATTTTCTCTTCAGTTATTGTTCTACCCTTATACCAACTTGAACTAATTCGTTTAAATCATTATAAGGCAATAACTCAACTTTATCCCTAATTTGTAGGTTAAGGTCACTTTGGAACCTAGCAACTATCATTTGTGGTTCTTCCCTTATCCCAGCCCTCATCATTAATAACTCCATTTTTTATCTGTATTCCTCTATGGTCATATTTTTCTGTTGGAGTTATTGAAGCTTAATCATCAACTCCCTATCATAATAAGAGGGCACGTGTCTTTTCCTAAGGGCACTTCAGAGTTCATTCCAATACCTAACTTGGGGTTCGTTGTGAATTTTCCTCTCTCATACTAGGGAAGTACACCAATACATTACATTCCCTTGAAAACTAAGGGTTGCCATGGACACCCTTCTTTCCTCATTAACTTTGTGACACTCGAATAATTATTCTACCTTCATCTCCCAGTCTAGGTATTCTTCTACATTATCTTTTCTATGAAAGGGAGGAAGGTCTACCTTGGGTTCTCTGGGATGATCCACCCTAGTCCTATGTCTCCTACATGGTGAGGGTTGATAGTAATCATCATTGTCATGACTATTATAATCCTCCACATGTGAGTGAGGTGCCTCATGGTGTTCTTGTCTTCTCCTAGAACCCTCACTTCTATTTCTATTTTTGTTTTTATCATTTAAAATTTGGGCAAACATAGTCTTTATTTTCTTATCTCTTTTTTCAATTTTCTCTTATAAAGTTCTAAGTTTGTCCTTAACGAAAGAGTGTTCCCTAGATCTACAGTAGCTCCCACCCACACTAGAATGACTTGAAGGTGCATGAGAATGGTCACTCATTTTTGTTTAAGAAAGATTTTCACAATAATTTGAAAAATTGTTTTTCACAAAATGAAGTGACAAAGCTTTTCAAAAAAGAATTTTTTCAAGTGTGTGTGTGACGGACCCTAAGACCAAAGGAAGGTCAACTAGTCGTTTAAAGACTCACCTAGATTTTTGCCATGGAAAATTAAATTCTAATTACAAAAGTTTAACACAAAGTAAACTAGACGAACCTTAGAGTGAAAGTCCAAGTGACCCTTAATGAGCCTCTTGGGACACTTTCACAAGACTAAAACATGTACTATTACAATGTTTAAGGTGAGAGATATGATTGTACCAAAGACATTTTTCCAAGACACCAACAAAAGCAAAATTTACAACAAGAAATATAAAAATAACAAAATCCATGACAAAATTACAACAAAGGTTTTAGCAACAGGAATTTTTGTAGCAACACTTTTTGTGACGAAAATTTCGCTACAAGGCTTTCTTTGTGACAGAAATTGATGAATTTTTCTGCCACCACTTTAGGGTTCCTCACTTGGTCAAGTGTTCCACTCTTCTTGCACCCCAATTCTTGCTTCCCAAGCTTCCTTGAAGAACACCTTCTCCTTTCTTTTTAACAACACCTAAGAAACCTTGAAGAAGATGTGAGTTTCCAAGAAACAAGGAAAAATAAAATGATTATCTTGTTTCTTTGAGTGCTCAAGATGCAAGAATTAAAAATACAAGAAAAGGTCAAACAAGAAGTGAGATTCCAAGAAACAAGGAAAAATAAAATGGTTATCTTGTTTCTTTGAGTGCTCAAGATGCAAGAATTAAAAATACAAGAAAAGGTCAAACAAGAATTGGACACAATCAAGTTATTAGAATTATTATTTGACAAACTTAAGAAATTCAAAAGAAACAAGCAAGAAATTTGGCAAATTTTAAAAGAAGGCACTCAAAAGAATCCTAAGAATGAATCTAGAATGGATTACAAAAATAAAATACTCATGTTGAATCACTTATAAGCCCAATTTAAGCTTATCCAAATTACACACTCCCTTAGCCTCTTTTAATACATACACATTTCAATTCCACTTTTGTTTTTAAGGAGTGTGGGACTTATGTAAGAATTGCAAACATATTTTCAACTTTCTTTTCTTTTAGTCTTGGCTTTTCCAATTCAAGTTCTTTGTATTTTCAATTTCACAATTTCAATTGTTCTTATGAGACTTAAGCCTTTTTCAAATCAAATTTAAACTCAAAATCTTAATTCACACAAGTCCAAACATATCACGCATGGCATATTAATTAACACTTGATTCAACTTTCAAAACTTTTAAGAAAACTTAAACTAACATAGCTTGTACAAGGATTTTATGATTTAGAACTTTGTTAATGATCTAATAGCAAAAGAATACCAAAAAACAAAAGCCATACAAACGCATCATTGGTTCGGTTCCTAGCATATAAACTTAATTTTATTATTTTTCTCAACAATAATTTCTATTTTCTAACATATGTGGGACAACATCTATGGAATTATGACATATAAGGACTAAACATGACATTTAATACAACATGGAAGATTATAAAATTGAAAGCTAAGTAAGAAAAACCTATGGCTACTCATACAACATATTAAGAAATTCCTGAACATACAATTGTTTCAAGAAAAAACTAAACAATGAATTAATTAAAAAAAACAATTAAAAGCTATATGACCAATGACATATAACTCAATTCAAGGACTCAAACAATGGCATACAAGACAAAAAATCAAAGACAAGAAGAAGGAACGATGAAAGTACTTATCTCTTGAAGACCTCCATGCCTAGCTCTGATACCAAATTGATGGAAATATTCTCCCTCCTTCCACCAGGGAGACGCCAAAAGCCTCACACCTTGAGCACCCAAGGTGAACCAAAATTCTTTCCCATGTTTCTAAAGAACCTTGGTACTAATTCCTTCAAGGAAGGTTCCTTGTTACAAGAATAGGAAAAATATATCTCCAAAGACACTTGAAAAGTCAATTAGGGATACAAGCAAAATATGCAAGTTCCACACACAAGTTTTGACTTCATTACAATGTGATTCAAAAAGCTACACAAGGGGTCATATATATAATTGTTCCCCTCTCATTCACTCACTCACCTAAGGAATGTGGGACTAATTTTGTCTTATACAAGTGATGCCCGAAGTTCCTAGCTTCAAGTCCTTAAGGCATTAGGTTGTGGGTCATACTTCCTTGCATTGCTCAACTTTCTCATTCTTACTCAATGTGAGACTTAGAATCGCACTTGGATTACTCAACTATCTCCCCTTCAAGTGTGAATTCCTCCACATTGATACATCCCCCTCAAACTCATCAGTAGCCCTTTCATGTACCATATTTCACTCTAATGGGACACTTACCTGACTCAATCTATCAGGAAGACTTTCAATACAACTTGTTGGGTCTTTCAACGGGGGACTCACGTGGGAGAAACACACCAATGAGACCTGAGTCAACCCACATAAGGATTGACACCACTTTCAACCCAAAACCTTAAGGCATTGTGTTATGGTCATACTTCCTTATAGGTTGCTCAACTTTCTCATTCTTGCACAATGTGGGACTTAGAATCACACTTGGATTACCTAACAATCTCTCCCTCAAGTGTGTGTTGAAAATGCAAGGATATGGTGACTAAAGATTTTGATGATGATTCAAGATCAAAGGACTTCAAGATTAGAAAACTTATATATATTTTAAATTGCTTGTAATATCTCTATTTTGTCATTTTGAGTCTGTAAAAATAGTGTCCATGATAGTTAACACTTAGTTTGTCCACAAAAACTTCATTCTTATCAAGGTCGCACTGGAATAAACAGTTATCACTCAGGATAATCGATTATCCTGGATAAAATTTAAGTTTTCTGAAAATGGCTCTGGAATAATCGATTATCTCTGAGGATAATCGATTATCTATGGTTGTTAAGGATTTAAATTCGAAATTGGCTCTGGAATAATCGATTATCACTCAGGATAATCGATTATCCTGGACAAATTTGATTTTCTTATATTGGCTCTATGATAATCGATTATCTGTGTCAATTATGAATTTGAATTTCGAATTTCAGACGTAATTTTTGAAAATCCTAAAATCAAAAACCCTAAAACTCTATTTAAAGGACTCTCATGCTCTCAAAATAATGACAAATCTTTTTTATACTCAGAAAGTTAAGAGTTGTGATTGATGAGAGAACTTTGAGTAGGGAAGAAAAAGGGGCTTTGAAAACCTAATGTGGCCTAGAAGCGATAAGAATCATTGAATGGGTTTCTCAATGGATTGAGTGTTATGCCATCTCTAGGAAAGTTGTCTTCATCCTTTGTGACTTCAAAGAAGGTGTTCATCTCTTGTGTGAATCAAGAGAGGTGTTTTCTAATTCTTACTATTTGTAATTTGTTTATTTGAGAACCCATATTTTAGTGACTGAGTTAATCCTCTTTTAGAGTGATTAACAACTAGACATTGGGTCTTTTGATCCGAACTAGAATAAATTACTTGTGTAATCTTCTTCCCTTATCTCTTTACTTTTCAAGTACTCTATTATATTATCTTTTAATCAGTATAATCTTGTGAAAATTTTCAAAAGGGAAAGTTTTTATAAGAAACTAATTCACCCCCCTCTTGGTTTTTGTCTTAACGCAAACATTCCGTTGCGCGATACCAACTAGTGGTAACAGAGCTTGCTTTGATAGTTTTTCAAATTTTTGAAAATTGCCAGATAAAACCAAACTTTTGCTGAGGGTGCCTGTATTAATAGACCCCCCCCCACTTTTTGCTGGTCAAAATTATCCTTTCAGGAAAGTTAGGATGCAAATATTTTTAGAGTCTGTTGGCAGGGGTGTTCGGGAAGTTGTTGTAAATGGTCCTTTTATTCCTGAAATGATTGTAAATGAAGTAGAGGAACCAAAACCCTTTTCTCGATTGACTGCTGAGGAAAATAGAAAGGCCCAATATAATGTTAGGGCTAGAAACATTATTTCATCTGATTTGACCCTTGATGAGTTTTACAGGATATTTGTATGTAAAAGTGCTCAGGAGATGTGGGAAATACTAAGAGTGACTCATGAAGGAACCGATGATGTGAAAAGAGAAAAAAAATCTCTTTGATTCAAGAATATGAAATGTTTCGAATGCAATAAGGAGAAACGATTTTTGATGTCCAAAAGCGTTTCACACACACATTGTCAACCATCTCTCTGGGCTTGGTAAGAATTTTGATACTGACAAATTAAATGTTAAAATTCTAAAATCATTGGACAGGAAATTGTAACCTAAGGTGACTGTTATTACGGAGTCACAAAATCTTGCAACTATGACAATGGCAGCTCTGTTTGGAAAATTGAGAGAGCACGGGCTTGAACTACGAAGGTTAAATGATGAGGAAGTCCAAAATAACAAGAGAAACTTAGCTTTTAAAACTGAGGTCTCAAGAAGCAAGAATAAGAAGGAAGAAGAAGATACTGAAAATGAAGAAGATGAGAACTTAAGTCTCATGATCAAGAAGTTCACTAAGTTCATGAAAGCAAAAGGAAAGTAACCTTTCAAAAGCAAGAGGAAAGAAAAAGAAGGATCTTCATCATTCTTCGAATGTTATGGATGTGGTGAAACAGGGCATGTGAAAGTAGACTGTCCCAACAACAAAAGAGGTGATGATTCAAAAGGAAGAAAATCCTTTAAAAAGAAAGCTTACATTGTGTGGGAGGATAGTGACTCTAGTTCAGAGTCAAGTGATTCTGATGTTGAAGCAAACCTTTGCTTGATGGCTAATAACAGATACTCTTCCGACTGTGAGGTAAGTGATTCTGACTGTTCTTCTAGTGAAAATGAAAATGATTATGATTAATTACATAATGCATATCAAGAACTATTTACTGCTTTTAAACATTTGAAATTTGAACATAAAACATTGAAAAAGAGTTTGAATAAATAAGAAAAGGAAGTAGAATCTTTAAAAATGAAAATTGTGTCTTTAAAAGAAAAAGAAGATGAACAAATTGCATGTGATTCATGTAAGAGTTATGAATTTGACATTTGCATACTTGAGCATTTTCTAATGCTACGAAAAATATGTGTGATTGTAAAAAGGATGAAAATCAAAATTTTGTGAAAACTAAACTTAATAGTCATGTTCCTTTGAAGAGAACTAAAATCAAAGAACCCGCAGAGAATGGATTGTGAAAGGAACTGTACCTCCTCAAAATAGAGTTGAATATTTTTCAAAAATAAAATCCCCAAATGCATATTTTTATTGTATGAAATAGGGACATACTTCTAATAAATGTAGAATTAAGCATTTTGGTGTTTCTAAAGGAAAATATATTTGGATACCTATAGTTAAATAATTTGATTGTCTCTAGCCCCAAGGACCCAAAAGTTATGGGGACCTAAGATCTTTGTGTTCTTATTTTGTAGGCAATTTCCAAATCCAAGAAGTCTATATGGTACCTTGACAGTGGATGTTCAAGACACATGACTGGTGATAAAAAGAAATTTGTAAGTTTCAATAAGAAAGAACAAGGATATGTAACTTATAGAGACAACAATAAAGGCAAAATCCTTGGAACCGGAAACATTGGTGGTGGAAATACTTTGGAGATAAAGGATGTGCTCCTTGTTGATGGATTAAAGCATAATCTTCTTAGTATAAGTCAACTTTGTGATAAAGGACTTAAGGTAATTTTTGAAAACAATTATTGCACCATACATCTTAAGGATTCTAAAGAAATTGCATTAAAAGGTATTAGGCATAACAATATTTATTTGATTGATTTAGATTGTGCATCTGATGTTGATATAACATGCTTGGTTGTTAAAAAAGAAAACCCTTGGTTGTGGCATAAAAGAGCAGTCCATATTCATATGCATTAATTAAACAAATTAATCTCTAGAGACTTAGTTGTTGGTTTGCCTAAGTTAAAATTTGAAAAAGATAAATTATGTGATGCATGTCAAAAAGGTAAGCAAGTAAAATCATCTTTTAAAACTAAGAACATAGTTTCAACTTCAAAGCCTTTAGAACTTTTACATTTAGATCTTTTTGGACCATCTTGAATTAAAAGCTTTAGAGAAAATTTTTATGCTCTTGTGATTGTTGATGCTACTCTAGATTTACTTGGACATTTTTCTTAACTTTGAAAAGTGAAGCCTTTAAGGTTTTTAGAAAGTTTGCAAAACAAATTCAAAATGAAAAAGAGTTAGAATTAAAGTGTTAAGAAGTGATCATGGTAGAGAATTTCAAAATGAATCTTTTGAAAATTTTTGTTAAGAAAATGATATTTTACATAATTTTTCTACACCTAGAACGCCCCAACAAAATGGTGTAGTAGAGAGGAAAAAAATATCCTTAGAGGAACTAGCTAGAACTATGTTGAATGAATCCAAAGTTCCTAAATACTTTTGGGCAGATGTTGTAAGTACTGTATGTTATGTTTTAAACAGAATGCTCATTAGACCTATCTTGAAAATCACTCCTTATGAGCTATTTAAAGGGAGAAAACCAAATGTAGCTCATTTTAAAATCTTTGGTTGTAAATGTTTTGTGTTAAATAATGGTAAAGATAACCTAGGTAAATTTGATTCCAAAGCTGATAAGGCTATTTTCTTAGGTTATTCTCTTACTAGCAAAGCATATGGAGTATTTAATAGAAGAACATTAAATATAGAAGAATCTATGCATGTTACTTTGATGAAATTGTAGACCTTGAGAAAAATCCTCTTGAGTCAGGAAAAGAAAATGCAGATGATGAAGAGTACCTCAAGAAACATTAGAATAAATGTACTTAAATGAAAATGAATCATCTCAACCATCCGAGTTAGCAAAAGCATGGCAATCACCAAGAGGACTATCACTTCACAACATAATTGGTGATATTTAAAAAGGGGTAAGTACTAGAAATATGTATAATTTTTGTATGACTGTAGCTTTTGTCTCACAGATAAAACCCAAGAATGTTGAGGAAGCCCTCAAGGATGATCAATGGTGTATTGCAATACAAGAAAAATTAAATCAGTTTGAAAGAAATCAAGTTTGGGAATTGATTTCAAGAGAAGAATATCATCAAGTAATTGGAACTAAATGGGTGTTTAGGAACAAGGTTGATGAAGATGGAAACATAGATAAAAATAAAGCTAGACTTGTGGCAAAAGGGTACTGTAAAGAGGAAGGTATAGATTATGATGAGACTTATGCTCTTGTTGCCAGGTTAGAGATTATACGCCTACTTCTTGCTTATGCTTCAATGATGAAATTTAAACTATATCAAATGGATGTCAAAAGTGCTTTTCTAAATGGTTTTATTAAAGAAGATGTATATGTGCAACAACCTCCGAGTTTTGAAGATTTCAAATACCCTGATCATATTTTTAAATTGAAAAAGGCACTCTATGGATTAAAACAAGCTCCTAGATCATGGTATGAAAGGTTAAACATTTTCTATTAGCAAATGATTTTTGTAGAGGAAAAATTGACTCAACTTTGTTTATTAAGAAAGTAGGTGAATATATTCTGTTAGTTCAAGTATATTTTGATGATATTATTTTTGGATCTACTGATAAATCTCTATGTGAAGGATTTGCAAGTATTATGCAAAATGAATTTGAAATGTCCATGATGGGGGAATTAACCTTCTTCCTTGGACTTTAAATTAAACAATT
Source organism: Sphenostylis stenocarpa (assembly GCA_963425845.1). Taxonomy (NCBI): domain Eukaryota; kingdom Viridiplantae; phylum Streptophyta; class Magnoliopsida; order Fabales; family Fabaceae; genus Sphenostylis; species Sphenostylis stenocarpa. Next base: position 41,526,626 of record OY731400.1, read on the forward strand.
AAAAGATGGCACCTTTGTGTCTCAAAAAAAATACTATAAAGAGATTCTCAAGAAGTTTGGAATGGATACTACAAAAGAAGCTAACACCAATGGGAACATCCTGCTATCTGGATAAGGACAAATCAGGTTTGGAAATAAATCAATCTATGTATAAAGGTATGATTGGTTCTTTATTATACTTGACTATAAGTAGGCCTGATAACATGCAATTTGTATGTGTGTGTGCTAGATTCCAAGCTTGTCCAAAAGAATCTCACTTAATTGCAGTAAAAAGAATATTAAAATATCTTAAAGGAACCACAGGTTTTGGGTTATGGTATCCTTTTGGAGTTTCACCTAGTTTAATAGGTTTTTCTGATGCTGATTATGGGGGTTGTAAGATAGATAGAAAAGGTACTAGTGGAACTTGTCATCTACTAGGATTTTCCTTAGTATCTTGACACTCTAAGAAACAAGTCTGTGTTGCTTTATCTACAACTGAGGCTAAATATATAGTGGTTGGAAATTGTTGTACTCAAATCCTTTGGATGAAGCAACAATTAGAAGATTATGATATGTTACTTAATGACATTCCTTTGAAGTGTGATAATACGAGTGCGATTAGTCTTACTAAAAATCCTATCATGCACTCCAGAACTAAGCATATTGAGATTAGGCACCATTTCATAAGAGATCATATTAGTAAGGAAAATTGTAAAATTGAATACATTGATACAAAACATCAATTAGCGGATATATTTACAAAAGCTTTTCCTAAAGATAGATTCTATGAACTTAGGAGAGATTTAGGAATACTCAAAATATCCTAACTTCTGCAAAAATTGTAAAATCCTTAAATTTTGTTATGGAATAATCGATTATCCAAGGCAATAATCGATTATTCTGTGTCTCATACATTTTCACATTTGCAAACCTCTCTAGAATAATTGATTATCAAGGGCAATAATTGATTATTCCATGTCATACATCCTGACATTTGCAAAACTCTCTGGAATAATCAATTATTTCAAATTTTTTTTTTTTGATCGGCAATCAATTATTTCAAATGATAATCGATCATCCATGCATTCTGAAAAAATTTCTGAGCAGCTGATGAACAAATAATCGATTATCACAAGTTGATAATCGATTTTCTCACGCCATTTAAAAAAAAACTAGTCGTTGGCAACGGATCTCTTTGCCTTGATTCTTGTGTTTATAGTCGTTTATAGTCGTTTGAAGTGTTTTCTACTTATATAGGGACTCAGAAACTCATTCACTCACATCTTACCACTCTTCCAAGTGTTTTGCATTGATCTCAAGCTCCATTCCTGTCTCTCTTAAGTTCTTGCCTCTCCATTTTCTCTTCAAATTCCAATCCTTTCTAAATTTCTCTCAAATGATTGAATCTTCCAAAAGAAAGATTCCCACCAGGAGAAGATCTGCTCGTGCTTCTCAACCCCGTCCTAATTTCATTGAAGGATGGATCTCTGATGATGATAGGAAACAATAATTTCTTACATTTTGGAAAGAAAAAAGTATAATTACTCCAAAATTCTTAAAAGGATTTCAGTTCCTCAATCGGGGATTCCACTTCCCCACTTTTCTTGAACAACAAGGTCCTTATCCTTCGTTGAGATGGAAGGGGAACAAAGGAGTGAATCTTAAAGGGGAACAAAGGTTCCGCACGTTGAAATTCCAACCAAATGCTTGATGGTAAACTATCTCAATTGCAAATGGTCAACATTGATGGAACTTATTTTCATAAGGATGATGCGCCAAATGTCACTGTTGTTGCTGATTCTGACAATGATGAAATGCTTGTTGTCGATGCTCCTGTCAAAGAGATTTCATCTGGTGCCCATACTGAAGTCCACCCCTCCCTTGAAGATATGGTTTTTAACATGAACCAACAGATGCAGGGTTTTTTCACCATCTCAGAAAATAGACATCAAGAGATTGTGAGTCTCATTTCGTATGTGGATTCATGAGTATCTTCTTTTGAATACAAATTTGATGTAGAATTTGACTATGATTCTCAAAGTGATGAATTGTAGAACTACTGTATCATAGATTTAGCTATTTTTCTCTTTCTTTCTATATTGTGTATTATTTTTCTATCTTGAATAAATACCCACAAATTGAATTCTTAAGGGGAGTCAATTATTTTCAAGCATTAATTGAGGGGGAGCTTCTACTTATGTTTACTTGCTTGTCTTTTTGTTTATGATAAAAAATGGGGATAATATTTTTAAAACCTGGTATGTTAAATATTTTTTTCTATGATAGTTATAATAGAAAATAGGTTATTACAAAGAGGCCTTAAAGCAAATTTTGATCATCATAAAAAAGGGGGAGATTGTTGAAAATGCAAGGATATGGTGACTAAAGATTTTGATGATGATTCAAGATCAAAGGACTTCAAGATTAGAAGACTTATATACATTTGAAATTGCTTGTAATATCTCTGTTTTGCCATTTTGAGTCTGTAAAAATAGTGTCCATGATAGTCAGCACTTAGTCTATCCACAAAAACTTCATTCTTATCAAGCTCACACTGGAATAATCAATTATCACTCAGGATAATCGATTATCCTAAATAAACTTTAAGTTTTTTGAAAGTGGCTGTGGAATAATCGATTATCTCTGAGGATAATCGATTATCTATGGTTGTTAAGGATTTAAATTCGAAATTGACTCTGGAATAATCAATTATCACTCAGGATAATCGATTATCCTGGACAAAATTGATTTTCTTATATTAGCTCTGTGATAATCGATTATCACTAATGATAATCGATTATCTGTGTCAATTATGAATTTGAATTTCAAATTTCAAACCTAATTTTTGAAAACCCTAAAATCGGAAACCCTAAAACTCTATTTAAAGGACTCTCATACTCTCAAAATAATGACAAACCTTTTTCATACTCAGAAAGTTAAGAGTTATGATTGCTGAGAGAACTTTGAGTAGGGAAGAAAAATGGGCTTTGAAAACCTAGTGTGGGCTAGAAGCAATAAGAATCATTGAGTGGGTTTCTCATTGGATTGAGTGTTGTGTTGTCTCTAGGAAAGTTATCTTCATCTTTTGTGGCTTCAAAGGAGGTGTTCATCTCTTGTGTGACTCAAGAGAGGTGTTTTCTAATCTTTACTATTTGTAATCGGTTTATTTGAGAACCATTATTTTAGTGACTGAGTTAATCCTCTTTTAGAGTGATTAACAACTGGACGTAGGGTTTTTTGATCTGAACCAGTATAAATTACTTGTGTAATCTTCTTCCCTTATCTCTTTTTTTTTCAAGTACTCTATTATATTATCTTTTAATCGGTAAAATCTTGTGAAAATTTTTAAAAGGGAAAATTTTTATAAGAAACCAATTCACCCCCCTCTTGGTTTTTGTCTTAACGCAAACATTCCACTGCGTGATACCAACAATTTGAATTCCTTCACATTAGTACATCCCCTTGAGCTCACTAGTGGTCCTTCCATGTACCTTTGTTCACCTTAACGGGACATGCTTACCTGACCTACTCTGTCAGGAAAACTTTCGATACAAAGACCACTCTTGCTGATCAACCTTCGTCTCTGATACCACTTGTTGGGTCTTTCAACAGGGATTCATAGGGGAGAAACACAACCAATGAGACATGAACCTTACCCACATAAGGATTGACACCACTCTCAACTAAAAACCTTAAGGAATTAGGTTATGGGTCATACTTTCTTATATTTCTCAACTTTCTCATTTTTACTCAATGTGGGACTTAGAATCATACTTGAATTACCCAACAATCGATCAACCTTCTGCTCTGATGCCACTTGTTGGGGGTCCTTTTGATGGGGGATTCACATGGAATAAACATAACCAATGAGACATGAGTTCAACCCACATAAGGATTGACATCACTCTCAACTCAAAACCTTAAGACATTAGGTTATGGGTCATACTTCCTTGTATTTCTCAACTTTCTCATTCTTACTCAATGTGAGACTTAGAATCACACTTGGATTACCTAAAAATCTCCCCCTCAAGTGTGAATTCCTCCACATTGTTAATCCTCCTCAAACTCATCAGTAGCCCTTCCATGTATTGTTGTTCACTCTAACGGGACATGCTTACCTGATCCACTCTGTCAAGAAGACTTTCAATACAACTTGTTGGGTCTTTCGAGGTGGATTCATGTTGAAACATACAAGGATATGAATGTTGAACATACATGGTTATGAAGCTTGTAGATTTTGATGATGATTCAAGAACAAAGGACTTAAAGATTTGAAGACTTGTAATATTATCTAATAACTCTGTTTTTATGATTTTTGAGTCTGTAATATTAGAGTCTAAGATAGCCAGCACATAGTATACTCTTTAAAGGTTCTAAAAACTCATTTTTATCAAAAACATACTGGATTAATCGATTAAATGGCAGGATAATCGATTATTACAAAGAGAAAAACCATTTTCTGTATCAGCTCTCTGGAATAATCGATTAAAGCCCCTGTTAATCGATTAACAAGGCTATTAATCGATTAATTGCTCCGATAATCGATTAAACTGCATTGATTTGGGTTCCAGGTGAATTTGGCTCTGTAATAATCGATTAACACTCAAGATAATCGATTATTTCAGTCAGATATGTGTTTTGAATTTCAAAATTGGACCAAGTTTCGAAAACCCTATTCCCAATTCACCAGGTTTTGAAAATCCCCAATTCCCAAACCCTAATCCATCTACTTAAGGTTCTCTAAGGCTCTCTGCAAAATGAACAACCTTTTTCAAACAAAAGTTAAGAGTTGTGACTGCCAGAGAACTGTTTGTTGGAGGAAAAAGGGGCTTTTGAAACCTAGTGTGGGCTAGAAGCGATAAGAATCACTAAGTGGGTTTTCTTGGTGGATTGTGTGTTGTGCCGTCTCTAGGGAAAACTGTTCTTCATCACTTGTGTGACTCAAGAGAGGTGTATTCTTTACCTTATCTTCTTATTTGTAATCTGATTGTATAACCGTGATTATAGTGACAGCGTTAATCCTCTGTTTGAGTGATTAGCAACAGGATGTAGGGTCTTTTGATCCGAACCAGTATAAATCATCTGTGTAATACTCTATCCTTGCTCTATTTACTTTACACAGCAATTTAATCGGGAAAATTTGGGAAAATTTTTAAAACCCTAATTTTTGTTAAGAAACCAATTCAAACCCCCCTCTTGGTTTTTGTCCGGTAACGCAATCATTCTGTTGCGCGATTCTAACAAGTGGTATCAAAGCTTGCTTTGATAGTCATTCAATTTTCGAAAATGGCCGGACAAAATCAAACGTTTGCCGAGGGTGCTTCTATCAATAGACCCCCACTTTTTGCGGGGCAAAAATATCCTTTCTGGAAAGTTAGAATGCAAATATTTTTAGAGTTTGTTGATAGAGGTGTTTGGGACGCAATTTTAAATGGTCCTTTTGTTCCTAAAATTTCTGAAAATGGAGTAGAAGTTTCAAAACCATTTTCTAGATGGACGGCTGAGGAAAATAGAAAAGCCCAATATGATGTTAGGGCTAGAAATATAATTTCATCTGCGTTAACCCTTGATGAGTTGTACAGGATCTCCGTTTGTAAAAGTGCTCAAGAGATGTGGGAAATGTTAAGAGTGACCCACAAAGGTACCGATGACGTCAAGAGAGCACAGAAAAATTCACTAATCCAAGAATATGAGATGTTCCGAATGCAACAAGGAGAGATGATCTTTGATGTTCAAAAGCATTTCACACACATTGTGAACCATCTCACCAGGTTAGGTAAAATTTTTTATGTTGATGAATTAAATGTAAAAATTTTGAAATCTTTGGATAGGAAATGACAACCTAAGGTGACGGCCATCACCGAGTCACAAAACCTTGCCACAATGTCTACAGCGGTGCTCTTTGGAATGTTGAGAGAGCACGAACTTGAACTCGGAAGGCTAAATGATGAAGAAGGTCAACTCCAAAAGAGGAACCTAGCCTTCAAAACTGAAATTTCCAAAAGTAAGAGTAAAAAGGAAGAAGAAGACTCAAAGAATGAAGAAGAACAATTGAGTCTTATGATAAAGAAATTTACCAAGTTCATGAAAGCCAAAGGAAAGCAACCCTTCAAAGGTAAGGGAAAGGTAAGAGAAAATACTTTTTTAAATATTAAATATTATGGTTGTGGTGAAACAGGACATGTAAAAACCGAATGTCCAAACAAGAAGAATGAAGATAACAAAGGCAAGAAATTCTTCAAGAAGAAAGCCTACATCCCTTGGGACAATAGTGATTTGAGTTCGGAGTCAAGTGATTCGGAAATAGAAGTTAACATTTGCTTGATGGCAAAAGATAATATATCTTCCGACTTTGAAGTTAGTGATTCCGACTCATCCTCAAGTGATGATGAAAATAACTTTGATGAATTACAAAATGCATATGAAGAATTATTTAATGCTTTTAAGGACTTGAAAAATGAATACAAAGCTGTGAAAAAGAGTTTGAATAGATCCAAAAAGGAGGTGGAGTCCTTAAAAATGAAAATTGTATGTTTAGAGGAAAAGGAAACCTCAGAAACGAAAATTGTATGTTTAGAAGAAAAAGATAATAAGAATATAGCATGTGCATCATGTAAAGAGTATGAATATGATATTGATATACTTAATCATTTGCTTGATAAACCTGAGAAGGAAATAAGTGATAATAATAAGGATAAAGTTGTTATTGCTAAAAATAGAGAAAACCATCATGTTCCTTTGAAAAAGCCTAAAATTAAAAATAGAAGAATATGGGTTGAAAAAGGAACTAAAACGTCAATAGTTAGAAATGTATCAAATTCTAAAACTACATCTAAAACATGCTTTTATTGTATGAAACATGGTCATACCTCAAATAGATGTAAAATTAAGCATTTTTGTGTTCCTAAAGGAAAATACGCTTGGGTTCCTATTGTTAAATGACTTGTTTTTCTCTAACCCCAAGGACCCAAAAGTTATGGGGACCTAAGATTACTATGTTCTTATTTTGTAAGAAACTTCCAAATCTAAGAAGTCTATGTGGTATCTTGATAGTGGATGCTCAAAACATATGACCAGAGACAAAACGAAATTTGTAAGTTTCAAAGCTAAAGAACAAGGATATGTAACCTATGGGGACAACAACAAAGGAAAGATACTTGGAATTGGAAATATAGGTGGTGCAAACACTATGGAGATAAAGGATGTGCTTCTTGTTGATGGGCTAAAGCATAATCTCCTAAGTATAAGTCAACTTTGTGACAAAGGATTCAAGGTAATCTTTGAAAGTAAATTTTGTACCATACATTTGATAGATTCTGAAAATGTAGCATTGAAAGGCATTAGGCATAATAATATATATTTGATTGATTTGGATTGTATACATGATACTAGTATAACATGCTTAGTTGCTAAGGAAGAGAACCCATGGTTATGGCATAAGAGAGCGACTCATATAAATATGCATCAATTAAACAAATTAATATCAAAGGACTTAGTTGTTGGTTTGCCTAAGTTAATGTTTGAAAAAGATAGATTACGTGATGCATGTCAAAAAGGTAAACAAGTAAAATCATCCTTTAAATCAAAGAATGTTATTTCCACATCAAAACCTTTAGAACTATTACATTTAGATTTATTTGATCCTTCTAGGATAAAAAGTTTTGGTGAAAATTATTATGCTCTTGTGATTGTTGATGACTTTTCTAGATATACTTGGACATTTTCCTTAACATTGAAAAGTGAAGCTTTTAAGGTCTTTAGGAAGTTTGCAAAGCAAATTCAAAATGAAAAAGACTTAAGAATTAAAGTATTAAGAAGTGACCATGGTGGTGAGTTTCAAAATGAATGGTTTGAAAAGTATTGTGAGGAAAATGGAATTTTGCATAATTTTTCTGCACCTAGGACTCCCCAGCAAAATGGTGTAGTAGAAAGAAAAAATAGGTCACTAGAGGAACTTGCTAGAACAATGTTAAATGAATTAAATGGTCCTAAATATTTTTGGGCTGAAGCTGTAAGTACTGCATGTTATGTTTTGAATAGGATGCTTATTAGGCCAATTCTAAAATCAACTCCTTATGAATTGTTAAATGGTAGAAAGCCTAATGTTGCTCATTTGAAAATATTTGGATGTAAATGCTTTGTGTTAAATAATGGAAAGGACAACTTAGGAAAATTTGACTCAAAAGCCAATGAGGGCATTTTCTTAGGTTATTCACTAACTAGCAAAGCATATAGAGTGTTTAATAGAAGAACTTTAAATGTTGAAGAATCTGTACATGTTACTTTTGATGAAATTGTAGACCTTGGGGGAAATCCTCTTGAGTCAAATAAAGAACTTGCAGGTGATGATGAGTACATAAGAGAGGCTCTTGAAGAATTGTATTTGAATGAGAATGAGCCTTCTCAACCAACTGAATTAGCAAAAGAATGACAATCACCAAGAGGACTTTCAATGGACAATAATATTGGTGATATCTCAAAAGGGTAAGAACTAGAAATATGACAAATTTCTGTATGTCTGTAGCTTTTGTTTCACAGATAGAACCCAAAAGTGTTAAAGAAGCGCTTAAAGATGACCAATGGTGCATAGCAATGCAAGAAGAACTTAATCAATTTGAAAGGAATCAAGTTTGGGAATTAATTCCAAGAGAAGAATCACATCAAGTAATTGGAACAAAATGGGTATTTAGAAACAAACTTGATGAAGATGGAAATATAACAAAGAATAAAGCCAAACTTGTTCCCAAAGGTTACTGTCAAGAGGAAGGTATTGATTATGATGAAACTTATGCTCCTGTTCTCAGGTTAGAGGCTATACGCCTACTTCTTGCTTATGCATCATTGATGAAATTTAAGTTATATCAAATGGATGTTAAAAGTGCATTTTTGAATGGGTTTATCAAAGAAGAAGTATATGTGGAGCAACCCCCTGGATTTGAAGATTTTAATTATCTCAATCATATTTTTAAATTGAAGAAAGTTTTATATGGTTTGAAACAAGCTCCTAGGTCTTGGTATGAAAGATTAAGTAGTTTTCTAACTTCAAATGATTTTTCTAGAGGAAAAATTGATTCTACTTTGTTTATAAAGAAAGTAAAAGAACATATCTTATTAGTTCAAGTATATGTTGATGATATCATTTTTGGATCAACTGATAATTCCTTGTGTGTAGAATTTGCTAAGATAATGCAGGGAGATTTTGAAATGTCAATGATGGGAGAATTAACGTTCTTCCTTGGACTTCAAATCAAACAACTTAAACATGACATTTTTTTCTCTCAAACCAAATACTGCAAAGAGATTCTCAAGAAATTTGGAATGGACACTTCAAAGGAAGCTAACACACCCATGGGAACATCATGCTATTTAGACAAGGATGAATCAGGTTTGGAAATTAATCAATCTATGTATAGAGGTATGATAGGTTCACTATTATACTTAACTGCAAGTAGACCTGATATTATGCATTCTGTTTGTGTGTTTGCTAGATTTCAAGCATGTCCAAAAGAATCTCATTTAACTGCAGTAAAAAGAATTTTAAAATATTTAAAAGAAACTACAGGTTTTGGTTTATGGTATCCATCTGAAGTTTCTCCTAGTTTAATAGGTTATTCTGATGCTGATTATGGTGGATGTAAAATAAATAGAAAGAGTACTAGTGGAACATGTCATTTGTTAGGGTCATCATTAGTGTCTTGGCATTCTAAGAAACAAGCATGTGTTGCTTTATCCACTACTGAAGTTGAATATATTGCAGCTGGTAATTGTTGTGCTCAAATTTTATGGATGAAACAACAATTAGAAGACTATAGTATCTTTCTAAGTGATATTCCATTGATGTGTGATAATACAAGTGCAATAAATCTTACTAAGAATCCAGTAATGCACTCTAGAACTAAGCATATAGAGATTAAACATCACTTCTTAAGAGATCATATTAGTAAAGGAAATTGTAAAATCGAGTATGTTGATACAAAGCATCAATTAGCAGATATTTTTACTAAACCTCTTCCAAATGATAGATTCTATGAACTTAGAAGAGACTTAGGAATATTAGAAATAGCCTAAAAATCTGCTTAACTGATCAATCTTTGCATTTTGTACTGTATTGTTTTATTCAATAAGAACTCTATGTTTGCATTGCTTGTGGGGGAGTTGTTTATTTTTATTATGCATATATTGAGGGGGAACTTTCATTTTTTTTTTATCATAATCAAAATAGGGGGAGAAATTATCTAAAGCCTCTTTTGTTTCTTATATTTATTAAATTTAAATGTTGTCTGGTATGTTTAATGTTTTTGTTTAGCTATAACAGACATAACAGGTTATTACAAGAGCTTTAAAGGAAATTTTGATCATCATCAAAAAGGGGGAGTTTGTTGAAACATACAAGGATATGAATGTTGAACATACATGGTTATGAAGCTTGTAGATTTTGATGATGATTCAAGAACAAAGGACTTAAAGATTTGAAGACTTGTAATATTATGTAATAACTCTGTTTTTATAATTTTGAGTCTGTAATATTAGAGTCTAAGATAGTCAGCACATAGTCTACTCTTTAAAGGTTCTAAAAACTCATTTTTATCAAAAACATATTGGATTAAACGATTAAATGGCAGGATAATCGATCATTACAGAGAGAAAAACCATTTTTTGTATCAGCTCTCTGGAATAATCGATTAAAGCCCCTGTTAATCGATTAACAGGGCTATTAATCGATTAATTGCTCAGATAATCGATTAAACTGCATGGATTTGGGTTCCAGGTGAATTTGACTCTGTAATAATCGATTAACACTCAAGATAATCGATTAACACTCAAGATAATCGATTATTTCAGTCAGATATTTGTTTTGAATTTCAAAATTGGACCAAGTTTCGAAAACTATATTCCCAATTCACCAGGTTTCGAAAATTCCCAATTGGACCAAGTTTCGAAAATCATTCTTACACAATGTAAGAATTAGAATCACACTTGGATTACATAACATTTGTTCCACTATTGTCACATGCTTGTGTTTCTATTGATTTTTTGCTTTGGTTTTGTCTCTTCCTCCCCTCTTCTTTTTTCTGTGATTTTTCATCCTTCAATTTATAAAGAAAGTCTTACCTGTTGGTGACTGTAAAAAAAAAAAAATATTTACAAATGGTATTAATATTTTTAACAATTCATAATAAAACCATCTGTCTGTAAAGTTCTTTGAAATATGATTTCAATAACTTAGGATCGGTAAAGTTTATAACTTGAAAGTAAAAAATATGCTAAAGTAATGATTTTTTTTTTTAATGAATTTCATTTTATAAATGCAATTGATGTAAACTTATTACACAAAATTTTCAAAATCGAATCAGAGGACTAATTCAATGGATTTAATAAAAATAATCTGAAAATCAATTTATTACTTACAAATAATCAAATTTTAATTAAATAAATATAAATTCGATATAAAACTAATAAAAGTGAAAAAAATTCAATAAAAAGAAAAATCATAATTTTGTAAAAGATATTTTTTATAAATATATAATATATTTTATTTTATTTATTTTATCTATACTAACTTTAAATAATATTTATTCAATTATGCTTTTATTTTAATTTTATGATTATTAATCTTTTATAAGTTAAAATTAGTATATTAATATTTAAAAAATATTTAAAGATAAAGTCCTGCAAACATTTTTAGATGATGAAACATTCAGTTACGTGAAAAAATTACATACGCAGTTGACACGTGACTAAATTTAAACTTTTTTTTTTTCTATATCATACATTACAGCTGTCATAAAAATTAGACGAATCATTAATCAGATTAATTCAACCGTGAATTACATCATTTGATGTTAAAAAAGGTTTGAAACTTTTAAAGTGAAAAAGTTTTAATCCCATTTGCAGCTATAGATTATGCTAGTCCCACTATTTTACTCATATTCCAATCGAATTGTTACGATCCCAAAAATAGATATTAAATATGATAGCTAGGAAATATTTTTTTTCTAATAAACTTTTACTTTAGCTTCATATTTTTGTCAAAAAAAAAAAAATCTACCCTAAATTGCTTAACCACGTTTTCATATATGTTATTTATTTTACATTTTTTTTAGTATAACTTAATTCATTTCATATATAATCATGAAAATGACGTGTGTAATATGATTTCACGTGGCTATTTATGATATGTCCTTCTTTCTTTAATTTTAATTTAAATAAATCCCAAAAACTCTTTGCAACTACTCAAACCCAAATTATTGGATCACTTAATCATGATTACCGACTCAAATTCATTAAAGAAACTACTTTTAATTATTTTATTATTAATTATCTTTATGACTATTAGTTAATTATATCTCTCAGCTATTATTATCTTTGAATACTATATATCTTTGAATACTATATAAAGGGTTCTAACTAATATCAGTTCATTATTATCATTTGAATACTGTATAAGAATCTAATCAGGGAGTAAATCTCATCTCATAACTCATTCTCATATACATAAATAACTGATTGACCATCGGAGTATCTTTTGTAGGTGGGCCTCTAAGCTTTCCCAAATATCGTCTTCAAAGTTGGTTCGAAGATCAGCCAACTGACTTCATCTTCTTGTCTTGCTGACCATCTTCAGCTTGGTAAGAATATTTGGCGCCCACCATGGGGCTCGATAAAATGTCCCCCACGATCTTTTTCATCCTATGGTTCTAACCCGTAGCCAGACGGTGTCCAACCCCAACAACATGGATCCCTCAGTTGTCATTGACAGCCTTAAGAAGCACATGGACGAGTGTCAACAAAGAACTCAATAAGAGATAAAGAATTTGCAATAGCAGAACAATGCTAAGTTACTTCAGATCCAACAGAAGGCAGGGGAAGAGTTGGAGGCAGTTCAGAGACAACATCAAACAACTCAACAAAAGGCAGTCGACGAACTTTAAATCCAATAGAAGGCAGCAAAAGAATTGGAGGTAGTTTAGAGACAACATCAAGCAACTCAACAAAAGGCGATCGATGAAATGTAGTTGATCAAGAAACAACACCAGGCCGAGTTCAAGACACTACATAAAAAAATGAAAACACTACATCAACGACCACGAACTACTAGGTCGAATACACATAAGGAAGGAACCCCAACATCATGTCAACCACGTATCGAACAGTCCTTAACCTCGATCAACAAAACAGATCCAAAAGTTCGAGTTTAAGGGAGCGGACATTCCACCTAAACCAAGCGGCAGACCTCCACACTCTAGGAGGGTGGATCATTCAAGGGAGTAGGGAAGGCACAAACACACTAAGGAAGCCACACCTCGACTCCCGCCTTTGAAATAACCTACCATACAAGCTCCACCTCGAGCCCAACCTACACAAACCTAAAGAATCGAAATTCAAGAGGAGGACAATGACCACCCATTTGTCCTAAAAATCATACAAACACCTCTCTCACCTAATTGAAAATATTTAGCCATAGGAATGTACGATGAAATTCAAGAGAAGGACAGCGACCACCCATTTGTCCGATGAATAATGCAAATGTCTCTCCAAACTAATTAGAAATCTTTAGACATAGGAAAGTACGACGATGAAAGTGATAAAGATCTTATTGAATCATTTGATAAAACGAAGATCTTGTTGATTTGATAAAGTCAAATGAAGTCAAAGGCTATTCTGATTAAGTCAAGGTTACTTGGTTAAAAGTGTAGAAGTGATTAGTGAGTCTGCATCTATACATAGGTTTAATCATTCATATCTCTCTACTACATGAGGTTTCATCATTTATAAGATTTTGAAAATGTCTCTAAAGATGTTTAATCTGTTAAAAACCAAAGTAATCGGTTAAATGGTTTTTAAGAAATTGTTTTAACTGATATTATATGAGCTTTATCAGTTAAAATGTTCTTAACACTTACATAACAAGTTTTTAACTGATAGGTTTTCGAAATAATCGATTAAAACCTTTTAAAACATTCATTGGAACTGTTTTAATTGATATACCTTCGAATTAATTGATTGTTTTCATTAAAGGAGTTTTTGAAAACCTTCTGCCAGTGTTTTAACTGATATAGTTTCGAAATAATCGATTAAAATCACTTAAAATATTTTCGAAAGTGTTCTGGCAGTATTTTAATCAATACAAACTCGAAACAATCGATTAAAATAACTTGAAGTGTTTTGAAAGATGTTTTGTCAGTATTTTAATCAATGTAAAATTGAATTAATCGATTAAAATAATTTAAGGGAAATTCTGCTAACTGTTTTAATCGATTACAACTGGTTGTTATCAGTTAAAATCATTTAGAAAGTTTTATGAAAATATTTGACATAGTTTTAATCGATTAAATTGTGAATTAATCGATTAAAACAACTTAAGGGATTTTTTACAAAGTATTTTAATCGATTGAAACATTGTCGTATTAGTTAAAATAAATTTGGAAAATGATCAAGAACATTTTAACAGATTAAAAGAAGTTTTAACAGATTAATTCAAGACTTTTAACAAATTAAAAGATTGTTTTAACAAATTAATCAAACCAGCAGTTAGAAAAAATCTCTATATAAACATGATTGCTTCAGTCTTTTAAAATATACCTTTGAACAATCAATCAAGAAATCATAAGTGAAGTTTTTCAAGAAAGAAGCGTGCAAGTTTTGTGGTGTTTTTGAAAGTTCTTTCTTGAGGCATTTTGGTATCTTTTTGTGAAGAAACTCATATTGTAGGGATTGCATAATCCTGATTAGATTGTTCTAATTTCTTCTCTTTTGTTTTCTTTCATTCTTGTTATACTATAAGTGTCTGGAATTGTTAGGCACGGTTTCTGTGTCTGGAATTGTTAGGCACGGTTTCTGTGGCTGGAATTTGGCTGCAGGTTGGTTCAAGAACTGGAAGTTGGTTCTTGGTGAAGGTTTAGGAGCAAGAACTGGAATTTTGGTTCTTGTAGTAGATTGGGTGTGTGATTGGAATCTGTAATCTGTAAAACATTCAATCTAGTGGAACTCAGCTGGAAGTTGGCTGAGAACTGGACGTAGTTCTGGGATTGGGTGAACTAGTATAAATCTTGGTTGTATTTCTCTAAACCTTACTCTCTTTAATTCTGGTGCTGCCTTTATTTTAATTGTTTGTTTTGCTTGATTCAAGAATTGCTCAGAACTCTTAATCTTTGAAATAGATAATCTGTAAATTGCGAAAATCTTTCAAAGATCAATTCACCCCCCCCTCCTCTTGATCTTAGCCTCTTTTTCTAATAATTGGTATCAGAGCAAGGGTCTTGAAAAATACTCAAGACTTTCGGCCCAAATCTTTCATGGATGAAAATAAATTACCTTTTTCTGAGGGAGCTTCTATTAGTAGACCTCCACTGTTTTGTGGTACATATTATCCATTTTGGAAGATTAAGATGAAGATCTTTATTGAATCTATTGATAGAAATGTTTGGGATGTAATTGTTAATGGTCCATTAATTACATAAAAAGAATGGTCTAGCTTAAATGATGAAGAGAAAAGTAAAGTTCAAAGTGATTGTACTCGCTAAAAACATAATTACTTCGCACTAAACATGGATGAGTTTTTCGGGGTTTCTCAATGAAAATATGCCAAGGAAATGTGGGAAGTTCTTGAGGTTACTCATGACGGAACGACTGATGTAAAGAGAGCTAGAAAGCATACTCTCATAAGAGAATATGAGTTGTTTAAAATGCAAACTGGAGAAAATATTGCAGATGTGCAGAAACGCTTCACTCATATCATCAATCATCGAATGGGCTTAGGTAAAACTTTTGATAAAGAGGAATGAAATATTGGTGAATATAGAGTAAATAAGGTTTGAAATTAATCTCCCTTGTGTATAAATCACACATAGGGTAATCTATTTATAATAAAGAGGTACAACTAAAAGAGTAACCGAAAGTAAACAAAATAAATAAAAGATATTGTTTGATATTGTGGTTAACAATATCTAACAATATCTTAACAATATCAAACTATATCTAAACAATATCTAAACAATATCTAACACTCCCCCTCAAGCTGGAGCATACAAATCGTATGTGTCAAGCTTGTTACAAATATAATCAATTCTAGGGCCCCGTAAAGACTTTGTGAAAATATCTGCTAACTGATCACTTGAGTTAACAAAATCAGTCTTGATATCTCCAAACATAATCTTTTCTCGAATGAAATGACAGTCAATCTCAATGTGTTTGGTCCTCTCATAAAAGACAGGATTAGAACTAATATGAAGAGTAGTCTGATTATCACACACAAGTGTTATTTGAGTAACATCTCCAAATTCTAACTCTTTAAGCAATTGCTTGAGCCAAACAAGTTCACAGGCAGCTAAGGCCATAGCTCTATATTCTGCTTCTGCATTGGATCTTGCCACAACACTTTGTTTCTTACTTTTCCATGAGATCAAGTTACCACCAATGGAGACACAATATCCAAATGTAGATCTTCTATCCGAAGGAGATCTTGCCCAATCAGCATCTGAGTAGCAAACAACTCTTGTATGGTTATTAGAACCATATAACAATCATTTTCCAGGAGATCCTTTAATATACTTCAAGATACGAATGAATGCATTCCAATGATCTTCACATGGTGAATTAAGAAATTGACTTACCACACAGACTGCAAAGGAAATGTCAGGAGAAGTAACTGTAAGATAATTCAATTTTCCAACCAATCTTCTATACTGCTAAGGATCAGATATAGGCTCCCCCTGATTTGGTAGAAGTTTAGTATTGGGATCCATGGGTGTATCAACAGACTTTGAACTCATCAACCCAGTTTCTTCCAAAATATCTATGGCATACTTCTTCTGAGATATAACAATACCATCATTGGACTGTGCCACCTCAATACCAAAGAAATATCTAAGTTTGCCAAGATCTTTGGTCTGAAAATGGTGATAGAGATGTTGTTTCAACTGAGAGATGCCATGGTTGTCACTACCTGTAAGAACGATGTCATCAACATATACTATCAAGTAAACACATCCAGCACTCGAGTGTCGATAAAAGACAGAATGATCTGCTTCACACCGAGTCATACCAAATTGTTGACAACCTTGCTAAACTTTCCAAACCAAGCCCTAGGAGACTATTTTAGGAAATATAGGGATTTGCAAAGACAACATACCATCCTAGAAGACTCCCCCTGAGCAACAAACCCAGGAGGTTGCTCCATATATATTTCTTCTTGCAAATCACCATTGGGGAAAGCATTTTTAACATCCAATTGATAAAAAAGCCATTGTTGAAGAGCGGCCATGGCGATAAATAAACGAATAGAAGCCATCTTTGCCACAGGGGAAAAGGTATCTCCATAATCCAACCCAAAAATTTGAGTATAACCTTTGGCCACAAGACGAGTTTTGAGGCGATCAATAGTACCATGAGGTCCAACTTTGATAGCAAACACCCACCTGCAACCAACAACAGATTTCCCAGACGGTAACGAGACCAATTCCCAAGTTCCACTATTATGAAGAACACTTAGTTCATCTAACATGCCCTGACGCCAACCAGGATGGGCTAAAGCTTCACAAACAGTTTTTGGAATGGTCATAGAAGAAATAGAGGAAAGACATGTATAAAAAGGTAATGATAGTCAATGATAACTCAAAGCAATATAATGGAGAGAGGGATTACGTGTAGAACAAATACCTTTGCGAAGGGTAATGGGAAGGTCAGACTCATGTGTCAGATCCGGAGGAGACAAAGTAGTTGGCACTTGAGTGGAGTCGCATGGTGGTGGTTGTGATTGGTTTCACAACTATAAATCTGAAGAGGTAGTGGAGAAGAAGCTGACTGCGGAGGAACTAATGGTGAAGAAGACACAGTTAGAGGGTCACAAACAACAGGAATATTAAATGTACTAGGAGTGTTGACAAGATTGGATGGAGACAGAGGTAAAGATTGACTTTTAAAATAAAGAGACAACTCATCAAATGTGACATCTGCAGACACAAAATAACAGTTAAGAGAAGGAGAAAAACATTTGTATCCTTTTTGTGATCTTGTAAACCCTAAGAAAACACATTTATGTGATCTAGGAGAAAACTTGTCAAGACCAGAACTGAAATTATGAACAAAACATGTAGACCCGAAAACTCTTAGAGGTAAAGGATGAAGTGGTTCATGAGGGAATAAAATGGAATGAGGTATTTTATTATCTAAAATCGAAGAAGGCATGTGATTAATGAGATAACATGCAGTAAGAAGAGCATCACCCCAAAAATGTTGAGGAACCTCTCCATGAATGAAAAGATGCGAGTTATTTCAATAAGATATCTATTTTTACGTTCAGCTACACCATTTTGTTGCGGTGTATAAGCATAAGAAGTTTGATGCAAAATACTGTGAGAAGCCAGGAATTGTTTAAAAGAATGAGAAAGATATTCACGGTCATTATCACTATGCAAAACTCTAATAGAAACACTGAATTGAGTTTGAATTTCATTAAAAAAAGTTTGAAAGATATGAAATAATTCAGAACGATTTTTCATGAAAAATAACCAAGTGCATCTGGAATAATCATCAATGAAAATAACAAAGTATTGAAAACCTAAAGTAGATTTAACGCGGCTAGGTCCCCAAATGTCAGAGTGAACCACAGCAAAAGGGGACGAAGCACCACGTGTGAAATTACGAGGAAAGGAAGTACGACTATGCTTGCCTAATTGACATGACTCACACGCCAAACTAGATAAGTTGGACAAGGCAGGGACAAGTTTCTGTAACTTGGCAAGACTTGGATGACCTAATTGAACATGAAGAAGAGAGGGAGACTCCATAACTGTACTAACATGTGTAGAGGGACGAAGATAATAAAGACCATAAGACTCACATCCTGTGTCAATCACCTGTTTTGAACTCCGGTCCTGTAAACACACAGAATTGTTGGTAAAAGTAACAACATAATCAAGAGAACGAGTTAGACGACTGATGGACAACAGGTTAAAAGGAGACCCAGGGACATAAAGAACATTATCAATGGTTAAAGAAGGAAAAAGTTTAACCGTTCCAACACCATGAGATGATACTCTAGAGTCATCAGCCAGTGTAACAGAAGGTAAATTATTAGGAGAGGATAAAGAGGAGAACAAAGATTTGTTACCAGTAATATGATTAGTGGCTCCTGAATCAAATCCCAAGGACCAAGAGAAAAGGATTGGGTCAGACTAGCAAAATATGTATTTGTATGTGTGACAGATATAGTGGAACTAGAAGACTAATGATCCTTATACCATTTGAGAAATTTTTTAAACATAGCAGGCATGTCGGATGCAACAGAAGAAGGAGGATCCCCAGCAGATAAAGGTGGGGAAAGATTGGTCTGAACAACTACAGCAGATCGAGGAGGACGACCATGTAATGCATAACACTTGCTAATCTTGTGACCTAGCTTGCCACAATGTTCACACTTAGGACGCCCTTTTCCCTGTTTGCGAGGGCAAGTCCGGTCATCACGATGGGATGTCAATACAAAAGAATCATTAACAAAATTGGAAATAGTAGAAGAAGTGGAAGAAGTCATGAAGAGCGAGAGAACAAACCCTAAAACAATCCAAAGTAATCCAATTAACCCACGAAGCACAAATCCAAAATGAGAATAATAAAAATAAGTTCGTCAAGACTAAACGGCGCAGGAGACAACGAGACGACCAACTCCGATAATGGTGATCTCAACGGCACAGTTGTCACCTGACCGAGACAAGCAAAATCATATGTCACTGGTCAAAAAATGAAACTCCGACGAATTCTTCGGCAGCGGCGGATCCGGTGATTGCTCCAACAGCAACGGTGATAGCAACGTGAACCAGTACACCAGGTAAGTTCCCAGAAAAGAGAGGTGGGTCACTAATGGACACACTTAAATACCAAGTCTTTCCTTGCCAGAACTTTCCTAGACATGCACTTTCACACTACCAAATAAAATTCAGTACCAAAGATAATTCTTTTCTAATGTGGAAGATCAATTTACTAGCAGCGGTGGGACGACTCCAATAGTGAACAAAAGGCGGAAAAAAAATTTCAAGATAACCTTAAGCTCTAGATACCATGTTGAATATAGAGGAAATATGGTTTGAAATTAATCTCCCTTGTGTATAAATCACACATAGGTTAATCTATTTATAATAAAGAGGTACAACTAAAAGAGTAACTGAAAGTAAATAGAAAAAACAAAAGATATTGTTTGATATTGTGGTTAACAATATCTTAACAATATCAAACTATATCTAAACAATATCTAACAAATATAAAAGTTTTGAAATGTCTTGATAGGTCATGGTAGCCTAAGGTCACAGCAATATCAGAGTCAAAAGACTTATCCATCATGACAATAGCCTCCTTATTTGGCAAACTCAGAGAACATGAGATGGAAATTAAAAAATTCAATGAGCAAGAAATCTCTGAAAAGAAAGGTAGAAGCATAGCGCTCAAAGCTGAAGAAAAAGATCAAGAATCAGAAGAAGAAAGTGAAAATCTTGGACTGCTAGTAAAAAAGTAACAAGTTTCTCAAGAGAAAGATCCAAGATAAAGTAAAACACAAAAGGTATGAAAAGAAATCTTATTCTTTTAACTATAAGTGTTATGGTTGTGGTAAGCAGGGTCATGTAAGAATGGAGTGTCCAGAAAAGAATAAACACAATGACAAGAAAGAAGAAAAGATCAAAAGAAGAGCATATATAACATGGGATGACAATGATACCTCATCAATAGAAAATTCTGATGATGAAGAACCTAACTTGTGTCTAATGGCTAACCAAAATTATCAAACCAACAGTGTAAGTTCTAACTCTTCTTCTAATTTTGTGAATTATAACTCATTGCAAGAAGCATTTAATGAAATTCATGAAGAAACCAAGAAACTTAAAAGAGAAAATGATAGGCTAAAAGGCATGAACAATTGGATAGAAAATAGAATTGATTCTCTTGAATAGAAAATTCTTGAAGATGAAACTGATCTTGATTTCTTAAAATTAATCCATGATGATTCTGATTGCTTATGTAATAAACCATGCAATAATTGTCCAGATTTACAAAAGAAGATTGATTTTTTGTTACAAACTATTTCTAAATTTACACAAGGTCAAGCTAATCTTGATGTTCTTCTTGGGTCACAAAAACTTATTTTTGACAAATCTGGCATTGGATTTACATCTAGCAAGAAAACCAGAAAAACTGTTGGAAATAGGAAATCATACTCAGCATTTGTTATTAGATGCTTTTATTGTATGAAAAGAGGTCATTCTGTTAAATTTTGTTGAATCAAGAAGTATGTTATACCAAGAGGAAGAATGAAATGGATTCCCAAGAATTCATTTCAAATAACTTGATTGGACCCGATAATTATAAAAAGGGTACCATATATATGCTAAATCTATTTTCTAGGAACAAAATCTGGAAATTCTTTGGTACTTGATAAGAAAATATTGATTCTGGATTAATGGATTGTGTATTTTAATTGATATAAATCTGTTTTAATCGATTAATTTCACTTACAGAGAATACCAGAAAAGTTGTCTGTACAGTTTTAATCGATTATTCTACAAATTAATCGATTAAAATGTTCTCAAGATTTTAGTATAGTTTTATCCTTTCTGTTTTAATCGATTAAAAAGGATTTACATCAGTTAAAATCATTAAAGAGTTAAATTTAATCGATTCTTTTTCGGTTTAATCGATTAAAATTTTGTGATCATTTCATTAAACATATACGGTACAAGTTTAATCGATTCTTTTCTGTTTTAATCGATTATTACACTGTTATTATTTCAAACCTAATATTTTAGATCAAATTAATTGATTAAAGTGTTGGTTAATCAATTAATATGTTCTTAAAAACTATTTTAAATATGGTTAATTGAAGAATTTCTAGTAAATCAAGATGAGATTTTCAAGATTCATTGATAATCAAAATCTGTAAAAAGCATTTACTGTAGTGTTTGACTAAGTCAATGTTTATCCAAGAACACTTTAGCTTATGTACCCACTACCCAAAGCATGTGATTTTGCACTCAGTCAAGGGGACACGGCCAATTGAGACTGGAATATTGCAGGTCTGTCATTCGGACTTCAAAAATTTGGAATCTGAACTTCTATTCATCAAAGAAAAATCAAGTTTTGCATTTTTAGTTTCTCCTCTTCTTCTTCTTTCTCTTCTCTCACTCTCATATATTGTATCAATCAAACTACTTCTCAAATCTCTGCTACAATATGCTTAAAAGATCAAAATCAAGGAAGAAACATAAGGGGGAATCTTCCTCTGCTGTTGGCCACGCTGGGGGACACGTTGAAACATGGTTTAATGGAGACATTGACAAGATGAACAACTTCATTTCAAACATTAGCCAAAAGCAACTGGTGATTCCTAAATACATTAAGTTTTCTTGGTTAGATGAAGAAGGATTTACCTCACTAAGAAGAAAATTGAAAAGACAAAAGTTAAAGAATTTTCTGGAGCACACTGGTAACATCCAACCGAATCTTGTGAGGGTATTCTATGTCAATCTTACAGTCAGCAGCTCCACTTTAAGGTCTCAAGTCAAAGGTATAAATCTAGTGATCACTCCTGAGGTGTGGGAAGAAGTGGCTGGTATTCATGATGTTGGTGTCAAGGTATCCTGAGGTAACACTGCAGAGTTACCTGATTTTAACAAAATTCAATTTTTCTGCAGTTGTCTCAAAAATCAAAATGATTCTGTAAGAACTCTTAACGCTAGAAAAATGGAGCTTGAACCAAGAATTCTTGCCTTCATCATTGCATGGATGCTTACTCCAAGGGGGAGTAATCATGCTTTACTCAATGAGGGTGATTTAGCTCTTATGTACTGCATTGAAAATAATATCCGTGTAAACTGGATTTTTGTTATCAAGGATCACATGATAAAAGCAAAAAGATTGGTTGATTATAAACTGCCATATGCTATGCTAATTAATCAATTTTTTAGATACTTTGAAGTAGATCTTACAGGAGAATATGTGGAAACTCCAAAGGCCTCCAATAATATTGATGATTCCACTTTGTGGAAGATGGGATTTATCAAAATTGATGGAGAGTGGATCTCTAAGATTGATGTCGGGATGTCTGAAGAAGAGGAAGAAGATGAAGAAGAAGCTGATCAAGGTCAAATTCCTTCTTCTCCAGCTGCTGCTAAGGTTCCTGAGTCCACTACTGGTAATACTTCTTATGAGAACATGGAGATCATATCATACATAGAGCAACCTGACCATGGAACTCCTCTCTCCCAATTTGAAAGAATCATGCTCTCCCAAATGTCCTCACTATAAGAAAATCAAAGGAGACATATGCAGATGACCTACCAACATTTTCAACAATCCAATACTCAATTCACCAATCTAGGAAACCAGATTGCGGATCTTTATACTAAGATGGAGGACATGCAGCTCAATCAGGGAAATTGGGATGACTAGTCTCATGAAGAAGGGTCCTTTCTATCATTTTTTTTTCTTCTTTTCTTTATCGCTACTTTTATCTATTATTTTTATCTTGCTGGTCCGTAATATTAACTGGTCTTTAACCAAAAACACTTCCTAAAATATGTCTAATATGATAAAGATGGTTAAGAACTGAGTTAGATACCTTAGATTGATCAAACAATACATATTCTGTCAGTTTTAGCTTATATAAAATCATTTTAATCGATTAATTCCATTCACAAACATATTCATTTAGACAATCTATATTGTTTTAATCGATTAATTCGATTTTTAATCGATTAAATTCACTTACAAAAATTCACCCAGGCTATATGTTCTGTTTTTAATTGATTATTTTGCAAAAGAATCGATTAAAAGTTCTAGGATGTGGAATTATATCGACTAGAAATGTTTTACATCAATTAAATTCACTAACTATGTTATCATATTCTGTTATTATGCAAATTTTCCTCTCTTTCTTGGGTTGTCAATACATTGATTTTTCTTAATATCATTTAACTATTGGATTTTATCATATTTGACTTGACTTTAAAGTCTTTGTGAAATTTCTCATAAGAGTTAAAACGAACAGCCAAATATATTCACTAAACATCTTGCTCGTGATCGATTTTATAAAATCCTAACTGAATTAGGCATTTTAGACGCATCCAACATCACTTAATTCTCATTTCTGAATGTTTTAATTGATATAAACTAGCTTTAATCGATTAATTTCATTAATAATACTATTGTTAGTACTGTTTTAATCGATTAAATTTCGATTTAATCGATTAAATGCTCTCAGGATTGCAATGTACATCTGTCATTCCTGTTTTAATCGATTAAAATGTTATCTGTATCAATTAAAATCATTAACATGATCAATTTAATCGATTATGTCTTGCTTTTAATGGATTGTTATTCTGGAAAGAAAATTAAAGGCTTTAGTTAATGGTTGTTCTTGTAACATGCTACTAAAGCATGGTTCCCTTATCTTTACACGTGTCTACTGTATTCATTACAAACGTGTTAACGAATATAAGTTTGAATCAACTTTAATTGGTAATACATCTCATTGGTATTATGAAATTCTATTTTTTTTCTGATTCTAATGTTGTTTTAAAAATAAATTTTGTTATTATTACATGCTTGTTTTATCCCTCTCTTCTCTATTTTTGATGAAGTCAAAGGGGGAGAAATGATTAATTTTTTAAATACTCACTAATCTAGGGGGAGAAATGATTAGTCTTGAATACTCACTAATTTATATATTCAAGTGACTTCTTCTGCAGAATCTTTCGAAGTGGTGTTTGTCTTCATCAAATAGGGGGAGACTGAAAGTCTTATTGAATCATTTGATAAAACGAAGATCTTGTTGATTTGATGAAGTCAAATGAAGTCAAAGGCTATTCTAATGAAGTCAAAGGTTACTTGATTAAAAGGGTAGAGTGATTAGTGAGTCTGCATCTATACATAGGTTTAATCATTCATATCTCTCTACTGCATGAGGTTTCATCATTTAAAAGATTTTGAAATTTCCTCTAAAGATGTTTAATCTGTTAAAAACCAAAGTAATCGGTTAAATGGTTTTTAAGAAACTGTTTTAACTGATATTATATGAGCTTTATCAGTTAAAATGTTCTTAACACTTACATAACAAGTTTTTAACTGATAGGTTTTCGAAATAATCGATTAAAACCTTTTAAAACATTCACTTGAACTGTTTTAATTGAAATACCTTCAAATTAATCGATTGTTTTCATTAAAGGAGTTTTTGAAAACCTTTTGCCAGTGTTTTAACTGATATAGTTTGGGAATAATCGATTAAAATCACTTAAAATATTTTGGAAAGTGTTCTGGCAGTATTTTAATCGATACAAACTCGAAACAATCGATTAAAATTGTTAGAATCGCGCAGCGGAATGTTCGCGTGGTCGGACAAAAACCAGCGGAATGTCCACTTAGTGATTTTTATCGCTTCTAGCCCACACCAGGTTCCAAAAGCCCCTTTTTCTTGCAACAAATAGTTCTCTGGCACTACAACACTTAACTTTTGTATGAAAAAGGTTGTTCTTCTTTTCTGAGTGCCATAGAGAAGCTTAAGTAGAGAAATTAGGGTTTGGGAATTGGGAATTTTGGAATTAGGGTTCTTGGAAATAAGGTTTTCGAAAATAGGGTTGATTTGAAGTTGAAAATCAAAATCTGACTGAAATAATCGATTAAATGAAGTGTTAATCGATTATTACAGAGCCAAAATCAACAGAACCCCAAAACTCTCTGTTTTAATCGATTAAAAGGGTTGTTAATCGATTAACAGGCCTGTTAATCGATTAATAGGTGTGTTAATCGATTAAACCAGTGAGCAGATACAGAAAATGGTTTTTCTCACTGTTTTAATCGATTATTTCCCTATTTAATCGATTAAAGCCGAGCCTGGTTGATAAATTTGAGCTTTTTGAAGCTTCTAAGGTGCAGACTATGTACCGGCTATCTCAAACCCTAATATTACAGACTCAATCTAATTAAAATAGAGTTATTACAATACTAAACAAGTCTTCAACAATCTAAGTCTTTGTGTTCTTGAATCATCATCAAAATCAACAATTTTCATGTCCATCAAGTGCAACATCAAGTCCTTGAATGTTCAACAATCTCCCCTTTTTGATGATGTTCAAAATTATCTTTTAAAGCCTTGTAATAACCTCGTTTTATCTCGTCATACTAACAAACACATTAAATATACCAGATAATATTTAAAAACAATCATATTTAGGCTTTAAATATTTTCTCCCCCTATTTTGATTAGAATAAAAAATAATTCTTTTATTATAAACATAAGAGCTCCCCCTCAAAATATGCATAACTTAGAGAAAACTCCCCCTCAATCATAGCAATAACAGAACACCACATTTTATTTCAGAGATAAGCATTCATTACATTAAAAGAAAGAATATTACTAATTTAAAATTCTTCACTATCATCACTATGAAAGTGTGCATCAAATCTATTTTCTAAACGACACACTTTATCATCTACATCAGATATACGGCGAATTATCTCTTCATGTCGTACACCAGAAAGAGTGAAGAACGACTGCATTCTCTTATTCATGTCAGATATCATGTCTTCCATGGATTGTCGGGTTTCATGATGGGTAGAGGAAGTTCAAACACTTTGGATTGGATTAGAGGGAAACTCAGCAGCAGGAGGCATATCTTCATCAGAATATTCATTGTCACCACCTTGATTCGGAACATCATCCTTGTGAACATAAATGTCGTTGACACGCACCATTTGTAGTTGGATCAATGTGTTGTCAAGCATGCGATTCAAGTTATTTGTTCTTACTGTTTGTTCACCTTCGACATTGACTCCCTTATATTCAAGAATACGAGAGACAAGGAGGGCATATGGAATTTTTAATGTGGGATAACGTTTGGCTTTTAACATAGTCATGGTGACAAGAACGCCCCAATCTAAAGGTTCATTATTCATTATGGCATGAATAATACGAAGATCAATTGAAGAACATTGAGCATGATTTGTAGCCCGGGGACAAAGGATCCAGACAAGTAGATGTAAAATCATGCGTTCCTCCTTCTTCAAAGGTCCAGCAAGAAGGAGACGCCCAATCTCCATGGAGGGATTTCACAGAAAAGAACGGTAAGCTAAGAACCTGTCAAAATCGTCTAACTCACCATAAATGTTAATAGCATCTTCTCTAATTGGAAAGTGGGCAACGTTCTCCCAAATATCATCGTCAAGAATAATTGTGACACCTTTTACTCTAGAGGTAGCAATTTGATCTCTAAATTTAAATCTAGAGTAAAATACCCTAACAAGGTCAGGATAATACGTACCTTGCATTTGGATGAAAGGGAGAACTCCTTGAATTTCAAGGAGGTTAGGAAAGTTGAATCCCCTATTGATGAACTGCTCACCAATAAGAAACTTTGGAGAAATAATAGCACGTTCCTTCCAATAGGTCAGAAATTCTTGTTGGCCATCTGTATCAGAAATCCATCCTTCTACAGAATTAGGATGAGGACGAGATGAGGGTGCAGATCTTCTTCTAGTAGGGATCTTAGCACGAGAAGATGAGGCCATTGAAAGATTGCAGGAATAACAAGAAGATTTAGAAAGCTAAATGTATTGAGAAGAGGGCAAGATTGATAGAATAAGGCAAGAAAGCTTGATTTCAAGAGATAGAAGTGAGTAGAAGTGAAATGGAGGCTCCTACTTATAGCCAAGCATGTCCAACGGTCATATGGAAGGGAATATAGGTCAAGAGATCCGTTGGAAAGGGCTAGGAAGCCAAACTTGCCAGGTTTAATCGATTAAAACTCGAATTAATCGATTAAACCAGTGCCAGAACCATTTAATCGATTAAATTGTGCAGTTAATCGATTAATGTTGTATTTAATCGATTAATTGGCGAATTAATCGATTAATCCAGAGAGGAATGTCCTGTTTTGAGTGTTTTGGATGCAAATAATCGATTATAACTCCAATTAATCGATTATTCCAGAGAGTATATCAAATTTTTGAGGTTTTAACACCTGATAAACTATTAACATCCTGTATACTAAATTATATTCTTACAGTTATCCAAAAGCTGTCTGATTAAGCAGAA
Organism: Sphenostylis stenocarpa; assembly: GCA_963425845.1. NCBI lineage: Eukaryota > Viridiplantae > Streptophyta > Magnoliopsida > Fabales > Fabaceae > Sphenostylis > Sphenostylis stenocarpa. Next base: position 41,554,680 of record OY731400.1, read on the forward strand.
TTTAAGCTATTTCTAGTATCCCTAAGTCTCTTCTAAGATCATAGAATCTATCCTTGGGTAGAGGCTTAGTAAAAATATCTGCTAATTGATGCTTTGTATCAACGTACTCTATTTTACAGTTTCCTTTGCTGATATGATCTCTCAAAAAGTGATGTCTAATCTCTATATGCTTAGTCCTAGAGTGCATTACTGGATTCTTAGTAAGATTAATTGCACTTGTATTATCACACATCAAAGGTATGTCATTTAAAAATATACTATAATCTTCTAACTGTTGTTTCATCCACAGGATTTGAGCACAACAACTACCAGCTGCAATATATTCAGCTTCAGTGGTAGATAAAGTAACACATGCCTGTTTCTTAGAATACCAAGATACTAAAGATGAACCTAACAAATGACATGTCCCACTAGTACTTTTCCTATCAATTTTGCATCCACCATAATCAGCATCAGAATATCCTATTAAACTAGTACAAGCATCGGATGGATACCATAAACCAAAACCAAGTAGTTCCTTTTAAATATTTTAAAATATGTTTTACCGCAATTAGGTGAGATTCTTTTGGACAAGCCTGAAATCTAGCACACACACATGACAAAATGCATAATATCGAGTCTACTTGCGGTTAAGTATAACAGTTGAACCTATCATACCTCTATACATAGATTGATTAACTTCCAAACCTGATTCATCCTTGTCTAGATAGCATGAAGTTCCCATGGGTGTGTTAGCTTCCTTTGAGGTGTCCATTCCAAACTTTTTAAGAATCTCTTTGCAGTATTTGGTTTGAGAGATGAAAATGCCATCTTTAAGTTGCTTGATTTGTAGTCCAAGGAAGAATGTCAATTCTCCCATCATAGACATTTCAAACTCTCCTCGCATTATCTTAGCAAATTCTACACATAACGAATTATCAGTTGATCCAAAAATAATATCATCAACATATACCTGGACCAATAAGATATGTTCTTTTACTTTCTTTATAAACAGCGTAGAATCAATTTTTCCTCTAGAAAAAATCATTTGATGTTAGGAAACTACTTAGCCTTTCATACCAAGACCTAGGAGCTTGTTTCAATCCATATAATGCTTTCTTTAATTTAAAAACATGATTAGGATAACTAAAATCTTCAAAACCAGGGGGTTGCTCCACATAAACTTCTTCTTTAATAAAACCATTTAAAAATGCACTTTTAACATCCATTTGATATAATTTAAATTTCATCAAAGATGCATAAGCAAGAAGTAGGCGTACAGCCTCTAACCTGGCAATAGGAGCATAAGTTTCATCATAATCTATACCTTCCTCCTGACAATAGCCTTTGACAACAAGTCTGGCTTTATTCTTTATTATGTTTCCATCTTCATCAAGTTTATTCCTAAACACCCATTTGGTTCTAATAACTTGATGTGATTCTTCTCTTGGGATTAATTCCCAGACTTGATTCCTTTCAAATTGGTTAAGTTCTTCTTGCATTGCTATGCACCATTGGTCATCTTTAAGTGTTTCCTCAACATTTTTGGGTTCAATCTGTGACACAAAAGCTACAGACATACAAAAATTAGTCATATTTCTAGTTCTTACCCCTTTTGAGATGTCACCTATGATATTGTCCATTGAGAGTCCTCTAGGTGATTGTCATTCTTTTGCTAATTCAGGCGTTTGAGAATGCTCATTTTCTTCCAAATATAATTCATCAAGAGCCTCTCTTATATATTCATCATCACCTGCAATTTCTTTATTTGACTCAAGAGGATTTCCCCCAAGGTCTACAATCTCATCAAAAGTAACATGGATAGATTCTTCTATATTCAAAGTTCTTCTATTAAACACCCTGTAAGCCTTACTAGTTAATGAATAACCTAAGAAAATGCCCTCATCGGCTTTAGAGTCAAATTTTCCTAAGTTGTCCTTTCCATTATTTAATACAAAGCACTTACATCCAAAAATTTTCAAATGAGCAACATTAGGTTTTCTACCATTAAACAATTCATAGGGAGTAGATTTAATAATTGACCTAATGAGCATTCTATTTAAAACATAACATGCAGTTCTAACCGCATCAGCCCAAAAATAATTAGGAACATTAGATTCATTTAACATAGTTCTAGCAAGTTCCTCTAATGACCTATTTTTCCTTTCAACTACACCATTTTGTTGGGGAGTCCTAGGAGCAGAAAAGTTATGTAATATTCCATTTTCTTCACAATAATTTTCAAACTTTTCATTTTGAAACTCACCACCATGGTCACTTCTTAAAACTTTAATTCTTAAGTCTTTCTCATTTTGAATTTGTTTTGCAAATTTTCTAAAGACTTTAAAAGCTTCACTTTTCGTAGTTAGGAAAAATGTCCATGTATATCTAGAATAATCATCAACAATCACAAGATCATAATAATTTCCACCAAAGATTTTTATTCTAGAAGGTCCAAATAAATCTAAATGTAATAATTCTAGGGGTTTTGAAGTGGAAATAACATTCTTTGATTTAAATGATGATTTTACTTGTTTACCTTTTTGATATGCATCACATAACCTATCTTTTTCAAATTTTAACTTAGGCAAACCAATAACTAAGTCTTTTGAAATCAATTTGTTCAAATGATGCATATTTATATGAGCCGCTCTCTTATGCCATAACCAAGGGTTCTCTTCCTTAGCAACTAAACATGTTATGCTAGACTCATGTAAACAATCCAAATCAATCAAATATATGTTGTTATGCCTAATGCCTTTTAATTCTACATTTTCGGAATCTATCAAATGTATGGTGCAAAATTTACTTTCAAAAATTACCTTAAATCCTTTGTCACATAGTTGACTTATGCTAAGGAGATTATGCTTAAGTCCATCAACAAGTAGCACATCCTTGATCTCCAAAGTGTTTGCACCACCTATGTTTCCAATTCCAAGGATCTTCCCCTTGTTGTTGTCCCCATAAGTTACATATCCTTGTTCCTTAACTTTGAAACTCACAAATTTAAATTTATCTCCGGTCATATGTTTTGAGCATCCGCTATCAAGATACCACATAAACTTCTTTGATTTGGAAGTTTCCTACAAAACAAGAATATAGTAAACTTAGGTCCCCACAACTTTTGGGTCCTTGGGGTTAGAGACATAACAAATTATTTAACAATAGGAACCCAAATGTATTTACCTTTAGGAACATCAAAATGTTTAATTTTACATTTATTTGAAGTGTGACCTTGTTTCATGCAATAAAAACATGCTTTAGATGTAGCATTTGAAAATTATGTATTTCTAATCATAGATGCTCTAGTTCCTTTTTCTACCCATACTCTTTTATTTTTCCTTTTAGGCTTTTTCAAAGGAACTTGATGATTTACATTATTTTGAGCAAACACCATTTCGTGCTTCTTAAGATCATCTATTTCCTTTTCGGCTTTGTCTAGCAAATGGTTAAGAATATCTATGTCATATTCATGCTCTTTACAAGTTGCACATGCTAAGTTCTTATCATTATCCTCATCATCACTTGAAGATGAGTCGGAATCACTTACCTCAAAGTTGGAAGAAATGTTGTCATTTGCCATTAAGCAAATATTTGCTTCTACTTCCGAGTCACTTGATTCCGAACTTGAGTCACTGTTGTCCCAAGCAATATAAGCTTTCTTTTTGAAGAACTTTTTCCCTTTGATTTCATCGTTTTTCTTGTTTGGACATTCGGTCTTTACATGTCCTGTTTCACCACAACCATAACATTTTATATTTACAGAAGAATTTTCCCTTACCTTTCCTTTACCTTTGAAGGGATGCCTTCCTTTAGCTTTCATGAATTTGGTGAACTTCTTTATCATTAGACTCAACTTTTCTTCTTCATTTTCCGAGTCTTCTTCTTCCTTTTTATGTTTACCTTTGGCAATTTCGGTTTTGAAGGCTAGGTTCTTCTTTTGATATTGTCCTTCTTCTTCATTTAGCCTTCCTAATTCAAGCTCATGCTCTCTAAGCTTTCCAAAGAGCGCCGCCATAGACATTGTGGAAAGATTTTGTGACTCCGAGATGGTCGTCACCTTCGGTTGCCATTTCCTATCCAAAGATTTTAAAATTTTAACATTTAATTCATCAACGTCAAAGATTTTACCTAGTCCGGTGAGATGGTTCACAATATGAGTGAAACGCTTTTGTACGTCAAATATCGTTTCGCCTTGTTGCATTCGGAACATCTCGTATTCTTGGATTAAGGAATTTTTACGTGCTCTTTTAACATCGTCGGTACCTTCGTGGGTCACTCTAAGCATTTCCCACATTTCCTGAGCACTTTTACAAACAGAAATCCTGTAAAACTCGTTAAGCGTTAAAGCAGATGAAATTATATTTCTAGCCCTAACGTCAAATTGTACTTTTCTGTTTTCTTTTGCAGTCCATCTAGAAAAAGGTTTGGGAACGTCAACACCGTTCTCAGTAACTTTAGGAATATATGGACCGTTTAAAATAGCGTCCCAAACGCCTCTATCAACAGACTCTAAAAAGATTTGCATTCTTACATTTCAAAAAGGATAATTTTGACCCGCAAAAAGTGGGGGTCTGTTGATAGAAGCACCTTCGGCAAAAGTTTGATTTTGTCCGGCCATTTTCGAAAATTTGAATGACTATCAAAGTAAGCTCTGATACCACTTGTTAGAATCGCGCAGCGGAATGTTCGCATGGTCGGACAAAAACCAAGAGGGGGGTGAATTGGTTTCTTAACAAAAAATTAGGTTTTCAAAATTTTTCCCAAATTTTACCGATTAAAAAACTGTGTAAATGTAAATAGAGAAGAGAAGAGAATCTTACACAGGAAATTTATACTGGTTCGGATCAAAAGACCCTACGTCCAGTTGCTAATCACTCAAACAGAGGATTAACGTTGTCACTATAATCAAGTTGTTACAAACAAATTACAATTGAAAAGATAAAGATAAGAAAACACCTCTCTTGAAATCCACAAGAGATAATGAACAACTTTCCCTAGAGACGGCACAACACACAATCCACTAAGAACTCCACTTAGTGATTCTTATCGCTTCTAGCCCACACCAGGTTCCAAAAGCCCCTTTTTCTTGCAACAAATAGTTCTCTGGCACTACAACACTTAACTTTTGTATGAAAAAGGTTGTTCTTCTTTTCTGAGTGCCATAGAGAAGCTTAAGTAGAGAAATTAGGGTTTGGGAATTGGGAATTTTGGAATTAGGGTTCTTGGAAATAAGGTTTTCGAAAATAGGGTTGATTTGAAGTTGAAAATCAAAATCTGACGGAAATAATCGATTAAATGAAGTGTTAATCGATTATTACAGAGCCAAAATCAACAGAACCCCAAAACTCTCTGTTTTAATCGATTAAAAGGGTTGTTAATCGATTAACAGGCCTGTTAATCGATTAACAGGTGTGTTAATCGATTAAACCAGCGAGCAGATACAGAAAATGGTTTTTCTCATTGTTTTAATCGATTATTTCCCTATTTAATCGATTAAAGTCGAGCCTGGTTGATAAATTTGAGCTTTTTGAAGCTTCTAAGGTGCAGACTATGTACCTACTATCTCAAACTCTAATATTACAGACTCAATCTAATTAAAACAGAGTTATTACAATACTAAACAATTCTTCAACAATCTAAGTGCAACATCAAGTCCTTGAATGTTCAACAAAAATAACTTGAAGTGTTTTGAAAGATGTTCTGTCAGTATTTTAATTGATGTAAAATCGAATTAATCGATTAAAACAATTTAAGGGAAATTTTGCTAACTATTTTAATCGATTAAAACTGGTTGTTATCAGTTAAAATCACTTAGAAAGTTTCATGAAAATATTGGCAGAATTTTAATCGATTAAATTGTGAATTAATCGATTAAAACAGCTTAAGGGATTTTTTACAAAGTGTTTTAATCGATTGAAACATTGTCTTATCAGTTAAAACAAATCTAGAAAATGATCAAGAACATTTTAACAGATTAAAAGAAGTTCTAACAGATTAATTCAAGACTTTTAACAGATTAATTAAACCAGCAGTTAGAACAAATCTCTATATAAACATGATTGCTTCAGTCTTTTAAAATATACCTTTGAGCAATCAATCAAGCATTCATAAGTGAAGTTGTTCAAGAAAGAATCGTTCAAGTTTTGTGGTGTTTTTGAAAGTTCTTTCTTGAGGCATTTTTGTATCTTTTTGTGAAGAAACTCATATTGCAAGGACTGCATAATCCGGGTTAGATTGTTCTCATTTTTTCTCTTTCATTCTTGTTATACTGTAAGTGCCTAGAATTGTTAGGCACGGTTTCTGTGGTTGGAATTTGGCTACAGGTTGGTTCAAGAACTGGAAGTTGGTTCTTGGTGTAGGTTTAGGAACAAGAACTGGAATTTTGGTTCTTGTGGTAGATTGGGTGTGTGATTGGAATCTATAATCTGTAAAACATTAAATATAGTAGAACTCAGCTGGAATTTGGCTGAGAACTGGACATAGCCCTAGGATTGGGTGAACCAGTATAAATCTTGGTTGTATTTCTCTAAACCTTACTCTCTTTAATTCTGTTGTTGCCTTTATTTTAATTGTTTGTTTTGCTTGATTCAAGAATTGGTCAAACTCTTAATCTTTGAAATAGATAATCTGTAAATTGCGAAAATCTTTCAAAGATCAATTCACCCCCCCTCTTGATCTCAGCCTCTTTTTCTAACAAGTGGTACATATTATTCATTTTGGAAGATAAGAATGAAGATCTTTATTGAATCTATTGATATAAATGTTTGGAATATTATTGAACAAGGCTCTTATGTTTTAATAGAGAATGGTCTAGTTTGAATGATTATGAAAAGAAACAAATTCAAGATAATTGTACTGCTAAGAATATCATCACATCTGCACTTAACAGGAATGAATTTTTCAGAGTATCTTGTTTAACATACAAAGACTTGATGTTGAACTTACATGGACATGAAGCTTGTTGATTTTGATGATGATTCAAGAATAAAGAACTTAGAGTGTTGAAGACTTGTATTGTTGTGTAATAACTCTGTTTTGATGAGTTTGAGTCTGTAATATTAGAGTCTAAGATAGCCGGTACATAGTCTACTCTTTAGAAGCTTCAAAAACTCATATTTATCATAAAGCCTCGGGTTTAATCGATTAAATCATCAGATAATCGATTATTACAGTGAGAAAAACCTTTTTTTGTATCTGTTCACTGTAATAATCGATTAACACACCTGTTAATCGATTAACAGGCTTGTTAATCGATTAATAGGGCACTTAATCGATTAAAACAGAGAGTTTTTGGGTTCTGTTGATTTTGGCTCTGTAATAATCGATTAACACTTCATTTAATCGATTATTTCAGTCAGATTTTGATTTTCAACTTCAAATTAAACCTATTTTCGAAAACCCTAATCCCAATACTCCAAGTTCCGAAAATCCCCAATTCCCAAACCCTAATTCATCTACTTAAGGTTCTCTAAGGCTCTCAGAAAAAAAGAACAACCTTTTTCAAACAAAAGTTAAGTGTTGTGAGTGCCAAAGAACTGTTTGTTGGAGGAAAAAGGGGCTTTTGGAACCTGGTGTGGGCTAGAAGCGATAAGAATCACTAAGTGGAGTTCTTAGTGGATTGTGTGTTGTGCTGTCTCTAGGGAAAGTTGTTCTTCATCTCTTGTGGATTTCAAGAGAGGTGTTTTCTTTACTTTATCTTTTCCATTGTTATCTGTTTGTAACAACTTTGATTATAGTGACAACGTTAATCCTCTGTTTGAGTGATTAGCAACTGGACGTAGGGTCTTTTGATCCGAACCAGTATAAATCTCATGTGTAAGACTCTATTTCTATTCTATTTACGTTTACACAATATTTTAATCGGTAAAATTTGGGGAAAATTTTTAAAACATAATTTTTGTTAAGAAACCAATTCACCCCCCCTCTTGGTTTTTGTCCGACAACGCGAACATTCCGCTGCGCGATTCGAACAAGTGGTATCAGAGCTTGCTTTGATAGTCATTCAAACTTTTCAAAAATGGCCGGACAAAATCAAACTTTTGCCGAAGGTGCGTCTATCAACAGACCCCCACTTTTTATGGGTCAAAATTATCCTTTCTAGAAAGTAAGAATGCAAATCTTTTTAGAGTATGTTGATAGAGGCGTTTGGGACGCTATTTTAAACGGTCCCTATATTCCTAAAGTTACTGAGAACGGTGTAGACGTTCCTAAACCTTTTTCTAGATGGACAACAGAGGAAAATAGAAAAGCACAATTTGACGTTAGGGCTAGAAATATTATTTCATCTGCTTTAACCCTTGATGAGTTTTACAGGATCTCTGTTTGTAAAAGTGCTCAAGAGATGTGGGAAATGCTAAGAGTGACCCACGAAGGTACCGATGACGTTAAGAGAGCACGGAAAAATTCCTTAATCCAAGAATACGAGATGTTCCAGATGCAACAAGGCGAAACGATATTTGACGTTCAAAAGCGTTTCACTCAAATTGTGAATCATCTCACCGGATTAGGTAAAATTTTTGACGTTGATGAATTAAATGTGAAAATATTGAAATCTTTGGATAGGAAATGGCAACCCAAGGTGACGGCCATCTCGGAGTCACAAAACCTTGCCACAATGTCTATGGCGGTGCTCTTTGGAAAGTTGAGAGAGCATGAGCTTGAGCTTGGAAGGCTAAACGATGAGGAAGGACAATATCAGAATAAGAACTTAGCCTTCAAAACTGAAATTTCCAAAGGGAAGAATAAAAAGTAAGAAGAAGACTCGGAAAATGAAGAAGAAGAATTGAGTCTTATGATAAAGAAGTTTACAAAATTCATGAAAGCCAAAGGAAGACATCCCTTCAAAGGTAAAGGAAAGGTAAGGGAAAATTCTTCTGTAAATATCAAATGTTATGGTTGTGGTGAAGCAGGACATATGAAGACCGAATGTCCAAACAAGAAAAACGAAGAAATCAAAGGCAAAAAGTTCTTCAAGAAGAAAGCCTACATTGCTTGGGACAACAGTGATTCAAGTTAGGAATCAAGTGACTTGGAAGTTGAAGCCAATATTTCCCTAATGGCAGATGACAACATATCTTCCGACTTTGAGGTAAGTGATTCCGACTCATCCTCAAGTGATGATGAAAATAACTATGATGAACTGCAAAATGCATACAATGAATTGTTTAGTGCCTTTAAGGACTTGAAAAATGAATATAAAGCTGTGAAAAAGAGTTTAAGTAGATCCGAAAAGGAGGTTCACTCATTAAAAACGAAAATCACATGCTTAGAGGAAAAGGAAACCTTAGAAACGAAAATTGTATGCTTAAATGAGAATGATGATAAGAACTTAGCATGTGCATCTTGTAAAGAGTATGAATACGACTTAGATATACTTAACCATTTGTTAGATAAAGCCGAAAAGGAAATAAGTGACTTTAAGAAGGATAAAATTGTTTTAGCTCAAAATAGTGTAAATCATCAAGTTCCTTTGAAAAAGCCTAAAAAGAAAAACAAAAGAGTATGGGTAGAAAAAGGAACTAGAGCATCTATTGTTAGAAATGCATCTTATTCTAAAGCTACATCTAAAGCATGTTTTTACTGTATGAAACAAGGTCACACTTCAAATAGATGTAAAATAAAACATTTTGGTGTTCCTAAAGAAAAATACATTTGGGTTCCTATTGTTAAATAATGTGTTTATCTCTAACCCCAAGGACCCAAAAGTTATGGGGACCTAAGTTTACTATGTTCTTGTTTTGTAGGAAACTTCCAAATCAAAGAAGTCTATGTGGTATCTTGATAGTGGATGCTCTAAACATATGACCGGAGACAAAACGAAATTTGTGAGTTCCAAAGCTAAAGAACAAGGATATGTAACTTATGGGGACAACAACAAAGGAAAGATTCTTGGAATTGGAAATATAGGTGGTGCAAACACTTTGGAGATTAAGGATGTGCTTCTTGTTGATGGGCTAAAGCATAATCTCCTTAGCATAAGTCAACTATGTGACAAAGGATTTAAGGTAATTTTTGAAAGTAAGTTTTGTACCATACATTTGATAGATTCTGAAAAAAGTAGCATTGAAAGGTATTAGGCATAATAATATATATTTGATTGATTTGGATTGTATACATGATTCTAGTATAACATGCTTAGTTGCTAAGGAAGAGAACCCTTGGTTATGGCATAAGAGAGCAGCTCATATAAATATGCATCATTTAAATAAATTGATATCAAAAGACTTAGTTATTGGTTTACCTAAGTTAAAGTTTGAAAAAGATAGGTTATGTGATGCATGTAAAAAAGGTAAATAAGTAAAATCATCATTTAAATCAAAGAATTTTATTTCCACTTCAAAACCCCTAGAATTATTACATTTAGACTTATTTGGACCTTCTAGGATAAAAAGCTTTGGTGGAAATTATTATGGTCTTGTGATTGTTGATGATTATTCTAGATATACTTGGACATTTTTCCTAACAATGAAAAGTGAAGCTTTTAAGGTTTTTAGAAAGCTTGCAAAGCAAATTCAAAATGAGAAAGACTTAAGAATTAAAGTTTTAAGAAGTGACCATGGTGGTGAATTTCAAAATGAAAAATTTGAAAATTATTATGAGGAAAATGGAATATTGCATAACTTTTCTGCTCCTAGGACTCCCCAACAAAATGGTGTAGTTGAAAGGAAAAATAGGTCACTAGAGGAACTTGCTAGAACAATGTTAAATGAATCAAATGTTCCTAAATATTTTTGGGCTGATGCAGTTAGTACTGCTTCTTATGTTTTAAATAGAATGCTCATTAGGTCAATTATAAAATCAACTCCCTATTAATTGTTAAATGGTAGAAAGCCTAATGTTGCTCATTTAAAAATATTTGGATGTAAGTGTTTTGTGTTAAATAATGGAAAGGACAACTTAGGAAAATTTGACTCAAAAGCCGATGAGGGCATTTTCTTAGGTTATTCATTAACTAGCAAGGCTTACAGGGTGTTTAATAGAAGAACCTTAAATATTGAAGAATCTATTCATGTTACTTTTGATGAAATTGTAGACCTTGGGGGAAATCCTCTTGAGTCAAATAAAGAACTTGCAGGTGATGATGAGTATATAAGAGAGGCTCTTGATGAATTGTATTTGGAAGAAAATGAGCCTTCTCAAACACCTGAATTAGCAAAAGAATGGCAATCACCAAGAGGACTCTCAATGGACAATATCATTGGTGATATCTCAAAAGGGGTAAGAACTAGAAATATGACTAATTTCTGCATGTCTGTAGCTTTTGTGTCACAGATAGAACCCAAAAATGTTGAGGAAGCGCTTAAAGATGACCAATGGTAGCCAGACTTGTTGCCAAAGGCTACTGTCAGGAGGAAGGTATTGATTATGATAAAACTTATGCTCCTGTTGCCAGGTTAGAGGTTATACGCCTACTTCTTGCTTATGCATCTTTGATGAAATTTAAATTATATCAAATGGATGTTAAAAGTGCATTTTTGAATGGTTTTATTAAAGAAGAAGTATATGTGGAGCAACCCCCTGGATTTGAAGATTTTAGTTATCCTAATCATATTTTTAAATTAAAGAAAGCATTATATGGGTTGAAACAAGCTCCTAGGTCTTGGTATAAAAGACTAAGTAGTTTTCTAACTTCAAATGATTTTTCTAGAGGAAAATTTGATTCTACTTTGTTTATAAAGAAAGTAAAAGAACATATCTTATTGGTCCAGGTATATGTTGATGATATTTTTTTTGGATCAACTGATAATTCTTTGTGTGTAGAATTTGCTAAGATAATGCAGGGAGAGTTTGAAATGTCTATGATGGGAGAATTAACATTCTTCCTTGGACTTCAAATCAAGCAACTTAAAGATGGTATTTTTGTCTCTCAAGCCAAATACTGCAAAGAGATACTTAAAAAGTTTGGAATGGACACTTCAAAGGAAGCTAACACACCCATGGGAACTTCATGCTATTTAGACAAGGATGAATCAGGTTTGAAATTAATCAATCTATGTATAGAGGTATGATAGGTTCACTGTTATACTTAACTGCAAGTAGACCTGATATTATGCATTCTGTCTATGTGTGTGCTAGATTTCAGGCATGTCCAAAAGAATCTCACCTAACTGCAGTAAAACGTATTTTAAAATATTTAAAAGGAACTACTGGTTTTGGTTTATGGTATCCATCTGAAGCTTGTACTAGTTTAATAGGTTATTCTGATGTTGATTATGGTGGATGCAAAATAGATAGAAAGAGTACTAGTGGGACATGTCATTTGTTAGGTTCATCTTTAGTATCTTGGCATTCTAAGAAACAAGCATGTGTTGCTTTATCCACCATTGAAGCTGAATATATTGCAGCTGGTAATTGTTGTGCTCAAATTTTTTGGATGAAACAACAACTAGAAGATTATAGTATATTTCTAAATGGCATTCCTTTGATGTGTGATAATACGAGTGCAATCAATCTTACTAAGAATCCAGTAATGCACTCTAGGACCAAACATATAGAAATAAGACATCATTTCTTGAGAGATCATATAAGTAAAGGAAACTGTAAAATTGAGTATGTTGATACAAAGCATCAGTTAGCAGATATTTTTACTAAGCCTCTACCCAAGGATAGATTCTATGATCTTAGAAGAGACTTAGGGATATTAGAAATAACTTAAATTCTGCTTAATTAGACAGTTTTTAGATGGTTGTAATGATATAATTCATTATGTAGAATGTTAATAGATTATCATGTGTATAAACCTCAAAAATTTGATGAACTCTCTGGAATAATCGATTATTTGGAGTTATAATCGATTATTTGCACCCAAAACATGCCATTTCTCTTTGTATTAATCGATTAACTCGCCAGATAATTGATTAAAGTTAGTGTTAATCGATTAACTGCTTGAATTAATCGATTAAATAGGTCTGGTACTGGTTTAATCGATTAATTCAAGATTTATTCGATTAAACCTGGCAAGTTTTGTTTTCTAGCCGTTGACAATGGCTCTCTTGACCTTCATTCACTCCCTATGACCGTTGGAGATGCTTGGTTATAAATAGGGACTTCCATTTCACTTTTACTCACTTCTATCTCTTGAATTCAAGCTTTCTTGCCTCATTCTATCACTCTTGCCTTCTTCTAACATCACTTGTCTTCCTAAATCTTTCTTGTTACTCCTCTAATTCTACAATGGCCTCATCTTCTCGTGCTAAAATTCCCACCAGAAGAAGATATGCACCCTCATCTCATCCCCATCCTAATTCTGTAGAAGGATGGATCTCTGATGCTGAAGGCCGACAAGAATTTTTGTCTTATTGAAAGGAACGTGGTATTATCTCTCCCAAATTCCTTATTGGTGATCAATTCATCAATACGGGATTCAATTTTCCTAATCTCCTTGAAATTCAAGGAGTTCTCCCTTTCATCCAAATGCAAGGTACGTATTATCCTGACTTAGTTAGGGTATTTTACTCTAGGTTCAAATTCAGAGATCAAATAGCTACCTCTCGTGTAAAGGGGGTAACAATTATTCTTGATGATGATATTTGGGAAAATGTTGCCCATTTTCCTATAAGAGAAGATGATATTAACGTGTTTGGTGAGTTAGATGATTTTGACAGGATCATGGCTTACCGTTCTTTTCTGCGAAACTCTTCCATGGAGATTTGACGTCTCCTTCTAGCTGGACCTTTGAAGAAGGAGGAACGCATGATTTTGCATTTACTTGTCTGGATCCTATGTCCCCGGGCTACGAATCATGCTCAATGTTCTTCAATCGATCTTCGTATTATTCAATATTCTTTTATTGCTTTGTTTGAGGGGGAGTTATCTCCAAGTTATGCATATGTTGAGGGGGAGCTCTTAATTTTTTATTATAATCAAAATAGGGGGAGAAATATTTAAAGCCTCTTATGATTGAATTTAAATATTATCTGGTATGTTTAATGTGTTTGTTAGTGTGACAGATAAAACAGGTTATTACAAGGCTTTAAAAGAAAAATTTGATCATCATCAAAAAGGGGGAGATTGTTGAACATACAAGGACTTGATGTTGAACTTACATGGACATGAAGCTTGTTGATTTTGATGATGATTCAAGAATAAAGAACTTAGAGTGTTGAAGACTTGTATTGTTGTGTAATAACTCTGGTTTGATGAGTTTGAGTCTGTAATATTAGAGTCTAAGATAGCCGGTACATAGTCTACTCTTTAGAAGCTTCAAAAACTCATATTTATCAGAAAGCCTCGGGTTTAATCGATTAAATCATCAGATAATCGATTATTACAGTGAGAAAAACCATTTTCTGTATCTGTTCACTGTAATAATCGATTAACACACCTGTTAATCGATTAACAGGCTTGTTAATCGATTAATAGGGCACTTAATCGATTAAAATAGAGAGTTTTTGGGTTCTGTTGATTTTGGCTCTGTAATAATCGATTAACACTTCATTTAATCGATTATTTCAGTCAGATTTTGATTTTCAACTTCAAATTAAACCTATTTTCGAAAACCCTAATCCCAATACTCCAAGTTCCGAAAATCCCCAATTCCCAAACCCTAATTCATCTACTTAAGGTTCTCTAAGGCTCTCAGAAAAAAAGAACAACCTTTTTCAAACAAAAGTTAAGTGTTGTGAGTGCCAGAGAACTGTTTGTTGGAGGAAAAAGGGGCTTTTGGAACCTGGTGTGGGCTAGAAGCGATAAGAATCACTAAGTGGAGTTCTTAGTGGATTGTGTGTTGTGTCGTCTCTAGGGAAAGTTGTTCTTCATCTCTTGTGGATTTCAAGAGAGGCGTTTTCTTTACTTTATCTTTTTCATTGTTATCTGTTTGTAACAACTTTGATTATAGTGACAGCGTTAATCCTCTGTTTGAGTGATTAGCAACTGGACGTAGGGTCTTTTGATCCGAACCAGTATAAATCTCCTGTGTAAGACTCTATCTCTATTCTATTTACGTTTACACAGTATTTTAATCGGTAAAATTTGGGGAAAATTTTTAAAACCTAATTTTTGTTAAGAAACCAATTCACCCCCCCTCTTGGTTTTTGTCCGACAACGCGAACATTCCGCTGCGCGATTCTAACATATCTCATTGCCAAACTGCTGAACATATGTGGAAAACTCTTGAAATGGCTTATGAAGAAACAACAGAAATGTGTTTGATGGTCAATTCGAATTCTCCCACGTCCAGTGTAAGTTCTGATTCTTCAACAACTACTATGAATTACAGTTCATTACAAGATTCTTTTTATGAAATGCATGCAGTAGCTAAGAGATTAGAAATTGAAAACAAAAGATTAAAAATCATGAATAGTATATTAGAAAACAAAATCATTCTTCTTGAAAAGAAAATTCTTAATGAAGAAACTAAAAATGAAAATCTAAAAATAGGTAATAATAATTCTGATTGCATGTGTAATGATCAAAAAGATTGTGAAAATTGTCCTGAGTTACAAAAGAAATTAGCATATTTAATAAAAACTGCATCTAAACTTGCACAAGGAAAAACTAGTCTTGATGTTATACTTGATTCTCAAAAGTTGGTTATTGATCGTGGTGGTATTGGTTTCATACCTCTTGTTGGAAAGAAAACTAGAGCATTTAAAAACTATTTTGCATACACTAAATTTGTTTTGTCACCATTCATTACATTCTTTTATTGTATGAAAAGAGGTCATTCTATTAAATTTTGTAGAATCAAGAAGTATGCTATACCAAAAGGAAGAACGAAGTGGGTTCCAAATCTGGAAATTCTTTGGTACCTGATCAGCAAATATTGATTCTGGATTTATGGACTGAGTATTTTAATTGATATAAAACTGTTTTAATCGATTAAATTCACTTACAGAGTAGTTCAAAAGAGTTGTTCGTACAATTTTAATCGATTAAAATGTTCCCAGAATTCTAGTATAGATTTATCATCTCTATTTTAATCGATTAAAAAGGATTTACATTAGTTAAAATCATTAAAAGGCCAAATTTAATTGATTATTTCTTGTCTTAATCGATTATTATTCTGATATATTTTTCCAGAACAAGATTAATCGATTCAAACTCGAATTAATTGATTAATATTCTGCTTTCAGTACAGAATTAATCGATTACTTCTTCATTTAATCGGTTAGTACTGCAACTATACTAATTTCTCTTTCAGGCACAGCAAACTGAAGATCTCTAGTACCTTGACAGCGGATGTTCTAAACATATAATAGGAGATATTACAAAGTTTCACAATTTAAAACCAAAGAATGGTGGGACTATCATCTATGGGGATAATAACAAAGGAAGAATTCTTGGAATAGGTGACATCAAATGCACAGAATTAGGGATTATTAACAATGTACTATATGTTGAGGGTTTGACACATAATTTGATTAGTATCAGCTAGTTGTGTGATAAAGGACACAAAGTTATCTTTGGACAAGAACAATGTCAAATCATCAAATCAGATTCAAACCAGGTACTGACCACTAGTATGAGGATCAACAACATTTACATGTTAGATACTAACTCTGCTAAAAACTATTGTTTAATTTCTAAAGATAATGATTCTTGGTTATGGCATAGAAGATTAGCTCATATTCATATGAATCATCTCAATAAATTGATTTCTAAAGATCTTGTAATTGGCTTACCTAAACTTAAATTTGTGAAAGACAAAATATGTGATGCATGTCAAAAGAGCAAGTGTAGACCCCTAATTTTGCCCGGTCTCTCAAAAGGCCAAGAAGACTTCCTATCTGAAGATAAAGCTTCGATGGACGTCTATCGACATCAATCGATATCTGAATAAAGCAAGGAAAGCTTCCCAGGAGTCCCAGAACACAAAATCTGGCCAACACAGTCGAGATGGTCGTCCCAAAAGTCGGGATGGTCGTCCCAGTCAACCCAGACGACCGTCCCACATGCCAGATGGCAGTCTCAGCCAGTTTTGTTGCTTGGGACGGCCGTCCCAGATCCCAGACGGCCGTCCCGGCCTCCCCAGACGCCCATCCCTGTTTTCTGCACCCCAGACGGCCGTCCCGAGCTGCCAGGCTGCGAAAACTATAAATAGGAAGCTCATTTGAGCATTTTACACACTCCAAACACTTGTCTTCTCTCCCTCTTTCGAATGAACTCTCCGATTGCCTAAAAAAGGTAACAATCAATTAAGGAATATTATTCCAGCATTCGATTCTTCTTAAAATTTTAGTAGAGTCGATCTTGTATTCGGGGAGGAGAGTCTTTGTAGAGCGGGGGATTGCCAAAACGCATCCTCACAGTTAAAGATTTGCAATACAAAACTTGCTACGGAGGTTCGTTTCACTTCTCTTCTCTTTTATTGCTTTATTTATTGCTTTATGTATGCAATAGAAAATAAAATCATGTAGATAGCCATTTTAAAAATATTGTATAAATAAAATAGGGTAATAGCGTAATTTCTCGTAATCTTTGCTTAATGAATTAATCCGTCATAGGGAACCCGAAAGGGGCGTTGTGGGGTGCTAACACCTTCCCCACACGTAACTAACTCCCTTACCTAACTCTGGTTATAATGGCCAAGTTTTGTTTTTATTAAAATCAACGCCTTTTTATCCTTTTCCAATGTTTATGGTCAAAACATTGGTGGCGACTCCATAAGAACCCTTTTGCGAAAACCTTGCTTTTATTAGAGGTAGTTTAGTTGTTGAGCACCTCGGAAGCAATGAACACATTTAAAAATCAAACGCGAGTCTAAACCATCTTTTCGCGACCGCTCGCATAAACGTTTGAGATGTCCCTAGACGTCGGAACGGACGGCGGCGACAGATGGCGACTCCGCCGGGGAAGATAGAGAGTTGATCCCATTTAGTGACGGATAAATTCAAACTAAGTAAAGATTTGAAATTATGCCTTTACCCTCTTCCGTATGTTTTATTGTATGGTTTTAATAACTACTGTATGATTATTTTCTGCAAATTGTCTGAAATATAAACTGCACACAAAAACCCTTGCACACTATAGTCCCTCTATACCCGGGCGCAAGAGTGAATACCTATAGGGAGTGGGTGGCAGATACGACCGGCTTCTTGGCAGACGGGGCTACAACCGTTGTCGGAAAACCACCAACTCAAGGTGATAACTCTCTTCTGTTATTAAAGTAGGCTGAGATCAAGAGGGGGGGTGAATTGATCTTTGAAAGATTTTTGCAATTAACAGATTATCTATTTGTAAAAATAAGATTTCAGATCTGTTCTTGAATCACAAAGCAATCAATAAAAAATAAACGCAACAACAGAATTAAAAGAGGAGAAAGGTTTAGAAAGATATCACCGGTGTTTATACTAGTTCACCCAATACCAGGGCTACGTCCAGTCTCCAACCAAATTCCAGCTGGGTTCCACTAGATCAAATGTTTTACAGATTACAATCTTACACTTAATCTACCACAAGAACCACAATTCCAGTTCTTGCACCTAACCTTTCACCAAGAACCAAATTCCAGTTCTTGACAACCTCTACAACCAAATTCCAGCTGCAGAGAAACCAGTGCCCACAATTCCAGGCACCAAACAATACAGTAAAAGAATGAAAAGAAATGAAAAGAAGAAACTAGAATGCTCAAACCAGTTTTATGCAATTCTGCAGTGAGTTTCTTCTCCAAAAGAAAGCAATTTGCCTCAAGAAAGAATTTCAAAGAACTTCACAAAAACTGACGCGAATCTTTCTTGAAAGAGTGCTAAAGTTTGCTTGCTTGATCGCTAAAGATTGATGTTCAATGTATATTTAAAATGTTCAAGCCAAACTGTTTTTATAGAAGATTTTCAAAACTGCTGGTTTAATCAATCTGTTAAAATAATCTTTTAATCTGTTAAAAGTTCAGTTTTAATATGTTAAAACTTTTTTTAATCCATTAAACCGTTCTTGATTCTTTAACAGATTTGTTTTAACTGATATGATAACGTTTATATCAATTAAAACTCTTTACAAAAAATCTTCTAATTTGTTTTAATCGATTGTTTCGTGATTCAATCGATTAATATACTGCAAAACTTTATTGTTATTTTTTCCAAGTGATTTTAACTGATAAAAATAAGTTTTAATCGATTAAAACGCTGTGTAGAAATTTTCTAAGTTGTTTTAATCGATTCAAACATGTTTTAAACGATTGAAAAAGCTCTGATCGGTCATAACTCAATTCTGATCGATCATATCTGATTCTGATCGGTCATAATTGCATTCTGACCGATCATTTTGAACTCTAAGTGGTTTTAATTGATTAAAACCAAGTTGTATCGATTAAAATACTGCAAAAACACTTCTCTTAACATTTTAAGTGATTTTAATTGGTTATTTTGAAGCTTTATCAGTTAAAACGCTGACAGAAGGTTTTCAAAACTTTCTTTAATGAAAACAACCGGTTATTTCGAAATTATATCAGTTAAAAACTTGTTTAAGAAAGCTTTTGTTAAAATACTTTGTTTTTAACTACTTAAACGCTTTTAGAGGCATTTTGCAAAATCTTTTAAGTGAAGAAACCTCATGCAACAGAAAAGATAAAAATGATTATACACACTAATCTCTCTACTCTTTTATCTAAGTGACTGTTGACCGCTACAAAGTTGACTTTGACTTTATCTTTGACTTCATCAAATCAACAAGATCTTTGACAGAGTATTTCAATAAGATCTTCATCACTTTCAGTCTCCCCCTATTTGATGAAGACAAACACCACTTTGAATAATAACTCTACAAAAGAAGTCACTTGATAATACAGATTAGTGAGTAATAAAGAAAAGAATTATTTTCCTATTTCTCCCCCTAAATTGTTGCTTCCCTAAATAAAGATTTATTTCTGATCAAAAGTAAAGCAACTAATTCTCCCCCTTTTGACTTCATCAAAAATAGGGAATAGAAAACAATGCAAAGGTATGTATCAAGTTTAAGATTTTGAAAATAGAGAGAAGAGAGAAGAAAAAAAAATGAATACGATATCTTACTCATGTAAAGATCAATCAAAGTTGATTCAAACTTATCTTCATTAACACGTTTGTAATGAATACAATTAACACGTGTAAAGATAAGGGAATCACGCTTTAGTAGCATGTTACAAGAACAGCCATTAACTAAAGCCTTTAATTTTTCTTTCCAGAATAAAAATCGATTGAAAACAGGACAAAATCGATTAAAAAGTTCATGTTTAATGATTTTAATCGATTGAAATAAAGGTTTAATCGATTAACACAGTGAAGGACTTCGAAAGTATGAAACATAAGTGCTTTTAATCGATTGATTCGATTTTTAATCGATTAAAACAGTAAAGAAAAATGTTGTATAAATTCTTTTAATCGATTTAAAAGATTTTTTATTGATTAAAACAACCAGTTTTTCCAACTAAGTAATGTTTGATGCATCTAAAATGCCTAATTCAGTGCAAATTTTGAAAAACCGATCACGAGCAAGAGGTTTTGTAAAAATATCTGCTAGTTGTTTTTCAGTTTCTATAAAGAAGATTTCGCAATCACCTTTCAAAACATGATCTCTAATGAAATGATGTCTTATTTCTATATGCTTTGTCCTAGAATGTTGGATTGAATTTTTAGTTAACATAATGGTACTAGTATTATCACACAAGAGAGGAATTTTTCTGAGAATTAAACCATAATCCTCAAGTCGTTGTTTGATCCAAAGAGATTGAGCACAACAACTCCCAACTGCAATGTATTCTCGCTTCACCGTAGAAAGAGCAACACATGACTGCTTTGCATCGTGCCATGAAATAAGAATGCTTCCAAGGAGATGACAGGTGCCACTGGTGCTTTTCCTATCAAGCTTACAACCCGCAAAATCTGAGTCAGAGTATCCAACTAGATTTAGTTTTGACTCACTTGGATACCATAACCCAACATTTAAAGTTCCCTTAAGATATTTGAGGATTCTTTTTGCAGCAGTAAGATGAGACTCTTTTGGTGCAGATTGGAACCTGGCACACATGCAAACACTGAACATAATGTCAGGTCTACTTGCTGTTAAATATAGAAAAGAACCAATAAGCCATCTATATTTAGTTTCATCAACACATTTTCCTTTTTCATCAGAATCAAGATAGCAGTTTGTGGACATAGGTGTTGATGCCTCCTTGCAGTGTTCCATCTCAAATTTCTTTAAGAGTTCTGTGCAGTATTTGGATTGATGAAGAAAGCTTCCTTCTTTAAGTTGTTTAACTTGTAATCCAAGAAAGTAGTTAAGTTCCCCCATCATAGACATCTCAAACTCTCCCTGCATATCTTTGATGAAATCTTTACATAAAGACTCACTAGTAGCTCCAAATATGATGTCATCAACGTATACTTGAACCAGAATTACATCATTATTCAATTTCTTTAGAAATAAAGTTTTGTCAACCAAACCTCTTTGATAGCCCTTTGAAATAAGAAAGTTACTTAACCTTTCATACCATTGTCTTGGGGCTTGTTTGAGACCATACAGAGCTTTCTTCAATCTATAAACATATTATGGATGAATATGATCTTCAAACCCAGGTGGTTGAGTAACAAAAACTTCTTCATTTAAGTAGCCATTCAAGAAAGCGCTTTTGACATCCATTTGAAATAACCTGAAATTTTTAATTGCAGCATAGGCAAGTAATAGTCTAACAGCTTCTAATCTAGCCACTGGAGCATATGTTTCATCAAAATCAATTCCTTCTTGCTGATTATACCCTTTAGCCACCAATCTAGCCTTGTTTCTAGTTATTATGCAATTTTCATCCATTTTATTCCTAAAAACCCATTTTGTTCCTACAATATTGGCATTATCTCGGTTTTGGAATTAATTCCCATACCTCATTTCTTGTAAATTGATTTAATTCATCATGCATAGCATTAATCCAATTATTATCCTTTAAAGCATCAGATATGTTTTTAGGTTCAATTTGTGATACAAATGCCATGTGATTGCAAAATTTATTTAGAGATCTTCTAGTGGAAACTCCCTGATTTATTTCACCAATGATGTTGTCTATTGAAAGATTTCTTGGAGTATTCCATTCCTTGGGCAGTTCCTCTTCAGCTTTCTTCAATTTCTTCAACCTGTTTTTGAGAAACTGTTGATTTCGCAGCTTTAACTCGATACATTTTATCGCTTAAAATATCTTCTTTTGTACTATATTCGAAACATTCTCGCATATTTGGGTTAGTTTCATCAAATGTAACATGGACAAATTCTTCTACAGCTTTTAGCCTTTTGTTAAAGATTCTATAAGCATGGCTATTCAATGAATACCCCAAGAATATACCTTCATCTGATTTGGAATCAAATTTTCCAAGATTTTCTTTTCCATTGTTTAAGACAAAAACTTTACTTCCAAACACTCTAAAATAGTTTATGTTAGGCTTTTTTTCCTTTGAATAATTCATAAGGAGTTTTCTTAAGAAAGGGTCTAATTAAAACACGATTTAATACATGGCAAGCACTGCTAACGGCATCAGCCCAAAAATATTTTGGTAATGCTTTCTCACTAAGCATTGTCCTAGCTAGCTCTTCAAGAGAACGGTTTTTCCTTTCAACTACACCATTCTGTTGAGGAGTTCTAGGAGCAGAAAAATTATGCTTGAAACCATGTTTATCACAAAATTTATTGAATTTTTCGTTTGAAAATTCTCCCCCATGATCACTTTGAATACAAGAGATAAAATAGCCTTTTTCATTTTGAATTTGTTTTGCAAATTTCTTAAACAAATGGAAAGTATCAGATTTTAATTTCAAAAACAATGTCCAGGTAAATCTTGAGTAATCATCTACTATAACCAGTGCATATAGATTTCCTCCTAAGCTCATAGTTCTAGAAGGACCAAAGAGATCCATGTGCAAAAGTTCAAGAGGTCTAGATGTTGAAACAATATTTTTCTGTGAGAAAGAATTTGACTTGTTTCCCCTTTTGACATGCATCACATACTTTGTCTTTCACAAACTTGAGTTTAGGTAAGCCAACTACAAGATCTCTAGAAATCAATTTGTTTAGATGATTCATATGAATATGAGCTAACCTCCTATGCCATAACCAGGAATCATTCTCTTTAGAAATTAAGCAACAAGTTATTAGCAGAATTAGTATCTAACATGTAAATATTGTTGATCCTCTTACCAGTAATCATTACCTGCTCAATCTGATATGATAATTTGACATTGATTTTGCCCAAAAACAACTTTGTGTCCTTTATCACACAACTGGCTAATACTAATCAAATTATGTTTTAAACCTTCAACATATAAAACATTGTTAATAATACCTGATTCTGCACATTTGATGTCACCTATTCCAAGAATTCTTCCTTTATTATTATCACCATAGACAACAGATTCCACCATTCTTTAGTTTAAGATTGAAAAATTTTGTAATATCCCCTGTCATGTGTTTGGAACAGCCACTGTCAAGGTACCAGAGATCTTCACTTTGTTTTTCCTGAAATGAAATTAGTATAGTTGCAGTACAAAATGATACAGTATTAAAATAAACAATTAATTCTGCACTGGAAGTATAATTTTAATCGATTAATTTGATACTCAATCGATTAATCAAGTTCTGGAGAGAATGTATCAGAATAATAATCGATTTAAACGAGGAATAATCGGTTAATTTTATCATGTTTAATGATTTTAACTGATATGAATCAATTTTAATCGATTAAAACAGTTAAACTATATTCCAGAGAACATTTTAATCGATTAATTCATATTTTAACCGATTAAAACTGTACGGACAGTTCTTCTGGTATTCTCTGTAAGTGATTTTAACCGATTGAAATAGTTTTATATCAATTAAAATACTCAGTCCATGAATCCAGAGACAAAATTCGCTGATTTGATACACAGGGACTTCCAGATTTTGTTCCTGCAAAACAGATTAGGCATATTTCTGGTACCCTTTAAAATTACTGGGTCCAATTATGTTATATGAAGTGAATTTTTGGGAATCCACTTCATTCTACCTTTAGGTATGGCATATTTCTTAATTCTACAATGTTTAACAGAATGCCCTTTTTCATGCAATAAAAACATTTAACAAACGGAGACGAAACAAATTTACTATATGCAAAATAATTTTTAAATGCTCTGGTTTTCTTTCCAATAGACGGTGTAAAACCTATGCCACCACGGTCAATAACTAATTTCTGAGAATCAAGTATCATATCAAGACTAGTCTTTCCTTGTGCTAGTTTAGATGCAGTTTTTATTAAGTATGATAATCTTTTTTGTAACTCAGGACAGTTTTTACAATCTTTAACATTACACATGCAATCATAATTATTACCTAATTCCAAATTTTCATTCTTGGTTTCTTCATCAACTATTTTCTTTTCAAGAATAGTGATCTTGTTTTCTAATAAACTATTCATGCTTTTTAATCTTTTGTTTTCAGTTTCTAATTTTTTTGCTACTGCATGCATTTCATAAAAAGCATCTTGTAATGAACTATAATTCATAGAGTCAGAACTTACATTGGTTTTTGGTGAATCTGAGTTGACCATTAGGCATATCTCTGTTGTTTCTTCATAGGTCATTTCAAGAATCTTCCACATTTGTGCAGCAGTCTGACAGTGTGCTATCCTAAAAAAATTGTTTCTGTTAAGTGCAGATACGATAATATTTTTGGCAATACAATCATCCTGGATTAATTTCTTTTCACAGTCATTTAAGCTAGACCAATCTTTGTTAATGATATCCCAAACATTTATGCTAACAGATTCAATAAAGATCTTCATCCTAATCTTCCAAAATGGATAATCTGTTCCACAAAACAGTGGTGGTCTATCAATATAAGCACCCTCAGAAAATTTGTTTCCAGCCATTAAAGATTTGATCGAAATACTTGAATAACTCTCAAGAACCTTGCTCTTGATACCAATTGTTATTAAAGTAGGCTGAGATCAAGAGGGGGGGTGAATTGATCTTTGAAAGATTTTCACAATTAACAGATTATCTATTTGTAAAAATAAGATTTCAGATTTGTTCTTGAATCACAAAGCAATCAATAAAAAATAAACGCAGCAACAAAATTAAAAGAGGAGAAAGGTTTAGAAAGATATCACCGGTGTTTATACTGGTTCACCCAATACCAGGGCTACGTCCAGTCTCCAGCCAAATTCCAGCTGGGTTCCACTAGATCAAATATTTTACAGATTACAATCTTACACTTAATCTACCATAAGAACCACAATTCCAGTTCTTGCACCTAACCTTTCACCAAGAACCAAATTCCAGTTCTTGACAACCTCTACAACCAAATTCCAGCTGCAGAGAAACCAGTGCCCACAATTTCAGGCACCAAACAATACAGTAAAAGAATGAAAAGAAATGAAAAGAAGAAACTAGAATGCTCAAACCAATTTTATGCAATTCTGCAGTGAGTTTCTTCTCCAAAAGAAAGCAATTTGCCTCAAGAAAGAATTTCAAAGAACTTCACAAAAACTGACGCGAATCTTTCTTGAAAGAGTGTTAAAGTTTGCTTGCTTGATTGCTAAAGATTGATGTTCAATGTATATTTAAAATGTTCAAGCCAAATTTTTTTTATAGAAGATTTTCAAAACTGCTGGTTTAATCAATCTGTTAAAATAATCTTTTAATCTGTTAAAAGTTCAGTTTTAATCTGTTAAAACTTCTTTTAATCCATTAAACCGTTCTTGATTCTTTAACAGATTTGTTTTAACTGATACGACAACATTTATATCAATTAAAACTCTTTACAAAAAATCTTCTAATTTGTTTTAATCGATTGTTTCGTGATTCAATCGATTAATATACTGCAAAACTTTATTGTTATTTTTTCCAAGTGATTTTAACTGATAAAAATAAGTTTTAATCGATTAAAACGCTGTGTAGAAATTTTCTAAGTTGTTTTAATCGATTGAAACGTGTTTTAATCGATTGAAAAAGCTCTGATCGGTCATAACTCAATTTTGATCGATCATATCTGATTCTGATCGGTCATAATTGCATTCTGATCGATCATTCTGAACTCTAAGTGGTTTTAATCGATTAAAACCAAGTTGTATCGATTAAAATACTGCAAAAACACTTCTCTTAACATTTTAAGTGATTTTAATCAGTTATTTCGAAGCTTTATCAGTTAAAACGCTGACAGAAGGTTTTCAAAACTTTCTTTAATGAAAACAACCGGTTATTTCGAAATTATATCAGTTAAAAACTTGTTTAAGAAAGCTTTTGTTAAAATACTTTGGCTTTAACTGCTTAAACGTTTTTAGAGGCATTTTGCAAAATCTTTTAAGTGAAGAAACCTCATGCAGTAGAAAAGATAAAAATGATTATACACACTAATCTCTCTACTCTTTTATCTAAGTGACTGTTGACCGCTACAAAGTTGACTTTGACTTTATCTTTGACTTCATCAAATCAACAAGATCTTTGACAGAGTATTTCAATAAGATCTTCATCACTTTCATCTTCTTTTGGTCCAAGGATGTCGACACGGAGTTTCGTGCATGACCCGAGGACTGAAAGATTGAGAGGTCCCTATAATGGGGGCACCTTGGGGACCTTTGGCCTTGGTGAGAACAGTTTAGAACCACCTAAACCAAGTACGTTTCTGCAAGAAAACCCCACATCGAAAATAGCGTGGCTCTGCTCGTGGATGAGTTAATTGTGTGTGCATTCGTTTGCTGCATTTGTATTGATGCATTAGCATAGGGTAATCATACAACAGACAAAAAATAGTAAAAATCCAAAAAACCATAAAAGTGATAAGAATAAATCAACTTTATCTCGGACAGTCTTCAGTTAAGCTAGCCTGGTTTCAGGTTCTTTGTAAGCTAAGTAGCCACGTTAACCGACAGAAGAGATAAAGGGTCATAAAAAATATAAAAAACAATTTAAAGCCATAATACCTTTTACAATAAAAAGATTTTTTGACAAAGTCGTATCATTCATACCACATCATCCAATAAGTAAAAATAAATGCACTAAGAAAAGTATGCATAAACATCATCATAATAAAATTTCTCATACATAAACACATTCATTCTAGGATATATTAGATATCCTTAGACAAAAGCGAAAGAGACCCAAGTGTGTTTATAATCTTCCTAGAAGAGATAAGTGCGCTAAGGTATGATGACAACCTTTGAAAAAAGGGAACTATCACACTGAGGTGGGTATGGTACCCCTTAAGCATAGGCTTTTAAGAGGATACCAAAGCTATTGTCTAAGACATATCTATCTCACACTAATCATTTGAAATAAAGAGTTATAATAAAAATCTTTAAAATCATTTAGAAAGTGGCTGGTCTTCCGCCCGTCCTCACTCATGCTCAGAAGGCTAAAAAGATGGAACAATTAGAAGAACAAAACTGAAAGCTCACCACTGAGCTTAATACAGTAAAAGAGCAGATGGCTCAAATGTTGGAAATGATGCGTCAACAAAATCTCCACAAGGAGGGTCATCAGAGTGGACAAGCCTCTCACCAAGAAGAAGAAGAGGAACCCAATTATGAACACGCCCAATCTGATGCAAGGGCAGTACATATTCATACTCCGAAAATATCAAAACAACAAATTACTGCCCTGGAGGAGAGGTTGAGAGCCTGGAAGGGCATAACTTTGATGTTAAAGAGGCGGCTGATACGTGCCTCGTTAAAAACATCCAATTCCCCAACAAATTTAAAACTCCGGATTTCCCAAAGTACATGGGAATAACTTGCCCCAAAAGTCATCTTACAATGTACTGCCGTAAGATGGTTGCATATGCTGATAATGAGAAACTCCTGATCCATTGCTTTCAGGAGAGCCTGGCTGAGTCAGCCTTAAACTGGTATATGCAACTGGAAGGCGGGCAAGTCCAAACCTGGAGACATCTGGCAGATGCTTTTCTTCGTCGTTATAAATACAATATTAATTTGACCCCTGAAAGAGCAGATCTACAATTACTAAGCAAAAAAGACGACGAATCCTTTAAGGCATATGCCCAACGATGGAGGGAATTAGCAGCACAAGTGGAACCTCCTCTATCCGACAAGGAAACCACATCCATGTTCATCAATTCCCTGACTGGTCCCTATTATGACAAAATGATAGGGAACACATCAACACTTTTTGCGGATGTGGTAATTATAGGGGAAAGAGTGGAGCAAGGTTTGAAAAGCGGAAGAATTACACAACATACTTCCTCCAATTCCTCCACTCCAAACGTTAAAAAGAGCTTTGGAAAGAAGAAGGAAGGAACCGTGAATGCAATCAACATTGCCACTCCTTCTTCCTCCTC
Organism: Sphenostylis stenocarpa; assembly: GCA_963425845.1. Taxonomy (NCBI): domain Eukaryota; kingdom Viridiplantae; phylum Streptophyta; class Magnoliopsida; order Fabales; family Fabaceae; genus Sphenostylis; species Sphenostylis stenocarpa. The sequence goes on from OY731400.1 coordinate 41,582,884, forward strand.
GCAACAGACCAAGTCACGCAGATCGGAAAGGAAATTCACTCCCATTCCAACCTCATATGGAAGTCTGCTTTTAAAATTGTTGGATGCCAAACTCCTCGTGCGCATCCCTCCCAAGAAAATAGAGCCACCATACCCAGAATGGTATAAGCCTAATGAAAACTGTGATTACCATTCAGGCGCTCCGGGACACTCCGTTAAAAATTGTGTGGCCTTAAAGTATAAGGTCCAGAATCTAATAGATGCAGGGTGGATTACCTTTGATGCATATACTCCAAAAGTGGATGATCAGCCTCTATCTAAGCTCGAATAAGAGATGGGATAAGGAAGATCAGCAAATTAGGGCTCGTCATCTTTGTCATTTCTAAAAATAATAATAAATAAATAAATAATATAAAAAAAATATTAAAAAGCTTCCGATGTATCTCTCGTGATCCTCACCCATGATCATGAGATTTTTTATTAAAGTGGGCTTTGTAAATATTTTCCTTTTATCAATACAATAAGGCATTTTCCATAATATTCGTATTCTCTTTCATTCTTTTCTCTCTCACACACTTAATAAAGAAATCTAAAACAAAGCATAACCATACAGTCATGTCTGCGATTGAAAACTCCCTAGAAGATCCGAAAGCCGAAGGCGAATGGATTGAGTCAAACAGTGAGGAGGGGACCATTTCCCCGGACATGCAAAGACTGTTGGAAAAAGAAGCTCAATCAATACAACCCCATCAGGAAAAAACTGAGGGCCATCAATTTGGGACAAGAACATAATAAGAAAGAAGTAAATATTGGTACCCAAATTGACGATGATGTTAGGGAAAGGTTGATACAATTACTAAGAGAGTAAGTGGACTTGTTCGCATGGTCCTACCATGATATGCCTGGAATTGATAAAAGCATAGTGGAGCATAAATTACCACTAAAAGAGGGATTTCGGCCCGTTAAGCAGAAGCTCAGAAGAGTAAAGCCAGAATGGTCCTTGAAAATTAAGGAAGAAGTAGAAAAACAGTTGGATGCTAATTTTCTGATTGTGTCAAAATACCCTGAATGGTTGGCAAACATTGTGCCAGTTATAAAAAAGAATGGAAAAATCAGAGTATGCGTAGATTACAGGGATTTAAATCATGCAAGTCCGAAAGATGATTTTCCCTTACCACATATTGATATGTTGGTAGATCACACCGCTACGAATACTCTCTATTCTTTCATGGATGGATATGCAGGGTATAACCAAATTAAATTGGTTGTTGAAGATAGAGAAAAAACTTCCTTCATAACGTCGTGGGGTACATTCTGTTATAGAGTAATGCCTTTTGGACTCAAGAATGCAGGGGCTACTTATCAAAGGGCTATGGTAGCATTATTTCACGATATGATCCACAAAGAAATCGAAGTATATGTGGATGATATGATCGCCAAGTCCAAAAATGAGACGAATCACCTCCAATACTTAAAGAAATTATTCAATCAGCTTCAGAAATACCAGATCAAGCTTAATCCGGCTAAATGTACGTTCGGAGTACGATAAGGAAAACTCCTTGGGTTTATTGTCAGTAAAAAAGGAATTGAAGTAGATCCTGATAAAACAAAGGCAATTGTAGAAATGCCCCCACCAAGAACAGAAAAAGAAGTTAGAGGGTTTTTGGGCCGAATAAACTATATTGCACGATTCATTGCGCAATTAACAGACAAGTGCATGCCCATCTTCAAATTATTGCGTAAAAACCAACCGAATGTTTGGAATGATGAATGTCAACAAGCTTTTGAAAAGATCAAAATGTGCCTAACCAATCCTCCAGTGTTGGTACCACCTGTGGAAGGAAAGCCCCTGATTCTTTACCTTTCAGTACTCGACGAGTCCATGGGATGTGTGCTCGGTCAACAAGATGATACGAGTAAGAAAGAACAAGCCATATATTACCTCAGTAAGAAATTTCTAAACTATGAGACCCGTTATACACCACTCGAAAAAACATGTTGTGCATTGGTGTGGGCAACTCAGCGCCTTCGACAATATATGGCTAGACATACGACTTGGTTAATTTCCAAAATGGACCCAATCAAATATCTGTTTGAAAAACCCGTCTTGATCGGAAGAATAGCTAGGTGGCAGGTACTCCTTTTAGAATTTGACATTGTTCATGTCACTCAGAAAGCTATCAAAGGTATGAAGCACTTGGTGGACTTGGAGGATTTGATGAAGACTTAGATATAAGTTGATGAAGACATAAATTTAGTTTAGATTGTGGGTGTGTAGATGATTAGGTTTTTAACTTGAGCACTTAATCCCTTGATAGGCCATTATATGTTGTGATGAAGCGCCTTAATCTTCTGCATAGCATTGAAAATCATTTTCTGCATTAAAAGAACAAACTAAGTTTTTCAATCTGTTGAAAAAGATTTTCAATCGGTTAAAATCACTTAACAGAATAAGTGGTTCTATATAATCGTATTTTCAATTGATTGATTCGTAGAATCAACAAGTTAAAATAACTTAGTAAATTTCTCAATATGAAGGTTTCGGAAAAACAATCAATTGAAATACTTTTTAATCTGTTGAAAAAGAAAGATATTTTTCAATCTAAGAGTTTTCGGAAAAACAATCAGTTGAAACGTTTTTCAATCTGTTAAAATAAAGATATTTTTTAAGTCTAAATGTTTTCAGAAAAACAATATGTTGAAATGGTTTTCAACCTGTTGAAACAGAAAGTCATTTTCGAGTCTTAAAAGTCTGCAGGATTTCAATCAGTTGAAATGTTTTTTAATCGGTTGAAACAGAGTGCTGTTATTTTTCATTAAGTTGTTTTAATCCATTAAAACTCGAATCAATCGATTAAATGGAACTTTAAACGAAATCAATCGATTGAATCGATGTCTTAATCGATTAAAAGGAACTTTAAATGAAATCAATCGATTGAATCGATGTCTTAATCGATTAAAAGGAACTTTAAATGAAATCAATCGATTGAATCGATCTTTTAATCGATTGAAATAATACTCTGATCGATCATAGTTTTGTTCTAATCGATCATAACTCATTCTGATCGATCATAGTTTTATTCTGATCGATCATAACTCGATCTAATCGATCATAGTTTTATTCTGATCGATCATAACTCAGCTTAATCAATCATACTTCGCTTTTAATCGATCGTAGTCTCTTCTAAACCTGCTTTCATCGCTAACCAACTTATCTTTTGACTCTCTAAAACAGCTTTTAACAGATGAAACGTTCTGCTTTTTCTGATTTACTCTATATATACAGATTTGATCTATCTTTTGAATACAATACAATACAAGACAATACACTACTTGAGAAAACTTGAGAAATCAATCTGTGAATCGTTCATCTACGTTTTTCTCTCGCATTCAAGATTTTGTCATATCATAAGGTGCTTTGATCAACATTGTGGTCATTCACAACGAGAGAGTGCTTTAGAATTGGTGCTGGGCAATTAGAATTCAAAGTCCAGGTTTCTTCTTTCCTTATTCTTTTGTATCGTGTGAATTGTGTAGATTGGATTGTAATCTACACTTGGTACAAGAATCGGATTTGGTTACTCGGGTGTTTTTCAAGATTCTATCTTATAGGTTGAAGAGATAGTTCTTGGTGTAGATTGGTGAGGATCTACTGGTTGTAATTGTCACTTGGTATTAGTGAAAACTTGACAGGTTTTGTCAAGAACTGGACGTAGCTCTGGATTAGAGTGAACCAAGATAAATTTGTGTGTTGATTTCTTTCTATCATCTCTTTTAAATTCTGAATATAAGCTTGCTGTGTTTTAAATCAAATCATCTTTTCAAGAATTGAATAAAGATAACTCATTCTTCCAAAAGAAAGTAAAGTTTTGCGAAAAAGTTTTTTAAGTTCAATTCACCTCCTCTTGAACTCAACCATTAATTCTTTCAATTGGTATCGAGCTGGTTCTTGTAAGTTACTCAAGTAATCGGTCCAATGGCCGAGGGAAAGATGAATTTTTCGAAGGAGCCTCCATAAACAGTGCCTCCACTTTTTGCTGGTGTGAATTATTCTTTCTGGAAGGTTAGAATGAAAATCTTTATTGAATCCCTTGATAGAGGCATTTGGGAAACAATTGTTAATGGTCCTTTTAAACCAACTCATATAGTAGATGGTAAAACTGTTGAGAAAAGTTGGAGTGAGTTGACTGATGCGTAAAATAGGAGAGTGCAATATGATTATACTGCAAAGAATATTATTACCTCTCGCCTTAAATCTTGATGAGTTTTTCAGTGGTGTCTCAGAGGTGCTTCGCCAAAGAGATGTGGGAAATTCTAGAGGTCACACATGAAGGAACATCTCGATGTGAAAAGGGCAAGAAAGCATGAGTTAATCAGGGACTATGAGTTGTTTAAAATGCAGCAAGGGGAGACAATTGCGGATGTGCGTAAAAGATTCACGCACATAGTTAATCATTTGATCGGCTAGGGAAGACCTTTGACAAGGAGGAGTTGAATATCAAAATACCGAAGTGTTTGGACAGAACTTGGCAACCAAAGGTGACAAGCAATATCTCGAATCAAGAGATTTGACTGAAATGACTACCGCCTCACTTTTTGGTAAGTTAAGGGAACACGAGTTGGAAATCAATCGGCTCAAAGAACAAGAGAATGCAGTAAAAGAAAAGTAGAAATATTGTTCTCAAGACGATTGAAGAAAACAAGTGATTCTGAAGAAGATGAGTCCGAGAACTCGACTTTATTGGTTAAGAAATTCGGGAAATTTCTGAGAAGAAAGAACAAGACTCGGCCAAGTAAAAAGGTACAATGATAGAAAGACTCGAATCTGTTCAAAATAATATTACTTGTTATTCTTGTGGTAAACAGGGTCACATAAGGAGCGACCGTCTGTAAAAGACCAAGAATCGAACAAGAAAGATTCAAGATACAAAGGGAAAAAGGCCTACATAGCTTGGCAAGACAATGAATCTTCTTCCAGCTTCGAATCCGAAGGTGAAGAGGTGAACGTGTGTTTGATGGCCGGTCGTGAATCCTCTTCATCACATGTAAGTTCAACTTCTACGTAAAATGAAATGAATTACAAGACATTACTCGAATGCTTTCAATGAAATGCATAGTGAAGCCGTAAATTTATCTCATACAAATAATCGGTTGAAAGGGCTAAATAACTCGGTTAGAAAATAGAGTTAAAACTCTGGAAAAGAACTGCTAGAAAGCAAAACAGATTTAGAACATCTAGATATTATCTATTCATCTGCAGATAATGTTGCTGTTAATAAGAATTGTGAAAAGTGTACTGTTTTACAAAATAAGGTTGATTACTTAACTAAAACCTTAACAAAATTTACTCAAGGTAAAGAGAATTTAGATGCACTCGCTTGGATCTCAAAACCGTGTGTTTGAACGTCTCGAATCGGGTACAAACCTAGGAATGGGGTAAAAACTAAGAAATATTTGAACTTCTTTTCATATAGAAAAACAACAGCATCCCCTTTCTCATCCTGTCATTACTGCATGAAGAAAGGGCATACTATAAAATTCTGTCATGCTAGGAAATATTTTGTGCCGCAAGGAAGGAAGAGATGGGTTCCAAAACATGTTAAACAGAAAAATTGACTCCTAAGGACCCAAAATACTTAAGGGTACCAGAAAAATGCTTAATTTGTTTTGCAGGGACAAAGTCTCGGGAATCCCTTGAAGTTCGTAGCTACGAATCAGGTTCTGTTTGTCTAAACTGATTGTTTTAATTGATATAAACCAAGTATTAATCGATTAAAATAACTTACAGTAAGATATTAGTAAATCTGTCCGTACAGCTTTAATCGATTGAAATGCGAATCAATCGATTAAAATGTTCTCATGATTTGAGTTTTAGCTGTTTTAATCGATTAGAATGAATTTATATCAACTAAAATCACTAAGGTATCAAATTTAATCGACTCATTTTCATTTTAATCGATTTAAATTCTGGTATCATCTTCTAGATCTCTTCCAATACGTAAACAATCGATTCTTTCAAGTATTATTCGATCATTTTACTATTGCATTTTCAAAACGAATATTAAAGACCAAATTAGTAAAATAGTTTGTTTAATCAGCTTGTTACTGAAAATCATATTCAAAACATCCAAATGAAATTCGGCCATGCATATAGAGTTTACAATTTAAGATTGAAATCAGCTTGAAGAATCAAGACATGTTGTGTTTAATGAGTCTCCTCGAGTTGTGCAGTAATAGATCAACAGTGTACCGCCGATGAAGAAGATTTAACTGATAATTCTTATCAGCTTGAAATGTCCCAGAGAGCACAGATCAAGATACCGTTGAAGAGGGTGATCCATCTCGTGGACCCTGCAAAAGCTGATCCATCTACAATTACTCGTAGAACAGGAAGAAGGTGTTCTGGAAGAGCTTCCTAAAGAGTGGATTGTCCCAAGAAATCTCTCTCTAGACAATGTCATCTGGGCAAATTAATAAGGGAGTATCTACTAGACATTCTCTTAATCAATTCTCGTAATCATATGGCATTCATTTCACAAATAGAGCCTAAGACAGTTAAAGAAGCATTAAATGATGAATACCGGGTTAGTGCCATGCATGATGAGCTTAATCAATTTGAAAGAAATAAAGTGTGGGAATTAGTTCCTAAAATCAAAGATATCAATATAATTGGTACTAAGTGGGTATTCAAAAACAAGCTAGATGAACACGGCATTATTACTAGAAATAAAGCTAGATTGGTAGCCAAAGGGTATAACCAACAAGAGGGTATTGATTTTGATGAAACATTTGCACCTGTAGCTAGGCTTGAAGCTGTTAGATTATTATTAGCTTATGCCTGTTTAAGTGGTTTCAGATTACTACAGATGGATGTAAAGAGTGCCTTTCTTAATGGACTTATCAATGAAGAAGTGTATGTTTCTCAACCTCCTGGGTTTGAAGATCACAAGCATCCTGACCATGTCTACAAATTGAAAAAGGCTCTTTATGGCTTGAAGCAAGCACCTAGACAATGGTATGAGAGGTTAAGTAATTTTCTAATTGATCAAGGGTACAAGCGAGGTGAGGTTGATAAAACTCTGTTCATTAAGAAATCTGGAACTGATATTATTCTAGTGCAGGTGTATGTAGATGATATCATTTTCGGCTCCACCAATAATGCCATGTGTAATAAGTTTGTAAAAGAAATGCAAAGTGAATTTGAAATGTCTATGATGGGAGAATTGAATTTCTTCCTTGGTCTACAGAGTTAAACAATTAACAAATGGCATTTTTCTTAGTCAATCTAAATACTCGCAATGAACTGTTAAAGAAATTTGATATGCACAATTGCAAGGAATCCTCTACACCAATGTCTACTAACCGCTGTTTAGATTTAGATGAAAAAGGGAAATCTGTTGATCAAACTAAATATAGAGGTTTGATTGGTTCTCCGCTTTATCTAACTGCTAGTAGGCCCGACATTATGTTTAGTGTATGTCTCGTGTGCAAGATTTCAGTGCAAATCCAAAGGAATCACATCTTATCACGCTAAAAGGATTCTCAAGTACCTTAAGGGAACAGATCAATGTTGGACTATGGTATCCTGAAGGTGCGTCCCTTAAGCTTGTTGGATTTTCTCGATTCTGACTTTGCAGGATGTAGATTGGACGTAAAAGTACCTCTGGTACTTGTCATTTACTGGGAGCAAGTCTTATATCATGGCACAGCAAAAAGCAAGCGTGTGTTGCTCGTTAACCGCAGAAGCTGAATACATTGCGTACTGGAGTCGTTGTGCTCAAAGCATTTATCTCAAGCAACAACTAACAGATTATGGAGTGACTCTAAACAAGGTACCTCTGGTTTGTGACAATACTAGTGCGATAAACTTAACTAAGAATCCTATTCAACACTCTAGAACTAAGCATATTGAAATTAGACATCACTTTATTAGAGAACACGTATCTAGGGGTGACTGTGAGATTTTATTCGTTGAATCTGAAAAACAGTTAGCTGATTTATTTACTAAACCACTTCCTAGAGACAGACTTAATATGCTTAGGACTGAATTAGGAATTCTAGATATATCTAGTATTGTATAACTGATTCTTTATAGTAATTGTATGTCTTTTAACAGGCTGATAACAAGTTCAATCGATTAATAATTGCATGAATAACTTGATATTATTTGTTTCAATCGATTGAAATTGCGAAATAATCTGTTGATTTCCTGATTCTTACTCTTTGGTATTGATGTGTTAGTAGTTCAATCGATTAAATAAGTTTTTAATCGATTTATTTCATTAATCTTGTTGCTCTGCACATTTTCTTCTATAAATCAATCGATTAAATCTTCGATTCAATCGATTGAATTCACTAATGGTACTCTGAATCATTTTCTTTTACAAAATAATCGATTTATTTTTTGATTCAATCGGTGTATTTCACTTATAAGTATCTACGATTACAAAATCAGTTGGTTTCACGAAATATCAATTGATTATTTTTCTTCTAGGGCTAGTTGTATGTACTTTGTCTCTAACCGATTTCTGCAGAGTAAACTGAAAGCATTTACAACAAGATAAACTTCAACTACTCTCTTAAATATCAAAGATATCCAATAAAAGTTGAATGACTCTGATTGGATATCAGATGTGTGGGTAATTAAAGTGTACAGTAGCAATTCTCTCTCCTCTTTATCATCACTCGCACGTAAACAATAAATCAAGTAAAGACAAAAATTTTTTAAGCCGATAAAGATTGTGTATTCTCATTCCTATAGTATTATTTTCTCCTTTGAGCTTCTCTTTTCTCGGTTCTTCTCTGTTTTGTTCATTCCAAAAATCAAATATGTTCAAGCGCACAAAGTCTGGTAGGAAGAAGTCCAGCAGAGGCGAGTCCTCTACGGCAAGGCAAGAACAGAATGTTGGAGGTAGGATTGAAACTTGGTTCAACTGGGACCAAGAGCAAATGAATCTGTTTATCCATGAGTTGAGCAGTAAAACAAGTCAACATACCAAAGCCGTTAAAGTTTTCCTGGTTTGATGCCGAAGGATTTAGAGGCATCGGAAAGTCGTCGCAACATCAAAAGCTTCGAAGTTTCTGGAGTTGGACTGGTAGGATTTATCCCGACTTGATCAAAGTTTTCTTCACAAATTTGTCCTTTGAAGGTTCCACCTTGAAAACCCAAGTTAAAGGTGTGGACATTGAGATTACTCCTAACATCTCGGAAGGAGGTTGCCGGTTCAAAGGATTTAGGAGTGAAAGTCACCAAAGGGTGTACTTCGATGTGGAGGAATTTAATAAGGTTCAATATTTTCGGTCATGCATGAAGAATAGGCATGACTCTGTCACTGCTCAATACCGGGAAACTAAAATTGGAAGAAAGGTTGCTTGCCCGCATTGTGTCTTGGCAGCTCACTCCGAGGGGGAGCAATCATGCGGTGCTAAATGAGGGAGATTTAGTACTAATGTATTGCATTCACCACAGGATTTGGGTAACCTGGGTTTTTGTCATCAAAGACCACATGATCAAGGTAAAAAGACTCAGTGATTTCAGGTACCCCTATGCTATACCGATTTCCAAATTTTTAACATATTTTGGTGTTGATCTTGAAGGAGAACTTGTCGAGACAGCTCGTTCAACAAACGAAATAAATAACTCTATGCTTCACAAAATGGGATTTATGAAAGTTGATGGTGAGTGGGTCTCCAAGGAGGATGCTGGAAGAGATGAAGAAAGTGATGAAGATGGACAAGAGGAAGAAAATATCAACACCGATATTCCCGGCACTTCTAGAGCTCATCCATCCGATCCTATGGAAGAAGTGGTCCCGACTGGAGATGATTCCATATAATTCACCCCCGACAGTGGCACACCTCTCGTCACAGCTTGAAAGAACAATGCCGCAAAGCAAATGAATCAACTTCAAGCTGATCAAAGGAGGCATATGAATATGACTACGAGCTATAAGGGCTCGACAAGCACTATTTGGATGAGAATTTTATTGCAAGGTTCCAAGCACATCGATAATCAACTTGAAGACATTTACAACAGAATTGTGGAAATACAATTCAACCCGAGTCCCGGAGATGATTGAAGTTTACTGATCAATGTCTGCTGATAATTCTTTTTTTTTCCTTTTCTTAGTTGGTTTTATATTCTGCTTTTATTTGGGGGTTCCCAAGTGGCCCCATTGGACTCGTATCCATGACAATCTATTTGATGCAAGTCAAATAGGGGGAGAATTATTTTGATTAAATAAAACTGCCACTACACACACACCACATCACAAAATATATGTCTCTGGTATGCATGTCTCTGGTCTGATTTTATGCAGGTGCAGTGGTTATTTGTCTCCATCAAATAGGGGGAGATTGAAGCACTTGGTGGACTTGGAGGATTTGATGAAGACTTAGATATAAGTTGATGAAGACATAAATTTAGTTTAGATTGTGGGTGTGTAGATGATTAGGTTTTTAACTTGAGCACTTAATCCCTTGATAGGCCATTATATGTTGTGATGAAGCGCCTTAATCTTCTGCATAGCATTGAAAATCATTTTCTGCATTAAAAGAACAAACTAAGTGATTCAATCTGTTGAAAAAGATTTTCAATCGGTTAAAATCACTTAACAGAATAAGTGGTTCTATATAATCGTATTTTCAATTGATTGATTCGTAGAATCAACAAGTTAAAATAACTTAGTAAATTTCTCAATATGAAGGTTTCGGAAAAACAATCAATTGAAATACTTTTTAATCTGTTGAAAAAGAAAGATATTTTTCAATCTAAGAGTTTTCGGAAAACAATCAGCTTGAAACGTTTTTCAATCTGTTAAAATAAAGATATTTTTTAAGTCTAAATGTTTTCAGAAAAACAATATGTTGAAATGGTTTTCAACCTGTTGAAACAGGAAGTCATTTTCGAGTCTTAAAAGTCTGCAGGATTTCAATCAGTTGAAATGTTTTTTAATCGGTTGAAACAGAGTGCTGTTATTTTTCATTAAGTTGTTTTAATCCATTAAAACTCGAATCAATCGATTAAATGGAACTTTAAACGAAATCAATCGATTGAATCGATGTCTTAATCGATTAAAAGGAACTTTAAATGAAATCAATCGATTGAATCGATGTCTTAATCGATTAAAAGGAACTTTAAATGAAATCAATCGATTGAATCGATCTTTTAATCGATTGAAATAATACTCTGATCGATCATAGTTTTGTTCTAATCGATCATAACTCATTCTGATCGATCATAGTTTTATTCTGATCGATCATAACTCAGTCTAATCGATCATAGTTTTATTCTGATCGATCATAACTCAGTCTAATCAATCATACTTCTGTTTTAATCGATCAGAGTCTCTTCTAAACCTGTTTTACTGCTAACCAACTTATCTTTTGACTCTCTAAAACAGTTTTTAACAGATGAAACGTTCTGTTTTTCTGATTTACTCTATATATACAGATTTGATCTATCTTTTGAATACAATACAATACAGTACAATACACTACTTGAGAAAACTTGAGAAATCAATCTGTGAATCGTTCATCTACGTTTTTCTCTCTGCATTCAAGATTTTGTCATATCATAAGGTGCTTTGATCAACATTGTGGTCATTCACAGCAAGAGAGTGCTTTAGAATTGGTGCTGGGCAATTAGAATTCAAAGTACAGGTTTCTTCTTTCCTTATTCTTTTGTATCGTGTGAATTGTGTAGATTGGATTGTAATCTACACTTGGTACAGTAACTGGATTTGGTTACTGGGTGTTTTTCAAGATTCTATCTTATAGGTTGAAGAGATAGTTCTTGGTGTAGATTGGTGAGGATCTACGGGTTGTAATTGTCACTTGGTATTAGTGAAAACTTGACAGGTTTTGTCAAGAACTGGACGTAGCTCTGGATTAGAGTGAACCAGTATAAATTTGTGTGTTGATTTCTTTCTATCATCTCTTTTAAATTCTGAATATAAGCTTGCTGTGTTTTAAATCAAATCATCTTTTCAAGAATTGAATAAAGATAACTCATTCTTCCAAAAGAAAGTAAAGTTTTGCGAAAAAGTTTTTTAAGTTCAATTCACCCCCCCTCTTGAACTCAACCATTAATTCTTTCAAGGTAGCCCTTTAGCAGACTACCTGGCACATGGACCAACTGAAGAATATCAATCCCTCCAAGATGATTTTCCAGATGAGCACATAATGCACATCCAACATGAAGAACTTGAAAATAATAAGTGGATCATGTTTTTCGATGGAGCTTCAAACTTACTGGGACATGGGATCAGAGCGATTTTAATATCTCCCGAAAAGAAGTATATCCCAGTAACAACCAGACTATACTTTGATTGCACGAACAATATGGCGGAATACGAAGCCTATGCTCTAGGTATTCAAGCAGCTTTGGATCATTGGGTTACTAGACTCAAAGTATTCGGTGATTCATCCCTTGTCATTTACCAAGTCAAAGGTGAATGGGAAACTAGAAATTCCAAATTAATCTCTTATCTAGAACACATCCGTAATATGACTTCAAAAATGGAAAATATTAGTTTTGAATACATTCCTCGAGAAGATAACCAGATTGCAGATGCACTTGCAACATTGTCATCCATGTTCGCATTAGGACAAGAACATGAGATGCCCATCATCCAAGTCAAAAGGCACGACAAACAAGCCTTTTGTATGATGGTGGACAGTGAAAAAGATAAAACCCCTTGGTATCATGACATAAGGCGATACTTGACAAAGGGTGAATACCCCGAGGGAATCAGTGACAATGATAAAAGGATCATTCAGAAAAGGGCCATAGGGTTTATGTTGATAGGAGAAACCCTTTATAAAAATAATTTTGATTCTACTCTGTTAAGATGCGTCAATCTCGAAGAAAATCAAATGTTGATTAAAGAAATACATGAAGGAATCTTTGGGACTCATGCACCAGGGCATATCATGGCTAGGAAAATCCTCAGGGTAGGATATTTTTGGTCTACAATGGAAAAGGACTGTCATCAGTACGCCAGAAAATGTCACAAGTGCCAGGTACATGCGGACAATGTACATGGTCCACCGGTACCTCTCAATGTTATGACTATCCCTTGTCCATTCGCTATGTGGGGCATGGATGTTATCGGACCTATTGAGCCTAAGGCATCCAATGGCCATCGATTCGTTTTAGTGGCTATCGATTACTTCACTAAGTGGGTAGAAGCTGCATCTTATGCACATGTGACTAAAAAGGTAGTGGTCACCTTTGTTAAGAAAAATATCATATGTCGATATGGCATCCCACATCGTCTTATTACTGATAATGGAACCGACCTGAATAATAAGATGATGGAAGAACTACGTCAGGACTTCAAAATTCAACACCATAATTCTTCTCCTTATCGGCCCAAAATGAATGGCGCAGTGGAAGCGGCCAATAAAAACATCAAAAGGATTGTTCAAAAGATGGTTAAGACCTATAAGGATTGGCATGAAATGTTGCCTTTTGCTCTCCATGGTTATCGAACGTCTGTACAAACCTCAACAGGAGCTACTCCATTCTCCCTTGTATATGGTATGGAGGTCGTATTACCAATAGAGGTCGAAATACCTTCCTTGCGAATTATAATGGAAGCAAAATTAACAGAAGCCGAATGGATTCAAAGTTGATACGATCAATTAAACCTTATCGATGAGAAACGGCTGAATGCTATATGTCATGGACAAGCCTATCAAAAGAAGATAAAAAAGGCTTATGATAAAAAGGTCTACCCTCACAATTATCAAGAAGGGGATCTAGTGATAAAGAAACTGCTTCCAGCCCAGAAGGATAAAATTGGAAAATGGGCAGCAAACTACGAAGGATCATTTGTGGTCAAACGAGCTTTCTCAGGAGGGGCACTTATCCTCACCAATATGGATGGAGAGGAGCTTCGACACCCAATCAATTCTGATGCGGTGAAGAGGTATTATGCTTGAAGACATTGCTCAAGACCCGTCAGGAATGAAAACCCGCAAAGGGCATCCCTAGGCAAAAGATAGGGTTTATATCCCTCGCTAGGATACGTCCTAGGCAAAAAGTAGAGGTAAAAAAAAGAGAAAAAAAAACAATAATAATAAAGAGCAATGGTTACCTCAGTCGAAAACCGAAAGGCAGCTAAGGTAACATTCTTCCAGAAGCAAGCAGTCTACATAGTCTTCACTCTGAGCTCAGGCATCTCAACTGAAGCAATTAGGAGAACTAGGGGGGCAGATATCATAGACATGACTGTATAAGCCTAAACAGTGCAGCTAACCCCAGCCATCCATTCTTCTAAATACCTTTTGAAATCCTTCTATAAAAGAAATAAATTTTTGCTCATTTATCAATAAAATTCCCTTTCATTTCCTTTCTCTTGACCAAATATTATGGAAATGCTTCTTTATTGATAAATCATAAATATGCACAAAGACCTTTAATCAAAGATCAAGCATGCATCTAAAAATGGGAAGCATAAAAAAAATAATAAAAGAATAAATGTCTGCTAGGGTATTCTTAGGTAAAAATCAGGGTAGCCTGCTAGATCAGAAACCCTAAAAGAACGGTCTAGGCAAAAGATAAGGCAAAATCCCCCTAAGATATTCTAGGAAAAAATTAAGGCAGCCCGCTAGATCGAAAACCCGTAAAGGGCGGTGTAGGCAAAAGATAGGGCTAAAACCAAAAGATGAATAAAAGAGGTGCCCATCATCATGGTCCTAAAGGAAGAGCCCATTGGCATATTCATAAGAAGCCAACGGGAGAAGGCCAGTTACTTTCTAAGTGCATCAAAAATAAATAAATAAATAGATTGCATCTAGAACATCCACACACAAAGTAGTTGCACAAAATGACTTTGTCAAAATCAAGAAAAAATAATTTTCTTTAAAAAAGAATAATAAACATGCATATAAGGAGGCTAGTCTCCATACTTGTGGTTGAAAACAGGAGGCGCCAAAATCCAGTCTCCAAATAAAAATCAAAATTGCGAAAGAAAAGGCGAAATCAAAACCATTTCAGCAGAATAAAGAGCTTCAAGAAAACTAGCTCTAACCTTCTACCTCAATAAACGAAAGTACACCAGAAAAAGGCCAACGGAAAGGCTCGATGATCCCCAAATGGATCCTTGCCTACTCCAAAGGCAAAACAAGAAATTACTTCATGACTCAGCACCACCACATGAGTCGTCAAAAAGAGTCATTTGAAGCTTCAATCAATATCTTTCCATCCAAGAAAAAGGAAGTCATCAACATGAAAAAGCCAACGGAAAGGCTTGATCATCCCCAAGCGGATCCTTGCCTACTCCAGAGGCAAAACAAAAAGATTACCTCACGACTCAACATCACCACATGAGTCATCAAGCAAACTCATCCAGAATCTCTGCCACTTCCCCAAAAGGAGAATAAGGACTACACAAAGATCAACCAAAGAAGATATGAAGTCAAAAATCTCCATATCCCCAGGGGTTCAACAAAAAGAAAGAAAAGAAAAACATTTCATTCCCCAATAGAGGCCACGAAAAATGCCAAATAAATATCTCCAAGTAGAGCATTTCAGAAAAATCTACAAAACGGGGAAAATGAGAAAATTCTCATCCTTCAGTTCAATAAGGAGCTTCACAAAGCCAGGAGCCAAGACTCTGTCATAAAAACCAAATCAAAGTTGGATCCCCAGGAAGCCATCAAGCTCCTTGGGGGATCTCCAAAAAGAAAAGAGAAAAAGAAGAAAATCTTTTCATCCCCAGCAGATAATAAAAAGCCTACGTGCATAAAAGAAATTAAAAAGGCGCTCGCATTTAAGAAAGCCAAATTTTCAAAATCGCGAAAAAAGAGATAAAATCGCGAGAAAAAGATAAAAACACATTCCCCAGTGGAATAAGAGCATAGGCAAAGCCAACTCAAAATAGCAGCATCCAACAAGGGGTCAAAAACTCCATTCCTCCCTAGGGGGCAAGTCAAAATATATCTCCGGGAAAGCAATCAAATCCCCGATGGATCATCAAAAAGAAAAAACTATCCTCAGTGAGCCTATCAGCAAAGGCAAAACTACAAATCTATATCCTCAGGTGTAGACCCCAAATCTTGCCCGGGCTCCAAATAAAGTCAGAAGATCCCCTATTTGGAAGACGGCTGAAGCCTAACAAGCCACTAGGAGAGACTATTAGGCTCCCGTACCAAGATAGGAAGGTTTTTTGGGCCGAAAAATAAGTTTTCTCGCCTCGAAGGGACGAGACCGCCTTCTGGATGACCCAGACCGCCGTTTCGCCTCGCGTAGCAAGCGAGACCGGGGTCTCGTCTAACGAGACCGGGGTCTCGTTGCCCACGAAAACGAAACCGCGGTCTCGTTCACCCAAACCGGGGTCTCGTTGACTACGAAAACGAGACCGCGGTCTCGTTCAGCCAAACCGGGGTCTCGTTGACTACGAAAACGAGACCGCGGTCTCGTTCAGCCAAACCGGGGTCTCGTTGACTACAAAAACGAGACGGCGGTCTCGTTCACCCAGACGGCGGTCTCGTTGCCAGTAAAGAACGAGACGGCGGTCTCGTTGGACGAGACGGCGGTCTCGACCCTGTCAGACGAGACCGGCGGTCTCGCCATCTGACAGCGCGAAAACCTATAAATAGGGGCTCTCCCCCCCTCATTTCCACACACCACAGCTGCATAGCTCTCCCTTCTCTCTAGAACTTCTCTCTAGAATCCCTCCGACGCATTTCCGGAGTTTCTGAGTGTTTTCAAGAGTGATTTTCGGCGTTCGAGAGGTTTCCGACGTCTTGTAGAGTGAAGGGCTGCCATAAAGCACCCTATTTTTCCAGAGAATTAATATAAAAAGCGTGCTTCAGAGGTTCAAATTCTCTCTTTCCACCTTTACCGCTTTTATCTTAAATTATGCAGTAGACAGTAGGGCCATGTAGTCATACTTTTGAATTCCGCAGAATAAAAAGGGCAAAAGTGCGTTTTTCTAGTTTATCAATAAAAATAAGCCGGCCTATCATAGGGAACCCGAAAGGGCATCGCAAAGGGACTAATACTCCCTTTGCACGTAACCAACTCCCTTACCCAACTCTGGTTCTAATGACCAAAGTTGGTTTTCGAAAACCAACGCCTTTTTAAACCCCTTTTCCGATGTTTATGGTAAAAATATCGGTGGCGACTCCATAGAACCCAAAATAAATAAGTCCTTGGATTAGCCCGGTTATCGGACAGCCCAAGGACACTTTTCGAAAACCTCGCCCCTAGGTTAGCCCGGTTATCGGACAACCTAAAGGCGTTGTAACCACCAATAAAAAACGCGAAAATCAAGAGGGTCGATAACACCATCGCGTCGCTCCGACCGCCTCGTTTTTTACGGCGGCGACAGATGGCGACTCCACTGGGGAAGCCTAGAGAGTTAATCCCATTTAGTGATGGGCCGGCTTAAACAATAAATAAACCAAGAAAATAACACTTTTGCCCTTAACTTGTATTTATAACATGTTTTATTGATTGGCTTTCAATAAACTGTTGTTTGTTTATATTTACGCGATTGATTGAAATATAAACTGCACACAAAACCCTTGCACACTACAGTTCCTCCTATACCCGGGGGCAAGTGAGATAACCATAGGGAGTGGGTGGCAGGTACGGTTCGCTGCAGTTAGGGCCTTGTGCCCACCGGTGTGATCGGAAACCACCACTCAAGGTGATAACCTTCCTCTTTTGGCAACAAGACCGACTCTGGCCTTAGTGCTGAGCATGGTTAGACGGCTGGAGAGTGGGAACCCTATAATGGGGGCACCTTGGGGGCCTTAGCCTGGTGAGAACAGTTAGAACCTACCCTTGCCAATGTACTTTTCTGCAGGAAAACCCTACCTCGTGATAAAAACGAAATCTCGCCGGTTCGGGGATGTTCGAATTGTGTGCATATGATTGTTGCATGTAGACCCCTAATTTTGCCCGGCCTCTCAAATAAAAGCTAGGGAAACTTCATACAGTTCACCCGGCTTCATATCAAAGAAAAACCAAGAAGGACCTCCCACAACAGAAGACGGAGTTCACTCATTCACACGGTAAAAGCCAAAAGAGACTTCCTACACAAAGACAAAGCTCGCCCGGCATCTTAATGAAGGCCAAGAAGACTTCCTATATGAAGATAAAGCTTCAACGGACACACATCGGCATCAATCTATGTCCGAAAAAGGAAAGGAAAGCTTCCCGGGGTCCCAGAACACGAAAACTGGACAAAACAGGCCGGGACCACGGTCCCAAAAGTGGGACGGCCGTCCCAACTGCAATTAAGCAGTTGGGACGCGCGTCCCGAATGTGGGACGGCCGTCCCAAACCCAGTTTAAGTGGGACGGCCGTCCCGACCTTCCTGGGGGTCCCGTTCTGTGTAAATTTGCCATTTGGGACGGCCATCCCAGTCCAGACGGCCGTCCCAACCCAGACGGCCGTCCCAAAGTGCGCCAGCTGCGAAAAACTATAAATAGGAGGCTCATTTGCCACTTTTTCACACCAGAGACACTCCGTAGAGCTCTGAAACACTTTAGAGCACTTGTCTACTTCTCTCTCTCTCTCGAATGATCTTTCCAATTGCCTTAAATAGGTAACAATCGGTTAAGGAATTATATTCCGGCATTTGATTCTTCTTTAAATTTTTAGTAGAGTCGATCTTGTATTGGTGAGGAGAGACGTGTAGAGAGAGGGGTTGCCAAAACGCATCCTCACAGTTCAAGGTTCTCAATATAAAGCTTGCTACGGAGGTTCTTTTCAATTCCCTTCTCTTTTATTGTTTTATTTATTATTTTATTGTTTTATTTAGCTTTATTATGTCATGTAGAATAGGATCATGTAGATAGCTATTTTAATATCTCTTTTATTGCTTCATTTAGCTTTATTCATCATTTTATACACGCAACATAGAATAAAATCATGTAGATAGCCATTTAATATTATGTAATAAAATAGAGTAATCGCGTAATTTCTCTTAGTCTTTATTTAAATGAATTAATCTGTCATAGGGAACCCGAAAGGGGCGTTGTGGGGTGCTAACACCTTCCCCACACGTAACTAACTCCCTTACCCAACTCTGGTTATAATGGCCAAGTGCGGTTTTTCTTAAAATCAACATTTTTTCCTTTTCCAATGTTTATGGTCAAAACATTGGTGGCGACTCCATAAGAACCCCTTTTCGAAAACCTTTTAAAACAAAAACGCGAGTCTAAACCATCTTTTCGCGACCGCTCGCATAAACGTTTCTAAGACGTCCCCCTCCGGACGTCGGAAAGGGACAGCGGCGACGGATGGCGACTCCACTGGGGAAGCTAGAGAGTTGATCCCATTTAGTGATAGATAAATTCAAACTAAGTAAAAATTCGAAATTACGCCTTTGCCCTTCTGTATGTTTTTACTCGTATGGCTTTAATAACTGCCGTATGATTATTTCGCAATTGTTTGAAATATAAATTGCACACAAAAACCCTTGCACACAACAGGTCCCTCTATACCCGGGGCAAGAGTGAATATCTATAGGGAGTGGGTGGCAGATACGATCGGTTAGTTGGCACACGGGGCTACTGCCGTTGTCGGAAAACCACCAACTCAAGGTGATAACTCTCTTCTTTTGGTCTAAGGGTGTCGCCACGGAGTTCCGTGCATGACCCGAGGATTGAGAGATTGAGAGGTCCCTATAATGGGGGCACCTTGGGGACCTTTGGCCTGGTGAGAACAGTTAGAACCACCTAAACCAAGCACGTTTCTGCAGGAAAATCCTACCTCGTGATTAAATAAGCGTGGCTCTGCTCGTGGATGTATGAATTGCGTGTGCATACGTTTGCTGCATTTGTATTGATGCATTAGCATAGGGTAATCATACAACAAACATAAAAAGTGAAAAACCCTAAAAATCATAAAAAATGAAAAACCCTAAAAATCATAAAATAATAAAAAACCCTAAAAATATAAAAACAAGTTAAAGAAATAAAAATACCTTTTTACAAAATTCTTGGCAAAGTCGTATCATTCATACCATATCATCCAATAAGTGGTAAAATTAAGAGATAAAATAATTACAGCATGCTCATCATTTTAATAAACCCCTAAAAAATGGGTCTTAGAGACGTTTTTTGGGAAAATTACTGGGCCAAATTGCCTATGGCAATTTGCAGTTTGGTTCTTCACCCTTTTCTCTTCGTTTTGACATGCTGTGCGTCCAAATCGGACAACCCAGTCAAAAGTTATGCCACTTTCAATATCTGCTGTCATAAAAAATATTTTTGTACTGCATGCATAAAGCACATTTATTCTAGGATGCATTAGATATCCTTAGACAATAGCGAAAGAGACCCAAGTGCGTTTATCACCTTCCTAGAAGAGATGAGTGCGCTAAGGTATGTTGGCAACCTTTGAAAAAAGGGAACCATCACACTCGAAGTGGGTATGGTATTCCTTAAAACATAGGCTTTTGAGAAGATACCAAAACTATTGTCTAAGGCATATCTATCCCACACTCGATCATTCATAATAAAAAAAAGAATAATAATAAAAATCTTTAAAATCATTTAGAAGGTGGCTGGTCTTCCGCCCGTCCTCACTCGTGCTCAAAAGGCTAAGAAGATGGAACAACTAGAAGAACAAAACCGAAAGTTCACCGCCGAGCTTACTACGCCGAAAGAACAAATGGCTCAAATGTTAGAAATGATGCATCAACGGGATCTTCATCGAGAGGGTCCTCAGAATGGACAAGCCTCTCACCAGGAAGAAGAAGAGGAACCTCAAAATGAGCACGATCAATCTGATACAAGGGCAGTGCATATTCATGCACCAGAAGTATCAAAACAACAGCTGACTGCCCTTGAAGAGCGATTGAGAGCCATGGAGGGGCATAATTTTGATGTTAAAGAGGCGGCTTATATGTGCCTCGTCAAAAACATCCAATTCCCTAACAAGTTCAAAACTCCGGACTTCCCAAAATACATGGGAACAACCTGCCCAAGAAGCCATCTTACAATGTACTCGCCGTAAGATGGCCTGCACATGCCGATAATGAAAAACTCTTGATCCACTCGCTTCAGGAGAGCCTGGCTCGAATCAGCCTTAAACCGGTATATGCAACTCGGAAGGAGGGCAAATCCAAACCTGGAGACATATGGCAGATGCGTTTCTTCGTCGTTATAAATACAATATCGATCTCGACCCCTGAAAGAGCAGATCTACAACTACTAAGCAAGAAAAACGATGAATCTTTTAAAGCATATGCTCAAAGATGGAGGGAATTGGCAAGCACAAGTGGAACCTCCTCTATCCGACAAGGAAACTACGTCCATGTTCATCAATTCTCTGACCTGGTCCCTATTATGACAAAATGATAGGGAACACATCAACACTCTTTGCGGATGTGGTCACTATAGGAGAAAGAGTAGAGCAAGGTCTAAAAAGCGGAAGAATTGCACAACATACTTCCTCTAATTCCTCTACTCCCGACGTTAAAAAGGTTTTGGCCGGAAGAAGGAAGGAAGCGTAAATGCCATCAACCTTGCTACTCCTTCTCCCTCTTCGCCACCAGCTGGGCAATCACGCAGACAAGAGAAGAAATTTACCCCCATTCCAACCTCTTATGGGAGTTCTGTTGCCAAAACCGTTAGAGGCCAAGCTCCTAACACGTATCCCTCCAAAGAAGAAAGATCCACCTTACCCCGGTTGGTACAAGCTCAACGAAAAATGTGATTACCACTCAGGCGCTCCTGGGCATTCCGTGGAAGATTGCATCAACTTAAAATATAGGGTTCAAGAATTGTTGAATGCGGGATGGATTACCTTTGACGCATCTACTCCAAAGGTGGACGACCAACCCTTATCGAAGCCCGAGTAAAAGACGGGATAAGGGAGACCAGCAGATTAGGGCTCATCATTTTTACCATTTTTTGCAATAAACATAAAGAAATAATTCAAGCTTCCGATGTATCTCTCGTGATCCTCGCCCTTGATCACGAGATTTCTGATTAAAGTGGGCTTTATATATATTTCTCTTTTCATCAATACAATGAGGCATTTTCATAATATTCATATGCTTCTCATTCTTTTCTCTCTCATTCCAAAATAATTGAATAACATCTACACCCAAATATATACCATATAAACAGTCATGTCTGTGATTGAAAACTCTCTGCGGGATCTAAAAGCCGAAGGCGAATGGACTAAGTCAGACAGTGAGGAGGGGACCATTTCCCCGGACATGCAAAGACTATTGAAAAAATAAGCTCAATGGATATAGCCCAGGACGAGGGCTTGGAAAGGATGCTCAAGGAATAAGAGAGCCACCAGATTTTAAGGATAACCCTTTAAAGAACAACCCTACAAAAGGACAAGTTGTACGATGAAAAGGGAAGTCTCCCCTCCGTACCTTAAAAAGACGATCTTCCAAAAAAGAGGGATATTAGCATCAAGGGTAGCATTAGTCTTTAGATGTCCTTCTTCTGATTCTAAGGGATGTAAACCCAATGACTATTAGAGATCACTCCTCGGGTTTGCCCGACCCCCGACCATCGTTAGGGCACGCATTTCCCTGAAATTATAAAAGAATGCTATTCTTACTATCTGCTTCTTTTCCTGCTAAACATGTCTATACCCCATTAAATAACCCTGTTTAGACAAACGTTTTGTTCCAAAATGCGTCAAAAAAATCAAAACGCCATAAACAAAATGAAGCCAAAGTTAACACGATTGATTAGCTAGAGACACGAATAAGAAAATCGTGTTTCGACAATGTTTGAGAAAAGAAATTATTATTAAAAGAAGCCCGTCAAGGTCAAAGACCAAGACAAAAAGATAAAAGGGCAAAATCCTAGGCAGACTAGGAAAGTTGATCAGTCACAAATAGGCAGTTGATGACGCCACATCATTAAAACAAAACGTTTGTTTAAACTAGCCTAAACACCGACCAACCTTGGCTAGCCATTCTTACATAAACTATTATTTCAAAAAAAAATCCCACTAAAACACAAGCCTTTGCAATAAATCCCTTTTCTTTCTCTTCTCTTGACCATTCATTGTAAAGCATTCAAGTAATTGACTGGGAAATGTGGAAATATAGTGATTAATAGGAGGATTGAAATCCCTAAGGAAAGGAAGAGGGGCATTGACATGACAATTGCTCTACATTCAAAAGAATTACTCTTCTGATATACAGCAAAGATCCGAGACGGAAAATCGGTACAGACTAATCATGTTGACAAAAGCACATGATGATGGAATTCAACTTAACAGTAAGCTGAATGGGTTCAAAGCCGATATGACCAGCTAAACCTTATTGAAGAAAAACAGCTGAATATGATATGTCATGGACAAGCCTATCAAAGGAAAAGAAAAAAGGCTTACAAAAAGGTCAACCCTCATATTTACCATAAGAAGGACTTAATGGTAAATAAGTTGCTTCCAGATCCTAGAATAATAAAATTGGAAAATGGGCAAGTGAACTATGAAAGACCCCTTGTGGTCAAATGAGCTTTCTCGGAAGGGGCTCTTATCCTCGTTAGTATGGATGGAAAAGAACTGTGACACCTAATCAACTCCTGGTACGATGAAGAAGTATTATGCTTGAAGACATTGCTCAAGACCCGTCGAGGAATGAAAATCCGCAAAGGACATTCTTGGGCAAAAGATAGGGTCCATATTCCTCGCTAGGATACGTCCTAGGCAAAAAGAAGAGGTAAAAAATAAAAGTATATAAAAAAAAACTAACTAAGAGCAATGGTTACTTTAGTCGAAAACCGAAAGGCGGCTAAGGTAGCATTCTTCCGAAGCAAGCAGCCTGCATGATCTTCACTCGAGCTCGGGCATCTCAACTGAAGCAATTAGGAGAACCAGGGAGCGAGATATCATAGACATGACTGTATAAGCCTAAACAGATACAGCCAACCCCGACCACCCATTCTTCTAAATACCTTTTGAAATCCTTCTATAAAAGAAATAAAACTTTTGCTCATTTATCAATAAAATTCCCTTTCATTTCCTTTCTCTTGACCAAATATTATGGAAATGCCTCTTTATTGATAAATCATAAATATGCGCAAAGACTTTTTCTTAGGTAAAAACTAGGGTAGCCTGCTAGATCGGAAGCCCCCTAAGATATTCTAGGCAAAAATTAAGGCAGCCCGCTAGATTGAAAACCCGTAAAGGGCGATCTAGGCAAAAGATAGGGCTAAAAACAAGAGATGGATAAAAAGAGAAGCCCATCATCATGATCATAGATAGGAGCCCATCGGCGTATTCATGAGAAGCCAACAGGAGAAGGCCAGTTACTTTCTAAATGCATCAAAAATAAATAAACATTAGATTGCATTTAGGACATCCACACACAAAATAGTTGCATAATACGACTTTGTCAA
This sequence comes from Sphenostylis stenocarpa, assembly GCA_963425845.1. NCBI lineage: Eukaryota > Viridiplantae > Streptophyta > Magnoliopsida > Fabales > Fabaceae > Sphenostylis > Sphenostylis stenocarpa. The sequence continues at coordinate 41,607,208 of OY731400.1, forward strand.
AATTAAGAAAAAATAATTTTCTTCAAACAAGAATATTAAACATGCATATAAGGAGGCTAGTCTCCATACTCGTGATTGAAAACAGGAGGCGCCAGAATCTAGTCTCCATATGAAAATCAAAATCGCAAAAGACAAAACCAAAAACCATTTCAGCAGAATAAGGAGCTTCAAAGAGACTAGCTCCAACCATCTACAACAATAAAAGAAGGTACATCAAAAACGGAAAAGAGCCAACGGAAAGACTTGATGATCCCCAAGCAGACCCTCGCCTACTCCAGAGACAAAGCAAAAATTACTTCATGACTCATCCTCATCATCATATGAGTCGTTGACCATAATCATTTGAAGCCTCAATCAACATCTTTCCATCCAAAAAGAAGGAAGTCATCAAAACAGAAAAGCTAACAGAAAGGCTCAATTATCCCCAAGAGGATCCTTGTCTACTCTAGAGGCAAGACAAAAAGATTACCTCACGACTCGAAGACATCACTGCGTGAGTCATCAAGCACACTCATTAGAGAGTCGCCGCCTCAAGGAGTCCATAAAAAAAAAAAAAAAAAAAAAAAAAAAACAGAGTCAAAATCCCCTACATCACTGGGGGGCAACAAAAAGAAGGAAGAGAAAAGCCTTTCATCCTCTAACAAAGGCCACTGCAAGAAAAAGCCGAAAGAAAAATCCCCAAGAAGAGCACATCAAGAAAAATCTATAAAAGAAGAAAATGAGAAAATTCCATCCACAGGAAGGCAAATCAACCCCCGGTGGATCACCAAAAGAAAATTTTCTCCCAGGTAAGCCTAACCGCAAAGAAAAAATTACAAATTACAAATCCACAAGGAGTTAAGCACCCAATATGAATATCCCCAGCGAAGTACAAAACCTTCACTCCCAAGAATGCCTATGCTCACTCAGAAACAAGCAAAGAGCCGATATCCCCAAGAAACGGGAAATCAACCTATAAGAGGTAATACAAGCAAAGCTTTCAAGAAACATCTACCTACTCAGAGGTATTATCAAGAACAAATATCCTCAAGTAGAACATCAGCCTATTCAGAGGCGAACAACAAGTAAAAAGCCTTCACCACTATCGAAGCACCCGCCTAATCAAGAGGCACAATCAAAAATCAACAAATCCCCAGTGGATTCCCGCCTAATCAAGAGGCACAACAAAATCCCCAAGTGGATCTTCACCTAATCAAGAGGCACAATCAATGAGAGAATTCAAAATCCCCAAAGGATTCCCGCCTAAAAAGAGGCAATCGACAGAATCCCCGGGCAAGACCGGATGGTTAACAAGAAAAGCCAAAATACAGCAATCCCTGGTAAAACCAGATGACTAAAACAGAAAAGTCAAAAAGAAAAATCAATTACTCCCCAGAGGCACATGATCAGAGACAATAAGCCGCCAACACATATCCAAAAACCGGGTGAGGGTTTGTACTCATCAAAAGATTGACCGCCAAAAAGAGAATCCTAAGAGCCTTGCAAAACGAGGCTCGTCAGAGAGTTTAGCAAACGCGAACTCAAACATAGTGGGGGAAAGTACCCACAAAAATCTAGCAAATACAGACTCAAACCGGGTGGGGGTTTGTACTCACAAGAGCCTTACAAAAGAAGGTTCGAATCAGATGAGGGTTCATTCTCATCAAACCAGATAGGGGTTGGTACCTATCAAAACTATTCATCATCCGAAGGATCGGCTACCTCTCCAAAGGAGCATCCTGCAAAACGAAGGATCGGCTACTTCTCCAAAGGAGCATCCTGCACACCAAAGGATCGGCTACCTCACCAAAGGAGCATCCTGCACACCGAAGGATCGGCTACCTCACCAAAGGAGCATCCTGCACACCGAAGGATCGGCTACCTCACCAAAGGAGCATCCTGCACACCGAAGGATCGGCTACCTCTCCAAAGGAGCATCCTGCACACCAAAGGATCGGCTACCTCACAAAAGGAGCATCCTGCGCACCGAAGGATCGGCTACCTCTCCAAAGGAGCATCCTGCACACCGAAGGATCGGCTACCTCACCAAAGGAGCATCCTGCACACCGAAGGATCGGCTACCTCACCAAAGGAGCATCCTGCACACCGAAGGATCGGCTACCTCACCAAAGGAGCATCCTGCACACCGAAGGATCGGCTACCTCACCAAAGGAGCATCCTGTACACCGAAGGATCGGCCACCACATCGAAGGAGCATCCCAAAACTACAAAATTCATACTCATCAACCACAGGATCAGCTACTGCATCGAAGGAGCATCCTGAGGTTCACATTCATTATCCGAGGGGTCAGCTACCGCATCAAAGGAGCACCCTAAGGGAAAAATCTTCATTCACTAGCCAAAGGGTCAGCTACCGTATCAAAGGAGCATCCTGAAGCTTCACACATATCGACTGAAGGATCAGCCTCCCTAGCAAGGAAGCATCCTGAAGACAACAACACAAAATATTTATCATCCGAAGGATCAACAAAGAGCAGCATCCGAAGGATGACCGGGCAAAAGGGTTAACTCCTTCCCCTACCAACTAATTTAATCGACATATCCAGCCGACCAATTAGCTAGGCAGGTGAAGGGGGGGTAGCTGTAGACCCCTAATTTTGCCCGGCCTCTCAAATAAAAGCTAGGGAAACTTCATACAGTTCACCCGGCTTCATATCAAAGAAAAACCAAGAAGGACCTCCCACAACAGAAGACGGAGTTCACTCATTCACACGGTAAAAGCCAAAAGAGACTTCCTACACAAAGACAAAGCTCGCCCGGCATCTTAATGAAGGCCAAGAAGACTTCCTATATGAAGATAAAGCTTCAACGGACACACATCGGCATCAATCTATGTCCGAAAAAGGAAAGGAAAGCTTCCCGGGGTCCCAGAACACGAAAACTGGACAAAACAGGCCGGGACCACGGTCCCAAAAGTGGGACGGCCGTCCCAACTGCAATTAAGCAGTTGGGACGCGCGTCCCGAATGTGGGACGGCCGTCCCAAACCCAGTTTAAGTGGGACGGCCGTCCCGACCTTCCTGGGGGTCCCGTTCTGTGTAAATTTGCCATTTGGGACGGCCATCCCAGTCCAGACGGCCGTCCCAACCCAGACGGCCGTCCCAAAGTGCGCCAGCTGCGAAAAACTATAAATAGGAGGCTCATTTGCCACTTTTTCACACCACAGACACTCCAGAGAGCTCTGAAACACTTTAGAGCACTTGTCTACTTCTCTCTCTCTCTCGAATGATCTTTCCGATTGCCTTAAATAGGTAACAATCGGTTAAGGAATTATATTCCGGCATTTGATTCTTCTTTAAATTTTTAGTAGAGTCGATCTTGTATTGGTGAGGAGAGACTGTGTAGAGAGAGGGGTTGCCAAAACGCATCCTCACAGTTCGAGGTTCTCAATATAAAGCTTGCTACGGAGGTTCTTTTCAATTCCCTTCTCTTTTATTGTTTTATTTATTATTTTATTGTTTTATTTAGCTTTATTATGTCATGTAGAATAGGATCATGTAGATAGCTATTTTAATATCTCTTTTATTGCTTCATTTAGCTTTATTCATCATTTCATACACGCAACATAGAATAAAATCATGTACATAGCCATTTAATATTATGTAATAAAATAGGGTAATCGCGTAATTTCTTGTAGTCTTTATTTAAATGAATTAATCTGTCATAGGGAACCCGAAAGGGGCGTTGTGGGGTGCTAACACCTTCCCCACACGTAACTAACTCCCTTACCCAACTCTGGTTATAATGGCCAAGTGCGGTTTTTCTTAAAATCAACATTTTTTCCTTTTCCAATGTTTATGGTCAAAACATTGGTGGCGACTCCATAAGAACCCCTTTTCGAAAACCTTTTAAAACAAAAACGCGAGTCTAAACCATCTTTTCGCAACCGCTCGCATAAACGTTTCTAAGACGTCCCCCTCCGGACGTCGGAAAGGGACGGCGGCGACATTGCATTTGTATGTTGCATAGCGTAAACAAACAACAGAACAAAAACCAAAAATATTTTACAAATAAACACCCTTATCTCGGACAGTCTGCCTTTTAGCTAGCCTGGTTTCAGGTTCTTTGCAAGCTAAGTAGCCACGCAGTTCCGACAGAAGAGATAAGGGATGCTAAAAATTCTTTCGCCTAAAGCCATATTTTATCTCGGACAGTCTGCCTTTTAGCTAGCCTGGTTTCAGGTTCTTTGCAAGCTAAGTAGCCACGCAGTTCCGACAGAAGAGATAAAGGGCTATAAAACAAATATAAACAAATAAAAACAATAAAAATAATAAAATCCATTCTTTTCAAAATTCATGAAATAAGACCTGGTCCAAAATATTATACGCATAAAACATCCATATAGATAGTTTATTCTTTCAAAAAAAAAAAATACGCAAATATCATACATCATGTAGAAAAACATGATAAATAGCAAAATAAACACTCACATACAATAAACATCATCTTCATCAAACCATACATTTTGGTTTTAGAAAATGGAGGGGACAAGTAGACAAGTGGGAAAGGTAGACATTCTCCGAAGCCATACTGAGAGGCTAGAGCGGCTTAGTGTGATGATGCCACCGGAGGTCCGCGCTGATTTTGAAAAGTCCTATGGATGGATTTTAGACCTCCTGAAGATCAGTGTCGACCAAGTCTTCCTCATGGTACTTATCCATTTTTGGAACTCCAGTCTGCGGTGCTTTGAATTTCCGCAGTTCGACATGGTGCCCACTTTAGAGGAGTATGAAATAATGTTAAAATGGCCCAAATCAGCTGGGGTCCATATCCGTCATGAGACGTATACTCCCGCAGCACCAGTCGCTGCCCTTATCCATCTACCATACCGATAAAGTACCCTGATAAAGAAGGGGAACACCTAGGGATGGAGAGTAACAATGTTAGAAGACCACCTGTCCTACCTGGCTGAAAAGGCAGAGTGGGTTGCCTTCAACAAAACCCTGGCGCTATTAATATTCGGAACGATCTTGTTCCCCTTTCACCTCGACACAATAGATCACGCCGTCATGGATGCTTTCTTCGCCTGGGACGTGAACTCAAAGAGTCCCTTGCCCGCCATTCTTGCCGACACCTTGCTTTCGGTAGACTTCTGCCGTCAGAAGCAAGGAAGAACACTTCGCTGCTGCTCTTCGCTGCTTTATGTGTGGAGCATCACGCACCTCTATGCCTCTAGTCATATGGGGATATTCCCCGACCCCTTGAGAAGCTTCTCCAAGATCCCCCTCCAACGACGCCTGACCATAGAATGGAGGGATGAGTTAGAATAGAAGGATGCCAACAACATATCTTGGGTCTGTCCTTGGTTCCGACCCGGCCCAGTTCTAGTCAGATGCGGGAACCATCCGAACGTACCCTTGATAGGACTCAGGGGTTGCATAGCCTACTCACCCAGGGTAGCTATGAGGCAACTTATGAGGACCCAAACTACCATCTCCCGAGGGGAACTCGGAGGACTGTGCTTCTTTGGAGACCCATGCACAATGGCCAACTCACTAACTGTGAGGAAAGCATGGGAGAAGCCAGTTTATATGGGAGACAGAGAGCTAGGAAAGGCTCGGGTAGCTGTCACCAGTGATTATGAGGCATGGAGGAGAAGAAGAGAGATGGCCCGACCATCCACCACACCCGCTCCAATTGCCAACAACGAAGAGTTGCAGGCACAAGTCATTGCCTTGACCCAGAGGGTAGAAATAATGGGAGCCCAGATATGGGTCCTTGAGGAAAAAGAACAAGCCTCTATCCTCACAATCGACGGTCTACAGAGGCAAGGCAAGAAAAAGGATCATGAAATAGAACGCCTCAAGGACCAATGTGCTGACGCCAACGAACAAGCTATCCGAGCATCCAAATCCGCCAGAACCAGCTCGGATAGCCAACTGCAAGAGATAACTACCAAAATAGCACACCTTGAGGCGGAAGCAGCTCAGCACGCTCAAACGATCAAGGAGTTATCAGAACAACTCCTCCAGGCCCGGCTAGACCTCCGCCAATAGCGAGAGAACAACAGAAAACTCAGCCGAGGTATCTATGAGCTGCGCATTAAAGAGAAAAGCGGGCTAGCTCAATATGACCAAGTGCTACAAGAAAAGAACCGAGCTATCGCAAGACTCGACGAACTAGAAGCCTTGGTCATACATCAAGAGGCGAAGATCAAGGACGCTCAGCAATACAGCGAAGAAATGAGCCAAGCGATCCACAAGCAAAGCGAAGCGCTCGCTCAACACGTCCGGGAAGCCGAAAAAGAATTACAAAGAAAACAAGACCCGCCTGTGGGTTTCTTTAGGCTTTTCCGCTTCTGTCAAAAGACGCTTCGTAGTATGGAGTAGGAGAATGTACACCTCCCACTGAATTAATGAAATCTTTTCCTTATTCAACATTTGTCTACTTGCATACATACATTTGCATATTTAATTTCCCCTCCTTCACACTTAATAAATAAGATAATAAAAAGGAAGGATTAACCAACACGTCTTCCAACTCAGAAGAATGGAAAGAAAGCCACTCCTAATAAAGCTCACCCCAACGGTTGAATCATCGCAAGAGGAAAATAAGCCTCGGCCGCTGGTCCTCAAGAATAAAGAAGAAGGGGCAAGGACACCAGTGCGACTTTTTATGCCACATCCTTTCCCCTACGAATCAGATAAAGTTGTACCATGGAGATATGGGGAATCTCCACCAACAAAAGAAGAAATAACAAACATAGCCGGCATTGGGGGAACAACTAGAAGTGGAAGAATCTACTCCCCCAAGGACACACAAGAAGATGTCCTCCAAAATAAAGGAAAAAATAAAAGGACCGAAGAAGAAAAAGAAAATAAAGAATCCAAGGAGGAGACAGAGGAATTACTTCAATTTATAAGACAAAGCGAGTATTCCATTATTGACCAGCTCAATCGCACACCTGCAAAGATCACGTTGTTATCCTTGATAATGAGCTCGGAACCGCACCGAAATGCCCTACTGAAGGTCTTGAGCGAGGCGCACGTACCTCACACCATATCCCAAGAGAAGGTCGAGAGGATCGTCGGTCATATTACGGCAAGCAATCACCTCGCCTTCACAGAGGAAGAACTCCCTCTTGAAGGGTCAAAACACAACAAGCCCTTGCATATCTCAGTCAAATGCAAGGAATACCTCATCGCCAAAGTTCTTGTGGATAATGGGTCATCCCTGAACGTAATGCCCAAATGCACGCTGGATAAGTTAACCATCCAGGGGGCCCGTCTGCGCCCAAGTAGCACCATCGTTCGAGCCTTCGACGGATCAAAGCGAGAAGTAGTTGGAGAAATTAATTTGCCAATCCAGATTGGACCCACTATCTTTAACATCGATTTCCATGTAATGGACATAACTCCAGCATATAGCTGTCTCCTCGGCAGGCCTTGGATTCATGACGCTAAGGCAGTACCTTCGACGCTCCACCAAAAAGTCAAATTCATAGTGGAGGATAAACTGGTCACGGTCCAAGCGTAAGACGATATCCTCGATCAGCTGGACCATCCACCCAACCCTATGTGGATGCAGCCGAAGAGGCACTTGAAACGTCTTTTCAAGCGCTCGAAATTGCCAACATAGAGCGACTTCCCAGAAACACCAAAGTAGCCCGTATGATGTTGAAACATGGCTACCATCCCGGCCAAGGACTCGGGGCAGATTCCCAAGGAATGAGGGAACCCCCAGAATTCAAAGACAATCCTCACAAGTATGGCCTAGGATATAACCCATTCAAGGGTCGAGCAGGAAGAATAAAAGTGAAGTCCCCTCTCCGCACACTCAAGCAGATTTTCCGAAGTGGAGGAGTGCAGGCGTCAAGAGCCACTCTAGTCATTAGGAAACCTTTTTCTTTGTTTAAGGGATGTAAACCCCATGGCTGTTAGAGACTATCCCCCGGGGCGAGCCCGACCCCCAGGCATTTTAGGGCACATATTCCCTTATTAATTAATAAAGAATGATTCTTTCTATCTGCTTCTCTTCTTTCTACTTTCGACTAGACCACATAAATAACCATGTCTAAGTAAACACAAAAAAGAGAAGAAAAGAAAAGAATAAAAAGCGCTTCCAAATGATTGAACCATTGCTATCATCATCAAGTTAGCCGATTAGAAGCACATAAAAATAAAGACTTCACCTAAACCATAAAAGAAAGTCACGCTTCGACGATACCGTGAACCAAAAAATAAATCCATAAAAAGAAAAAGCCCAAAGAAGCCAAAGGCCAAAGAAAAGGGCAAATTACCCGTGAGGAAACCCACTAAGGGGGCTACACAAAAGTTAGGGTCAACACGGTAGGATACCCAAACAACAATAAAGGGTAGCCTAGGCAAAAGTTAGGGTTACAAATAAAGGTCCGCTAGGATTTCTCCAAAATTTTACAAGAGAGTAAACCTAGGCAAAAGTTAGGGCCAACACACAGTATCCTAGTTCGAAAACCCAAAGGGCGATCTAGGGAAATCAGCCAGCCTATCCAAAAAAAAGCGATGGAAATAAAACCAAAGAGCGCAAAAAAAAAAAAAATATATATATATATATATATATATATATATATATATACAAAAAGAAAAGAGAGAGGGAAAAGGTTTGCTTAGACAAAAGCTTAAACACTCATGCTTAACCCTTAACCAGCCATTCTTACAAATTCTTTATCAATAAAAATCAACCCTCTAAAACACAAACCATTGATTTTTACCTCATCTTACTTCTCTTCTCTTGACCCTCACGACAATATTCTAATAATTAATTTAGGAATATGGAGGCGTATAGTCAACAAGAGGATTGAAACCCCTAAAGCAAGGAAAAAGGGACACTACATGACGAAAAGTGCTCTACCAAAAGAAAAAAAACAACAAAAAAAAGAGAGAAAGAAAAAATAGAGAAAGAAAAATAGAAGGAAAGAAAGAAAGAGATTATCCTTCGGTCACAAAAATCCGGCATGGTACAGCCAAAAAGGAAAAATGCAGCAAATCAGAAGGCTTTCAGCACAACAAGACACGTCGGTTAAATCCTTCTGAAAACTTAATCAAAATAGGCATTATAGGACATCAAAACATAAAAACATTGCATGCATAAAATGTTTTTAGACCAGGTCCTATTACTCCTTTCAAAAAATAACAAAAAAGCAATAAAAATACAAAAAATGAAAATTTTCTCTTCCGCGAAACGAGACCGCCATCTCGTTGCACCAGACCGCCGTCTCGGTTGCCTGACAGAACGAGACCGGCGTATGGGCCAACCAAAACGCCGTCTCGTTGTCGGCAAAAACGAGAACGCCGTCTCGTTGCACCAGACCGCCGTCTCGTCCCGGAAGAGAAACGAGACCGCCGTCTCGTCCACCCAGACGGCGGTCTTGATCTGGAAATTTTCCCTATATATAGGGGGCGCGGCTTTGGGCTTCCTCACAACTCATTTTGGCCCCAGAACCTCCTCTCCCTCAACTCCTGCACTCCCAAGCCCCCTCTAGTCAATATGTTTGGAAGAAGCGCTTCTAGAAAGAGAAGGGGCACTGCTGGTGCTAGTAGTTCCGCAGCACCGCTATCCCAGGACCCTTCACGGCTTACGCCACGACACCGGGCCCATCTTGAGAATATCCGGACCTACCAGTGGCACCCTATGCTCAAGCTCGGATTTTAACATACTGGCCGAGTTCGGATGGGAGGACAACGTCCGGCCCACCTAGACAGCATTGGGTGGGGATTCCTGCTGCACCCACCACCTACACATGTTTACCCGCAGGCGGTGCTGGAGTTTTTAGCCTCCGTCTCCTACTCCGAGAGCCCCTCCACTGTCCCAGGCCTACCACCCACTCAGATGGTAACCTACTTTATGAATGGGCAGTACCAGACTTCCACCCTCAAAGAATTCAACATGGACATCGGGTTCATCCGGCCCGAGGAGGCCATGACCCAGGAGTACCGTGACGCCATCTGCTCACGGCCCGCCCACCTTACTGCTGCTGAGATGTGGCGCGAGCTCACGGGAGCCACCACATTGCCCACGCTCGATGAGGGGATCTCGCACTTCCCCAAGACTCCGCATCCGCCACAAGCCGCCGGCCGGAACTATCCATGGGAGGAAAGAAAGTCAAGGCAAGATATCCCTCCCCGACCTCTTCATACTATACTCGCATGAGCCGAGACGGCGCCGCAATCCCGGTACTTCTTCCCGAAAGCCCTCGGGGACTTCGGGAACAGATCTGCGGGGCGTCCTCGTTGCTCCCTCATCACCCCCTTAGCAGTAAAGGATTGGGTGCCCCGGCCGGAAGAGCCGGCCCATAACCTCGCGACCCGAATCAATCGGCGGAACAATCTTGGTCAGCATGGGAATGCTGATCCGCAGAGGAGCCACCTGGCTCTCCACCCCACCCCGGATTTTGCCTTAGAGCTCCAGGATGTGATGCAGGTTGTGCCCACATCCCCTGGTTCCCAGCAAGAAGCAACAACAGCAGACAGCAGCAGCTGCCTCGGTATTCGGACGACTTTGCTGGCATGCACCTCCACATGGACGACCTGTGCCTGCAGCCTCGATGGTATGACCGTGAGACAAGAACAGGTGTCCCGCAGGCGTGAGCAGCCTATTCCAAACAAGTGGAGCAATTGTCCCAAAGGCAAGAGGCCTTTGACACCCGACCGGGGGAGATGTACCAAGACCAACAAAGCATGCGCCAAGACCGGGCGACTTTTCAGCAGAGGTACCAGGATGAAGTCCAAGAGATGGAGGACTTCAGATACCATATGTGCCAGCATTACCCTCCCCAGGGATCAGGTCCAGAAGATAGCCCCTAGGGATAGTAGCTCCAAAAAATAGGTATGTAATAAAATTTCCTCATGAATAAAATTTTATTTCGTGCATCTTTTTGCCATCCTTTCCAAAAGTCAGCATAGTAAAAACAAAAAAACTAAGAGTAAAAAAGACGTATGCTCAAGGAAAAAGCCAAAACCCTAAGATCGCGAGGAAAAAAGAGATAAAACGCGAGAAAAAGGCAGGGTTAAACCATCGCACCAACCAGTAAAGTTTTGACCACCAACAAAATCCCCGGCATGGCCCGGATGACCATTCAAGAAATCCGAAAAGCAGTCAAATCAACACAAGCAGCACTCTCCAGAGAGTTGCGCCTGATCTGCGCCCGAGCCAGATCAGTAAGTCGCACCACCACCCTAATGGGGGGTTCATACCCATCCAGTCCCATACAACGGACTGTACCACCCTGATGGGGGGTTCATACCCATCCAGTCCCATACAACGGACTGTACCACCCTGATGGGGGGATCATACCCATCCGGTCCCACGTAACGGACTGCTACTACCAGCCTGATGGGGGGTTTATACTCATCAACCGAAGGATCGGCTACGTCCAGAGTAGTACCCGGAGGTTCTACTAGCCTGATGGGGGGTTCATACCCATCCAGTCCCACGCAACGGACTGCTACTACCAGCCTGATGGGGGGTTTATACTCATCAACCGAAGGATCGGCTACGTCCAGAGTAGTATCCGGAGGTTCTACCAGCCTGATGGGGGGTTTATACTCATCAACCGAAGGATCGGCTACGTCCAGAGTAGTATCCGGAGGTTCTACCAGCCTGATGGGGGGTTTATACTCATCAACCGAAGGATCGGCTACGTCCAGAGTAGTATCCGGAGGTTCTACCAGCCTGATGGGGGGTTTATACTCATCAACCGAAGGATCGGCTACGTCCAGAGTAGTATCCGGAGGTTCTACCAGCCTGATGGGGGGTTTATACTCATCAACCGAAGGATCGGCTACGTCCAGAGTAGTATCCGGAGGTTTTACCACGTGTCAACCAAAGGGATCGGCTACGACAGGGGTAGTATTCCGAAGGTGCACAAACACAACATTTCCCCAGAGGATCATCCGCCACAAGACGGCAGTCCGAAGGGTAGCCGGGCAAGAGGGTCAACTCCTTTACCTTCCTGTCAATCTGTCTGGCACAACAGGCCAACAGTCGACTAGCCAGGTAAAGGGGGGGCAGCTGTAGACCCCAAATCTTGCCTGGGCTCCAAATAAAGTCAGAAGATCCCCTATTTGGAAGACGGCTGAAGCCTAACAAGCCACTAGGAGAGACTATTAGGCTCCCGTACCAAGATAGGAAGGTTTTTTGGGCCAAAAAATAAGTTTTCTCACCTCGAAGGGATGAGACCGCCTTCTGGATGACCCAGACCGCCGTTTCGCCTCGCGTAGCAAGCGAGACCGGGGTCTCGTCTAACGAGACCGGGGTCTCGTCTAACGAGACCGGGGTCTCGTTGCCCACGAAAACGAGACCGCGGTCTCGTTCACCCAAACCGGGTCTCGTTGACTACGAAAACGAGACCGCGGTCTCGTTCACCCAAACCGGGTCTCGTTGACTACGAAACGAGACCGCGGTCTCGTTCAGCCAAACCGGGTCTCGTTGACTACAAAAACGAGACGGCGGTCTCGTTCACCCAGACGGCGGTCTCGTTGCCAGTAAAGAATCGGTCTCGTTGGACGAGACGGCGGTCTCGACCCTGTCAGACGAGACCGGCGGTCTCGCCATCTGACAGCGCGAAAACCTATAAATAGGGGCTCTCCCCCCCTCATTTCCACACACCACAGCTGCATAGCTCTCCCTTCTCTCTAGAACTTCTCTCTAGAATCCCTCCGACGCATTTCCGGAGTTTCGAGTGTTTTCAAGAGTGATTTTCGGCGTTCGAGAGGTTTCCGACGTCTTGTAGAGTGAAGGGCTGCCATAAAGCACCCTATTTTTCCAGAGAATTAATATAAAAAGCGTGCTTCAGAGGTTCAAATTCTCTCTTTCCACCTTTACCGCTTTTATCTTAAATTATGCAGTAGACAGTAGGGCCATGTAGTCATACTTTTGAATTCCGCAGAATAAAAAGGGCAAAAGTGCGTTTTTCTAGTTTATCAATAAAAATAAGCCGGCCTATCATAGGGAACCCGAAAGGGGCATCGCAAAGGGACTAATACTCCCTTTGCACGTAACCAACTCCCTTACCCAACTCTGGTTCTAATGACCAAAGTTGGTTTTCGAAAACCAACGCCTTTTTAAACCCCTTTTCCGATGTTTATGGTAAAAATATCGGTGGCGACTCCATAGAACCCAAAATAAATAAGTCCTTGGATTAGCCCGGTTATCGGACAGCCCAAGGACACTTTTCGAAAACCTCGCCCCTAGGTTAGCCCGGTTATCGGACAACCTAAAGGCGTTGTAACCACCAATAAAAAACGCGAAAATCAAGAGGGTCGATAACACCATCGCGTCGCTCCGACCGCCTCGTTTTTGACGGCGGCGACATCAGGGAGTTAATTACCTATAACGCCCAATATGGATATCCCTAGTGGAATGCAAAGCCTTCACCACTATTGAAGCATCTGCCTAATCAAGAGGAACAATCAATAGAAAAGCCTGAAACCATAAATCCCCAAGGGATTCCTGCCTAAAATAAAAGGCAACCAATAAGAAATCACCAGTAAAACTGGATGGCTAGACAAAAAAGCCAAAAACAAGAAATCACCGGTAAAACCGGATGGCTAAACAAAAAGCCAAAAACAAGAAATCACCGGTAAGATCGGATGGCTAAAAAGAAAAGCCAAAAACAAAGAATCTCCGGCAAGACCGGATGGCTAAAAAGAAAAGACAAAAACAAAGATTCCTTGACAAGACCAGATGGCTAAAAAGAAAAGCCAAAAACAAAGAATCCCCGACAAGAGTGGATGGCTAAACAAGAAAAGCCAAAAACAAAAATCCCCGGCAAAGCCGGATGACTAAAAAAGAAAAGTCAAAAAGGAAAAATCAAATCACTCCCCATGGAATGGGCGCATGATCGAAGACAGTAAGCCGCCAACACATCTCCAAAAACCGGATGAGGGTTTGTACTCATCAATCATAAGATTGAATGCCAAAAAGAGAGCATCCTAGGAGCCTTACAGAATAGGGTTCGTACCAGATAAGGGTAGGTACTCATTAGAATCTAGCAAAATGCAGATTCATACCAGGTGGGGGTAGGTACCCACAAGAGCCTTATAGAATAGGGTTCGTACCAGGTGGGGGTAGGTACCCACAAGAGCTTTATAGAATAGGATTCGTACCAGGTGGGGGTAGGTACCCACAAGAGCCTTATAGAATAGGGTTCGTACCAGGTGGGGGTAGGTACCCACAAGAGCCTTATAGAATAGGGTTCGTACCAAGTGGGGGTAGGTACCCACAAGAGCCTTATAGAATAGGGTTCGTACCGGATGAGGGTAGATACTCATCAAAATCTAGCAAAATGCAGATTCATACCAGGTGGGGGTAGGTATCCACCAGAGCCTTATAAAATAAGGTTTGTACCGGATGAGGGTAGGTACTCATCAGAATCTAGCAAAATGCAGATTCATACCAGGTGGGGGTAGGTACCCACCAAAGCCTTATAAAATAAGGTTTGTACTGGATGAGGGTAGGTACTCATCAGAATCTAGCAAAATGCAGATTCGTATCAGGTGGGGTAGATACCCACCAGAGCCTTATAAAATAAGGTTTGTACCGAATTAGGGTAGGAACTCATCAGAATCTAGCAAAAAGAAGATTCATACCAGGTGGGGGTAGGTACCCACCAGAGCCTTATAAAATAAGGTTTGTACCGGATGAGGGTAGGTACTCATCAGAATCTAGCAAAATGCAGATTCGTATCAGGTGGGGTAGATACTCACCAGAGCCTTACGAAACGGGTCGCAAAAACCTTACTTTTGTTAGAGGATAGTTCAGTTGTTGAGCACCTCGGAAGTAAGTACCTAAAAAGAACCTTGCAAAATAGGGTTCATACCAGGTGGGGGTAGGTACTCACAAGAGTTTAGCAAAATGCGGACTTGTACCAGGTGAGGGAAGGTACTCACCAGAGCCTTGCAGAACAAGGTTCGTACCAGGTGGGGGTAGGTACCCACAAGAGCCTTATTGGAATATGGTTCGTACCAGATCAAAATCTAGCGAAGAGCAGATTCATACCTAGTGGGGGGAGGTACCCACAAGAGTCTAGCAAAATGCAGACTCATACCTGGTGAGGGTAAGTACTCACCAGAGCCTTATAAAAGAAGGTTCAAACCAGATAGGAGTTGGTACCTATCAAAAGTATTTATCATCCGGAGGATCAACAAAAACTTCAAGCAAAGGAGCATCCGAAGGATAACCGGGCAAAAAGGGTTAACTCCTTCACCTACCAACTAACTTTGTGGGCACATTAGGCCAACAATTAGTCAGGCAGGTGAAGGGGGGGCAGCTGTAGACCCCTAATTTTGCTCGGTCTCTCAAAAGGCCAAGAAGACTTCCTATCTGAAGATAAAGCTTCGATGGACGTCTATCAGCATCAATTGACGTCCGAATAAAGAAAGGAAAGCTTCCCGGGAGTCCCAAAACACAAAATCTGGCCAAAACAGTCGAGATGGTCGTCCCAGAAGTCGGGATGGTCGTCCCAGTCAGCCCAGACGGCCGTCCCACATGCCAGAGGGCCGTCTCAGCCAATTTTGTTGCTTGGGATGGTCGTCCCGAGCTGCCAGGCTACGAAAACTATAAATAGGAAGCTCATTTGAGCATTTTACACACTCTAGACACTTGTCTTCTCTCCCTCTTTCGAATGAACTCTCCGATTGCCTAAAAAAGGTAACAATCGGTTAAGGAATATTATTCCAGCATTCGATTCTTCTTAAAATTTTAGTAGAGTCGATCTTGTATTCGGGGAGGAGAGTCTTTGTAGAGCGGGGGATGGCCAAAACGCATCCTCACAGTTAAAGATTTGCAATACAAAGCTTGCTACGAAGGTTCTTTTCACTTCTCTTCTCTTTTATTGCTTTATTTATTGCTTTATGTATGCAATAGAAAATAAATCATGTAGATAGTCATTTTTAAAATATTGTATAAATAAAATAGGGTAATAGCATAATTTCTCTTAATCTTTGCTTAATGAATTAATCCGTCCTAGGGAACCCGAAAGGGGCGTTGTGGGGTGCTAACACCTTCCCCACACGTAACTAACTCCCTTACCTAACTCTAGTTATAATGGCCAAGTTTGATTTTTATTAAAATCAACGCCTTTTTATCCTTTTCCAATGTTTATGGTCAAAACATTGGTGGCGACTCCATAAGAACCCTTTTGCGAAAACCTTGCTTTTATTAGAGGATAGTTCAGTTGTTGAGCACCTCGGAAGAAATGAACACATTTAAAAATAAAACGTGAGTCTAAACCATCTTTTCACGACCGCTCGCATAAACGTTCGAGATGTCCCTAGACGTCGGAACGGACGGCGGCGACAGCAAGCAAGTAAAGAATTCTTTCTCACAGAAAAATATTGTTTCAACGTCAAGACCGCTTGAACTTTTGCACATGGATCTCTTTGGTCCTTCTAGAACTATGAGTTTAGGAGGGAATCTATATGCATTGGTTATAGTAGATGATTACTTAAGATTTACCTAGACAATGTTTTTAAAATTAAAATCTGATACTTTCCATTTGTTTAAGAAATTTGCAAAACAAATTCAAAATGAAAAAGGCTATTTCATATCTTGTATTCAAAGTGATCATGGGGGAGATTTTTCAAATGAAAATTTTAATAAATTTTGTGAAAAACTTGGTATTAAGTATAATTTTTCTGCTCCTAGAACTCCTCAACAAAATGGTGTAGTTGAGAGGAAAAATCGTTCTCTTGAAGAGTTAGCTAAGACAATGCTTAATGAAAAAGCATTACCAAAATATTTTTGGGTTGATGCCGTAAGTACTGCTTGTCATGTACTAAACTGTGTTTTAATTAGACATTTTCTCAAAAAGACTCCCTATGAATTATACAAAGGAAAAAAGCCTAACATAAATTACTTTAGAGTATTTGGATGTAAGGTCTTTGTTTTAAACAATGGAAAGGAAAATCTTGGAAAGTTTGACTCGAAATCAAATGAAGGTATTTTCTTGGGTTATTCATTAAATAGCCATGCCTATAGAATCTTCAACAAAGGACTAAATACTGTAGAAGAATCTGTTCATGTTGTATTTGATGAAACTAACCCAAGTATGCAAAAAAATTCTTAGTGTAGTACAGAAGATGACTTTTTAGGTGATAAAATGTATCAGTTAAAATTACCAGAATCAACAATTTTTCAAAAATAGGAGGAATCTATTGAAGAATCTGAGGAACAGTTGCCCAAAGAATGGAAGACTCCAAGGAATCTTTCAATAGACAACATCATTGGTGAAATAAATCAGGGAGTTTCTACTAGAAGATCTTTAAACAAATTTTGTAATCACATGGCATTTGTATCACAAATTGAACCAAAAATCATATCTGATGCATTAAAGGATAATAATTGGATTAATGCTATGCATGATGAATTAAATCAATTTACAAGAAATGAAGTATGGGAATTAATTCCAAAACCAAATGATGTCAATATTGTAGGAACTATAAATGGGTTTTTAGAAATAAAATGGATGAAAATGGTATAATTACAAGAAACAAGGCTAGATTAGTTGCTAAAGGGTATAATCAGCAAGAAGGAATTGATTTTGATGAAACATATGCTCCTGATGCTAGATTAGAAGTTGTTAGACTTCTACTTGCTTATGCCTCAATAAAGAATTTCAGGTTATTTCAAATGTATGTCAAAAGTGCTTTCTTAAATGGCTACTTGAATGAAGAAGTTTTTGTTACACAACCACCTGGTTTTGAAGATCATATTCATCCAGAATATGTCTACAGATTAAAGAAAGCATTGTATGGTCTCAAGCAAGCCCCAAGACAATGGTATGAAAGGTTAAGTAATTTTCTCTTATCAAAGGGCTATCAAAGAGGTTTGGTTGATAAAACTTTATTTCTTAAGAAATTCAATAATGATATTATTTTAGTTCAAGTATACGTTAATGACATCATATTTGGAGCCACTAATGAGTCTTTATGTAAAGGATTTATCAAAGATATGCAGGGAGAATTTGAGATGTCTATGATGGGGGAACTTAATTACTTTCTTGGGTTACAAGTTAAACAACTTCAAGGAGGAAGCTTTCTTCATCAATCAAAATACTGCACAGAGCTTCTAAAGAAATTTGAGATGCAACACTGCAAAGAGGCATCAACACCAATGTCCACCAATTGTTATCTTGATGTTGATGAAAAGGGAAAACCAGTTGATCAAACGAAATATAGAGGGCTTATTGGCTCTTTATTATATCTCACAACAAGTAGACCTGACATTATGTTTAGTGTTTGTATGTGTGCCAGTTTTCAATCTGCACCAAAAGAATCTCATCTTACTGCTGCAAAAAGGATCCTCAAATATCTCAAAGGAACATTAAATGTTGGGTTGTGGTATCTTGGTGAGTCCAAACTAAATCTAGTTAGTTACTCTGACTCAGATTTTGCAGGGTGTAAGCTTGACAGAAAAAGCACCAATGACACTTGTCATCTCCTAGGAAGCAGTCTAATCTCATGGCATAGTAAAAAACAATCATGTGTTGCTCTTTCTACAGCTGAAGCCGAGTACATTGCAGCTGGAAGTTGTTGTGCTCAATCCTTGTGGCTCAAACAATAGCTTGAGGATTATGGTTTAATTCTCAATAAAATTCCTCTTTTATGTGATAATACCAGTGCCATTATATTAACAAAGAATCCAATTCAGCATTCTAGGACAAAAAATATAGAAATTAGACATCATTTCATTAGAGATCATGTTTTAAAAGGTGATTGTGAAATTTTCTTTATAGAAACTGAGAAACAATTAGTTTATATATTCACAAAACCTCTTGCTCGTGATCGATTTTATAAAATCCGAACTGAATTAGGCATTTTAGATGCATCAAACATCACTTAGTTCTCATTAGTGATTAGTTTAATTGATATAAAATAGCTTTAATCGATGAATTTCATTAATAATACTATTGTTCGTACTGTTTTAATCGATTAAGTTTCGATTTAATCGATTAAATGCTCTCAGGATTTCAATGTACATATGTCACTCCTGTTTTAATCGATTAAAATGTTATCTGTATCAATTAAAATCATTAACATGATCAATTTAATCGATTATGTCCTATTTTAATCGATTATTAATAATACTACCACCACTACTAACCCCAACTCATGCAAATACAACCAAGTATTGTTGATTTCATCATAACTATGAGCATACTTCTGACATATGCTAAAAGGTTAAAAAGATAATTGAGGGACTCATCCGATATGGTTCTCTTACATACTTCATTCGCATTACTTAAGTTAACATGAGTATGAAAATTGTACTTTACTCGTGGTCACACGAGTATAAAACTATTATCCTAGTCGAGGTCACATGAATATTACCCTACTTAGGGTCGCACAAGTATAAAACTATTACCCTACTCGGGGTCTCACGAGTATAAAACTATTACCATATTTGGGGTCGCTCAAGTATAAAACTATTACCCTACTCGAGGTCACACGAGTATAAAACTATTACCCTACTCGGGGTCACACGAGTTATATATACATTACTCAAACATATGAATTATAAATCCTTACTCAGATATATGAGTTATAAAAACCTGCATCTACCTTATTCAAGATCACACAAGTAATACATACCTTACTCAGATATATGAGTTATAAAATCTTGCATCTACCTTACTCGGGGTTACGATTATAAATGAATTATGCCTTACTTAGGGTTAAAAATATAATAGCTATTAAAAAACACGAGTATAAAAATCATTTTGATAATACGCGTATCATATTCGAGAAAACGCATGTATTACGCCTTACTCAGGGATATGAGTATAAATAAATCATGTCTTACTCAGGGTTACGAGTATAAATGAATTATGTCATACTCAGGATTACAAATATAGTAGTTACTCAAAATCACGAGTATAAAAAGCATTCATACTCGAGAAAACGAGTATAAAACTTACGAAACCTACATAGTAAAAGGCAACACATAT
Organism: Sphenostylis stenocarpa; assembly: GCA_963425845.1. Classification (NCBI taxonomy): domain Eukaryota; kingdom Viridiplantae; phylum Streptophyta; class Magnoliopsida; order Fabales; family Fabaceae; genus Sphenostylis; species Sphenostylis stenocarpa. The sequence continues at coordinate 41,627,131 of OY731400.1, forward strand.
GCTGAAACAAGTACTAAAAATGTTGAAAGTTATACATCAGTTCAAGAGATACAAAAAATTAAAATACTAATGTCGTCCTTACTAACTATTGTCTACTAACTTTCCATCGTGAACATCCCTTTCAAGGTCAAAACGAGCAACATTGAGTCCGGGGACGAATAGGACATCTTGATGTACAACATTCTCCAAGCTATCATCACAACTATCTAACATTATATTCTTCAACTCAATCAGTTGTCTCTTACCTTGAGACAACTCCTCTTCTAGTATAGTAATTTTACCTCCAAGCCCCTTACATCGAACGACCTCTACTTGCAAGTCACTCTCAACCTTCAAAAGCACGAGAACCAAATCTTTCTCCAATATTTTTACTTTATCGCCACAAGTCAAGGTCAATGACATCCTCAAATGACGGACTATAGACAAACACCGAAGCATCATCACCTTAGTAGTTTCTAAGTTACCCTCAACACACACATGATTCATGATGTCAGAATCAAACCACGATGGTACGTTGAAGATAGGATGTTGATCGACAGTAAGAGATGTATGCCACAAGGACTCAACATCAGAAGTTGTGGACACATGATCTAACCATTGAACAAGGCCCTCCTAACCTCTAATAATGACTCCCAAAGTACCAGGAGAAAGCTCGAAAACTGGCGAAAAATGTGTTGTGGGCGGTTGGTCATCAGGAATGTTCTCCAAGTCCACATAGTCAGGTTCAGAGGGAGTAGGGGAAGATGATCGTGTTGAACATTCAAGGACTTGATGTTGAACGTACATGGACATGAAGCTTGTTGATTTTGATGATGATTCAAGAACACAAGACTTAGAGAGTTGAAGATTTGTTTTACTGTGTAATAACTTTGTTTTGATTAGATTGAGTCTGTAATATTAGAGTTTGAGATAGTCTGCACCTTAGAAGCTTCAAAAAGCTCAATTTTATCAAAGTGCCTCGGCTTTAATCGATTAAATGGTGAAATAATCGATTAAAATAGTGAGAAAAACCATTTTCTGTATCTGCTCACTGGTTTAATCGATTAACACACCTGTTAATCGATTAACAGGCCTGTTAATCGATTAACAGGTCTTTTAATCGATTAAAACAGAGAATTTTGGGGTTCTATTGATTTTGGCTCTGTAATAATCGATTAACACTTCATTTAATCGATTATTTCAATCAGATTTTGATTTTCAACTTCAAATCAACCCTATTTTCAAAAACCCTATTCCCAAGACTCCTAGTTCCGAAAATCCCAATTCCCAAACCCTAATTTCTCTACTTAAGCTTCTCTATGGCACTCAGAAAATAAGAACAACCTTTTTCAAACAAAAGTTAAGTGCTGTGAGTGCCAGAGAACTATTTGTTGGAGGAAAAAGGGGCTTTTGGAACCTGGTGTGGGCTAGAAGCGATAAGAATCACTAAGTGGAGTTCTTAGTGGATTGTGTGTTGTGCCGTCTCTGGGGAAAGTTGTTCTTCATCTCTTGTGGATTTCAAGAGAGGTGTTTTCTTTACTTTATCTTTTCCATTGTAATATGTTTGTAACAACTTTGATTATAGTGACAACGTTAATCCTCTGTTTGAGTGATTAGCAACTGGACGTAGGGTCTTTTGATCCGAACCAGTATAAATCTCATGTGTAAGACTCTATCTTATTTACGTTTACACAGCTTTTTAATCGGTAAAATTTGGGGAAAATTTTGAAAACCTAATTTTTGTTAAGAAACCAATTCACCCCTCCTCTTGGTTTTTGTCCGACCACGCGAACATTCTGCTGCGCAATTCTAATAGATCGCATTACTCGTTGACACTTGGACGCCCCCAACTGGTCTAGCTGAGGACTAATCGGTATGCGACCAAGTTCTTCCCTCATCTTTTTATAATTGAACTTAGGTCCTATGACCTCTACAAAAAATACAGGTCAGAAAAATGAGCCCAGTGAAAGAAAACTAGTAAAAACTACCTACAAATAAAAAAAGTTGATCCTCGACTAAAGAAACATTTATTAAGGCTCTACAGTTTATAGGACGAGGAAGTCATTTTATTAATTCAATATCCTCTTTCTCGGAAGAAGACAATAAATATTCTGCCCGAGATTTAAACTTAAGTTGAGCTCGTTGCCAAAACAATGGAGGAGTATTGTTGGGATAACGTAGTAAGCTCTTTGAGGGGTCAAATCGAGAGCACCTTACTCGGAAAAACTAAGACTTAAAACCCTTGAACTGTTGGGTGAAAATACTACCATACTAAGCATCGTTTAGGAATATCTAACCAATCTTGCTACCATACTTCACTTTATAAAAATACAAAAAATTGTTTACAGTGGGCTCAATACTTAACAGAGAACACAAAATCTGAAAGTTCTTGAGAAAAGCCCAACGATTGGGATGAAGTTGGGTAGGTGCTACATTTAACATGGTTATCATGACGCATTTAAAGTTGCTAAAGGGGAGGCTTATATCCAAATCTTTAAACCAACACTAATAGGCAAAAAAGAAGAACTCGTCCAAACAACTCTAGTATACTCGGCCCAATGGCGAATAATGTTTTGCTACCAATAACTTTAGATGATCCTCTAAAGCAATATTGATGTATTGACAAAAACCAAGAATATACAAAGGGGATAAAAACTTAGAAACATAAGAATCTACAACACCAAAAACTTAGGAACATTCGAGAGAGGTAATGCGCGGATGATCTTTACAATTACCCTTATTCTCAGATGTCCTACTTGTCTTCTTGACAGGATTAGAGGGAACTTTCCTCTTAGGTTGGGAACAATTGGTTTGTCTCCTCTGTGAAGAAACTTCACGAGTAACTCTGGTAGCCCCCATCACTGGAACACTTTCTATAGACACAAAAAGGGTGTGTTCCTCATCAGAACTACTTGTCAACCCTAAAGCATTTCACATCTTTCTCACAGATGCAACATCAGGTTTGCTAACATTTAAACTGGACATAATGTAAAAGTATCAAGAATGTACCTACTAATGCAATGGATACGTAGAAAGAAGACTCAAAGATGAAGGAATGCCCAAGCAAAATGAGGGAAGAGAAGGGTGAAAAAGAAGAAAAACATGAAAATGAGAGAAATGTGAAAATGGAAAATAGGAAAGTAAGATTTTCAAAAAATAATGTCTCTTCGAATTCCCAATATTTTATTAAGGTTGTCCATTAAGAGGTTCTCCTTTCAAGCCAAAAAACTCGTTCAACCTTCGTCCTTCGAGCTTTGGAGGCTTATCTACCTATCTAGTCCAAAATATTAGGCCACTTAACCATGCTTATCGACCTAAATTCATTAAAGAAACTACTTTTATTTATTTTGTTATTAATTATCTTTATTTTGTTATAATATCTTATAGTAGCTATTATTTTATGGATTATCAGTTAATTATATCTCAGCCCATTATTATCTTTTGAATACTATGTAAAGGGATCTAACCCAGGAGTAAATCTCATCTCATAACTCATTCTCATATACATCAATCTCTTGTCTAATAGCTTACTTGAGTGGTCGGAGTGCCTTTTGCAGGTGGATCTCTATGCTTTCTCGGAGATCGTCATCAAAGATGGTTCGAAGATCGGCCAACCGACTTCATCTTCTTGTCTTACCGACCATCTTCAGTTCAGCTGAACATCTTGCCAACCATCTTCAGCTCGATAAGAATACTCTTTAAATTTATTATACATAAAAAAATATAAATAAATTAAAAATAGAATTATTTATTGTAATGTCATATTTTTAAACACATATTTATAACTTTAGTTCATAGTCAAAGAATTTTTTATATATTTTATTTTCATTTTTAAACTTATTTTTAGCTAGTAATAATAAATTGTGTTAAATATACCTATATGTTCTAATATTTTTAGTTAATTTAACTTTTGTTTACTATTTTGACCATAAAATTTTTTACGGATGTTATTTTTTACTGCTTTGAGTTGCATTGAATTCTAAATTTCTCCTATTTTAAAATTGATATATGGTTTGTTGGATTTAGAGTTTTGTACAATTTTATATTTTTAGAATTTGAGACAAATTTGTTAAAGAACTCATGCGAGATTGATTTTTATTTATATTAACTTATCTTTTGTAATTGGGCTTATGAATTTAATTAGACCCTACATTTAAACTCATATTTACTTCAGATTTGAGAGTCTTTATATAGACTAAAAGTGTTCTAAACTCATATAAAAAAAATCATTTGTTTAGTTTTTCCGTTTATAAAGTGTTTCTACATCTTTTCTTCATTTCTTCTTCTCTATTTTTGTTTTTTACTCTTCCTATTTTTCTCTTTTTCTAGTCCAAATTGTTTTATGGTTCTTCATCCATAGGGAATTGATTGAATTTTGATTTGATAATTGAATACGAATTAGATTGAATAAAATTGAGATATAATTCGTACAAAAATTTAATTTTTACTAAAAGAATATTAAAAATTAAATACATTTCAATATGTGTCATTAAGAAAATGACTTAGATTTACACTTTATATTTCAAAATCTTTATAGTAAACTAGTATATTTGATTTCATGAACGATACTACAAATCAACCGTTAGGAATCGGAATAATTGTATAAGAATTCAACTAAAATAAAATATGAAAAAGAAAAAAAGAGAAATAAAATCGATAATAGATAATAATAGAATTTTTTTACCGAAAGAAATTACAATACTCTCTCTAACTTTAAGAAGAAAATAATAATAATATTCTTTTCATAAATAAGATAATTCAATTACTATAATATTATCTTTCAAAAATAAAAAAACACAACTATTATACAATGTACTAGTAGAAAGAAAAAGACAGAAATTTGAGATTATTTACAAAATAGAGATTATATTTCTTTTATAAAAAAAAAAGACTAACATATCATTTTCCTAAAATAATAATTCTCTTTCCACATTCTCATCTCAAATAAATAATAAAAACATACCTCTATGGTCATAAGGGGACCCACCAATCGTAGAAAAAGGACGGTAAACCCCCCATGATGAGAAGAAGATCATAATGAATCATATAAGACCACAAAAATCAACGCACATCAAAATTGTAAAATATCGACCTTTCTCCTTTCAAACTTTGAAATCCATGCAATTTAGCATTCGGATGATAGTAACTTGAGCAGACAATATATTCACAACACTAAGCATAAAATGGGTAAGAAAAGAAAGATGATAAACAATATGTCAAACAACACTAAAGAACACAAGCAAACAATCTGAATGGGTAATGCTTCCCAAAATACATAGCACAAAGTAAATGAGATTGATAAAAAATAATTTAAATGTATTGATAATGTCAAAAATTTATATTATTGTTATTCAAATATAAACTAGTATATTCTTAAAATCTATTAAATTTAATATTAATTAGCTTTGAATATTATACTTAACGTGATTTCAAGTAAATAACCGTCGTTATATTATTAATGTTTTAGAATTAAACTCTACATCTGTTTTATATCCGTATTACGTGAGCTTATAGTATTCCATTCTTATGGATCACGAGTATATCTAATTCCACATGAAAATTGTATGGGCTAAAAGAACTTGTTTTACTTTCTAATTGTAGAACCATAAAACTATGTGGGTAGCTGATGTTCCACTCTCGAAGAGAAAATTATATATTTAATCGTAGTTTCCTTTATTGGTCAAAGGTTGTGCTATGCCAATCTGTACCTTTTGATTACAACAAGCAAATTGTGCATATTTACTAAAAGGAAGAAATTTTTTATTGAGATGATTTTTATTTTTTATTTTTTGATCATTGTTTTTAAGACACGACTAATAATATCCTATTTTTAAAAATAAAATATTATATTAAACTTAATCTATTTAGATAATTTTTTATCCTAGTTAATTTATTAATTGATCTTCATGTATTAATAATACAGCAAGCCTAATGCATTTCTTCAATTATTTCATTTAACATAATTGATTATGTAGTGTGATTGTTCTTTTTCGTTTTTTTTTTTTGTTTCTTTTATCCTCACGTGAAAAAATTATATTATTTTACTGAATCAAGGGAGCACAATGTCTGTTTCGCAAATAAGGGCCGACCAAACATGGAGTGTTAATGTTTAGAGCTGCTTAACCTTGTGATGAACATACAACTGAACACGTTTGGCTTAAATCAGAATAAAACCAAGTCGTAATCAACTATTCAACCATGATACGTGGCAAAGAAAACGAGAAAACGAGAAACGAGAACTAAGCAATTACTGCACCCAATAAAAAGACATATCTCGTCAGAATTTAACATGGAATATTGTTAAATTTGTCGTATTTAATCATTCATTGAATTATGAGTATTTTACTAATCATTTTTTCTTTTCCATTATCGCTAAGGTCACTAGCAAACATTCTTTTTTGGTGTAGACTCACTAGTTAAATTACACAAAATTACAGACCTAACATATATACGCAACTTTTAATTAAAATATTTATAAAAAAAAAAAATCTGATCATGGGGACCATCGGTAGCCATTGGCGACTCAGTTTGTGCGGGTGCAAAATGCAATTGTCGTGACCAATAGGAGAACACTAAGTGGGAGAAAGCCTACATTTTGCTTACGAGTATCCTCTACTTCTTTATCATAACATAACAGTGAAATAAATGAAAGAAAATATTTCATTTATTTAATTATTAATTAAATTATTAATTAAATTATTAATTAAAAAATAATTTAATTATTATTATGAATTATTTAATAAATTCTAAAAGAAATTAGTTGAACTTAATTTTACTAATAATTTAATTTTGTAATATTTATTTATGTATTACTATTTAAAAATTGATGTTAAAATGCACATTAATGACGAGATCTACTATCTTTTTTCGCATGTGGATCTTCTTAGGAACTAAGGTGGTCACAAACTTTTAAAGATTTGTAATTTATGATTTTGACCCCAAACATAATAAATATTTAATATATTTACTTATATATTTACAATTTTATATTCTCAGCTTTAGTTTTATAACTCTTATATAATTTATGATTTTGTTTCCCTCAAACTTAATGATCATTTATTATATTTAAGTATATATTTATAATTTTATCTTTTCATTTTTTATCTTCTTTCTTTCTTTTATAGTTATTTATTATTTATTAATAATATATTATTTGGTCCCCAAGATCAATGGTCAAGATCTGTCACAGCTCTAAGATTATTATTGACAAAATAATTAATCGAGGGGAGAAATAGACCAGCAATCAATCGATGAAAAGCACGTGCTCAAATGTGCTTATTTTATTATATAAATAATTACCTTTCTTTCTTAAGACGTAATTATACCTTTGAGTGGAATATAATTATTATGAATATCAAGTTTCAAACTTTTTAAATCCTTTTCTTAAGATTTAAGTTTAAATATATTATTATTTTTAATCTTTTTGAAGCATAATATTGAAATATCAACTTTAAATATCTACTTTTATGGAATAACTTATTCATGTTTAATACATTTTAATTGATACAAATTAACACATTTTAATTAACACGAAAGAAATATTAGATTATCGTAAGTTTATTCGTGCATTACCATCCGGCGACCCTGCTCTTCACCATTTAACTGCTTTCGGGTTGATTCATTAATCTTACAGATGTTGAGATGTCAATATAAGGGAAAAAATGTATTTTTTTCATACACTAGGTATTCACAATTGTAGGGAAATTATATGGAGGAGCTTCTATAAATTAACCTATACATAATCTAACATTATATAAAAAAAAATAACATTTTTTTTATTTTTTTCTATTTTTCTTTAATCCTTTTGGAAAAAGTTGTTACAAACAGAGGCTATTCATCTCGTACCATCACCCTTCACTGTCTGCTTAAGCAACTTGTTTGATGCATAAAAAATTAGAAACAGATTTTAAAATAAAAATCAACCACAGCCCAAAATAAAATGTTTCTCACGTTTTAAATTAATTATGGAACTTTCATAAAGACCGAAAAAACTTTCACAATGAGTTTCACTTCACTTTCAATCATTAATCATATTAATACATATAGATACTTTACTACTACTACTACTACTACTACTATTATTATTATTATTATTATTATTATTATTATTATTATTATTATTATTATTATTATTATTATTATTATTATTATTTATTATTGAATAAAACATTTAGTCTGTAATTCTAACAATATACATTCATTTTTATTTTTCTTTATCCCCTTCCAACTTCATTTTCTTTTCTCTCTACTTCATCAAACAAATCACTTTTTATATTTCTCTAAAATGGAGTGTAGTTTATATATTTCTCTATTATTCACCTATATCTCTTTAATTTGTGTTTTCTTGCTGAAAATTATAACGGTTAATTGCTAGAAATGGTACAATATATATATATATATATATATATGAGAGAGAGAGAGAGAGAGAGAGAGAGAGAGATAGAGAGAACTAAATTAACAGTGAGACAAAATATGGTTTTAAACCTTTACTTATTACTACGTAACTTGCTTTTCAATAATTAATATATATATATATAAATATATATATATATATTTTAAATTATAAGTCAATATTATCTCTTTATTTATTTATTATTATTATTAAATTGTCAAATATAAATATAATAAAATAATTATGTTTATTATCGGAATATTGAGATGTACACTATTATATTAGCGATTGAATTTTTTCGGTTGCAATTAGCGACGGATTTAATTCGGTCTGATTTAATTTGGTTGCAAATAGCGACTGATTTAATTTGGTCACAATTAGCGACCGATTTAATTCGATCGCAATTTAACGACCGATTTAGAGACCGATTTAATTTGGTCACAATTTAGCGATCGATTTTGCCACTTGAAATATGATTTAGTTTCATCTTTTTATTTAGCGACCGAAATAGTGACCAATAGTTTGTGTCACAAAATTTCGATCGCTAAATCAGTGGTTATTCCATACTAAAATAAAAAAATATTTAGCGATCGAATGACAAATTGAAATAGTGACCGAATTGAAATCGGTTGCTAATGAGAAAATAATGACTGAATTGAAATCGATCGCTAATGAACATTATTTTTTTATTATATTTAAATTTATTTTTTTATAAATATACTTTAATTGCTTTAGTATATTTTTTACAATTTATTTTTTAAAAGTAATTAATTTTTTAAAAATAATTTACTTTTTAAAATGTACTTTAAAAATAAAATTTGGTCTCAATATTAACAAAATGAAAATTAACTTTAATTTTAAATTACTAAAATAAAAATATTATTAAAAATAAATCAAATTTATTAAAAATTTAAATCATAATAAATTAATATTGGAGTGATATTAATTATTCAATACATTGTTTAAGAAAAATTAAATAAAAAATATTCTTTAATATATTTTTCAATTGAAAATTTCAATTGAAATTAAATTATATTTTAAAAATTTATATTAAAAAATTGAACACATTAAATTATTACATTTTAATTCCTCATTAACTTAATTAATTAAAAAAATTACAATATCAATCAAATTATTACAACTTTATTTTATAATATTTTATTTTTAATCTAGTTTTTAAATTTATTGATTTATTATTATTAATTGCTTAACCATGATTATTTCCGTATAATTGATATACTAGAAAAAAATTTATATCAAAATATATTTGATATACATTAGATAATAAATATATTATTTAATTAAATTATTTATAAAAATATATTTATCTTTAGTTGAAATATTATTTTACTTTAAATATACTAATTAATATTTTTCACTTTTAACAAAATTAATAACAAAGATTAAAAATAGACTGCTAGAAAAGTTAAAAATTTAAAACTAATTCATTTTATAAATACTAAAAATAAACCATATTTAAATAAATTAAAAATATATTTAAATCTATATTCAACACACCTCCAATTTTGCTCAATAAATGCATAGTTCACATTTGGAAACTTTATCATTGAAATAACTTCAAAATTATTAATTTTATTTTTTCAAAACCCAATTTTTCTTGTCATCTTTTTCAAAAACAGTTAATGTAAGTTAATGATGTACCTTTTTAAAATTTCAACTTTTTTATATATTGGATTTTTATTAAAAAAATTCTAAAATTGAATAAGAAAATGGAGATTTAATTATCTTTTAATAAATTTAAGATAATATTAGTTTTTATTTTTATTTTTAAATATTTATTTTAATTTTTTAAAACAGAGAAACTATAATTTTAGTTTCTAAATACTAAATTTAATTAATTAAATTTTTTATTATTTAATCTCTTAATTTTAGTATTAAAAATTTAAATTATATTTTATTAAATTAAATTAAATTACAATATATTTTCTCCTTTGAGAATTAAAAATATAATTAAACTAAAATTGAAAAATATTATAATATATTTTTGAACTCTTTTTTATAATATTTTTATCATTATTATATTTTTGAATTAATTTTTTCCCTAATTTTTTATAAAAGTCTATTTTAATATTTAAAAATATTTAACATTTTGAATTCTGAAACATTTTCTCTATTACCAAATTTAAAAACATAATATACTAAAAAAGTATTATACATAATTATTTCATCCAAATTTTTAATAATAGGATAAGTTATCAAATTCATTTTTTCTTCTTTCATGTCTTTTCTTTTCGATATGAGTGCTTGATGTGACGTATGCCTTATTTTAATATTATATTAATATTATTGTGCAAGAAAACTTCGTAACGAAGTTTTCCTCATGTATAGTAAATTTTTTTCTTATATATGCATACTGAAGCGGGGGAGGAGGAGAATCAAAATTTTCCTCTCATCCTTCTTCTTCTATTGTCTAAATTTCAAGCAACGAGACTCTACTCGTGCAGGATCTGGTGAAACGGGAGAGAGCTTGAATTAAGTGGGAAAACTTCGGTAGAAATACCATACCAGGTAAGGGGAAATTTAATTCATTCAATATATGAAATTGAATTGTTGGGTACTCTATGAATGAGGAATATGAGTAGAGATATGAATTATTTGAATGTCCGATTTTGAAGAATTTCGATTTTGATGAACTGTTCACTCGTTTGAAAGTTTTTGAAATTCTTGAAATTAAGAATGCATTATATAATAAAATTGTTGTTTTTAACTTAAATTGAACATGTTTATGGTTTAATTTTGATTTGGAACTAATTTGGGTGATTGAAGCTGAGAAATTTGAAACCTGGATTTTGAAAATGGCGTACTGGAGGTGATTACTATTCATATTTTGCAAAGTTTTAAATATTGATTAAATTCTTGAAATTAAGGATGAATTATATGGTAAAATTGTTGTTTTCAACTTAAATTAGATATAATTCATGTTTAATTTCGTTTTGGGACTAGTTTGGTTGTCTAAAACTGAGTAATTTGAAATCTGTCAAAATCTGCAAATTTTGACACTATTACTGGGCGAAGGAAGAAGAAAGGGATATGGTGGGGATTTTTTTAAAAGATCAAGGGTAAAATAGTCATTTTACATTCTAGGGACATAAATGTAATTTTTGAAAATGTTCAAGGGCAAAATAGTCATTTTACATCCTAGGGACATAAATGGAATTTTTGAAATTGTTCAAGTGTAAAATAGTCATTTTACATTCTAGGGACATAAATGTAATTTTTGAAAATGTTCAAGGGCAAAATAGTCATTTTACATCCTAGGGACATAAATGGAATTTTTGAAATTGTTCAAGGGTAAAATAGTCATTTTTGGGACATGGAAGGAATTTTTGAAAATGTCCAAGGGCAAAATAGTCATTTTTGGGACATGGAAGGAATTTTCAAAAATGTCCAAGGGTAAAAAAGTCATTTAGGGACATATATGGAATTTTAAGAAAAGATTAAGGGCAAAATAGTAATTTAATAATTTCGAAAATGATTTCGAAAATAGTTTGAGAAATGATTTCGGAAATGATTTTAGAAAAATATATATATAAAGAGAGAGATAGAGAATGAAATTAGTGTGTTGTAACGTGTGTGGGTCAAACTGAGCCTGAGGGCTGATGCCCAGAATCAGTCCTGAGACGTTATATATTGGCTAGACTGAGCCGGAGGGTTGGTGCCAGAATCAGTCAAATACTATTTTTATTGACCCGAATGAGCCGTGAGGACAGGTGGTCCAGAATCCGGCAAATGTGAATAATTTTTGTTATGTTTGAATGGTACCCGGGGTGGTACAGAGTACATTAGTGTAATAACTATGTCGGAGGATTCTGAATGAGGTCCCAGACTTCACTGATTGGTCGGGTCAGGTAGACTACGAGATCAGGTGGTGAGAAGTCGATGGGGGGATGACTGGTGGCGCGCTCGGAGGGGTACTCCAGTATGAGTGATGAAGGGCGCCAGTAATCCTACTCTGTGTGGAGGGTGGTCAGAATGGTACTGCGGGTACCGATCACAATGTGCCCACAGATGATAGCCTCTGAGTTCGGGCATAGTTAGGGTATACTTCCGGAAGGTGTCTTAGTGTGTTGATAATTTCGTAATTGATCATAATATATAATTATTACTTCTATATCTGTTTTATTATATCGAATGATTTAATACTTACCCCTATTTTTCCATGTGGATGGGACTGCGATGATCACTTTTATGTGGGAGCAGATCAGGAGTTGAGAGATGGTGATGTGACTACTGGACAGCAGGGATAGTTCAGTGGGATAGCTTCGAGGGAGCTACTTTTACATGTATAATATATAAATAAATTATGTTACTATATTTTGAAGTTCCGTTAGTGAACTGAAATTTCAATATATGTTACAATTACAGTAATATAATGTAAAATAGATGTTGTTATTTACTTTGCGAAGACATCATTATAGTAGCGATTTCTAGGGTCGTTACAATAGTGGTATCAGAGCGGTAGTATCCTTGTAAATCTGTGGGGATGGGTAGTGACCCTATGATAAGTCCGTTGTGATTATACTCTGATATGTGAGTGTGTGTGTGTGAATGTTTGCTCTGTATTGATGGTTGCATTTGATATAGGATGGCACCGCGACCTCCTACTCGTACTCCTACTCCACCGAGTGTAGATGCCCTAGCCAGGGCAATGGAAATGTTGGCAGCTGCCATGCAGCAGCAAGCTACCTACCCGTAGTGGAGGCCAACTATGACATCATCCTCTGCTGGATTTCACCAATCAGAGCAGATGGGACTGACTGAGTTCATGAGGCATAATCTGCCTCGTTTTGGAGGAGATTTGGGTCCAGACTGAAAGTAATGAAGATCTTATTGAATTACTTTGGCAAAGATCTTGTTGATTTGATGAAGTCAAGAATGGAGTCAAAGGCTACTTTGTGGCAGTCAAAGGTCACTTGGATAAAAGAGTAGAAGGATTAGTGATTAGTGTGTCTGTAGCTCTGCTTAGGTATAATCAGTTTTATCTCTCTGCTGCATGAGGTTTCTTCATTTAAAATATTTTGCAAATGCCTCTAAAAAATGTTTTAACGGTTAAAAACAAAGCATTTTGACAAAAGCTTTCTTAATCAACTATTTTAACTAACAACATATAAGCTTTATCAACTAAAATGTTCTTCACACTTTTATAATAGGATTTTAACTAATATAACTTCGAAATAACCGATTGTTTTCGTTAATGGAAGTTTTGAAAACCTTCAGTCAGTATTTTAACTGATACAGTTTCAAAATAATCGATTAAAATCACTTAAAATGTTCAGAGAAGTGTTCTGGCAGTATTTTAATCGATACAACTTCGAAATAATCGATTAAAACCACTTGGAGTACTGTTTGACCGATCAGAATGAGCATATGACCGATCAGAACCAGATATGATCGATCATAATTGAGTTATGACCGATCAGAATTATTTTAATCGATTAAAACTACGTTTCAATCGATTAAAACAACTTAAGAAAATTTGTGCTAAGCGTTTTAATCGATTAAAACATATTTTTATCAGTTAAAATCACTTGGAAAAGTTTATAAGAATGATTTTGCAGTATTTTAATCGATTGAAAGACGAAACAATCGATTAAAATAGATTGGAAGATTTTTTTAAAGAGTTTTAATTGATATAAATGTTGTCGTATCAGTTAAAACAAAACTGGAAACGTTTTAATGGATTAAAAGAAGATTTAACAGATTAAAATAAGGCTTTTAACAGATTAAAAGATTATTTTAACAGATTAATTAAACCAGCAGTTTTGAAAATCTTCTATATAAACAGAGTTGCTTGATCTTTTTATATATAATCTAAAATACATCTTTTAGCAATCAATCAAGCAATCAAAAGTGCTCTTTCAAGAAAGAATCACGCTAGTTTTTGTGAAGTTCATCAAAGTTCTTTCTTGAGGCAAAATTGCATTCTTTTGGAGAAGAAACACATATTGCAGAACTGCATAAAATTGGTTTGAGCGTTCTAAGTTTCTTCTGTTTGTTTCTTTACTTTCTTTTACTATATTGTGGGTGCCTGGAATTGTGGGCACTGGTTTCTGTAGCTGGAATTTGGCTGCAGGGTAGGTCAAGAACTGGAATTTGGTTCTTGGTGAAAGGTTAGGTGCAGGAACTGAAATTGTGGTTCTTGTGGTAGATTGAGTGTAAGGTTAAGGTTGTAATCTGTAAAACATTCAATCTAGTGGAACCCAGCTGGAATTTGGCTGGAGACTGGACGTAGACCTGGGATTGGGTGAACCAGTATAAACCTTGGTGATATCTTTCTAAACCTTTCTCTTCTTTAATTTTGTGACTGCATTTATTTTTTATTGCTTGCTGTGTATGATTCAAGTACTGGTCAGATTTCTTAATCTTTGAAATAGATAATCTGTTAATTGCGAAAATCTTTCAAAGATCAATTCACCCCCCCCTCTTGATCTCAGCCTATATTTCTAACAATTGGTATCAGAGCAAGGGTCTTGAAAAATACTCAAGGCTTTCGGTCCAAATTTTTTAATGGCTGAAAACAAATTACCTTTTTCTGAGGGGGCTTCTATTAATAGACCTCCATTGTTTTTTAGAACAGATTATCCTTTTTGGAAGATTAGGATGAAGATCTTTATTGAATCTATTGATAGAAATGTTTGGGATGTAATTGCTAATGGTCCATTAATTACAGAAAAAGAATGGTCCAGTTTAAATGATGAAGAAAAGAAAAAAGTTCAAAGTGATTGTACTGCTAAAAACATAATTACTTCTGCACTAAATATGGATGAGTTTTTCAGGGTCTCCCAATGCAAATCTGCCAAGGAAATGTGGGAAGTTCTTGAGGTTACTCATGAGGGAACAACTGATGTAAAGAGAGCCAGAAAACATACTCTCATAAGAGAATATGAGTTGTTCAAAATGCAAACTGGAGAAAGTATTGCAGATGTGCAGAAGCGCTTCACTCATATCATCAATCATCTAATGGGCTTAGGTAAAACTTTTGATAAAGAAGAATTAAATATTAAAGTTCTGAAATGTCTTGACAGGTCATGGCAGCCTAAGGTCACAACAATCTCAGAATCAAAAGATTTATCAGTCATGACAACAACTTCCTTGTTTGGCAAACTCAGAGAACATGAGATGGAAATTAACAGATTCAATGAGCAAGAAGTCTCTGAGAAAAAAGGTAGAAGTATAGCACTCAAGGTTGAAGAAAGAAGTCAAGAATCAGAGGAGGAAAGTGAAAATCTTGGACTGCTTGTCAGAAAGTTCAACAAATTTCTCAAGAAAAAGATTCAAGATAAAGAAAAACATAAAAGGTATGAGAAGAAATCTGATTCTTTTAACTATAAATGTTATGGTTGTGGTAAGCAGGGTCATGTAAGAATGGAGTGCCCAGAAAAGAACAAATACAATGACAAGAAAGAAGAAAAAGTCAAAAGAAGAGCATATGTAGCATGGGATGATAATGATACTTCATCAACAGAAAATTCTGATAATGAAGAAGCCAACTTGTGTCTAATGGCAAATCAAAATCATCAAACCAGCAGTGTAAGTTCTAACTCTTCTTCAAATTTAGTGAATTATAATTCATTACAAGAAGCATTTAATGAAATGCATGAAGAAACTAAGAAACTGCAAAAAGAAAATGATAGGCTAAAAGGCATGAATAATTGGCTAGTAAATAAATTAGATTCTCTTGAAAAGAAAATTCTTGAAGATGAAACTGATCTTGATTTTTTAAAATTAATCCATGATAATTCTGATTGTGTATGTAATAAACCATGTAATAATTGTTCAGAATTACAAAAGAAGATTGATTTTTTATCACAAACTGTTTCAAAGTTTACACAAGGTAAAGCCAATCTTGATGTTCTTCTTGGGTCACAAAAACTGATTTTTGACAAATCTGGTATAGGATTTAAATCTAGGATGAAATCCAGAAAAACACATATAAACAGGAAATCATACTCATCATCAGTGGTTAAATGTTTCTACTGCATGAAAAAAGGTCATTCTGTAAAATATTGTAGAATTAAGAAGTATGTTATTCCTAGAGGTAGAATGAAGTGGATTCCCAAGATAAATTCATTTCAAATAACCTGATCTGACTCAGTGATTATAAAAAGGGTACCAGAAACATGCTAAATCTGTTTTGCAGGAACAGAATCTGGAAGTCCCTTGGTGTTCAATACAGCAGAATTGATTCTGGTTTGGTAAACTGAATGTTTTAATTGATATAAAACAGTTTTAATCGGTTAAAATCACTTACAGAGAATATCAAAAAATTTGTCCATACAGTTTTAATCGATTGAAATACGAATTAATCGATTAAAATTCTGTCAGGAATTTTAGTTTAGTTGTTTTAATCGATTAAAAAAGGATTTATATCAGTTAAAATCACTAAGAGGTCAAATTTAATCGATTCTTCTTTGTTTTAATCAATTTAAATTCTGGTATCATTTTCTAAATTACTTCCAGTACAGAAACAATCAGTTCTTTTATGTATTAATCGATCATTTTACTATTGCATTTTCAAACCTAATATTAAAGATCAATTTAATAGGTTAATTTGTTGATTAATCAATTAATTTGTTCCTGAAAATCATTTTTACAACATCCAATTGAAAATTGGTCAGCAAAACAGAGTCAAAAATTCAAGTTTTGTGTTAATCAAAATCTGCATAATACATTTATTGCATCTGTTGACCAAGTCAAAAATTTATCAAAGAACACAATAGTTGAAGTACCCACTGTCCGAAACCTGTGCCTCTGTCTTTGGTCAAGGGGACAATTACATTTAAAGCTTGAAACGTTGCGAGTTCGTCTCTTTGGATTTCAAAAATTTGAAATCCGATCTTCATCAAACCAGGTTCTGTACTTACCATTTCTCAACTTATCATCTTTCTTCTGTTTTCATATTTTCAAAATCTCCTATCGAATCTCTGCTGCAAACATGTTCAAAAGATCAAAATCAAGGAAGAAACAAAAGGGAGAGTCTTCCTCTACTGGAAATCAGGGAGGCCACCTTGAAAATTGGTTCAGTGGTGATATAGATAAGATGAATAATTTCATCACTAATTTTAGTCAAAAGCAACTTGTAATTCCCAAATTCATAAGGTTTGCTTGGCTAGATGAAGAAGGATTCACTTCGTTAAGAAGGAAACTGAAGAATAAAAAACGGAAGAATTTTCTGGAATATACTAGCAACATTCAACCAGATTTGGTAAGAGTTTTTTATGCAAATCTCACTGTCAATGGTTCCACTTTAAGGTCTCAGGTAAAAGGAGTTAATATGGTCATTACTCCTAACATTTGGGATGAAGTTGCTGGCCTCAAAGATGTTGGTGTAAAAATCTCTAGAGGTAATATTGTTGAATTGGCAGAGTTTAACAAAATTCAATTTTTTCGTACCTGTCTCAAAGATCAAGATGATTCGGTGAGAATTTTCAATGCTGGGAAGATGAGGCTTGAATCAAGAATTCTTGCCTTCATTATTGCGTGGATGCTTACTCCAAGGGGGAGTAATCATGCTATACTCAATGAGGGTGATTTGGCTCTCATGTATTGCATTGAAAATAGGATTCGGGTTAACTAGGTCTATGTTATTAAAGACCACATGGTAAAAGCCAAGAGGCTTGCTGATTATAAATTGCCTTATGCTTTGTTGATCAATAAATTTTTTAGACATTTTGCAGTGGATTTAGAAGGGGAGTATGTGGAAACTCCAAAAGCATCTAATGAGATTGATGACTCAACCCTACGAAAAATGGGGTTTATTAAAATTGATGATGAATGGATTTCTAAGGTTGATGCTGGAATGTCTGAGGATGAGGAAGACAATGATGAAGAAGATGAGCAAGGTCAAATTCCTTCCTCTCTAGCTGCTGCAGAGGTTCCCGAATCTACCAGTGGTCAAGCTTCATATGAAAATATGGAGATCATTCCCTACATGGAGCAGCCTGACCGTGGGACTCCTCTGTCTCAATTTGAAAGGACAATGCTTTCTCAAATGGCCACAATGCAGGAAAACCAGAGAAAGCATATGCAGATGACATATCAACATTTCCAGCAGACAAATAATCAGTTCACATCCCTTGGAAACCAGATTGCTGATATCTACACCAAACTGGAAGATATGCAGCTCAACCAAGGAAACTGGGATGATTGAGTTTTTTTTTTGGACAAAAAGGGTCCATTCTTATCTTTTTTCTCTTTGTGTCATATTTCTTTTGCTTCTAATTTTCTTTAATGGACTGTAATATTAACTGGTTATTAACCAGAAACAATCCTTTTAGCTTTGATTAATATAATGTAGGTTTTAAGTCAAATCAAGAAAACCTAGAGAGAATTTAACATAGATCCCTGATAATTTTAGCTGATACAAAATGAATTTAATCGATTAAAAGAAACAATTACATAAGAAATTCACAACAAAATAATCGATTTAACTGCGTATCAATCGATTAGAATCTATATGTCATATATTTGTATCAACTAAAACTAGTTTACATCAGTTAAATTAGCTAAATAAGATACTATTCTGATTTTGATAAATCTATTGGTTAAAATTTAATCGATGTAGTTGATATTATTGTAAAACATTTTTCAAAATGATCGGTTTTACAAAATTTGCACTGGATTAGCCATGATATATACATCAAACATTACTAAGTTTTCAAAACTGGTTGTTTTAATCGATACAAACAAGTTTTAAATCGATTAAAAGCACTTATACAATATTTTTCTTTACTGTTTTAATCGATTAAATGTCGATTTAATCGATTATATCATCTTATGTTTTAAACTTTCAAATTTCATCACTGTTTTAATCGATTAAAACTTTATTTCAATCGATTAAATCCATTAACAAGAACTTTTTAATCGATTTTGTCCTGTTTTTAATCGATTATTACTCTGGGAAGAAAAATTAAATCTTTAGTTAATGGTTGTTCTTGTAACATGCTACTAAAGCATGGTTCCCTTATCTTTACACGTGTTAATTGTATTCATTACAAACGTGTTAATGAAGACACGTTTGAATCAACTTTGATTAGTCTTCACATGAGTAAGGTATCGTATCCATATTTTTACTGTTTTCAAAATCTAAAAACCTGATATATATCATGCACAGTTTTGTTCCTCTGTTCCCTATTTTTGATGAAGTCAAAAGGGGGAGAAATAATTGCTTTACTTTTGATCAATTTAGGGGGAGAAATAATTCTTCAGGAGAGCAGCAATTTAGGGGGAGAAATGGATAAACTGATTAATTTTTTATTAACTAATCTATTTTATCAAGTGACTTCTTCTGCAGAGTTATTTTTCAAAGTGATGTTTGTCTTCATCAAATAGGGGGAGACTGAAAGTAATGAAGATCTTATTTAATTACTTTGGCAAAGATCTTGTTGATTTGATGAAGTCAAGAATGGAGTCAAAGGCTTCTTTGTGGCAGTCAAAGGTCACTTGGATAAAAGAGTAGAAGGATTAGTGATTAGTGTGTCTGCAGCTCTGCTTAGGTATAATCAGTTTTATCTCTCTACTGCATGAGGTTTCTTCATTTAAAAGATTTTGCAAATGCCTCTAAAAAATGTTTTAACGGTTAAAAACAAAGCATTTTGACAAAAGCTTTCTTAATCAACTATTTTAACTAATAGCATATAAGCTTTATCAACTAAAATGTTCTTCACACTTTTATAACAGGATTTTAACTAATATAACTTCGAAATAACCAATTGTTTTCGTTAATGGAAGTTTTGAAACCTTCAGTCAGTATTTTAACTGATACAGTTTCAAAATAACCGATTAAAATCACTTAAAATGTTCAGAGAAGTGTTCTGGCAGTATTTTAATCGATACAACTTCGAAATAATCGATTAAAACCACTTGGAGTACTGTTTGACCGATCAGAATGAGCATATGACCGATCAGAATCAGATATGATCGATCAGAATTGAGTTATGACCGATCAGAATTATTTTAATCGATTAAAACTGCGTTTCAATCGATTAAAACAACTTAAGAAAATTTGTGCTAAGCGTTTTAATTGATTAAAACAGATTTCTATCAGTTAAAATCACTTGGAAAAGTTTATAAGAATGATTTGCAGTATTTTAATCGATTGAAAGACGAAAAAAACGATTAAAACATATTGGAAGATTTTTTGTAAAGAGTTTTAATTGTTATAAACGTTGTTGTATCAGTTAAAACAAAACTGGAAACGTTTTAATGGATTAAAAGAAGATTTAACAGATTAAAATAAGGCTTTTAACAGATTAAAAGATTATTTTAACAGATTAATTAAACCAGCAGTTTTGAAAATCTTCTATATAAACAGAGTTGCTTGATCTTTTTATATATCATCTAAAATACATCTTTTAGCAATCAATCAAGCAATCAAAAGTGCTCTTTCAAGAAAGAATCACGCTAGTTTTAGTGAAGTTCATCAAAGCTCTTTCTTGAGGCAAAATTGCATTCTTTTGGAGAAGAAACACATATTGCAGAACTGCATAAAACTGGTTTTAGCGTTCTATGTTTCTTGTGTTTGTTTCTTTACTTTCTTTTACTATATTGTGGGTGCCTAGAATTGTGGGCACTGGTTTCTGTAGCTGGAATTTGGCTGCAGGGTAGGTCAAGAACTTGAATTTGGTTCTTGGTGAAAGGTTAGGTGCAGGAACTGGAATTGTGGTTCTTGTGGTAGATTGAGTGTAAGGTTAAGGTTGTAATCTGTAAAACATTCAATCTAGTGGAACCCAGCTGGAATTTGGCTGGAGACTGGACGTAGCCCTGGGATTGGGTGAACCAGTATAAACCTTGGTGATATCTTTCTAAACCTTTC
This sequence comes from Sphenostylis stenocarpa, assembly GCA_963425845.1. Lineage (NCBI taxonomy): Eukaryota > Viridiplantae > Streptophyta > Magnoliopsida > Fabales > Fabaceae > Sphenostylis > Sphenostylis stenocarpa. The sequence goes on from OY731400.1 coordinate 41,648,337, forward strand.
TCTTCTTTAATTTTGTGACTACATTTATTTTTTATTGCTTGCTGTGTATGATTCAAGTACTGGTCAGATTTCTTAATCTTTGAAATAGATAATCTGTTAATTGCGAAAATCTTTCAAAGATCAATTCACCCCCCCTCTTGATCTCAACCTATATTTCTAACACAGATGCAACAGAGAAGTTGTTGCGTGAAGTGGAGAAGATTTTTGAGGCTACCTTATGCCCGGAAGACAAGAAATTGACATTCAGAAAATACTTACTAGTGGATGAGGCTGAGTTCTGGTGGTCAGGGACTCAAAGGATGATGATTGCACGTGGGGAGGTGTGTAATTGGGAAACCTTCCGTGAGAGGTTTTTGGAGAAATACTTCCCTGACAGTTTTAGATTTTGGAAGGAGACTGAGTTCCTGAGTCTGAGACAGAGTAATATGACGGTGCATGATTACGCCGTACGATTTGAGCACTTATCTCGTTTCTACACAGGTACATCTTTAGAACAGTGGCTTTGTAGGAAGTTTGAAGAAGGCTTGAGGGCTGAGATCAAGCTCATGGTGGTTCCTTTCTCTATCAGGAGATTCCCAGAGCTGGTGGAGAAAGCGAAGACAATAGAGAGACTCCAGGAGGGAGGAGTCAGAGTGATGAGGACCCACCCAAGTGGGAGTAGTAGATCAGAGAGGAGGATGCCTTATTCACGCCCCCAGTCCTCCAGGAGTGGCAGTGTTATCCTAGCACCTCGATCATCGGGATCTGTATCCGAGGTAAAATGTTTTCAATGTGGAGGCCCTCATTACTGGAATCAGTGCCCACAGAATGCCTTCACTAATCCTTCCCAGACTTCTCGGGCAGGTCTTTGCTACAATTGCTAGAAGCCAGAACATATGGCTAGAGACTGTCCACAAAAGCTCAATGTTATAGTCTCAGCTGGGGCATCATTAGCACCCAGGGGGAGTGACGCGAAATCCAGAGCTGCAGGACGGGTGTTTGCCTTGTCAGGAGCAGAGGCATCGAGGTCAGAGAATTTAGTGCAAGGTGTGTGTTTTATCTCTGATATACCTCTACGAGTTTTGTTTGATTCAGGTGCTACCCATTCTTTTATTGCTGATAATTGTATGGATAAACTTAAGTTACCTGTGTGTGACCTACCCTATGAATTGAGGGTATCTACACCAGCAGCTGGACTGGTGGTGTCTTCCTATGTGTGTTTAAGGTGCCCAATTGTCGTAGAAGGACGACAGTACAAGGTGAACTTAATCGGTTTACCTTTGAAGGATATGGATGTGATCTTAGGGATGGATTGGTTATCTACCAATCGCATTCTGATTGATTGTGGACAGAAGAGGTTGGTACAATTGGAATTAGGAGATGAGCTTATTACATCAGCTTGGCAGGTTCAGAAAGAGCTACGAGAGGGAGCTCAGTGTTATTTGATTCTGACTCAGATGGATGAAATGAAGGATAATATCCTGGAAGAGGTACCGGTTGTGAGAGAATTTTCTGATGTGTTTCCAGATGAGATACCATGGCTGCCACCTCAGAGAGAGGTCGAATTTGGGATTGATCTAATTCCTAGTTCAGGCCCAATATCTATGGCACCATACCGTATGGCTCCAGCAGAATTGGCTGAATTGAAGAAACAGGTAGAGGATTTGCTGGAAAAGAAGTTCATTCGCCCGAGTGTATCTCCCTGGGGCGCTCCTGTATTGCTAGTAAAGAAGAAAGATGGGAGCTTCAGGTTGTGTATTGATTACCGGCAACTAAACAAGGTGACTATCAAGAACAAGTACCCGTTGCCGAGGATTGATGATTTATTAGACCAGTTACAGGGAGCATCAATCTTTTCTAAGATTGATTTGAGATCTGGATACCATCAGATACTGGTTAAAGAAGAGGATGTACAGAAGACGGCGTTCAGGTCGAGATATGGCCATTATGAATATGTGGTCATGCCGTTTGGAGTAACAAATGCACCTGCAGTATTTATGGACTACATGAACAGGATCTTCCGTTGTTATTTAGATAAATTTGTTGTTGTTTTTATAGACGACATTCTTATTTATTCTAGAACTCGAGAAGAACACCAGGAACATCTGAGGGCGGTGTTGGCTGTGTTAAGAGAGAAACAATTGTATGCCAAGCTTTCAAAATGTGAGTTTTGGTTAGAACAGGTGCAGTGTTTGGGACATGTAATATCGGCAGAAGGGATATCTGTAGATCCTGCCAAGGTAGATGCAGTGTTAAAATGGGAACCCCCTAAGACAGTGACGGAAGTGCATAGCTTTGTTGGACTTGCAGGATATTACCGAAAATTTATAGAGGGTTTCTCTAAAATAGCAGCTCCTTTGACACAGTTGACCCGTAAAGATCAACCTTTTGCTTGGATAGATAGATGTGAGGAGAGTTTCCAGGAGTTGAAAAGAAGGTTGTCTAGTTCCCCAGTGTTGGTGATCCCAGATGTGACTCAATCTTTTCAGGTATATTATGATGCTTCTATTCAGGGGTTAGGTTGTGTCTTGATGCAAGATAAAAGGGCGGTGTCATATGCGTCGAGACAACTTATAATTCATGAGAGGAGTTATCCCATTCATGACTTGGAACTAGCAGCAGTGGTGTTTGCTCTCAAGATGTGGAGACATTATCTTTATGGAGTCTGATTTGAAGTTTTTAGTGATCACAAGAGCCTGAAGTATTTATTCGATCAGAAGGAGCTAAATATGAGACAGAGAAGATGGATGGAGTTTCTGAAGGATTATGACTTTCAGTTACTTTATCATCCAAGAAAGGCAAATGTGGTGGCTGACGCCTTGAGTAGGAAGACAGTTCATATGTCAGCAATGATGATGGATGAATTAAGATTACTTGAGCAGTTCAGGGATCTGCATCTAGATATAGAGTTTCGTGATACTAACATTAGTTGTGGTAGCATTACCATTACTAATGATTTTCTCGAGATGATCAGAGATAGACAACAAGGTGATATGACGTTGAAAGGTGTTATGGATCAGTTAAGATCCGAGCAGACCATTGACTACAAGATGGGTGAGGATAATATTCTAAGATTCAGAGGAAGGATTTGTATTCCTGATGACCAAGAATTGAAGAGAGCAATACTAGATGAAGGTCATCGAAGTTGTATGAGTCTACACCCTGGTATGACTAAGATGTATCAAGATCTGAAGAAGGTTTATTGGTGGTCTGGTATGAGAAGAGATATTGCAGAGTATGTGGTTGCTTGTTTGACTTGTCAGAAAGAAAAGGTGGAACACCAGAGGCCGGGAGGAATGCTACAGCAAATGGAGATACCTGAATGGAAGTGGGATAGCATTACCATGGATTTTGTTACCCATTTACCAAGGACAATTTGGGGGCACGATTCGATCTGGGTGATAGTGGACAGATTGACGAAGAGTGCACACACTAGTGGAAAAATAGCATTCTATGACGAGTTTTTATCACGGTCGTAGTCCACCCGTCATAGTATGTAGCACGGTGGCAATTTTGTAATTAAATCATAAACTTTCTATGTCGGGTAAATTTTAACCTACATAGTAAGTGGAAAGTTCACTTTCTATGTCAGTTAAAATTTACCCGACATAGAAAGTGAACTTTCTATGTCGGTTATAATTTACCCGACATAGAAAGTGAACTTTCTATGTTGGTTAAGTTTTACCCGACATAGAAAGTGTATTTGATGACGGGTGTTAGGGAAACCGACATAATATCCTCTGTTTTACACCTCCCGCGACACTCCATTTCTCACTTCACCCATTGCAGAGCTCCCCGTTCTCTCTGTATCTTCTACGAACGTCTTCGCCTTTGTACGTTTCTCCCCACCCAGCTCTGCTCGTCACGCCACCTGCCAACTCTGTACGTCGTGCCGCCTGCTGCTACTGTCGTTGGTGCTCGTCGCCTGTGCACGTTTCTCCCCACCCAGCTCTGCACGTCACGCCAGCTGCCACCTCTGTAGGTCTTCAAGAGGTAAGTTTTCGTGCTTGCTTTAGCCATTGTAGGTTTACATTTTTGAATCTGGTATGTAATAATGTTGTCAAGAGATGGAAGTCCGCGGGTGCCTTTAGCTAATTTAGAGACGTATTGTAAGTAGTTTAGTCATTTGAATGTGTTTCTGTAGGCATTCTTTCGTGATTTTGATTTTGAAAATTAGATTTGTATTATAATGTAGTTATTTTGAAAATTAGAAGGTAACAATGGATCGGAGTTGGATCAATTATAGACGAACAACAAATGAATATGAGAGTGGAGTAGAACAATTCCTTGAATTTGCTAAGATGAATGTTCCGGATAATGATGGAAGATTCTATTGCCCTTGTGTTAACTGCTTGAATGAGCGAAGATTACCGACTGAAGTTATTCGGGAACATGTTCTTTGTGATGGTTTCCTAAAGAGTTACATAAAGTGGACATGGCATGGTGAATTATTAAACATGCCAAGTGTAGAAGACAAAGAAGAAGTTGATCTAGAGATGGATGATCAGCTGGAGGAAATGATTCGTGAGCTTGGACAAGATGCCTTCCAACATACACATGTGTACGAGAAGTTGTCCAATGATGCAAAAAAGCCTTTGTATAAAAATTGTACTAAGTTCACACGATTGTCAGCGGTACTAAAATTGTTCAATGTGAAGGCAAAGAATGGGTGGACTGATAAAAGTTTCACAGAATTGCTTGAGTTGTTGAGTGACATGCTCCTTGAAGGTAACACATTGCCAACCCGCAATTATGATGTTAAGAAGATATTGTGTCCAATGGGTATGGAGTACCAAAAAATTCATGCATGTCCGAATGATTGTGTGTTGTACAGGAAAGAATTTGAGAACTTTCACGAATGTCCACAATGCGGGGAATCACGATACAAGAAGAAGGATGGTGATTCTGACAATGATGTAATGAAGGGTACCCCGACAAAAGTGTTATGGTATCTTCCGATTGTTCCAAGGTTGAAACGATTATTCACTAATGGAAATGATGCAAAGCTCACTAGATGGCATGCAGATAGTCATATTAAAGATGGTCAGTTGAGGCATCCGGCAGATGGATTGCAATGGAAAAAATTGATTCCATCTTCCAGAATTTTGGTAATGATCCAAGAAACATTATGTTTGGACTTGCTACAGATGGAATGAATCCATATGGAAATTTAAGCAGTAAACATAGTTCATGGCCTGTGGTGTTAGTTATTTACAACTTACCTCCGTGGTTGTGTATGAAACGTAAGTACTTGATGCTATCTTTGATGATCTCGGGTCCCAGACAACCTGGAAATGACATTGATGTTTTTTTAAGCCCATTGGTTGAAGAGTTGAAGATGTTGTGGGAGGAAGGTGTTGATGTGTTTGATGGGTACACAGGTGACTTATTCAAGTTGCGTGCAATGTTATTTTGTACAATTAATGACTTTCCAGCATATGGTAATTTGAGTGGCTACAACACAAAGGGACATAAAGCTTGCCCGATATGTGAAGAAGACACATGTCACTATCAACTACAACATGGAAGGAAAACAGTTGTACCTTGGACACCGAAGATTTCTTCCTTCAAACCATTCATATCGTAAATTAAAAAAATCATTTAACAGGTGTCAAGAAAATGATGCAGCCCCAACACCTTTAAGTGGGGAAGAAGTATATCAACGAGCAAGTGCGATTTCGTGTGAGTTTGGAAAGACGCAAAAGAAAGCCACAGGTATATGGAAGAAAATGTCAATCCTTTTTGTTCTTCCATATTGGAGGGTTCTTGATGTGAGGCATTGTATAGATGTCATGCATGTAGAGAAAAATGTGTGTGACAAGTATCATCGAACGCTCCTTAACATTCAAGGAAAAACAAAAGATGGTGTCAATGCTCGTTTGGACATGGTTGAAATGGGTATAAGAGAACAATTAGCTCCTCAACCTCATGGTAACCGAACATACTTGCCTCCAAGCATGTCACACACTTGTCTAAAAAAGAGAAAAGAAGTTTTTGTGAGTTTTTACGAGGTGTGAAGGTTCCATTTGGTTACTCTTCCAATGTGAAGAGACTTGTATCTACGAAAGATCTAAAATTGCTTGGGTTAAAATCTCATGATTGTCATGTATTGATGCAACAACTTCTACCTGTGGCTATTCGAGGTATCTTACCGAGAGAATGTTAGATATTCCTTAACTCGATTATGCTTTTTTTTAATGCCATATGTAGTAAAGTTATGGACCCGGATGTTTTGGATCAGTTAGAGAATGAGGCTGCAAGTCATATTATGTCAATTTGAGATGTACTTTCCTCCATCATTTTTTGATATTATGGTTCACTTGATTGTTCATCTAGCCAGGGAAGTTAGAATCTGTGGTCCAGCTTTTCTTACGATGGATGTACCCTATTGAGCGATACATGAAGATATTAAAAGGGTATGTGAAGAACCAATATCGTCCTGAAGCATCAATTGTTCAAAGATATATTGCAGAGGAAGCTATTGAGTTTTGCACACAATTCTTATCAGAAGTTGAAGCTATAGGGTTACCTAAGACTCGTTACCATGGAATAGGTCTTGGTAGAGGAACTCGAGCTGCAAAAGTTGTGACAATGTGTCGAGATGAAGTACTTCAAGCGCATTTGTACATATTGAATAACAGTGAAGAAGTCATCCCCTACTTAAGTGCTCATAAAGACATTGTGAAGCGAAATAATCCACGTATGCCTAAAAAGTGGGTGATCACTGAACACAACAAGAGCTTTTTGAAGTGGTTTAAACAACAAGTTGAAGGTGACAATACAGCTTCTGATACACTAAAGTGGCTAGCATGTGAGCCAAACTTTGATGTGATATGTTGGGGTGGGTATGATATAAATAACTATTCATTTTATACAAAGGGAGAAGATGAAATAAGCACAATGCAAAATAGTGGAGTCATGGCGGTGGCTGAATCAATGCATTTCTCGAGTTCAAAGGATAAATATCCGATAATGACGTCAATGGGCTACTTTGGTGTAATTGAAGAGATTTGGGTAATAGATTACACGATATTCAGAGTACCTATTTTTAAATGTAAGTGGGTTGATTTTAATACTGGCATCTTCACCGACGATCTTGGATTTACCTTGGTTAACCTAGAAAATACTCGTTATACCGAAGAACCATTTATCATGGCATCTCAGGCAAAACAAGTGTTTTATGTCACCGATCCCGCTAACAAAGGATGGTTAGTGGTTCTACAAGGAAAACCCATGTATACTTCTCATGAGAATGATGAATTAGTACTTGATATACCAGAGACACCATGTTTCTCTTCAAATATGCCAAACTTGAGTGTTAATGTAGAAATAGATGATGTGCATGCCACACGTTATGACCATATGGAAGGATTTTGGGAGAATGTTCCAACTTGATAATGTATGCACATTTTTTAATGTATTATTTTTTAATGTATGCACTTTTTTGTTTATCTTCAGTCATATTGTCTAAATTAATAACTATTATTTTTTTTAAAACACAGATATGGCAGATTCAGCTGGTACCCCTCCTCCTACACAGTCCCCCCCTCCTACACAAGGTGGTGATCAGAGTCAGCCGTCTACCAGGAAAAAGGGTAGGCGTGCTACACGGTTGAGGGACTTGAATATCAGTCGTAGCTCCGATCAGAAATTGCCTATCCAGTTTGACATGCAAACAGGTAGAGCCACAGGAGAGCACAGTGCTAGATTCACTAGCTATGTGGCCTTGCTTGGGAGAAGCAAGGTTAGTATTCTTATTGAGGATTGGGACCATGTTCCAGAGACACTGAAGACGCAGATTTGGCAGAGTATCCTAGTACCTACTCTTATTGAGCATTTAACATGTATATATATTTAACTTTTTGGGAACTTCATGTTATTTTTATTGTGTAGGTCACATATGATGTCCCTAACACCACTTTGTTGAGGACAAAGTGGATCTCATATGCTGGGGAACGCTGGAGAGGTTTTAAGAGTGATCTGACTAGTCGATACATATATGGGGCATTGAGCAACAAGAACCCATGTGACCAGTATCAGTTTTTGGATGAGGAGACATGGCAGGCATTTCGGACTCAGCGTTTAGACGCTAAGTTTCAGGTTAGCACATTTGTCATTTGTTTGCAGTCATTTTTTTTAAATAGAGGTTTTAAATCTGGTATTTAACATGGAATGCAACAGGCCAAGCGGCAGAAGGCACAGGATATTCAGAGAAAGAATATCCACCCCCACAGGTTGTCTCGTGGGGGTTATGAGAAATTGGAGGAGAAGATGATGAAGGAGACATCTTCAAGTCATCCTTCAGATGAGTCGGTTGTGAGTGCTGTCACTCGCCCTTCACGCCATGATAAATGGAAGAGAGCTCGCCAGAACTCATCAGGGAATTACTTATCTGAGCAAACTAATGTTGTAGCTCAACGTATTGTAAGTAGCATATCCTAAACTAATTATATATTTGCTACAATAAGCATATGTATTTGCTAAAAAATCCTTCCTTTGTGTTGTAGGATGAGTTGGTTGAGCAGAGCACTCAGGGATCATTCCACCCACATGGCCGTCAGGATATATTGGCAGTGGTCATTGGTACCCCAGAGCATCCTGGACGTGTTTGTTAGAATCGCGCAGCGGAATGTTCGCGTGGTCGGACAAAAACCAAGAGGGGCGGTGAATTGGTTTCTTAATAAAAATTAGGTTTTCAAAATTTTCCCCAAATTTTACCGATTAAAAACTGCGTAAATGTAAATAGAGAAGAGTAGAGAAGATTACACAGTAGGTTTATACTGGTTCGGATGAAAAGACCCTACGTCCAGTTGCTAATCACTCAAAAGAGGATTAACGCTGTCACTAAGAGCAAATTGTTACAAACAGATTACAAATGAACAGATAAAGATCAGAATACACCTCTCTTGAAATCCACAAGAGATGATGAACAGCTTTCCCCAGAGACGGCACAACACACAATCCACTAAGAACTCCACTTAGTGATTCTTATCGCTTCTAGCCCACACCAGGTTCAGAAAGCCCCCTTTCCTTGCAACAAACAGTTCTCTGGCACTCACAGCACTTAACTTTTGTATGGAAAAGGTTGTTCTTATTTTCTGAGTGCCAAAGGAGAGTTTAAGTAGGGAAATTAGGGTTTAGGAATTGGGGATTTCGAAACTAGGGTTCTTGGTAATTGGATTTTCGAAAATAGGGTTTGTTTGATGTTTAAAATTAGAAACAGACTGAAATAATCGATTATTTGGAGTAATAATCAATTAAAACAGAGCCAAATACGTCAGAACCCAATCCTCTCTGGTTTAATCGATTATTTGATGAAATAATCGATTATCTGTACGGAACTGTACGGAATAATCGATTATTTTGCTGTTTAATCGATTAAAGCAGTGAGTTTTAGACAGAAAATGGTTTTCTCACTGTTTTAATCGATTATATACTTATTTAATCGATTAAAGCCGAGCCTGAATGATAAATTTGAGCATTTTGAAGCATCTAAGTTACAGACTATGTACCGGCTATCTTAGACTCTAAAATTACAAACTCAATCAAGCTAAAACAGAGTTATTACAATACAGAAATCATCAATCTTCAATCTTCAATACTCTAAGTCTTTAAGCTCTTGGATCATCATCAAAATCAATATTCTTCATGATCATTATTTGCAACATCAAGTCCTTGAATGTTCAACAATCTCCCCCTTTTTGATGATGATCAAAATTATCTTTTTAAAGCCCTTGTAATAACCTGTTTTATCTGTCATACTAACAAACACATTAAACATACCAGATAAAATTTAAAATTGAATATAGGCTTTAAATTTTTCTCCCCCTATTTTGATTATAATCAAAAAGAACTCTGAAAGAACAAACATTAGATCTCCCCCTCAAAATATGCATAATTTAGAGAAAGCTCCCCCTTAATCATAGCATGAAAGAAGCATCATATTTTATTTCATAATCATTCATCCATTACAACATCAAGACAAAAACAAAAGAAAATACATAACAGAATTTAAAATCCTTCACTATCATGATCATTAAAGTGTGCATCAAATCTATTCTCTATACGACACACTTCAATATCCGTTGGCAACGGCTAGGAGGCAAGACTGGTCGCATTTAATCGATTATATCTCAAAATAATCGATTATCTCTATATCAGACAGCTTTAATCGATTATTTCTAGCAAATAATCGATTATCTGAGGCATTTAATCAATTATTTCACGAAATAATCGATTATTCCAGAGGAGAATACCCTGTTTTGGACGTTTTGAGGGAAAATAATCGATTATCACTTCCAGTAATCGATTATTCCAGAGGCTATACCAAGTTTTTGAGATTTATATGCATAATAACCTATGAACATGCTACACCACGAATTTTAACATAACAATCATCCAGAAACAGTCAAATTAAGCAGAATTTAAGCTATTTCTAATATCCCTAAGTCTCTTCTAAGATCATAGAATCTATCCTTTGGTAGAGGCTTAGTAAATATATCTGCTAATTGACATTTAGTGTCTACATACTCTATCTTACAGTTTCCTTTGCTGATATGATCTCTTAAAAAGTGATGTCTAATCTCAATATGTTTAGTCCTAGAGTGCATTACTTGGATTCTTAGTTAGATTGATTGCACTCGTATTATCACACATTAATGGAATGTCATTTAAATATATGCTATAATCCTCTAATTGTTGTTTCATCCACGTAATTTGAGCACAACAACTACCAGCTGCAATATATTCAAGCTTCAAGTGGTAGATAAAGCTACACATGCTTGTTTCTTAGAATACCATGATATTAAGGATGAACCTAACAAATGACATGTCCCACTAGTGCTTTTCCTATCAATTTTACATCCACCATAATCAGCATCAGAATATCCTATTAAACTAATACAAGCATCAGACGGATACCACAAGCCAAATCCAGTAGTTCCTTTTAAGTATTTTAAAATATGTTTTACTGCAATTAGGTGAGATTCTTTAGGACAAGCTTGAAATCTAGCACACACACAGACAGAATGCATAATATCAGGTCTACTTGCAGTTAAGTATAATAGTGATCCTATCATACCTCTATACATAGTTTGATTAACTTCCAAACCTGATTCATCCTTGTCTAGATAGCATGAAGTTCCCATGGGTGTGTTAGCTTCCTTTGAGGTGTCCATACCAAACTTTTTGAGAATCTCCTTGCAGTATTTAGTTTGAGAGATGAAAGTGCCATCTTTAAGTTGCTTGATTTGAAGTCCAAGGAAGAATGTCAATTCTCCCATCATAGACATTTCAAACTCTCCCTGCATAATCTTAGCAAATTCTACACACAGCGAATTATCAGTTGATCCAAAAATAATATCATCAACATATACCTGGACCAATAAGATATGTTCTTTAACTTTCTTAATAAACAGTGTAGAATCAATTCTTCCTCTTGAAAAATCATTTGCAGTTAGGAAACTACTTAATCTTTCATACCAAGATCTAGGAGCTTGTTTTAACCCATATAATGCTTTCTTTAATTTGTAAATATGATTAGGATTATTAAAATCTTCAAATCCAGGGGGTTGCTCTACATATACTTCTTCTTTGATAAAACCATTTAAAAATGCACTTTTAACATCCATTTGATATAATTTAAATTTCATCATAGATGCATAGGCAAGAAGTAGGCGTATAGCCTCTAACCTGGCAACAGGAGCATAAGTTTCATCATAATCTATACCTTCCTCCTGACAATACCCTTTTGCAACAAGTCTGGCTTTATTCTTTGTTATGTTTCCATCTTCATCAAGCTTATTTCTGAATACCCATTTAGTTCCAATAACTTGATGTGACTCTTCTCTTGGGATTAATTCCCAGACTTGATTCCTTTCAAATTGGTTAAGTTCTTCTTGCATGGCTATGCACCATTGATCATCTTTAAGTGCTTCCTCAATGTTTTTAGGTTCAATCTGTGACACAAAAGCAACAGACATACAGAAATTTGTCATATTTCTAGTTCTTACCCCTTTTGAGATATCACCTATGATATTGTCCATTGAGAGTCCTCTAGGTGATTTCCATTCCTTTGCTAATTGAGGAGTTTGAGAAGGCTCATTATCTTCTAAATATAGTTCATCAAGAGCCTCCCTTATATATTCATCATCACCTGCAAGTCTTTTATTTGACTCAAGAGGATTTCCCCCAAGGTCTACAATCTCATCAAAGGTAACATGTATAGATTCTTCTATATTCAAAGTTCTCCTATTAAACACCCTATAAGCCTTGCTAGTTAATGAATAACCTAAGAAAAAGCCCTCATCAATCGATTGAAATACTGCAAAACCTTTCTTATAAAACTTTTCAAGTTATTTTAACTGATAAAAATAAGTTTTAATCAATTAAAACGTTGTGTAGAAAATTTCTAAGTTGTTTTAATCGATTGAAAGGAGATTTAATCGATTAAAAGAGTTCTGATCGGTCATAACTAAATTTTGATCGATCATAACTGATTCTGATCGGTCATAATTGGATTCTGATCGATCATCCTGACCCTTTAAGTGATTTTAATCGATTGAAAAAAAAATTCTGATCGCTCATAATTAAAATCTGATCGATCACATTTGATTCTGATCGGTCATATTTGTATTCTGATCGATCATAATGAGTTCTAAATGGTTTTAATCGATTAAAAACAAGTTGTATCGATTAAAATGCTGTAAAAACACTTCTTTGAACATTCTAAGTGATTTTAATCGGTTCTTTCACAACTATATCAGTTAAAAACATGTTTAAGAAAGCTTTTGTAAAAATACTTTGTTTTTAGTTGTTTAAAACGATTTTAGAGGCATTTCGCAAAAATCTTTAAGTGAAGAACCTTCATGCAACAGAAAAGATAAAATGATTTTACCTAAGCATTCTGTTTAAAACATACTAAATGATCCATTTTCTTTGAATAAATACAAGATACAAATAGTTCATTTAACTATAGGAACCCAAATATATTTACCTTTAGGTACACCAAAATGTTTAATTTTACATCTATTTGACGTGTGACCTTGTTTCATGCAGTAAAAACATGCTTTAGATGTAGTATTTGAAAATGATGCATTTCTAATCATAGATGCTCTAGTTCCTTTTTCTACCCATACTCTTTTCTTTTTAGTTTTAGGCTTTTTCAAAGGAACTTGATGATTTACACTATTTCGAGCAAACACCATTTCATGCTTCTTAAGATCATCTATTTCCTTTTCGGCTTTGTCTAGCAAATGGTTAAGAATATATATGTCATATTCATGTTCTTTACAGTTTGCACATGCTAAGTTCTGATCATCATTCTCATCTAAACATACAATTTTCGTTTCTAAGGTTTCCTTTTCCTCTAAACATGAAATTTTCGTTTTTAAGGACTCATTTTCCTTTTCGGATCTTCTTAGATTTTTCTTTACAACTTTAAATTCGTTTTTCATATTCATAAATGCAGTAAATAACTCATTATAAGCATTTTGCAATTCATCATGGTCATTTTCTTCACTAGAGGATGAATCAGAATCACTGACCTCAAAATCCGAAGAAATGTTGTCATTTGCCATTAAGCAAATGTTTGCTTCTATTTCCGAGTCGCTTGATTTTGAATTTGAATCACTGTCATCCCAAGCAATATATGCTTTCTTCTTGAATTGCTTTTTGCCCTTGTGTTCATCATTTTTCTTGTTTGGGCATTCGGTCTTCATATGCCCTGCTTCACCACAACCATAGCATTTTATATTAACGGAAGAATTTTCTTTTACCTTTCCCTTACCTTTGAAAGGATGTCTTCCTTTTGCTTTCATCAATTTGGTGAACTTTTTTATGAAAAGTCTCATCTCTTCTTCATCATTTTCGGAGTCTTCTTCTTCTTCTTCTTTCTTATTTTTGCTTTTTGAAATCTCGGTCTTGAAAGCTAGGTTCTTCTTTTGATATTGACCCTCTTCCTCATTTAGCCTTCCAAGGTCAAGCTCATGCTCCCTTAGCTTTCCAAATAACGCCGCCATAGACATAGTGGCAAGATTTTGTGACTCCGAGATGGTCGTCACCTTAGGTTGCCATTTCCTATCCAGAGATTTCAAAATTTTAACATTTAATTCATCAACGTCAAATACTTTACCTAATCCGGTGATATGATTCACAATATGAGTGAAACGCTTTTGAACGTCGAAAATCGTTTCGCCGGGTTGCATCCGGAACATCTCGTATTCTTGGATTAGGGAGTTTTTACGCGCTCTTTTGACGTCGTCAGTTCCTTCGTGGGTTACTCTAAGCATTTCCCACATTTCCTGTGCACTTTTACAAATAGAAATTCTGTAGAACTCATCAAGGGTTAGAGCAGATGAAATAATATTTCTAGCCCTAACATCAAATTGTGCTTTTCGACTTTCTTCTACAGACCATCTAGAAAAAGGTTTAGGAACGTCAACACCGTTCTCAGTAATTTTAGGAACAAATGGACCGTTTAAAATTGCGTCCCAAACGCCTCTATCAACAGACTCTAGAAAAATTTGCATACGTACTTTCCAGAAAGGATAATTTTGACCCGCAAAAAGTGGGGGTCTGTTGATAGACGCACCTTCGGCAAAAGTTTGATTTTGTCCGGCCATTTTCGAAAATTTGAATGACTATCAAAGCAAGCTCTGATACCACTTGTTAGAATCGCGCAGCGGAATGTTCGCGTGGTCGGACAAAAACCAAGAGGGGGGGTGAATTGGTTTCTTAATAAAAATTAGGTTTTCAAAATTTTCCCCAAATTTTACCGATTAAAAACTGCGTAAATGTAAATAGAGAAGAGTAGAGAAGATTACACAGTAGGTTTATACTGGTTCGGATGAAAAGACCCTACGTCCAGTTGCTAATCACTCAAAAGAGGATTAACGTTGTCACTAAGAACAAATTGTTACAAACAGATTACAAATGAACAGATAAAGATCAGAATACACCTCTCTTGAAATCCACAAGAGATGATGAACAACTTTCCCCAGAGACGGCACAACACACAATCCACTAAGAACTCCACTTAGTGATTCTTATCGCTTCTAGCCCACACCAGGTTCAGAAAGCCCCCTTTCCTTGCAACAAACAGTTCTCTGGCACTCACAGCACTTAACTTTTGTATGGAAAAGGTTGTTCTTATTTTCTGAGTGCCAAAGGAGAGTTTAAGTAGGGAAATTAGGGTTTAGGAATTGGGGATTTCGAAACTAGGGTTCTTGGTAATTGGATTTTCGAAAATAGGGTTTGTTTGATGTTTAAAATTAGAAATAGACTGAAATAATCGATTATTTGGAGTAATAATCGATTAAAACAGAGCCAAATACGTCAAAACCCAATCCTCTCTGGTTTAATCGATTATTTGATGAAATAATCGATTATCTGTATGGAACTGTACGGAATAATCGATTATTTTGCTGTTTAATCGATTAAAGTAGTGAGTTTTAGACAGAAAATGGTTTTCTCACTGTTTTAATCGATTATATACTTATTTAATCGATTAAAGCCGAGCCTGAATGATAAATTTGAGCATTTTGAAGCATCTAAGTTACAGACTATGTACCGGCTATCTTAGACTCTAAAATTACAGACTCAATCAAGCTAAAACAGAGTTATTACAATACAGAAATCATCAATCTTCAATCTTCAATACTCTAAGTCTTTAAGCTCTTGGATCATCATCAAAATCAACATTCTTCATGATCATTATTTGCAACATCAAGTCCTTGAATGTTCAACAGTGTTCGTGCTGCTGGACGAGGGGTGGGCATCAGACAGTACTTTGGTGCCCCACCCGTTGCAACTCCTACTTTGAGGCAGCTGAGTGAGTTGGAGTTTGAGTCCCTCAAACAACAAATTAGGAAGGAGATTCGAGATGAGGTGTACTCTGACTTGAAGGCAGAGTTATTGAGCTCAATGCGAGCAGAGTTGGCATCTTTGTCCTCTCAACCTTCTGTCCCCGCCCGAGAGGCATCCCCGATTCATGTTAGCACAAAGGAGAGTTGTGATGCTCCTGATAGAGGGGCAGAGGTTGCTCCTACTGACACTGCTGACTGTGAGTTGTATGTTGCGGGTCCTCCCGAGCATTTGGTGGCATACGGTACGTATTATATCTTTGACATGTATTTGGTACACTGTTAAGCATTATATAGTCTAAAATATTTTATCATTTGTTTACCTTAGGGAAAATGTATGCATTGGGGTCAACCATCCACCACCAGAGTATTGGACATGATATGATAAGAGTGGTGGTTGTAGATGTCCGGGATGCTGCTGCCCCAATCCCTATTCCCACTGAAGAGATTCAAACAGTGGGACAGGCACCTGGAAATTTTATCTTATGGCCATTTTCATTAACAAGACCCATCCCAACACATTCACAGGTTGTGTCATGCATTTATCCCTTTTACTTATTATTTTTTGATAGGTTGATGTATATTAATGTTATTTATTTTTGGTACTTGTATAGAAAGAGGCTGAAAAAGCAAAGGAAGTTGTGCATGAATCACCACCACCACCGACTGCTTTACAGCGACTCGGTGCACTAGCAGCGACTATCGGGACCACTCCCATACAGTTAGATATGCCACCCGAAGTCGTATGCAGGACCCAGACGATCCCTTTTTTCTTACTCCAAAGGGATATTTTTGATCTTCTCGCTGGTACTGATATGCTATGTGTATCAGTGTTGCAGCTTTGGGAATTGTAAGTATATTTACATATTTTTTATATTCTCACTGGTACATTATTTTATAACTTTATTTATTTTCAATGTTGAAGGTATTTACATCGTTTGTGTGTTGAGAGGAAGATTGCCTTTATCTATGGATTTGTTGACCCTGTTGTCATTCAGTCCATTGGGAATAAAGCTGAAGAGGTGCAAACGTACTTAATAGAGACATTTCAAAATGGGGGCAAAGAAGTCTACTTAGCACCTTACTTGCATCAGTAAGTATACATCTTATAAATTAATGAACATTTATGTAAAACTGAAATTTTACTAATATTATTTCAACGTGCAGGGGTCATTGGCAGCTCATAATCATTGTTCCTCGACAATTTGTTGTGATTCTCTTGTGTTCATTACACAAGAAACCAAATAATTTGGATATTAGAAAGCACATAGACGCGTAAGTTTGGTTTTTTTAATTGATTTTTTAATTGTTGTATCATATGTGCACTTACACCAAAATTATTTGTCCTTTTGTAGAGCTTTGGAAGCTCACCTAAGGTTGCAAGGCCTTTCATCTCATGCTAGAAAGAAGTTGACGTATATTGCACCAAAGGTGACCAAACACCTCTTATTGTTGTTCAATTTGTCATTTAAAGTTAAACTGACATGTATTTAACTTGTAGTGTCCATGCCAACTGGGAACCATGAGTGCGGGTATTATGTGATGAAACACATGCACACCATCGTAGCCAAAAATATTATGGGCTCATGGAGGGAGGTAAATATACTATAATTAAGTCAAATATGCCAATTATGTAAATGGTTTCTAAATCTGAAATGTTTCAATATGTAGGCATTTATAGACTCATCTCCAATGAAGATTGAAGTGTTAGACGATATTAGAGAGCAGTGGGCTTCTTTCCTGCTAAGTATTCAATCTTCGTAGCAAATTTGACTTGTAACAATTATGATTGAATTGATTTAAGTTAGCAAATTTACATTCGTTTAAGTAAATGAACTGTCTAGAACTGAGGTACATATATTGATTTCAATATGTTTCATATGTACATATATGTCTGGAACTATATATGAACTGTGCATATCTGTCTGTACAAGTGTTTGGATCTGTGAATATTTGTCTGGAACTGTGATGAATAGGCAGGTCTACTCGAAGAAAGGTAGCATCTGTGAAGAAAATGCAGATTTTTTTTTTTAAAAATAACACTTTCTACGTCGGTTATGTCATTACCCGACGTAGAAAGTACTTTCTATGTCGGTTAAGGACATAACCGTCGTAGAAAGTTTAACATTTTATGTCGGTTATAGGCATAACCGACATTGATAACACATATAATCACGATTACTGTTAACCGATATAGATACTGGGGTTATAGAAAGTTAGAAAGTAAGACTTTCTATGTCGGTTATCAGTGTTAACCGACATAGAAAGTAATATGACAGGTCAGAATTAGTTATGATCGATTAGAATACCCTATGACCGATCAGAACCAGTTATGACCGATCAGAATAGCTCATAGAAAGTAAGCCTTTCTACGTTGGTTCCCTGACTAACCGACGTAGAAAGTCTTACTTTCTACGTCAGTTATCAGTGTTAACTGACATAGAAAGTAATATGACAGGTCAGAATCAGTTATGACCGATTATGATAGCTCATAGAAAGTAAGTCTTTCTACGTCGGTTCCCTGACTAACCGACGTAGAAAGTATTACTTTCTACGTCGGTTATTAGGAACCGACGTAGAAAGACTTACTTTCTATGACCCCCGTATCTATGTCGCAGCTTTAACCGATGTAGAAAGCCCATTTTAACCGACGTAAAAAGCCTTTTCTGCAGTAGTGACATTTCCTCCCTGTAAATCTGAGGATATATATGGCTAAGCTGGCACAACTATATATTCGCGAGATTGTTCGATTACATGGGGTACCATCTAGCATTATCTCGGATAGGGATCCTAGATTTACTTCAAGATTCTGGTAGACTTTACAAGAGGCATTAGGTACCCGACTTAGGTTGAGTTCAGCCTATCACCCCCAGACAGATGGACAGTCAGAGAGGACCATCCAGTCACTAGAAGACTTGTTGAGGTCTTGTGTGTTGGATAATCTAGGAAGTTGGGATGATATCCTTCCATTAATAGAGTTCACGTATAATAACAGCTATCATGCCAGTATCGGAATGGCACCATATGAGGCTCTTTATGGGAGGAGGTGTCAAACACCTTTATGTTGGTATCAGGATGAGGAGAAAGTGTTGATTGGACCTGAGCTACTCCAGCAGACTACAGAGAAGGTCCGGGAGGTACAAGAGAAGCTGAGAGCTGCTATGAGTAAACAAAAATCATATGCGGACCAGAGGAGGAGACCTTTGGAATTTGAGGGGGGAGACCATGTATTTTTGAGAATCAGACCTACTACTGGAGTAGGAAGGGCAATTAAATCTAAGAAGTTGACTCCCAAGTTTATTGGCCCATATCAGATTTTGAAGAAGGTAGGTCCAGTGGCATATCAATTAGCATTGCCACCTCATTTGGCGAATCTGCACAATGTATTTCATCTATCTCAATTGAGGAAATATGTACATGACCCCAGTCATGTCCTGGAGTCAGACGATGTGCAGATTAGAGACGATCTCTCCGTTGATGTGAGACCAGTGAGGATAAAGGATTCTCAACTGAAACAACTTAGAGGTAGAACTATCTCAATGGTGAAGGTAGTATGGGATCAGAAATCCGGAGACTTCACTTGGGAGATGGAGGATCAGATGCGAGAATCTTATCCATATTTATTTCCAAGTAAGTTCATTTTCGAGGACGAAAATTTTTGTGGAGGGGAGATTGTGATGTATGCCTTATTTTAATATTATATTAATATTACTGTGCAAGAAAACTTCGTAACGAAGTTTTCCTCATGCACAGTAAATATTTTTCTTATATATGCATACTGAAGCGGGGGAGGAGGAGAATCAAAATTTTCCTCTCATCCTTCTTCTTCTATTGTCTAAATTTCAAGCAACGAGACTCTACTCGTGCAGGATCTCGGTGAAACAGGAGAGAGCTTGAATTAAGTGGGAAAACTTCAGTAGAAATACCATACCAGGTAAGGGGAAATTTAATTCATTCAATATATGAAATTGAATTGTTGGGTACTCGTGAATAAGGAATAGGAGTAGAGATATGAATTATTTGAATGTCTGATTTTGAAGAATTTCTGATTTTGATGAACTGTTCACCGTTTGAAATTTTTTGAAATTCTTGAAATTAAGAATGCATTATATAATAAAATTGTTTTTTTTAACTTAAATTGAACATGTTTATGGTTTAATTTTGATTTGGAACTAATTTTGGTGATTGAAACTGAGAAATTTGAAACCTGGATTTTGAAAATGGCGTACTTGGAGGTGATTACTATTCATATTTTGCAAAGTTTTAAATATTGATTAAATTCTTGAAATTAAGGATGAATTATATGGTAAAATTGTTGTTTTCAACTTAAATTAGATATAATTCATGTTTAATTTCGATTTGGGACTAGTTTGGTTGTCTAAAACTGAGTAATTTAAAATCTGCCAAAATCTGCAAAATTTTGACACTATTACTGGGCGAAGGAAGAAGAAAGGGATATGGTGGGGATTTTTTTAAAAGATCAAGGGTAAAATAGTCATTTTACATTCTAGGGACATAAATGTAATTTTTGAAAATGTTCAAGGGCAAAATAGTCATTTTACATCCTAGGGACATAAATGGAATTTTTGAAATTGTTCAAGTGTAAAATAGTCATTTTACATTCTAGGGACATAAATGTAATTTTTGAAAATGTTCAAGGGCAAAATAGTCATTTTACATCCTAGGGACATAAATGGAATATTTGAAATTGTTCAAGGGTAAAATATTCATTTTTGGGACATGAAAGGAATTTTTGAAAATGTCCAAGGGCAAAATAGTCATTTTCGGGACATGGAAGGAATTTTAAAAAATATCCAAGGGTAAAATAGTCATTTAGGGACATACATGGAATTTTAAGAAAAGATTAAGGGCAAAATAGTAATTTAATGATTTCGAAAATGATTTCGAAATAGTTTCGGAAATAGTTTCAGAAATGATTTCGGAAATGATTTCGGAAATGATTTTAGAAAAATATATATATAAAGAGAGAGAGAGAATGAAAGTAGTGTGTTGTGACGTGTGTGGGTCAGACTGAGCCTGAGGGCTGATGCCCAGAATCAGTCCTGAGACGTTATATATTGGCTAGACTGAGCCGGAGGGTTGGTGCCAGAATCAGTCAAATACTATTTTTATTGACCCGAATGAGCCGTGAGGACAGGTGGTCCAGAATCCGGCAAATGTGAATAATTTTTGTTATGTTTGAATGGTACCCGGGGTGGTACAGAGTACATTAGTGTAATAACTATGTCGGAGGATTCTGAATGAGGTCCCAGACTTCACTGATTGGTCGGGTCAGGTAGACTACGAGATCAGGTGGTGAGAAGTCGATGGGGGGATGACTGGTGGCGCGCTCGGAGGGGTACTCCAGTATGAGTGATGAAGGGCGCCAGTAATCCTACTCTGTGTGGAGGGTGGTCAGAATGGTACTGCGGGTACCGATCACAATGTGCCCACAGATGATAGCCTCTGAGTTCGGGCATAGTTAGGGTATACTTCCGGAAGGTGTCTTAGTGTGTTGATAATTTCGTAATTGATCATAATATATAATTATTACTTCTATATCTGTTTTATTATATCGAATGATTTAATACTTACCCCTATTTTTCCATGTGGATGGGACTGCGATGATCACTTTTATGTGGGAGCAGATCAGGAGTTGAGAGATGGTGATGTGACTACTGGACAACAGGGATAGTTCAGTGGGATAGCTTCGAGGGAGCTACTTTTACATGTATAATATATAAATAAATTATGTTACTATATTTTGAAGTTCCGTTAGTGAACTGGAATTTCAATATATGTTACAATTACAGTAATATAATGTAAAATAGATGTTGTTATTTACTTGTTTACTACTTTGCGAAGACATCATTATAGTAGCGATTTCTAGGGTCGTTACACTTGAATTTATAAAAAAATTTATTTACAAAATTCACTTCTCTAATTTTTATCTTCACATTTCTTAACTATTTTTTTATAGTTATGAAGATCAAGATTGGTATACACACGTAAATATATTATAAATGAAGAATATTTGTTCATTCTAGTTTTTTTTTTCAACCTATAATTTTATTATTTATATTTTAAATATATTTATATTTTTTAAAATTAATAATTTTAATCTAGTCATCTAAATCTTTGATGTGATGATTCTAATTAATTGATATTATTAAATGATTTTATTTGATTTGTTATAGTAAAAATCATCAAAGTAAATGTTAAAATAATATTAATTACTTTAAATTATAAGAAAATAAATAATAAAAATAAAAAATAAATTTGAAGTTAAAAAATACATAAAAAAAATAAAATAAAATTTAAATACTTGTCTTAAATAATATAAAACAAATTTAATGATGGATTAAAATAAAACAACATTTATAAGAAACTATTTATTTTTATTTATGATGGATCAAAAGTGTAAATATATTTAAATTTATAATTTTATTTATGAAACACATTTAAATTTATAATTAACAAAAATAATGAAAATCTTAATATAATATGATACTTTTAGTAATGTATTTTTTTATAAATTTAAACTTACTTTTTTTTAGTTTAGTTTTTCAATTTTATGTATTATTATTGTTAATTGATATACTAAAATAAATTTATATAAAAATAGTTTTTATCTTCAAAATTCACTTCTTGAAATTCTATCTTTATATTTTTCTACTTGTTTCTTTATGGTTAAGAAAGTCAACATTTGTGTACACACTTAAATATAATATAAAGTAAAGAGTATTTGTTTATTCTATTTTCTTTTCAATCTATAATTTTAGTATTTTTTTTAAATATATTTTATATTTTTAAAAGTAATAATTTTAATGTAGTATTATCTAAGCTTTTGATGTGATGATTTTAAGTAATTGATATTACCGAACCATTTTATTTGATTTATTATAGTAAAAATCATAAAAATAAATGTTAAAATAATATTAATTATTTAAATTATAAGAAAATAAATAATAAAAATAGAAAATAAAGTATCCTATAAAATAAGACTAATTATTGTAAAGATAAAATAGAGTATGGGAGGAGATGAGGATGATAATGTAGTAGAAATGATAGAGTTTTCACTACTGCAGAATGAGCATTCAACGTCGGGTGTAGAAGGCTTTCAGCGTCGGTTCCAAAGACGTCGTTGAATGTCAAAGGATTCTACGTCAGTTCAGAATACCCGACGTAAAAATGAGTAAATTCTACGTCGGTTATTGAACTAACCGACGTTGAAAGTCCTTTCTCGCTCAAGCGACCAGTGTACTCGCTTGAGCGACGAAGCCTTCAAACAAAGGGGACTCTCGGGTGTTGTTTCGCTCAAGCGAGTACACCGGTCGCTTGAGCGAGAGAGGACTTTCAACGTCGGTTACTTCAATAACCGACGTAGAATTTACTCATTTCTACGTCGGACATTGAACTAACCGACGTTGAAAGTCCTTTCTCGCTCAAGCGACCAGTGTACTCGCTTGAGCGACGAAGCCTTCAAACAAAGGGGACTCTCGGGTGTTGTTTCGCTCAAGCGACCAACGTTTCACTCAAGCGACTGACGTTACAACGTCGGTTAATGCAATAACCGACGTAGAATATCCTTTTTTTTTAAAAAAAATTTTGTTCTGTTTTTGTGCTACCATACACGACCTGCTATAAATCTCAGTCAATAAATCTCAGTCCAGCCAGATTTACACAATATATACACAATATACAAAAATCTCAACTAGGTCTTTTCACCTAATCACTATATATTTACACAATACACAAAAATCTCAGTACAGCCACATTATGTACATAATACACAAAAATTATCAATCAATCCTATTATTCCTAACTACTTGTACAAACTTTTCTGCCCATTTGTTTCTAACCATGTCTATAGTATCCATAGGCAAAGGTTCTATATCTTTAAATGCCTGTAAGAAGTTCACAATAATAGAATGGTAAACCCTAAGCAATAAAAATAAAGGAATTGAATATAATAGCAAATGTCAACTTACCTCGTCCCAACTATCCCGAATGCTACCAAAAATGATGAGCCACATCCAATACATTACATAGTAGCCGCACTCGTAGCCTCCATTTTGTTTGTTACACTAAAAATGAGTAAATATGTTAAAAATAACTATTAAATTTGAACGTAAATTAATAGATAGTATAATATATATAAAGGCTACTTACTTTGATAAAATTCCAATTTGGAGATGTGCTTTTACTTGTGTGTTTTCCATCTAATGTACTACAAACCTTTAAAGCACTATATATTGAAAAGAAGGGGCTTAGAAATAGAATAATCAAGATGTTTAGACATAATATAATAAATACTTACTCGTTTACAATATTTTTTAGCTCAATGTCCGGTTTTCTTCCCAATGAGCGAGAACCAACACACAAGATTCTGCTTTGGACAAATAACTAATAGCTGCAGTGGTTTACGTATATACACATGATTAGAATCTATTAAAAAAACTTGTGTAAAACCAGAAGAGGCTGAGATAACTTACGAATGATGGTATGCTCCAAGATAAATATCTCTTTTATAAACAGTCATCCAATTCTGCATGTAACTGAGAATTTGATCACGCTTATTCCCAGACTTTTGTATGGATTGAGGCTCGAAGAATCCATACACATGACCAATGCCCTGCTCCACTATCATTTCATGCATCATCCTAAAATATGCCAATTTAAGTGAACTTATAGCTTATATATTTACTAAAATGAAAAGAGTCATGAAAGATATGAACTTACAATGTCCAAAATTGTAAAACAACTATATTTAGACATTGATTGCCCATCCCAATCTCCAGGGCATCAGTGTGGGAAATGTATAGGGGGATATTGCTAGGAGCCATCCCAAATAATGTACAATCCCATGGAACTTGGAATGACTGCAGATACAATTGTGGGGAAAGAGACAAGAGATCAAAAATTGGATTTGGAGAAGTCTCCACAACTGGTGTCTTCTCCTTAGATGCGGAAGGAGTGGCAATAGCTTTACCCAAGTCTTTTGGCTGCCGAACATCCTACATATTTTATAAAATATAATCATAAACAATAAATCAATTTATTTATGTGTTAGATGTATTATAACCATACATATACATACCTTTGCCATTATTGACCTAACTAAATGTCGGGGCCAAGTAATGAAGGTCTGAAGGGCTTGGCCCACTGCTCGCACCTCTTCGGTGGGGATAGGGACACTAGCCGCAGCGTCAACCACCTTTTCAACCACTACTTTGACCAAGTTAGGATCCAAAGGCACATTGTGGATGGTTGAAGCCCCTTCATGAACTCGATCCATGGGCCACTAGCCTTAGACCTTCATCTACCTCAACCCACAAGCCATATCGATCATCCTTTGTGGATTCGGGATGAATAGATGCCACCTCGGTGTGACCTCGATAGTGGCTTCAAGCACAACTGCCCTTTGTGCTAACTCTTGGACCTACAAATATAGTAAATTCCAATAAGGACTAAGATTTTAGAAACACAAGTCAAGTACCAATTTGTGGTTGAAAATGCACCTGATGGAGGATGAGCATCAGCAAATGAAGTACCCATGGAGGTCATACGCAGGAACTGCTCCTGCACACGTGCAGTGATGGTCTCCTCAAGTCGTGCGCTGATGGCAGGAGTCAACTCTTCCTCCAATTTTGCCCTGATGGCTGGTGTCAATTTCTCTGTGAGAGCCATCTCCAAGGCAGCAATATCTTCTTGGCTCAGGGATGTGGAGGTGCGGATATCCTGTGATGGTGGTCCAAAATACTGTCGGACACCCACACCTTGGCCAACAGCCCTAACACGACCTGGATGTTCTGGTCGTCCAATAGCAGTGGTCAAGATATCCCGACGACCGGAAGGGATGAAAGTTCCCTGTGTACACTTGCTCCTCCAAGGCATCCTACATTATAAAAGTTAATTTTATTAATGAACATGTTACATATAACTAATTCAAAGTAAATTAACTTCTTTTACTTACAATCCGAGCAGCAATTTCTCGGGCTTCCAGCGACGTCATGTCACCAGAAGGCTTTGTACGCGCCCTCTTCCACTTCTGGTGACGTTTTGGAGGAGATGGTGGAGGAATCTGCTCTTCGCTTAAACCAGAAGAGGCTAACTCCGACTGTCGAAGTCTACTCTTCTCCTCCATCATCTTCTTAGTCAATAAGTCGTACCCCCCACGAGACAGAAGGTGGGGGGCGACATTCTTCCTTTGAATATTTTTTGTTTTTTGTCTTCTTTCCTGCAACATAATTGAACACAATATTAGATACACAACTCATTATGAAAT
This sequence comes from Sphenostylis stenocarpa, assembly GCA_963425845.1. Taxonomy (NCBI): domain Eukaryota; kingdom Viridiplantae; phylum Streptophyta; class Magnoliopsida; order Fabales; family Fabaceae; genus Sphenostylis; species Sphenostylis stenocarpa. The sequence continues at coordinate 41,674,464 of OY731400.1, forward strand.
ATTCAAGTCAATTAAGCCATAAGCTATTACCTCCCACTCTGAACCAGTCCTACTATGTACAAACTTCTTCCAAGTGTCCTCATCTATGCCATATCTTTGGCAAGGGGTTAATCCCTTGCTAACTTTGTCCTCAGCATACACCCATTTAGTGGTCAATGTGGACTTGAACTGTCTCCACATTTTTGCTATGGTCTGTCATTATCTTCCTCCTCACATCCTCAGAATTAACTAAATCAAAGTGTTCCTACAGTAGCAAACAAGTTTTAGTTAACCAATTGATAATAATGTATAAACAATATAAACAACTAAATACACATACTTACAAGAAGATCTTGCCATAACAAGTTCTTCACAGTTTCCTCCACATGATCCCAAGTAGGATGGAGAATAGATATCTACACAACATAAACAACATAAGTATCGACAATATATTTGAAATGAAATTAACTTTGAAATAGAATTAATACCTTCTCTCTAGCTAGTGTACCCAAGTAGCTACTAAATTGGGTATTGAAGGGACCTGACACCTTGCCAGTCCTAGGATCAACAGAAACAGATAACTTCTGGCCAGATATGTGTCTAACGGTCAAGCCTTTCAACCGTGTAGATTGTCGACTCGTCTTACTGGAAAATGTCTTTCCAGATGCCTGAGGAGATGGTGGAGGAGATGGTGGAGGAGATGCCATTTACCTGTAATGGAAAAAACATAGAATTATATCAATACACATGCAAAGTCTCCTCAATTACATGTTAAAAAAATAAATAAATAGAAACATAACTTAGATTGTATTAATATTTTCCCATATGCCTTCATCATGGTCATTGCGAGTAGCATGAACAAAGTCCTCTTCCAATTGGGATATAGCAATAGGCAACCATGGTGAATTTTGAATGTTAATAAAATCATCTAATTCTTCTCCATTCTCATTTGTGACATCAATCATTTTTCCTTTGAGGACAACTGACCACCTATCATTTGATGGATCAGTGACATAAAACACTTGTTTTGTCTGGTATGCCATTATGAAGGGTTCTTCCTTATGACCAATCTTGTTTATATCAATCAAAGTAAATCCCATTTGGTCTCTTTGGACACCAAGTATTGCTATCAACCCATTTACATTTAAATAAAGGCACTTTGAATTTAGTATAGTCGACCTCCCAAATCTCCTCAATCACTCCAAAGTAACTAATTGATGCCATGATGGGGTTTTTGTCCTTTGCACTAGAAAAGTGCATAGATGTTGCCTCAATAGATACTCCACTATTCTGGACCGTACTTTTGTCATCTTGTGCCTTCGTATAGAATGAGTATTTGTTAATGTCATACCCTTGCCAAGTTATAACATTATATCTAGGCCCATGTGCTAGCCATTTCAGTGTATCAGAGGCATTGTCACTTGAAAATATTTTGCTTTGAAACCAATTGATAAAGTTGTTGTTATGCTCTTTCATCAACCACCTTTCACCCATTTTGGGGTTTAGGTCCTTTAACATTGCTTTATGCGCATCTATGTAAGGAATAACCTCTTCTGTATTGTTCAAAATATACAAGTGGGCGGTGGTCAACTCTACATGATCTTTTGTTTGAATTCTAATACCACGAGTTCCCTTACCATTTAGCCTATCATCATGACGATTTCTAGGTACACCCACAAGTACGACTCTTGCCAAGTAATCTGAACAAAATTCTATGGCTTCTTCTGCAATATACCGCTCAACAATTGAAGCTTCAGGTCTATATGGATTTTTAGAATACCCTTTGAAGATCTTCATGTATCGCTCAATTGGGTACATCCACCTCAAATAAACTGGCCCACAAATTCGTATCTCCCTCACAACATGAACGATTAAGTGAATCATTATATCAAAGAATGATGGAGGAAAATACATCTCCAATTGACATAGCACAACCGTAGCCTCATTTTCCAACTCATCTAGTGATTTTTCATCGATAACCTTGGCACAAATAGAATTGAAGAAAAAACATAGTCGCATAATGGCATGTCTAACATTCTTAGGCAATATGTTACGTATAGCCACGGGTAACAACTGTTGCATCAAAACGTGACAATCATGGGACTTTAATCAAATTAACTTCAGATCTTTCATGGATACAAGACTCTTAATATTTGAAGAATATCCTTGTGGCACTTTAATACTTGCAAGACAATGACATAAACTACGTTTCTCCTTCTTTGACAAGGTGTGACATGCTGGTGGTAGATATGTTCTATTGCCTTCAGGCCTTGGATGTAATTCAGGACGTATTCCCATCTCACAAAGGTCTTGACGTGCTTTGATCCCATCCTTTGACTTTCCTTGAATGTTTAACAATGTGCCAATGAGACTATCACATACATTCTTCTCCACATGCATAACATCAATACAATGTCGTACTTCTAAATGGCTCCAATATGGAAGATCAAAGAAAATTGATCTCTTCTTCCACATGTTCTTGTCAGAAGACCTTTTTTGGGTCTTTCCAAATGTAATGCTTATGTTCTTCACTCGATCGTAAACTTCTAAACCAGTCAATGGTTCTCCTGGCAATTTCATCCTCCCGTATGTCATTAAAAGCTTTCTTCGAGTCTACGGTATGGATGGTCATGCGGGAGAAATTTTTCGTGCCTGTTATAAACCTGTCTTCTTTCCATGTTTCAATTGTATATAACTGGTCTCTTCTTCACAAATAGGACAAGCATAATGCCCCTTCACACTATACCCACTCAAGTTTCCATAGGCAGGGAAGTCATTAATGGTGCAAAATAACATTGCATGCAACTTGAACTTCTGCTGCTGATACCCGTCAAATGCATCTACTCCTTCCTCCCATAATAGTGTTAAGTCTTCTATCAAAGGACTCAAATACACATCTATGTCATTTCCTGGCAGTCTTGGACCTGAAATCATCATACACAACATGACATATTTGCGCTTCATGCATAACCATGGTGAAAGATTGTAAATCATCAATAAAACGGGCCATCAACTATGGTTACTACTTAAATTTCCAAAAGGATTCATCCCATCTGTTGCTAATCCAAGTCTAAGGTTTCTTGCATCACTACCAAAACTTGGAAATAGACGGTCAAAATTCTTCCATTGGGGAGAGTCAGATGGATGTCGCATTTGCCCATCACATGTTTTTCTCTTTGAATGCCAAATTAAATTTTCAGCATCTTCGTGAGCGTACAACCGCCTAAATCTTGGAATAATTGGAAGATACCATAAAACTTTTGCAGGAGGACGTTTTTTACCACTCTCCTGACTACAATCATCACCATCCTTCGTTTTGTAACGTGATACACCACATGTTGGACATTGGTCTAAAGATGAGAATTCTTTCCTGTATAACACACAATCATTAGGGCAAGCATGTATCTTCCTATATTCTAAACCCATCGGACATAGTATCTTCTTCGCTTCATACATACGGTCCGGCAAGGTGTTATTGTCTAGGAGCATCTCCTTCAAAAGTTGGAGTAATTCATTAAAACTTGTATCACTCCAACCAAATTTTGCTTTTAGATTGACCAATCTTAACACAGATGACAACCGTGTGAAAGTTGTACATCCGGGATACAAAGGTGTCTCTGAATCGGTCCTCAATGTATCATATATAGATGCATGTGCTTCAAGAAAGCTCTCTTGACCCACATCACAAAGCATGTTCTCTATTCGATCTTCGCAGGTTACATCATCCTCATTAGTTTGTGATACTGTTGGAATATCAACCACTTCACCGTGCCATGTCCATATGGTGTAATTCTTCATCATCCCATCGCAAATAAGATGCTCCCGCGTTGTGTCCATCTCTTGTACTCTGCCATTTACACAATTAATGCATGGGCAGTAGATTTTTCCATTCATTTTGGGAGCATTTTGTTCGGCAAATTTCAAAAAGGAGTCAACTCCATTCTCATACTCTTCTGACATACGACTTGCATTGACCCAAGTTCGATCCATCTAACTACACAAAAAGGCTTGCCTAGATATTCAAGGTTTATTAGAAAAGGTTTAACAAAACAATACAAAAAAAACGTGTACATTGCCTAACAATGCTCTAATGTTCCATACATGCTCTAATGTTCCATATACCACTTCGAAACCTAAACCTAAACCTAAACGAAACCTAATGTTCCATATACCACTTCGAAACCTAAATGAACCTAGATCAAATCAAACCATATATACAAAATCATCCATCATCTTTCTAATGTTCCTACGTAGGAAATGCTCTAAATAATCCATATTTATGTTAAATGCATGCTCGTAAATCATCCATACAACTTAATCTAACCCGATGAGAGCGCGCGAGTGGGCGGCGAAGGAGCGCGAGGGGCGGACCACGGCGGTGAGGACCGAGGCAGCGGACCACGCCGAATGAGGTAGCAGCGGCGAGTGGGCGGCGAAGGGGCGGCGAGGGGCGAGCGAGGGGCGGCAAAGTGGGCGGCGAAGGGGCGGCGAGGGGCGAAGCGAGGGCGGCAAAGTGGGCGCGAAGGGGCGGCGAGGGGGCAGCAGTGAGGACCGAGGCACAGCGAAGAAGAAGCAGAAGGAGGGAGTATGTGGGACGAAGAAGAAGCAGACGAGGGGGCAGCGCGCCAAGGAGGAGAGGTATAAAGGAAATTCAACGTCGGTTATTAAAAAACCCGACGTGGATAACGCTTTCGACGTCGGGTAAATCATGTAACCGACGTTGATTTTGGGAATTCAACGTCAGTTATACATAACCGACGTTAAATTTAAACATTTAACGTCGTCTGTCATATAACTGACGTTGAATTGCAGTTACTACGTCAGTTATTATATAACCGACGTTAAATTTTGTTTCATAATTACAAGTTTGCCACCACGTCTTGTACAACGTCGGACTTCGTGATAACCGACGTTGGATGCTGTCGTAGAAAGTGTTTTCTGTAGTAGTGTTTCAAAAACATGTAGAATGTGAGAAGTTTAAAAAGAAAAAAAAAAAGATATATACATAAGTAATTGGATTAAATTTATTATCCCCTCATATATTATTATACATTATTAGCGTACTTTTAGTTTAATTAAAAATTAGAATACAAATATACTATATTATACTAATATACCAATATATTATAATATTTGTAATTTATTTTCATTGTGTATAAATTACAAAACTAATAATTTTTAAAAAGTTTTAATGATAATTTTTTTAACTTATATATTACAAAATATTTTTAATAATTTAATAAATATAACTTTTTAAAATATATTTCATCAATTGAAAGTATAATTTTTTGTATTTTTTTTAATGTGGATATCTTTAATATTTTGTACATGTAAATATAATTTATATATGTTTTTAAACCTTTTTTTAAAATTTATATATTTATATATTTATACATTTATACATTTATACATTTATATATTTATATATTTATACATTTATATATTTATACATTTATACATTTATACATTTATACATTTATATATTTATATATTTATATATTTATACATTTATATATTTATATATTTATATTTTTATATATTTTTATATTTTTATATATTTATATATTTATATATTTATATATTTATATATATTATATATAATTAAATATTTATTTTTAAAATTATTTAATTTAATAAATTAATCTAATTATGATTAAATTAAATTATTAAATAAAAATATTTTATTTTTTAATTAAGTGAATAATTAAATTATATTATATAATTTTACCGACGGATATATCCGTCAGTAAATAATTGTTAATTTCATCGATCGAAAATATCCGTAGATAAATAATTGTTAATTTACGGATGAATGTACCGACGGATATATCCGTCGGTAATTAATGTTAATTTATCGACGAATTTACGATGGATATATCCGTCGGTAAATTCATCTATAAATTACCGACGGATTTATCGACGGATATATCCGTCGGTAACTAATTATTATTTTACCGACAAATATATCCGTCGATAACATCAAATTCCACAAATATTTTATATCCGTCAGTAATGATTATTTTTTTACGGCTACAAATTCGTCGGTAAATATCATCGTGTAATACACGATTTTCTTATAATGTTTAACACGATTATATTAATATTATATTATTTTTTATTTATGATAAAATAATACGGATTCAATTTAAAATTTGAAAATAAATAAAATTAATATAAATAAAAAAAATTAAAAAAAATGAGACAAAATAAATCATAAACATAAAATAGTACTATCATTCATTATCGAGAAATAAATGTATGATTAGTACACCATATATACGCTCACAAGCATGCTGAATTAATTGAATTGAATTGTCCTGAAAACATTTATAAGTGCAACTACAATTTTGATTAATTTAATTGACGGCAATTGTAAAGATGACAAAACGGGTCTGGTTCGACAGGCTGGCCCGCCAGCCCGCCATTATATGGCAGGACGGATTAGTGTTTTCAGCCCACTAGCCCGCTTTGGCCGGTCCCGCCAAGCTCGTCAACTCGCAGTACCAACTCGCGGGACTGGGCGAGCCAGCCCACTGCCTGTCTAATTAATAAAAATATAATTTTTTATTATAATAAAGTTAATTATAAAGATAATATATAAAGTTAAAAATTAAAAAAAAATTAAAAAAGTTTCACTCTCATAGAAAATATTCTCCCTACTCAACATTCTCTCCTATTCTCTTTGTTCATTCTAAGCACTGATTATTTTTATTCTTATGACTTGAATTAAAGGTGTAAGAATTACTCAACCAAGAACAATGCGAATTTTTATCAAATAAAAAAGATATAGGTATTTGAATTTTTCAATATAAAAAATATAAATTTTATAAGTTTTAAACCTTATATATATATATATATATATATATATATATTTGTTATTATTTATTATCATATAAATTTTATTATTATTCTAAATTATAATTTCTTAAAATAATATACTAATTTATATTATTAAATTGAAATAATATATATATATATATATATATATATATATATATATTGAATTATTGACAAACAAATAATAATCTTATTATTAAATTTATTAAAATGTTTTATTTTAAAAAATGAATTATTTTTTTTCTAAATTATGGCAGATCAACCCGCCAACCCGTCCCTTGACGTGATAGGCCAAAGTGTACAACCCAACATAACTATAGCAGTCTAGCCCACTTCGCCCCACTTTTGACTGACCAAAGCGGAGAGAGTCAAAACGGGACGTGCTGGGCTAGTTGAATTGACTTGTACCTGATAACATTTACATTTATAAGTGCAACTACAATTTTGATTAATTTAATTGACCGCAATCAACATGTGGTGTAACTTGTTCAATCGCATCACTGAAAGGCAATTGATCATTTAGCATAAATTTCATCAAAATACATTTATCATGACAAATAGTGATCACGACCTACGGTTTTGGATGATTTAATTAAATTAGTTGCAATCGGAGCACTTCTACGCATTTGAAAGAAGCTGTTCTACACATTATTTAGTCATAGTCAAACATACATATGCACATTTTAATAACATTTTTAACCTCCATGAACGGGTCCGAACTGAATACGGCATTTTCTTGCTGCATAAATACCGATCACACCGTTGGGTGGCATATGCATCTTTAATTTCCAATGGCTTCAACACAGGTTAGTGTCTTTGGGAGCTCTCATTCTTTTCTTGGCGTGATGGACATGGCCAAGAAACCAGAAATGGAAATACCAGAAATGTATATTCGCCCACAAGAACCTGCAATTCCATCAGATGAAATCACTTTGTCAGCTATTCCCGTTTTTGACTTGAAAACCTTGGCGTATGAAAATGCTAGAGATGCTGAACTTGACAAGTTGTACACAGCATGCAAAGATTGGGGTTTTTTTCAGGTTTGTACTTAGTACCCCAATACATGTACAACCTTAATTTGAAATATAGAATTGGTGATTAGTTCTTTACTTCTTCGGTTTGCTGTAATTAATATAATCAGTAATTGCTGTTAAGTTTTAACTACTGAATAATTTGTGTGGTGGTGTTATATGTTTTTTTATGCAGGTGGTGAACCATGGTGTTAGCTCTCAACTGTTGGAGAAGCTGAAACTTGAGATTGAGAAATTCTTCGACCTTCCCATTGAAGAGAAGAAGAAATACCATGTGAGACCAGGTGATGTTCAAGGATACGGAACTGTGATTAGATGTAAAGATCAAAAGCTTGACTGGGGAGACAGGTTCTACATGGTGATCAACCCTGTTGAAAGAAGAAAGCCATATCTTCTCCCTGAGCTCCCTGCATCACTTAGGTCTTTTAAACAATTAAATTCTCTCTCTCTTATATATATATATATATATACACACTTCCTTAATTTGTTTTTGATCAAAAGTTGAGTTTTATCCTAATATAGTTGGCATAATATTAAACATATATTTGTAGGGATACCTTGGAGTCATACTTCAGAGAATTGAGAAAACTTGGTATGGAACTTCTTGGATTATTAGGAAAAGCCTTAGGGATGGAGATGAAGGAAGTGGAGGAGTTTTTTGACGATGGGATGCAGTCAGTGAGAATGACATACTATCCACCATGCCCAAAACCAGAAGTAGTTGTAGGGCTCACCCCCCACTCTGATGCCACAGGCATAACCATCCTTCATCAGGTGAATGGAGTGGAGGGTCTGGAGATAAAGAAAAGTGGGGTTTGGATTCCTGTGACCTTTCTACCAGATGCTTTTGTAGTTAACGTTGGGGACATCATGGAGGTGTGTCATGCTTTTCTCTACTTTTTCCTATGTTTTCTCCATTTAATATAATCATGCACGTGGTTTATTGAATTTGGTCTTGGGATAAGATATGCACTCTAGTGTTCTGCATCAAATCAACCTTACATTATTCTTAATAAAATAAGAAAATTATGATATATTTGCCACCGATGTTTTGGGTACATCTATCTTATAATTCATATTATAATAACAGTAATGCATACAAAAATATAAAATTTTAATATTATTATATTAAAAGAGTTATTCAGTGATTATTTTTATTAAGGGTTATGCAGTTTTTTTTTCCTTAAAAAAATCCCGTGACTATACTATACATACTTTTTTATTTGATTTAAATGGATAAAGCCAATTCAACGTCACACCACGTCAGGATCACCTATGGAAATCAATTAAAACCGTTTAAAATGTTACCAGGAGGACAATATATATATATATATATATATATATATATATATATATATATATATATATATATATATATATATATATATATATATATATATATACACACATTATACATGCTTTATTATTTATTTAAATTATTACAATTATAAATAGAAATAAGTATTAAATGCACAATTACCTATATTAGAAATTTTATAACACCTAAAACTTTTATTTATTTTGTCAGTTAAATTGTGTATTTAATTTAGGTTTTCCAAAACTTTATTTTCTTAAATTTAAGTTAAAATCTTTAAAATAGATTAATAAACTTATTTTAAATAGTTTTTTGTGTTCAAAGCTTTATTTAGTGAATACAAACTTATAAATAAATCAACACAGGTATTTTATATAAGATATTGTAAAAAAGACTTAATATTGAAAAATTTAAGAATAACTTATATTCACTCCAAAATTTAGATAACTCTATAATATTTTAAAGATTTTGAAATAGTGTAAAGTGTCATCTTTTTACTTATATGATGTTTTCGAAAGTTTTTTTTTTCACTTAATTTGTTTGATAAATAAGTTCATTATAACTAGTTTAAATATTTATGTCTATTCGAATTAGAAGTAAAAGAAGGAGAAAAAATAGGTAAAAATAAGAATGATAGAAGTCAAAGAGAAATAAAATTGAAAGAAATCAAGAAAATTTTCCTGCTTATTCAGATAAATAGTAAAGTAAATGAAAACAAATAAATAAATAATATAAATATATACTAATTAAAATATAAACTTTTCTTAAACATATTTTTAATATATTATTACTTTTCTTAAAAATAAATTTATTTTTATGTAATTTAAAATATTTGATGTTTTAAAAACATTTCCCCACTTTGAGAGAGATTATTTTATACGTGAAGTCGAAATTAAACCTTCCTTTTATTTATTCTTTTAAATAAATAATAGAAACTTGATATTTATTTTTTTATGTTTAATTTTTTCGCATTATTTAATCCAATAAAACAAGACAATTACCGAAAAAAATAGAACAATATGAGACAAGTCAAGAACACTGACAAAACGCGCGACCTATTCACATTTGTAAACCAAGGTGAACAATAATAACCTATTTTAAGTAAATATTGACATTTTGTACTCTTATTACCAATGATTTCTTTATCACTTCCTTCTGAAACTGTTGCCAAAGATGAAACAACATTATTTAACACCAAATATATCCCAAAAAAACACATCCAATAGAAGTTATTTTTATGATTGAAGGAGGTAATTTATTTATTTGATACATCTAAATTTCTTAATAAATTTTTTATTTGAATAAAGAAATTAAAAAAAAAAATATCGTAAAAGGTTTTAAATTAATACTTACAAATTTAAAGAATTTTAAATTACACTTACACACAACTCATACTTACTCTCATCTCTGTCATGAAGTTCTTTAACACCCCTCTCACTCTCTCAAACTCTCTTTCAACAATCACTACACACAAAAAAAGTCTATTATTTACAAAATACTACCTACGGATAAAAATTCGTAAGTAAATTATACATTACATACAGATATTACCTATGAAATTCTATCCGTGAGTAATTATCCATTACCTACGCATATTATCCTTAGATAATGTTGTAGGTAATTATCTACGAATTACTATCCGTAGGTAAATTATATCAAATTAAAAGAATTATAAGCGACGGGATTCAAACCCAATAACTTAGATTTGGAAACTGATACTCCAATCATTAAACTATTAAGATTTTTTTTATAATAACTAAAAAATAAGTTATATTTATTTACAAATAAATGTATATCCATGTAAATATATAAATATATAAATATGTAAATATATAAATATGTAAATATGTAAATATGTAAATATATAAATATGTAAATATATAAATATGTAAATATATAAATATATAAATATATAAATATATATATAAATATATATAATTATATATAATTATATATATATATATAAATATATATATAAATATATATATATATATAAATATATCAAAATATAAATATATTTGTATTTATATATTTTATATTTAGATATTTTATATTTATATATTTACACAGATAAATATAAATATAATTTATTTATAAGTTATTATCGAATATCCTAATAGTTTAGTGGTTGGAGTATTAGTCTCCAACTCTAAGATACTGAGTTTGATTCCTACCAGATGACAATGTTCTTAATCTGATAATAATTCAAAGTTCTAAAAATATAATATAAAGGGGAGGGGGCTCCGGGTAATAATAAAAAATAAATAGGTGGTTGTTTTAGTAAATAAAACTATTTTGTTCAAGCGAGTACATTACCTACAGATTTTTGCCGTAGATAATAGATTTTTTTTTTGTAGTGAATACTTTCTATAACCTCTCTTGTTCTTTTGTTCTTCTATTTTTGCTCTTTCAAATAATAATAAAAAATAAATAGGGGGTTTTTTTAGTAAATAAAAATATTTTGTTCAAGTGAGTGTATTACCTACGGATTATAATCCGTAGGTAATTACCCATGGATGGTATTACCTACGAGGATTTTTGCCTCGAGATAATAGGTTTTTTTTTTAGTGAATACTTTCTATAACCTCTCTTGTTCTTTTCTTCTTCTATTTTTTCTCTTTCAAATAATAATAAAAAATAAATAGGGGTTTTTTTAGTAAATAAAAATATTTTATTCAAGTGAGTGTATTACTTACGGATTATAATTCGTAGGTAATTACTCATGGATGGTATTACCTACGGATAATAATTTTGTAGATAAATTACCTATGACCGAATTACATACGGATTTTCTACGAAAAAATCCGTAGATAAAATGGTATTACATATAAATTTTTGTCATTACTTACGGATTTTTGCCGTAGATAATAGGTTTTTTTTTTTAGTAAATACTTTCTATAACCTCTTTTGTTCTTTTCTTCTTCTATTTTTGCTCTTTCAAATAATAGAATTTTAGTTTGTTTTATGGGATTTTAAATTTCATGATAAATCAATTCGTTATTTTGTAATTATATCAAGTACTAAACTAATTCATATTCAACTAGAATTTTAGTCTTTGAAAATATACAGTATATGAACATTTATTTGAATACAATATAAAGTTAAAAAAAATATTTAACCAAAAAATTTGTATAAAAAATAATATGGTAGGTCTATATAATAAATCATTTTTCTCGTTCTTAAATGAAAAGATAATTACTATTGCACTATCCTTTTCCATGTAACATGTAAAGTTATCGTTATTTCTATATTTTTAAATATTTTAAAATTTTGTATGTTTATTTTACTTTTCTTTCAAACATATATTAGCTTTAATTACTTATAAAATTTTCAATTTTTTCAAAATTATAACAAATTACATTAAAGTAATTCCTTTATATATTTGAAAAGATAATTTTTACATTTTTTAATTTATATTTTAAGATTTTACTATTTAAACATGTGGAATGTATACATGATGTGTCTACTTATCAAAATCTAACGTATTTTTATTCTCGAAATTGAAAATCACAAAACCACTTAGTTGAGAAGAAAGAAAGCGAGGGGGAAGAGAAAAGTTTAAAATTTTAAAGATAAGAAAAGTAGAAGAAAAAAATATTTTTTTATTTTTAGAAGTCTTTTTTTTTCTTCAACGTTCTCTCCAACTAAATAAAACACGGATATTGTTATCCCTATTCTCTTTTCACTCTTATTTTCATCCATTTCATAGGGAGGGTTGTCATCGAAATAATTAAAAAAAAATCTTTAAGAGAATTGAATCTCACAAAATTAAAAGAAATGTAAAATAATTTAAAACAAATTCATAAGAATATATTTATTAGACTGTATATAGTGGATCTGGTAAAAAAAAAAGGAAAAGATATAGATAAAAATGAATAAATGAAAAATATGAAAGAGAGAAATAAGTTAACAAAATACGTAATAAATAATAGAGTGAATTTAGAAGTATTTGATTTAAGAGAAATGAAGTAAAATAATAAAAAAAACGGGAAAAAGAAAAAAATTATTATTTTTAATTGGTTAAACCTATGTTGTAATCAAATAAATTTGATGCGTTTAATACCTTAAAAAAAAAAAAAATCAAAGTTTTCATTGTTGGAATAAATCAAATCATAATGTACAATTTCACTTCCCTTCTGATTTATTTGCATACATCTAAAGAATCTGAAGGCTATATTTCTTTTTTACTTATAATTTTTCTCTCCTTGTTAACCAATTCTCACCTTATAAAGAAATAAAGAAAGTATAATAGGAGTCAAATCAATGTAAATAATAGAATCTCCTTATCCACAAAACTCATCCTTTCGGTGATCTTGCAGATTCTAAGTAATGGGACCTACACCAGCATAGTGCACAGGGCTGCGGTGAACAAAGAGAAGGAGAGAATTTCTATTGCCATGTTCTTCAACCCTAAATTTGAGGCAGAGATTGGGCCAGTCAAAAGTTTGTTAAATTATGAGAATCCACCCTTGTTCAAAAGCATGTTGATGGAAGACTACTTCAAAGACTTTTTCTCTCGCAATCTTGACGGGAAATCACACTTGGAGAAAATGAGGGTGGTGAAAGATTAAACTTAACTACCTCATCACTATCCTTGTCAGCATCTTGTTTGTATATAATTTGTATATCAATCATAAACCCTAATATTGACCTTTCTCCAATGAAAGTTATATGGGTGAACTTATGTAACTCATATTTTACTTTTGTATATATTAAAATTATCTTATATTATGCTGTTAGTGAAAAAATTGATATAAGGATCGAAAAACAAAAGAAAGAAAATCGAGGATCATATGTTAGTTAAAAAATTGATACATCAAAAAGATGGTTGGAAGACATTCGATGACCCTGTAACAGTATGAACACATAAATCGAGAATTGGAATCGAGAATCGAAGGAAGAATATTTGATGTCCATTGTTGAAGAAAATCGAGAAATAAGAATCAAGTGTAAAGTTAAGGTTAAGGGAAATCAAAAGCAATTCAAAGTTCTCGAGATTGGAAATCAAGATCGAGGGAATGGTTAACCTACATGACTATCGAAATTATGGCTAAATTATAAATTGAGGAACGGTTAAAACACGTATGGAACGTGGAAGTAGTTTTCTAAACCGTAGAACTAAGGTAAAAATTCGAGGGACGTGCACGTGGAACGTGGTAGCAGTTTTTGTTAACTGCTCTTAGGAGGTTACCTGAAGGATGCTCTATAAATAGAGCGAAGATTGAAGGAAAAGGGGAAATTGGGAGAGATAACAGAAACGCTAGTGAAAAGTCTATAGGAGAACGATGCATCATGAAGTTTCTAATGCTCTGGATTTCCATTTTCATTGATTGTCTTTATCGCTTTCTTTACTTTCCCTGGTAATTCACTTTCATGCAATTTACATTCATCAATTTAAGTTTCTGTACTTTCAATTACTTGTCATTTACCTTTGATGCAATTTAAGTTTCTGTACTTTCAAATTCTTGTCATTTACCGTTTCTGCAATTTCGATTTCCTGCTATTTACTTTCATGCAATTTTAATTCCTTGTCATTTACAGTTAATGCAATTTCGAGGTTTCCGCATTTTACAATTCTCTGTAATTTAATATTCTGCACTGCCTTTCATTCCGATACGTTTTACTGCTTTCTTTACTTTGTGTTTCTTAATAAAAAATACTAAAAAAAATTCTTTCGATTGTCAATCTGTACGATATGTTGCATTGTTAACATTCTCGATATTATGACATTTTCGATTCTCATACATGTTTTGATTGAAAACTGTTGCTAGCCTAAGTAAAAAGAATCTACGTGGTTGAAATTTGATTAGAATGTAAGTTTCTAAGAAATCAAAATCGATTTAATTTCCACCAGAAACAAATTGGCGCGCCAGGTAGGGGGCGTTGTGTCAAAAACACACACAAAAAAATTGGCTAGTTCGAAAGTGTATGAGATTAAGGAGTGGGCGAGTAGTAAGAATGAGTCAAAATCCACCGAATATCCAGAATAACAGTGAGATTCCAAATAGTCTGAATCCACCAAACACTGGGGGGCAAGTTCACAATGGAACTATGCTTGTTATATCGACAACTGTGAGTGTGTCGATGCCTGTGAGTACTGAACAAAGCCCAGGGACATTAGCAAATACTCAGTTAGGGTCTAGTACTGTAATGTCAAACAATATGCAAACCACGGGAAACCCCGTAACAACATATGCAGGTCCACATATGAGTGTAAGGCCGCCTAGTTTTTTGTTTAATAATATGAATGGGGCTGGTACTTCTTCAATACAACGAAGTACGAGATTTAACCTAGGAATTCCCCAAAACTTAGGAACGTTTCAAACTTTAGGTATGCCTCAAAATTTTGGAGTATCCCCGAATTTAGGTGTGTCCCAACATTTAGTAACACCTCAGAATCCAAGGAATGCACAAAGTTTAGGAACACAACAAATGCCTCCAATATCAAACCTGGATCACAGAGCAAATCTGGATCACGGAAGATATACTTTCGATAGAGATTATCATCGATCCAATTTTGAGGCTATTGAAAATGCTAGTACTGGAATTTCCAGTAATTCATTAGAGTGTTTCGGCAACAAATGGATGAAAGCAATTTCGAGATGGTTAATATGTTGTCACAACAGTTGACTACAGTATTAAACACATTAGTTCAAAACACTACCAATAGTTTTGAGATATTAGCAGATCAAATGACACGTATTGGGGATGCATTGCCAATACCGCGACAAACGAGGGTCGAAAATAATGCCAATCAGGATAATAACCAAAACGTTGATATCAATCCCCTTTATTTATTAAGGAGAAATGGAAATTTTGATCAATATCAGCATGTGGGGAATGAATATCAGCATGTGAGGAATGATGCTTGCAAAAATTTAAATGGGGGATTTCAAAATATGTACAATCAGAATAACATGCAGTACAATCATATGTTGGGACAAAGGATGAATCCCCAGGGAGTGGAATTAAGACCACCCAACCAACCGTACTTTGTTTCTCCTTTTCCAAATACGATTCTCGAGACAGAATTACCTCGAGGATACAAAATACCCAAATTCACCAAATTTGCTGGAGAAATTGGTGAATCCACTATCGAGCATGTGGCGCGATATCAAATCGAATGTGGAGATATAGCTATGAGTGAGGAATTAAAAATGAAATACTTCCCTAGTTCGTTAACAAAAAATTCTTTCACTTGGTTTACTTCGTTGCCACCTAATTCGATATATAATTGGGTGCAGCTGGAAAGAAATTTTCATGAGCAATTCTTTAGGGGGGAGACTCAAGTAAGTCTTATCGACTTAATGAATATAAAGAGATATAATCATGAAAGTGTAGATGATTATTTGAATAGATTTAGACAAATGAAGTCGAGATGTTTTACTCAAATTCCCGAATTTGAATTAGTCACAATGGCCTCTGCAGGTTTAGAATTCTCGATTAGGAAGAAGTTGGTTAATTTACCATTGAATGACATGGCTCAGCTAGCCGATAAAGTGAGAAGAGTGGAACAAATCGAATATGAGAAACAAAGGTACAAGAAATTTGAAAAACCTATGAAGAAAGATAGGGTAGCGTATATAAATGACGTATATGAGGAGAATCCCAGGACAGAAGTAGAAATTGAAGAATCTGTCGATGAGAAAGTAAACATAGCAGAGCTCAAAGTAGGAGCTCCATATATTTGTAAACTGCTGCAAAAAAATGAAGTAAAAGACAAAATGACAAATCGCACATATACTTTCGATGTAACAAAAGCAGATAAAATCTTCGATATTTTATTGAAAGATAAACAAATTAAGTTGAGTGATGATCATAAATTACCTTCTGCAGATCAAAGAAATGGTCAAAAATATTGCAAATTTCATAATATTTACGGGCACTGGACTAATAATTGTATACATTTCTGGAACACGATCCAAGATACGATCGATCAAGGAAGATTGAAGTTCGAGGAGATGTCAATGAAAGTGGATAAGAGTCCATTTGAAGTACAAGTAGGGTATGTCGAATCCCAGACGGGCATTACTAAAGATGTTCGATTGATAAATTCAACCTTTATAGGTATGGTCAATGTTACTGAAGACATTGATCCTAGACATGTCAAAATGGACATGTCAGAAGAAGACATAGAGTTTGACCTAAGCGAGTTCGAGAAAGAATTCGAGAGAGAGATTTATCCTCGATCAGAAGATTCCCTCGTCAAATTTTTAACCAGAAAGAAAGAGAAGGATGAAGACGTGACATTATGTCCACGATGCAGCGCAGTGTTTGACAGATCAGCTGTTAAAGCCTTCAGGGCAGGACAGATCAAGAAAATAGAGGAACAACATAAAAGTTGCAATGTTAAAGGGGATCAAACAGCCCAGACAACGGTGGGGGAGAATCAGCAGCAATCTGTTGGTTCTGGTTCTAGTAGAAATCAAAAGCGATGGGTTAGGAAAGAAATGTATTCTCCTCGGGGAGGAAGAGGTAGACTTCAAAATAATGATGTTTTCGATAGACTTTCATATGATGAAGTATCAAATACTAGATTCCCTACATTCCAAAGGAGATTTCGAGGAAGGCCTTGGAGGAGAGGAGGAAAGATCCCTTACTGGGGAAGGGTCAATAATGATAAGAACTTTGAAGAAAAGAATATACCAATCAGGGGTCAGTATGTAAGAGACTTTGTCGATGACAAGAATGAAAATAGTAGGGATGGACATCAGATCGGAGTCATATCGATACTACCCGCGGATATGTTAGTGAATACGAAGAGTTTCAGGAGCAAAGTGACGTCAATCGAGAGGACGATTTCTATTCCGAAGAAATGAGACCAAAAGTGACATGGGTGACACAAGTGTCATGCAAATCACCCCATAGAGATGCTGCTTTTATCAATCCTCCATCCGAGGAAATGAGGTTTCATTTGAAGCCCTTATTGCTGAACATCGAAATTCAAGGACAAAAGGTGAATAAGGTCCTTGTGGATGGTGGTGCAGCGGTGAACATATTGCCAATCACTATGCTAAAGAGGTTTGGTATCGAATTGAAAGACTTAGTCAGGCATAATATCATGATTTCTGATTTCAGTGGGAAATCATCGAGCTTAGAAGGCATGATTGCCTTAGACGTGAAAGTGGGTACTTATTCGAGGCCCACTGTTTTTGTAGTTGTCCAATCACATGCCAACTTTAATGCGTTGCTTGGCAGGGAGTGGATTCAAGGAGTTGGAGTTGTACCTTCTACGACTCATCAGAAGCTGTTTATGTGGAATCGAGATGGACATCTTGAAATAATTCAAGGAGACCAGCACGAGTTCATGACATTTGTGTCTCAGGCTGGTTAGTCACTACAAAATTTGGCGCTCACTCAACCATTCACCTTCGAGACTGTTGAAGACTTTAATTCAAAAATGCATGAGGAGCGTTTCTTGGAAATGAATGAGAAAAGGGGATTTTTCATGATCAAAGAGGGGGCCAGCCTCGAAATGGCCGTTGAAAATGAATAAAGATTATGAGGAATTCTTGGCTCGATTAAGAAGATATGAAGATGAAAAGAAAGAGGGCCAAGAAAGTAGTAGTACTAAGATAGGAATAAATAAATTGATTTACTCGACAGTAGTAGCAAATAATAGTGATCAAGTTATACTCGATTGCATTTATGATAATTCTCCTTTTAGGTTTTGAAAGATCCATCACATCGAATCACAAAAAAGTCGAGGCCCAAGATCCTTTAGAAGAGATCAACTTGGGAAGTATAGAGGACAGAAAACATATTTATATTAGCAGGTATCTCGAGAAAGAAATGAAGAAAGATATGATTTCATTACTAGAAGAGTATAAAGACTGCTTTGCTTGGGATTATGAAGAAATGTCTGGGTTGGATCGAAGCCTAGTCGAGCATAGATTACCTATCATAGAAGGTAGGAAGCCAGTAAAACAAGCTCCGAGGAGATTAGCACCTGAGGTGATGGGTAAGATTAAAGAAGAGATCGAGAGACTTCTAAGAGCAAAGTTCATCAGAACTGCCAGTGTAGACCCCTAATCTTGCCCGGCCTCAAAATAAAGACTAGAAGACCTCCTTTTCGAAGATGGATGAAGCCTAAGAAGCCACTAGGAGAGACTATTAGGCCCCATACTAGGATAGGAGGTATTTTTGGCACAAAAATAAGGATTTTCGCCTTTTGGGGTCGAGAACACCGTCTCGGATTCGAGACCGCCGTCTCGCCTTGCACAAGTGGCGAGACCGCCATCTCGTTTGGCGAGACGGCCGTCTCCCCACCTGCGAAGGGCGAGACCGCCATGTCGTTTGGCGAGACGGCCGTCTCGCCATTCTTGCAAGGCGAGACGGCCGTCTCGACCTTGTCAGATGAGACGGCCCGTCTCGACCTGACAGGCGCGAATCCCTATAAATAGGGCCCCCATTCCCCTCATTCCACACACCTCTCTCATTCTCTCTCTAGTCACATCACTAGTTTCTTCCTCTAGAATCCCTCCGACGCATTTCTGGAGCTTCTGAGTGTCTTTAGAGGTTTTTATAGCGTTTTTAAGAGGTTTCAGCGCTGTACAAGAGTGGAGGGTTGCTAAAAAGCACCCTAATTTCCAAAAGTTAATAGAAAAGCTTGCTTCGAAGGTTTCTACTCTCTCTCTACTACTTTACCGCTTTATTTTAATTATGAAATAGACATTAGGGTCATGTAGTCATAATTTAAAATTCCGCACAATAAAAGGGTAAAAGCGTGTTTTCCGGTTTATTTACTCAGAATAGCTGGCCTATCATAGGGAACCCGAAAGGGGCGTTGTAAAGGAACTAACACTTCCTTTACGCGTAACTAACTCCCTTACCCAACTCTGGTTCTAATGACCAAAGTTGGTTTTTCAAAAACCAATGCCTTTTTCCTTTTCCGATGTTTCCGGTAAAAACATCGGTGGCGACTCCAGAGAACCCTTCAAAACTAGCTCTTGGATTAGCCCGGTTATCGGACAATCCAAGAGCACTCTTGCGAAAGCCTCGCCCCTAGGTTCAGCCCGGTTATCGGACAACCTAAAGGCGTTGTAACCACCAATAAAAAACGCAAAAATTGGAAAGTCGAAACCATCGCGTCGCTCCGACCGCCTCGTTTTGACGGCGGCGACAACCAGGTATGTCGATTGGATTTCTAATATTGTTCCAGTTATTAAAAAGAATGGTAAAATGAGAGTATGCATTGATTATCGAGATTTAAATTTAGCAACTCCTAAAGACGAATATCCTATGCCAATAGCCGATATGCTAATAGATGCAGTAGCTGGTAATAAAATGTTAAGTCTTTTAGATGGTTATTCAGGATATAATCAAATTTTTGTTTCCCAGAATGATATAGCTAAAACAGCTTTTTGATGTTCGGGGGCATTAGGTACTTATAAATGGATAGTGATGCCATTTGGATTGAAAAACGTTGGGGCAACATATCAAAGAGCAATGAATTTAATTTTTCATGATTTGATCAATGATTTTATGCAAGTTTATATAGATGATATTGTTGTTGCATCGAAGGAAAAACATAAACATTTAGATAATTTGAGAAAATCTTTTGAAAGAATGAGGAAATACGGATTAAAAATGAATCCCTTGAAATGTGCCTTTGGTGTGTCTGCTGGTGAATTTTTAGGATTCATAGTACATGGAAAAGGGATCGAGATCGATAAGAATAAAGCAAAAGCTATATTAGATACTTCTGCTCTAAAGAATAAAAAGCAGTTGCAATCATTGTTGGGAAAAATAAATTATTTAAGACGATTTATTTCTAACTTGGCTGGTAAGACTTATGTTTTTTCGTCTTTATTAAAGTTGAAAAAGGAAGCAGATTTCAAATGGGAGGAGGAACATCAGGAAGCCTTTGAGTAGATTAAATTGATGTTGACGAATCCTCGGATTTTGATACCAGTAATGAGGAACAAGCCATTAAGGTTATATGTATCAGCATCAGATCGAACTATAGCTAGTCTACTAGCACAGGAGGATAAGAATGCTGTGGAATGTGTTGTTTATTATCTAAGTAGAATCTTAAATGATGCTGAAACTCGATACAATGATATCGAAAAGTTAGGGTTGTGTTTGTATTTCTCTTGTATGAAACTCAAATATGTAATGAAACCTCATGATGTGATGGTTTATTCCGAAATAATATTTTGAAATTTCTTTTGTCGAAACCTATTATGCATAATCGAATAGGAAAGTGGGTGTTAGCTTTGACAGAATTTTCATTATCATTCGAGTCTTTGAAATTGGTAAAAGGCCAAATTATCGCTGATTTTATGGCAGACCTTATAGTTGACTCAATTGATAATTTATTTATTGAAATAAGTAAATGGATAATATGTTTCGATGGATCGAGTACATCGGACAAATCGGGAGTGGGAATTCTTATTATTTCATCGAATAATATCCCGACTAAGTTATTATTTGAAATTAAGCCCACTTGTTCGAATAATGAAGTTGAGTATGAAGCTTTGATTACAGGTCTCGAGACTTTGATTAAGTTAAAAGCTCGACATGTAATTGTAAGAGGTGATTCACAATTAGTGATCAAACAAGTACGAAAAGAGTACAAATGTATCAACACTAATTTGTTCAGATATTTAGAAAAAGTAATTACTTTGAGCAGAATGTTCGATGACATAATATTTGAATATGTTCCCCGAAAGTTCAATCGAGAAGCCAATGATTTAGCGCAAATAGTATCTAAGTATAAAATATCTCTGGAAAATTTACAAAAAATGATTCAAATTAAAGAGAAATTACCCCAAGAAAGTGAAATTTTACAAATTAGTGACTTAGATGATCAAGATTGGAGAAAATCGATTATAGACTATTTGCAGAATCCAAATAGGAGAATTGATAACACTACAAGAAAAACATCAAATAGTGACCGAAAATTCGGTCACTAAATCTGCAAAATCGGTTACTAATTAAAATAGTGACCGAAATAGTGACCAACTGGAATCGGTCACTATTTCCTTGGTCACCGATTTTAGTGACCGATTTAGTGACCGATTTAGTGACCGATTCGATGATCGATCAAGATCGATGACCGATTTAGTGACCGAATCGAGTGGCCGAATCGATGACCAGATTCGAGTGACCGAATCGATGATCGAATCGAGTGACCGAATCGATGACCGATTCGATGGCTAGAATCAAGTGATCGGATTCGAGTAACCGATTATATATAACCAAATCGGTCATTGAATCGGTCACTAAATCAATGAAAAAAAATTCTTTTTATTTATTTACACTTTTATTATATCTATTATTTATTTTCCCTATCTCTTAATTATATTATATTTTGCTTATTTAAGTTTTTATTTATATTTATTTCCCCTATCTCTTAATTTTATTATATTTTTTAGAAGTTTAACTTATTATTAGGTGTTTTATTGTCATTGTCAGGATTCGAACCCGATGCGTTAGAGTTGGAGGCTGAAACTCCAACAACTGAGCTACTAGGATCTTTTAATAATAACTTACAAATAAATTATATTTATATACAAATAAATGTATATCCAGTATAAATATATAAATATAAAATCTATAAATAAAAATATATTTATATATTTTAATATATAAAATCTACAAATAATGGTATATTAGTATAGTATAGTATATTTGCATTCTAATTTTTAATTAAATTAAAATTATGCTAATAATGTATATTAATATATGAGGGGATAATATTGATATATTTGTATATATATATATATATATATATATATATATATATATATATATATATATATATATATATATATATATATATATATTATATATATTTATATATTTATATATTGATATATTTATATATTAATATATTAATATATTTATATATTAATATATTTATATATTAATATATTTATATATTTATATTTTTATATTTTTATATTTTGATATATTTATATATTGATATATTTATATATTTATTTATATCCTTATACATTTATATATTTATATATTTGAAAAAAAATATTAAATTTTAAAAATAATATTATATTTTTAAAAATAAATATTAGAAAAAGATTTAAAAATATATATAAATTATATTTACATTTACAAAATATTAAAGATATATGTTTATATCTTTACATATTTATATATATTTATATGTTTATATTTTTACATATATTTATATCTTTCCATATTTATATATTTATATATAAAGATATTAATTTTGTATACAAATAATATTATAATATAGTATATTATACTATTAGTATAGTATACAAATAATATGTTAGTATAGTATAGTATACAAATTATTAATTTTGTAATTTATATACAATGAAAATAATATAATGGTATATTGGTATAGTATATTTGTATTCTAATTTTTAAATAAACTAAAATTACGCTAAATGTATAATAATATATGAGAGGATAATAAATTTAATCCAATTACTTTTATAAATATATAAATATAAAATCTATAAAATATTAAAAATGATATTATATTTTTAAAAACAAATATTAGAAAAAGGTTTAAAAACTAGTATTATCTTAAATTTATTAAAAGTATAATTAAATCTCTATTTTTCTTAATTTTATTTGTTTCAAACTTCTCAATTCTACATTTTTGTAAGTTCTATCATTATATTATCATCCTCATCTCCTCCCATGTTCTACTTTATCTTTACAATAGTCAATATTCTTAACTAATTTATAGTTTTAATTATAATTTTTTAGTATATATTTCGAAATTAATCAATTCTAATCTATTATTTGCAAAACTAATCAATAATTTAGAAAACTAATCGATTATAATTAATTATTTGAAAAAATTATCAAATATGATCGATCATTTCGAAAATATAATCGATCAGAATCAATTATCGCTCGAGCGAGACTAAGCTCGCTCAAGCGAAATACAACCCGAGAGTACCAATTTTGTGCAGGAGGCGTTTCGCTCGAGCGAGAAAGTTGTCGCTCAAGCGAGATACGAGTTTAGATAGCGGTTACACGGAACCGCTCTTAAAACTCACTTAGATAGCGGTTAACCGTTGAACCGCTATTATATGGTTTCAATTATGATCGGTCGAATGCAATTATGACCGATCATAACTATTTTAATCGATTAAATCTAGTTTCAATCGATTAAAACAATTTCTGCACAGCGTTTTAATCGATTAAAACTTATTTTTATCAGTTAAAATAACTTGAAAACTTATATTAACTATTTTTTTTATATTATGTTTTTAAATTTTCTATTAGAGAAAACCTTTCAGAATTCAAAATGTTAAATACTTTTAAATATTAAAATTAACTTTATCAAAAATTAGGAAAAAGAAATTAATCCAAAACAGTTCAAAAATGTATTATAATATTGTCAATTTTGAGTTTAATTATATTGTTCATTCTTAAAGTAGAAAAATATATTGTAATTATTTTAATTTAATAAAATATAATTTAAAATTTTAATACTAAAATCAAATGATTAAATAATAATAAATTTAATTCTTTAAATTCAGTAGTTAGAAACTAAAATTATAGTTTCTCTGTTTTAAATAATTAAAAAAAATATTAAAAAAATCAAAACTAGTATTATCTTAAATTTATTAAAAGTGTAATTAAATATCTATTTTCTTAATTTTATTTGTTTCAAACTTCTCAATTCTACATTTTTGTAAGTTCTATCATTATATTATCATCCTCATCTCCTCCCATGTTCTACTTTATCTTTACAATAGTCAATATTCTTAACTAATTTATAGTTTTAATTATAATTTTTTAGTATATATTTCAGAAATTAAGCAATTCTAATCTATTATTTGAAAAACTAATCAATTCTAATCAATAATTTAGAAAACTAATCGATTATAATTAATTATTTGAAAAAATTATCAAATATGATCGGTCATTTTGAAAATATAATCGATCAGAATCGGATTTCGCTTGAGCGAGAGTAATCTCGCTCAAGCGAAATACACCTCGAATACCTAATATGCACTTTAGATAGCGGTTATGAGGGAACCACTATTATATCCTCTCAATTATGATCGGTCATTTCAAGTTATGATCGATCAGGATCGTATTTCGCTCGAGCGAGAGTAGTGTCGCTCAAGCGAAATACAACCCGAGAATGCAAATTCTGTGCAGTTGGAGTTTCGCTCGAGCGAGAATATTGTCGCTCAAGCGAAATACATTTTAGATAGCGGTTCCACAGGAACCGCTCTTAAAAGTGCACTTCTAATAGCAGTTAACCATTAACCGCTATCTTAATTATACTTTAGATAGCGGTTAAGGTGGAACCGCTATCATATCATCTCAATTATGTTTTGCAAAATGCCTCTACAAATGTTTTTAACAATTAAAAACAAAGTATTTTGACAAAAGCTTTCTCAAATGCCTCTACAAAGTATTTTTAACAATTATATTGAGTTTAATTCTACAAATTAAAAGATTAAATAATAATAAATTTAATTCTTTAAATTCAGTAGCTAGAAACTAAAATTATAGTTTCTCTGTTTTAAATATTTAAAAATAAAAATCAAAACTAGTATTATCTTAAATTTATTAAAAGTGTAATTAAATATCTATTTTCTTATTTTTATTTGTTTCAAACTTCTCAATTCTACATTTTTGTAAGTTCTATCATTATATTATCATCCTCATCTCCTCCCATGTTTCTACTTTATCTTTACAATAGTCAATATTCTTAACTAATTTATAGTTTTAATTATATTTTTTTAGTATATATTTCAGAAATTAATCAATTCTAATCTATTATTTGAAAAACTAATCAATTCTAATTAATAATTTAGAAAACTAATCGATTATAATTAATTATTTGAAAAAATTATCAAATATGATCGATCATTACGAAAATATAATCGATCAGAATCAACTATCGCTCGAGCGAGATAGACTCGCTCAAGCGAAATACAACCCGAGTGTACTAATTTTCTACGAGGGCGTTTCGCTCGAGCGAGAATGTTGTCGCTCAAGCGAAATACATTTTAGATAGCGGTTCCACATGAACCGCTCTTAAAAAATG
Organism: Sphenostylis stenocarpa; assembly: GCA_963425845.1. Classification (NCBI taxonomy): domain Eukaryota; kingdom Viridiplantae; phylum Streptophyta; class Magnoliopsida; order Fabales; family Fabaceae; genus Sphenostylis; species Sphenostylis stenocarpa. Next base: position 41,700,640 of record OY731400.1, read on the forward strand.
ACTTAGATAGCGGTTAACCCTTGAACCGCTATTATATGGTTTCAATTATGATCGGTCAGAATGCATTTATGACCGATCATAACTATTTTAATCGATTAAATCTCGTTTCAATCGATTAAAACAGTTCTGCAAGCGTTTTAATCGATTAAAACTTATTTTTATCAGTTAAAATAACTTGAAAAGTTTTAGGAGAAAGTTTTGCAGTATTTCAATCGATTGAATCGCTAAACAATCGATTAAATCAACTTAGAAGATTTTTTGTAAAGTGTTTTAATTAATATAAACGTTGTCAGTATCGGTTAAAACAAATCGTTAAAGAATCAAGAACGTATTAGTGGATTAAAAGAAGTTTTAACAGATTAAAACTGCACTTTTGATGATTAAAAGAATCTTTTAACAGATTAATTAAACCAATGAGTTTTGAAAATCTTCTATAAAAACAGTTTGGCTTGAACTTTTTAACATACATTGAATATATCATCTTTAAAAAATAAATAAATTTATATATATATATATATATATATATATATATTTTTTGCATTTTAATTTTCAAATATTAATTTTTTATGAAATTAATTTTAATTAAAAAAATTAAAGTGATATATATATATATATATATATATATATATATATATATATATATATATATCCAACTATTAAATTATTCAAGATATTAATATAAATTTAAAATATCAATTCAGTAATTAAAATAATTTTAATTTTTTATAAATACATTGAAATACATTTTTATTAACATACAAGTATATATATATATATATATATATAATATATATATATATATATATATATATATATATAAGAGACTAAATTAATAATTAATTTAATTATTGATTTAGTGACTAGATTCGATGACTAGAATCAGTGACCGATCGGTGACCGAATCGATGATCAGAATCGATGTGGACCGATTCGATGACCGATTCGGTGATCGAATCAGATGACCGATTCGGTGACTAATTTAATAATCAATTTTAATTTTTTTATTCACATGCTAAATAAAAAAATAAAATCAAATAATTATATTACTAAATTATTTAATAAGTTAGTAAACAATTTTTTTAAAATATTTATAATGTTATTAAAAATGTTATCAATTATTTTAAATTATTAAGTAAATTTATATTTAAAATATTTTAAATAAAATATTTATATAAATGAAAAATAGTTATCGGGGTAAAAATTATTTTTTTAGTGATCTGAAATTTTAGTCACTAAATCAGTTACTAAATATAAAAAAATTAATAATTACATAAATTAAATATAGATTAATTAAAAAAATAAATTAAATAATAAAGTGACTGAAATAGTAACTCGATTTTATGTGACCGAAAATTCGGTTACTATTTCGGTTACTTAGACTAAAAAATAAAAATTTGGTTACTTGATTCGGTCACCGATAGTAACTAAATATTTCGGTCAACGATTTCGGTTACTATTTGACATTTTTCTAGTAGTGTAAGAAAATTAAATATCGAGCAGTAAAATATGTTTTGTTGAATGATGAATTGTATAAGAGAGGTATCAATGGAGTATTGCTTAGATGTTTAGGAAATGACGATGCTTATTTAGCAATGGCAGAAGTACATAATGGAATATGTGGTGCCCATATGGTAGGCCAAAAAATGAGATGGATGTTAACTCGACAAGGATATTACTGGCCTTCGATTTTAAAAGATTGTATCGAGTATGCTAAGTCCTGTGAAGAATGTTAGAAGTTTAGTCCTATACAGCAAGTCCCTGCTAGCGAACTACATTTGATTATCAAACCATGACCTTTCAGAGGTTGGGTCATCGATTTAATTGGACAAAATTTTCCACAGTCATCGAAAGGACATAGATATATAATTGTAGCTGTCGATTACTTTTCAAAATGGGTAGAAGCAATTTCGTTAAAAGATGTCGATCAACAAGATGTAATTGATTTTATTGAAGAATACATTATTTATCGATTCGGGATACCATAGTCTATTACCACTGATAGAGGGACAGTTTTTACTGGTAAGAAAATGGTTAGATATGCTGAATCGAGAAATATTCAGTTATTAGCATCAACTCCATATTATGCCCAGGCTAATGGGCAGGTCGAAGCAATTAATAAAGTAATTATTGGATTAATCAAGAAACATGTCGGTAGTAAACCAAAAACCTATCATGAAACGTTATTACAAATTTTGTGAGCCTATCGAAATTTGCCGAAAGATTCCTTGCAGAATACTCCATATAAGTTAGTCTATGGGCATGATGTGGTTTTACCCATCGAAATAAATATTGAGTCAACTCGAATACAAAAACTAAATGATTTACCCAGCTGTGATTATTGGAACTTGATGTATGATGAATTAAATGAACTCGATGAAATAAGATTGCAAGCTTTGAATAATATTATTCTACAAAAGAATCAAATTGCTCGAGTTATAATAAGAAAGTTCGACAGAAAACATTTAGCGAAGGTGACTTAGTTTGGAAAACGATTTTGCCAATGGATAAGAAATCTAAAAGTTATGGTAAATGGTCGCCGAATTGGGAAGGGCCTTTTGAAATTGTTAAAGTGTTATCGAGTAATGCTTATTCGATTGTTGATTGGCATAATAAAGAGAAAGTCTTGTCGATAAACAAAAAATACTTGAAAGATTATAAACCTCGAATAAGGGAAATAAGCATTCAGAATTAATTCAAATATGTTCTACAAAATTTGATATTGAGATTTGAGTTGATCAAAATCTATTAACAATTGAATCCAAGAAGAGAGGTTCGAATTTTCTTCGACAACCACTTTCCGTTTGCGCTCCATGCTTTGCCCCAGAGAAAGTGTCACTTCCTTTGCAGAAGATTTGATCGAATTCATTTTTGTTGTGAGTAAATCGTCTTGTGCTTTGAGTTGTTGAAGTCTTTTTTCCAATTTTTCGATTTCACCTCTAACCAAAGACTGTTCTTTCGACGCCTCTTCAAGATCAAGCTTTTGATTTTTCAACAAGTTCGATTTCTCAGTTTGGAAGGTAGAAATGGTAGTCAACTCGGTCGCTATAGATTGTTTTTTTTTCCTTGCAGAGTAAGCTTTGTTAAATAAATCGGTGGCCGCTGCGACTTCAGCGTCAAAACTCTTTGGAAGTGTGTCATCGGGGAATGCCTCTATAGCAGTAAGAATCTCTTGGAAAAGTTGTTTTTTCTCGAGAGATTCCACCAAGACCTCGAGGGGTGAAGAATAGAAGAAAGACCTAAATTGTTGTATCAATTTGTTTGCCTCTTCAGTTGACGTCACAAGTGGTTTAGATGAATGGCTTGAAGGAGTGACGTCCTTAGATAACAGAATATCGAGAATTGAGAATGGATCTTCTTCAATGGTAGTTCGATATTCTGGTAAATCTTCTGGGGTAGGATCACTTATTTGAGGCAATGTCGATGAAATCAGTTCGACAGATGGAACCTTGAAAGGAGGAGAAATTGGTTGTTCTGCAGGGGATAGTGAAGGAGAATCTTGGATATGGACTGTGGGGATATTTACAATATTATCTAAAAGGGAAATAAGTTTGTTCGAGAAAATGAATTTAAAATCCTAATAGAGATAAGGTAAAAATAGGCAGTAAGGAAGAAATTTTTACCAAAAGGAGAAGGTGGTTCGATGTGCGTTGGTGCGGGGGAAGGGTTTTGTACATCCTCGGGTTTCTGCGATTCAAAATATAGGTTAGAGAAGGGAAACATGTAAAATGAGTCGAGAAAAACAGGATTTTTAAACTTTACCTCTAAAATTGGTACTCGTTGATTGGACCAAAGATTCGACATTCGTCGACACTCGTAGGCGATGGATGGTCCTGAAATATCAAAATTTGGAATCATGTTATAACCTTCTCGAATTTTAGATATACAATATATATATATATATATATATATATATATATATATATATATATATATATGAAAAGAGGGGAAACTTACGTGACTTGAATGAGTCTGTGTTGTTTGACCTGCTTTACTGACCGTATTAGAGTCCGTCGATAACGAATTTATGATAGGTTGAGCGGTTCGAGGACTCTTTTTGGATTTTTGTTTCTGAAAACAATGAGAAGTGAATCAGCTATAGAAAAGGAAATCAAAATAAACAAGATAATAGGGAATCGAAAAGAAACCTTTGATTTTCTCGGAGATAAGGAAATTGTAGTTGAGTGTTTTCGTTTTTGTGTGGGGGCAGATGGGTCCGATTCATCAAAGGACTCCCAATTTTTCTCAGAGATTGTGACTTTATGAGGCTTCGAAACTGTCGAGAAAGAAAAATAGTTAGATTACAATTTGAAGAAAATTAAAAGTATTTCTAAAAGAGGCAATAAAATCTCACCAAAAGGTGATGGAGTTAAAATCTTGACTCGATCGATATGGACAAGCTAGGGAGGAAGAAGATGTTGAGGAATGTTTAGGTAAGAGAAGTAGGATAGTTTCGATATCGAAATTTCCTTGTTCTTGGGTTTTGGTGAAATAGATTCTTTCCAGGATCTCAACTCTCGAACCCATTTAGGATGAGTTAAAGGTTTGGCGATTCCAAAAGGGGCTATAGGGAAAGTGGGAAGATGGTTGGGACAATACATTTCAAATGGGGTTTTTCCTTGAGGATTGACTATTTTGTGGTTCGATCTATTGGTGTCTGTTTTATTAGCTAGGGATATAACAACATTGTAAAATGTGTCTTCTAATTTAAGAGGGTTGTAGCATTCTCGATAAAAGTTTTCAAATCGAGATATTTGAAGATAGTGAGAGTATGTACCTTTCTTGGTCTTCGATTTATCCTGCACAATGAGAGAAGGATGCGCAGTCAATTTCGATTGGACGATATCAAAGTTAGAATGAATTCGTGAAAACCAATCGTTCCACCATTGAGAAAAGTCAAGAGTAGATAAGTAATTTGATTCAAAAGTATAAGGGTAGAAATGGAGCGGGCTTTGTGGTAATAGTTTGGCGAGTTCCCGTCCTGCATTCGATTCATTTAACTTGGACTTTGGGGAACTATCGAGATTGAAAAAAGGTAAAGCTTGACTTAAACCGAACTGCCACAAAAAAAGTTGAGGGTAATAGATGACAAGTTGGATATCCTTCGATTGAAAGCCCGATACAAGAACGTCTTGGGTCAAATAGTTACTCCATACATCTAGTAATTCCAATTGTAACCATGGAGTAAGAGCTGAGAATCTTGATTTAAACCAGGTTGGTCCTCGAAGTCTATCACTTACTTTTCCATGGTATACAATAAAAGGAGCCAAACATGAATCAAAATGAAATCGAGTTAACAAAAATTTCAGATAGGTTTTATAACTAGCCTCATTGGAGGATTTTTGCTGAGAATGTCGAGACGATAATCGGGCACCTTCTAAATTAAAACTTAGGGAAACTTTGGATGGTGGGGGAAGGATACTTTCGAAAATCGAAGTAAGCCATAATTGAATGAACCATATAGGACCTGAGAAATTTCCTGAGGGTCTTTGAGTATTCAGAATATCGACTGCCTCATCGAAAGTGGTATAAACATGAGCCAATAAAAGTTTCGCCAAACAAACTCGGGGTTGACCATTGTAAAACTCCAGTGATTCCCAAACTTAGTCTTTACTCTATCAAACCATCTGATGTATAAGGGCTTTTTTTTGGGGAAGGCCCGTTCGATATACTTTTGAAATAGCATATAGAAAATCAATCCGTACCTCGAATTTATGAATAGGGGCTTTACTCTCTAAAGGAAGACAGATAGAAGAGGAAAACGATCCACCACAATAGCGGATAGGACCACCGAATGCATAATCTACGTTATCCACTGCGTAAGGTATAAGTACCTGTGTCTCAGCGATTTTCTGTGAAGCTTCTTCCAACAAGGGGACTGGAGCAAACTTTTTGCTATTTATCTCTATTAGATTTGAAGTTACTATCGACAATGGCGGGGTGGGGAAGTCAGAAGATTTGGAAGTCGCCATTACAGTTATGGAAAGAGTGAAGACAGGAAAAAGGTGTGGCGAAGAAAGAAGATGGGTTAGGTTTTTGGTAAAAATAGTGCAAATTGATTGGAGTATTTAAAGAGGCCAATTAGGGCATTTGAAACGACGAATATGAGAAGAAGGTAATTAATACGTGGCGTTAGTAGATCGCATTGTGATAATGAAAGGTGATGTGATTTGATATTTGACATAAAGCAGCAAAACCCTAAACCCTAAACAATTATTTTTGGGCTTCAGGAATTGAAGAATATAAAATTGGTACAAATATTTATATTCTCTCAAGGGGGCATTTTGTTAGTGGAAAAATCTATATAAGGATCGAAAAGCGGAGGAAAGAAAATCGAGGATCATATGTTAGTTAAAAGATTGATAAATCGAAAAGATGGTTGGAAGACATTCGATGACCCTATAACAATATGAACACATAAATCGAGAATTGGAATCGAGAATCGAAGGAAGAATATTTGATGTCCATTGCTGAAAAAAATCAAGAAATAAGAATCAAGTGTAAAGTTAAGGTTAAGGGAAATCAAAAGCAATTCAAAGTTCTCGAGATTGGAAATCGAGATTGAGGGGAATGGTTAACCTACATGGCTATCGAAATTATGGCTAAATTATAAATTGAGGAACGGTTAAAACGCGTATAGAACGTGGAAGCAGTTTTCTAAACCGTAGAACTAAGGTAAAAATTCGAGGGATGTGCACGTGGAACGTGGTAGCAGTTTTTGTTAATTGCTCTTAGGAGGTTACTTGAAAGATGCTCTATAAATAGAGCAAAGATTGAAGGAAAAGGGGAAATTGGCAGAGAGAACAGAAATGCTAGTGAAAAGTCTACAGGAGAACGACGCATCATGAATTTTCTAATGCTCTGGATTTCCATTTTCATTGATTGTCTTTATCACTTTCTTTACTTTCCCTGGTAATTCACTTTCATGCAATTTACATTCATCAATTTAAGTTTCTATACTTTCAATTACTTGTCATTTACTTTGATGCAATTTAAGTTTTTGTACTTTCAAATTCTTGCCATTTACCGTTTCTGCAATTTCGATTTCCTGCTATTTACTTTCATGCAATTTTAATTCCTTGTCGTTTACAGTTAATGCAATTTCGAGGTTTCCGCATTTTATAATTCTCTGTAATTTAATATTCTGCACTGCCTTTCATTTCGATACGTTTTACTGCTTTCTTTACTTCGTGTTTCTTAATAAAAAATACCAAAAATAATACTTTCGATTGTCAATCTGTATGATATGTTGCATTGTTAACATTCTCGATATTATGACATTTTCGATTATCATACATGTTTTGATTGAAAACTGTTGCTAGCCTACGTAAAAAGAATCTACGTGGTTGAAATTTGATTAGAACCTAAGTTTCTAAGAAATCAAAATCGATTTAATTTCCATAAGAAACATCTCGCATTATATATGATGGTGTGCAATGCGAGTGAGTATATCTTTTTTGTTACCTTTATAGTTCGAGTTATTGAGACATCATGCAAAAGTAAAAATACTTTGGCCTCATGAAATTAAAACTATTACAGAAAACTTGAATCATTCGCCACAATTATCACTCATTTTAATCTATTTTTAAATTGATTGATAAACAATTTTAGTGGTGGTTTCTTATTTTTTTATTTTTTTTTATTTTGATGAAAAATCTCTCTCAAAATAAAAGTTAATAATAAAAAAATTCTCTCCAAATAATGAGTATGATGAAAAATAATTTGTGATGAGAAAATTTTGGAACCGTCATGATAAAAAAACTTCCTCATTAGGAGGAAGTATGCAAGACTAAATATTGTATTAGATTGATAAAACAATATATTGTATAACATTATAAAAGAAACTTTGATTTTAGGTTTTACTGATAAAATAAACCCTTTTTATTTTCCTGCCCATAAAAAAAAGCCTTTACAATAACCAGTAAATTTTATTAATGTTGGAAAGAAAAAAAAAAATATATATATATATATATATATATATATATATATATATATATATATATATGGATTCTAAATTTTAAAAAATAGATAAAAATGAGTGTTATTAAAACATATTTTTAAAGATAAAATTATATTAACAAGCTAATATTTCATATTCTAATGTTTTATTTAAAATTTAAATTAATGTTTTATCTAGAGTCTTCATTAGATTGCATAACCTTACTAACCAATAACCTTGCTAACCAATCAAGCTCAATTTTGTTTAAATGACTTGAGATAAATTTTATTTGTGATGGAGTGAAATTCGACTCAACTTAATTAAGTCAATCACTTACAAATTCATGACAAGTTTTGTATATTCAACAAAAGACTTATGATAAAAGTTATTAAATAATATTAATATTAATAATATCATTATTATTTAATTTATTTAATTAATGTATTAATATATTAATTAAATATATATCTTTAATATTAAAATATTAAATAATATAATTATTTTTAAAAGAATTATTTTAAGAAATAAAAAAGATGAGTTTTGAAATTAAAAAAATTAATAAATATATTTTTAAAAATTTATAACTCATTCGATCTAATTCAACCTAATTAAAGATAGATTTATATTTAATCTAACTTTTGAAAGAAAGTTAAAAATAAATCAATCCAAAAAAACCTTAATATGAAAAACCGAACTTTTTTTATTGCTTCATATATCATTATTCTCGATTTGCGTCAATAATTAATTGCTGTTTCTTTAAGAAAAGATGGCACCTTAATTCATATATAATTTGTGCATATGTTCCATTTTATCAAACAACATGATAAATATTATGTGTTAACGCGGAACTTATTGGAAAATTATTGGGAAATTAAGGGATTATAAAATTTTGTAACTTATTATTTTATTCTTAATTATTTTTAAAATTTTATAAATTGTATTAATATTTATAATTTTATTTTCAAGTTTAATAATTATTAGATATATAAATATATATATATATATTTATAAATTTAATTTTTATTTTTTTATATTTTTTTATTATTTATTAATAATATATTATTTGAATTCCTTATATGAATTACAATCTGTGTTGCCTCAACAAATTATTTCATGAACACGTGGGTACGTTCCTTTTACTTTTGATATCAGATTGCAATATCCCCCGCAGACCTTAGTGCCAAACTCACGTCACTCTATTAATTAACGCCTCAACGTACGCGTGTCCTACAAGTACTTTATATATAAAACATTAAATTAGCCTTCCCTTCGGAATATTTAAATTGTAATGTCTTTAATTAACGGGTCTTATAATTTTATTTTTTTGTATCATAAATAAAGTCTTGTACAAGTTTTCAAATTGCTCAAGTTTGAAATTTAAAAAAGTCCATAATAAGAATGTTGGAAACCTTTTTTTTCCAAAATCTCAAAATCAATTAAAAAGAATTTAAAAACAAATTGAATTTACAGGAATTTGTAAAAAGAAAACAGAACTGGTTAACATGTAAATATTGTTGGATAGTAAAAAAAATTGTAAAATAATTACCAGAAATCAAAATTGTTTATGTAGTATAATTTTCGTAAGCTATATTCGTGCAAGAATTGTTGGTACTATCTAAAAATGAAGTGGCATTTTGTTTTATAGAATTTGAACCTGGGTAGTAGTTTAGTTATTTTGTGATTTAATTATTGAGAGAAAATTGTTTTATAATAAATGAAAAGGTGCAAATTATATAATTGCTGAAATACAAACATATTAAAATTTCATTGACAATAGAGATATGTCATATATCTTCAACTTTTTTTTTTCTTTGTTTGGGTTTTCTGGTGACTTGAATATGTCTATATATTCAAAGTTTTTTTTTTTTTTCTGATATATAAAATGGGTATTGACTTTAATAAAGAAATTTTTTGTCTTCTTTCTTCTCTTTCAATATACTTATACTGTATTAGTTTAGTAATCTTGTTTTGTTGTTCTTTTATTTTTTTGTTTCTTCATGGCTATCTTTTCTTTAGATCATCTCACCAATCCGGTCAATCCTCTTTCTTCATCTAGGAAAAAGTTCTGCTCTCATCTTTATTTCTCAACCTCTTGTTGACAACAATTATAAACGAGATGTCTTGGTTTCTCTTGAAACCAAGAATAAAGAAATGTTTGTTCTTGGTACCCTCCCTTGCCCACCATGTACTGATCCTTTGTATGAAACCTGGAAGCGTTGTAATAAGATGGTGATTGTTTGGCTCACTCATTCCATGACCAATAATATCAAATAGTCAATCATATGGATGGATTCAGCCACTGACATTTGGAATGATCTTCTTCAAATATTTTCTCACAATAACAAATTTTGTATAGTTGATCATCAAGAAGATCTTCACAATTGTAAACAAGGTGATATATTGTTTCATAGTATTATACTCGTCTTCAGATTCTTTAGAAATAAAATTCCCTATATCATACGGTTCTTACTTGCACTTGTGTTTCGCACTGCACCTGTGGATTAATTATCTACATTCAAAAGGAATGTGACGATGATTGTGTGATTAAATTTCTACGTGGTCTAAATGAAGAATTTTTGCAAGTTAGATCTCAAATCATGCTAATGGAACCCGTGCCAACTTTGATTAAGGCCTTCTCTTTAGTTCTTCAACAAGAACAAGAATTTAGTTCTCCCTTTTCCCATTTCTCATGATTTTATTGCAAATGCAAGTTTTCAAGAAATTTCAAATAAAAACACCTATGGTGATTTTTCTAATTCTTGTGGCCGAGGAAGATCAAGTAAATCTAATGGGCGTAATGCTAAGTATTGTGATCATTGTAACCACTCAAATCATATATCTAACAATTGTTGGATAAAGCATGGTCTACCTCCGGACTATTACCAAAACAAGAATAAAATCAATCTTGCCAAACCATTTGTTAGTGTGGCTGATTGTGTCCTTCCTATTACTGAGGATACTTTTGCCATCACGAATGACCATTCTAAGGTCCAACATGGTCTTTCTAAAGAGCAACATGAAACATTTCTTGCTTTAATCCAACAATCACAACAAACTTCTTCTAATCCCACTGCATTCACTAATGCACTGTCCAAACATCAGGTTCTTTTCTTCCTTATTCATCTTGGATTTTAGACAGTGGTGCCATTGACCACATTTTCCCTTTTAAATCTTCTTTTCAAAACCTTAAACCCATTCCTTTCATTTCTATATGCTTATCCAATAAACTTTTTGTCACAACCAATTTTTTAGGAACTTTTATTTTGGGCAAACTTGTTCTTCATAATACTCTTTATGTTCCTGATTTCACTGTTCCATTACTTTCTATTCCAAAACTTATTGCTTCAACTAATTGTCTTGTGATATTCTATCAAAACCATTGTTCTATTTTGCATACCAAGACTTTTCAGATGATTAGAGCAACTAAGCAACATCACAACTTGTTTTACCTTACTAGTGGAAACAATACGAATATTTCATAAACAAATAGCAATTTACAGTGCTCTGTCTTGGTTAACAATACCAATTCTTGTAATTTATGCAACATGAAATTTAGTCATCCTTGCTTCAGAAAATTCATCTATTACTTCATCTCCTATTACTGCTTGTGATGCATGTGCATTTGCTAAAAAAAAACATTTACCATACAATTTCAACATCGCTAAATCTATTCATTTCTTTGAACTTATTCATATTGATATTTGAGGACCTGTTACAATTATTTTTCTTGATGGATATAAATATTTTTTAACCATAGTTGATGATTTCAGTCATTTCACTTGGAATCTTTTTCTCAAAAATAAAACTAATGTTCGAACCTTTTATCATTCTTATAGAAAACCAATTTTCTTACAAGCTAAATAAAGTAATCAGATAATGGAAAATAGTTTCTTCTCAATGATTTTTATAATAATAAAGGCATTTTTCATGAGAATTCTTTTGTAGCAACCCCTTTAACAAAATGAAATTATTGAGAGGAAGCATCAACATCTTTTAAATGTTTGTATAGCTCATCTTTTCCAATCACAATTACCTAATATTTTCTAATCTTACTCTCTTAAACTTGTTGTGCATATTGTTAATCATTTACCTACACCCTTTCTGCAAAATAAGTCACCCTATGAACTTGTTCATTCCATTAAACTTGATTTTTCAAACCTCAAGGTATTTTGTTATTTATCATATGCTAGTTCTTCTACAACAAACAGAACCAAATTGGATTCTAGAAGTCTTAAATGTGTTTTTCTTGGATTTAAATCTGGAACCAAAGGGTATGTCTTATATGATATTCAATCAAAATCCATTATTGTGTCTAGAAACGTGATTTTTCATAAAACTATTTTTCCCTATTCTTCCATTCCATCACATAATTCTTCTTGTGATCTTACCGCTGATCTTTATTCTTTCAACAACAATTTGTTTGATTTTTCTTTACCAGTTTCGCATGCCATAAATTCTGCACAAAACACAGTTATTCCTACTATTGTTTCTTACTTTATTCAAATTGCAGCTCCTAATACAAGGTCTTCTATTCATGTTAGAAACAAGCCAAGATACTTAAATAACTATTACTTTGGTTTTTCTTCAACTTCTGACTCTCCTTTTTCTACTCCTTATCCTTTACATTATTTTTTTTCTTATAACAATTGTTCCTCTAACCATATTTCTTTTTGTCATAACATTTCTGCCTAAGATGAACCATCTTCTTACAAAGAAGCTGCTCAAAGTGATTGTTTGAAAGAAGCTATGGTTGCTAAATTAAATGTTCTTCACATAAACCAGACATGGACATTAGTTTCTCTTCCTCCTGGCAAGAAGGCCATCGATTGCATATGGGTATACAAAATCAAATACAAAGTTGATGTCTTGATCAAAAGGTTTAAAGTTCATTTTGTTGCAAAATGGTTTACACAAATTGATGGGGACATGACCATGAGTAAGGGCAATGATCCACTTGAAGGACTTGGAGGACCTATGACAAGGGCTAGAGAAAGGGAAACAAAGAAAACTCTTCAACAAGTGCGTTGTCCATATTATTTGAATACAAGCCCACATTTCAAGGAGAAAAGACCAAAGTTGTAAATTGCATCATAACCCAAATGTAGGAGGACTAATGCACCACTTTGTTTCAGTCTTTAAGTTTATTTAAATAATGACCCAATCCTTTGTAAAATTGGTTGACCAAATTATGTTTTGGGTGAATCAATTAATGAACTTAAGTTTTTTTTTTTTAAGTTGTAATAAGGGTCCAATTGGAAACTTAGGCATTAGCGTTTGGAAGACCAAGATGGTGTATAGCTGATTGACTTTTGGTTGCCACAATTTCAGGTACAATCAACATTAAGTAGTTTTCAATTTCTAGGTTAATTGATCATTATTAACATTTATTTGCTTACATTAAGTAGTTTCAATTCCTAGATTAATGGATCTTTATTAGGATTTATTTTCCTTTATTGAGTCTTTGTAACTCTAATGACAAAAGCTTTTTTATATAAGCTGAACCATTTTTATCAAAAATACAAGTTGAGTTTTATTTAGAAATATTAGAGTTTAGCTCTTTTATCTTAATGAGAGTGATTCTCCTAACACTACAAAAAAAAGCCTATTATTTACAAAATATTACCTACGGATGAAAATCCGTAGATAAATTATATATTACATGCAGATATTACATACGGATAAAAATTCGTAAGTAAATTGTACATTACCTACGGAATTTTATCCATGGATAATTGTCCATTACCTACGAATATTATCCGTAGGTAATTACCTACGAAATTATTATCCGTATGTAAGTTATCCATTACCTACGGATATTATCCGTAGGTAATTTTGTCCGTGGGTAATTCCGTAGGTAAATTATATTAAACTAAAAGAATTGTCACACCCAAGTACTTTAAAGTTAAAAATTGGTACCCCAACCACTAAACTAATAAGACATTATCATAAGAACTTACAAATAAATTATATTTATATTTATTCGTGTAAATATATAAATATAAAATATATAAATATAAAATATATAAATATAATAAATAATAAAAATATAATATAAAGGGGAGGGGGTCCTAGGTAATAATAAAAAATAAGGGTTTTTTAAATAAAAATATTTTGTTCAAGCGAGTGCATTATCTACAGATTTTTTGTAGTGTAAGTTTTTGAATAAAGATCCTAAGTCTATCCATGTACAAATGGGTTTGTTGAATTATTGGCAAGCGTACCAAAATTATCAATCGCAGTATAGTATTTCGATAAAATAAAAGTCGATCCCACGAGGAACATTTTCAATGAAAATTCCCAATTATGCTTACTAAGTATATTAAACAGATTGGGTTTTGCAAATAAGAGTTGAGTTGAATTTAAATGACAAAGAACTGTAAATTGTTGAGAAAATATCAATTAAAGATACTTAGGATTGACTTCCTTCCTTATCCCTCTTTTGTAATGGCTATGTCAATTAAGAACGTCAATTAACCTAACAATGTTGATGCCACTTACTCAAATCATCCATGTTGATTGCTCACACATGAAATTCATAAGAAAACCTAATAAATATTGATTCCTCACACAATTAAGAGATTTTCCAGCATTAGGGTTAGGGTGTTAAACAATTGATACATTCATTCCATTCCTGGCAATTAACGTAACAAATATTCTTAGCGTGATCTAGGGTTCAAGATATATTTTCCAATCATACCCCAAACATCAAGAATAAATCATTCCAAAGCATAAAGGATAAGAATAACAACATCAAAGCATAGATTAATATATCAAAATATCACCATGATACAAAAGAGTTCAAAGAAAGTGCACCGAATCCTAAGAGAATGAAGTTAGCCACTCATGTTGGCCATTACAATGCTCCAATTGATGAAGAAGTGAAGAATTGATGAAGATTAGACAAAACCCTAACAATAGTCGTGCCTCCTCTCCTCCAAGACTGCTTCTTTTATCAAAACACAACTTATCTTTTTATAAAAGAATTTGGGTCGGGCCTTGCACCATTCATTCGCTTAAGCGCTCTTCTTTCTTTCAATTTTACTCCAATTATGCTGACAATTATGCTCCTTACTCTTGTATCAAGGTATTCTCGAATTCATCCTATATTGGGAGAAAAATATATTAAAATTAACATAAATTAAGTGGTTTCATAACAATTCAAGGCATAATTATATCAACTTTTTACCACTTAACAGAGTTCCCCATATCACAAACCGAAGGAATAAAATAATTTAAGACTTTTTCACTGTTGCGAAACTCACTCCATTTCAAATTGTGCTTGCTCTATCCACTCTGATTTATATATATACCAGTTAGACGGACGATAATAATACTTTTCGTCACGCAAAGCCTCAGTATTTTTCTGATTAGCCATAGTGCCTTGCATGAATTTTTCTAAAGTATCCTCCAATTTACTTATTCTGTCAGACACTGAAGGATAATGTTGTTGCTGCTGTTGATATGGAGGTTGCTGATATAACTGTTGTTGAAATGCAGGTTGTCTAGTAGATGAGCTAACACCTTGGTTCCACCCAAAATTCTGATTCTGATTTTGATTCCTTCTCCATCCTTGTGCAAAATTATTCTGATAATTATTGGGATTAGGAAAATTGCATTGTCTGCCTTGACTACTACCTTGGACCCCCATATAATTAGCTTCTTCTTGCTGAATGTTGCCTTGATAAGAACATTGTTCATTTGCATGATCACCTCCACACACATCATAACTCATCTGTTGATTAAGAATAAATTGTACTGTGTGTATTTGTTGAGGTAATTTCTCTATCTTCTGGTTCAATGCTTCAATTTGTTGCGTTATAAGTTTATTTTGGGCTAAGATAGCATCTGAGCTATTAAGTTTAAGTACTCCCTTCCTTTGAATTGGATGTCTATCATGTTGGGCCTATTGGTCTGTAAAGGCTAGTGCATCAATAATTCTGGTGGCATGATCAATTTCTACATCCAACATAGATCCTCCTGCTGCAGCCTCTAATAACATCTTTGCATCATGTCGCAAGCCAGTATAGAAAATATTCAACTGAGAAACGTCATCAAATCCATGATTTGGGCAACTTCTCAACAATGATTTAAATTTCTCCCATGCTTCACAAAATTGTTCATCTGCTCCTTGTCTGAAAGAAGTGATGTCAGATTTTGCTTTGATGTAACGGGATAGTGGGAAAAATCTATTCAGAAACTTCTTTTCTACACTACTCCAATTAGTCAGACTCTGATTAGGATGTGCTTTCAGCCATTCCTTTGCCCTACCTGCCAAAGAAAAAGGAAATAATATTAAATATGTAGATTCAAGATTTGCTGCTATAAATCCCATGATACCAATCAACTCATAAAAAGTAGACAAATGACTATAAGGGTCTTCATGATCTAATCCAGTGAATTGATGAGCACTAATCAAGCTTAAGAAAGCTGGATTCATCTGCAATGTATGATCATCCGGAATGATAATGCTGGAAAAATGTCTTGGACCTTGCTGCATAGCACAATTTCTAAGAGTTCTTCTAGGTGGATTTGAATTTGGGTTTTGATTTGGATTTATATTTGGATCTGGATTCGAATTCACATTTGCTCCTTCTTCCGCCATATCTTCTATAATTGGGTCTGGTAAATCAAGTGTGAAAGAAGAATTAGCAGATTCTCTTGTAGCTTGTTCTTGAGTTTTCCTTCTTCTTCTACCCGGTTCCTCCGAAATGTTTTTTCAATCTCCGGATTAAATTCTAATTGCTCTGAAGATACCTGTTCTCTTAAATGCATAAATCAAAAGAGTAACTCAAGCAAATATTAGCACAAACTAAAAACTAAATAATAATAATAATAATAATAATAATAATAATAGTAATAGTAATAGTAATAGTAATAGTAATAGTAATAGTAATAGTAATAGTAATAGTAATAGTATTAGTAATAGTAATAATGATAATGATAATAATAATAACAATAGTAATAGTAATAATGATAATGATAATGATAATGATAATAATAGTAATAGTAATAGTAATAATGATAATGATAATGATAATGATAATGATAATGATAATGATAATGATAATGATAATAATAATAATAATAATAATAATAATAATAATAATGATAATAATAATGATAATAATAATAAAAAATAATAATAATAATAATAATGATAATAATAATGATAATAATAATAATAATGATAATAACGATAATGATAATAATAATAATAATAATAATAATAATAATGATAATAAAAATAAAATACTCAATAAGCTAAACAAAGAATTCTCAAAGAACATCGTTCTTCGACAACGACGCTAGAAATACTTGTTGAATTATTGACAAGCGTACCAAAATTATCAATCGCAGATATAGTATTTCGATAAAATAAAAGTCGATCCCACGAGGAACATTTTCAATGAAAATTCCCAATTATACTTACTAAGTATATTAAACAGATTGGGTTTTGCAAATAAGAGTTGAGTTGAATTTAAATGACAAAGAATTGTAAATTGTTGAGAAAATATTAATTAAAGATACTTAGGATTGACTTCCTTCCTTATCCCTCTTTTGTAATGGCTATGTCAATTAAGAACGTCAATTAACCTAACAATATTGATGCCACCTACTCAAATCATCCATGTTGATTGCTCACACATGAAATTCATAAGAAAACCTAATAAATGTTGATTCCTCACACAATTAAGAGATTTTCCAGCATTAGGGTTAGGGTGTTAAGCAATTGATACATTCATTCCATTTCTGGCAATTAACGTAACAAATATTCTTAGTGTGATCTAGGGTTCAAGATATATTTTCCAATCATACCCCAAACATCAAGAATAAATCATTCCAAAGCATAAAGGATAAGAATAACAACATCAAAGCATAGATTAATATATCAAAATATCACCATGATACAAAAGAGTTCAAAGAAAGTGCACCGAATCTTAAGAGAATGAAGTTAGCCACTCATGTTGGCCATTACAATGCTCCAATTGATGAAGAAGTGAAGAATTGATGAAGATTAGACAAAACCCAAACAGTAGTCGTGCCTCCTCTCCTCCAAGACTGCTTCTTTTATCAAAACACAACTTATCTTTTTATAAAAGAATTTGGGTCGGGCCTCGCACCATTCATTCGCTTAAGCGCTCTTCTTTCTTTTAATTTTACTTCAATTATGCTGACAATTATGCTCCTTACTCTTGTATCAAGGTATTCTCGAATTCATCCTATATTAGGAGAAAAATATATTAAAATTAACATAAATTAAGTGGTTTCATAACAATTCAAAACATAATTATATCATTTTTTTACCACTTAACACGGTTCCCCATATCACATACCAAAGGAATAAAATAATTTAAGACTTTTTCACCGTTGCGAAACTCACTCCATTTCAAATTGTGCTTGCTCTATCCACTCTGATTTATATATATACCAGTTAGACGGACGATAATAATACTTTTCTTCACGGGAATTTACTGAAGTAATTTAAAAATATTGGATAGAAAATACCATAGTTGAAGACAAGAAAAAATGCGCATGGCGTTAAAAGCGCGTCATGCAGACATATTATAGTTGAAGAGGTTAGCGAATCTTACTGCCTTTCGATTAAATATGAACATAGATTACATCATTATCACTTGTTTAAATAGTGACCATTAAATTCAAGCTATGCAGTATTTTTATTTCATTAACTAATTTTATTATTGATTAATTTTTATTGAAAACAAATTATAAGATTTTAGTTTAATTTAACTTGCAACAATAATATATTGGTGTTAGTGGGAAATCGATAAAGGGATCGAGAAACAAATGGGAGCAAATCGAGAATCCTTTTTGATTGAGTTAAAGATCGATAAATCGAAAGATAGCTGGAAAATGCGTTCGACGACCATGTAACAATATAAGCGAGAATTTGAATCGAGAATCGAAGGATGAATGTTTAATATCTGTTAGTGAATGAAATCGAGAAATCAGAATTATGTAATGTTAAGATTGAGAAATCAAAGGCAAGTCAAATGTTCTCGAGATTCCGAAATCAACATCGGAGAAAAGTTAACCCATGTATTGTAATCCCGGCTAAGTTATAAAGAAAGAAACAATTGACGTGTACATCAAACATGGCAAGCGATGGCAAAGGTCCAAGGTCAAAGAAGCAGTTACCTCATGTATGGGAACGAGAAGGCAGTTTTTAAACCATGGCAGAGGTCGAAGATCATGGGAACGTGGGTGCAGTTTTGACACCGAAGAAGAAACTGCAACATGCACGTAGGACGTGGTAGCAGTTTTCATTAACTGCTCCTAAGAAGTTACTTGCTTAAAGGATGCTCTATAAATAGGGCGAAGGATGAAAGGAAAAAGGAGGAGGGAACGTGGAAAATTGGCGGAGAGAACCAAAATATTAGTGAGAAGTCTACCGGAGAACGACGAACATCATGAAGTTCCTGGCGATCTGGATTTCCATGTTCATTGATTCCCTTTACCATTTTCTTTATTTTCCCTGGTAATTTACTTTGATGCATTTTATATTTAGCAACTTTAAGTTTCTGTGTTTTCGATTCTCGGACAATTTCAGTTTAATGGAAGTTAAGTTTTCTGCATTTAAATTTCCTGTCCTTTAACTTCGATGCAAATTTGATTTCCAGTTATTTACTTTTTCTGCGTATTTCGATTTCTTATCATTTACATTTCTGTAATTTCGATTTCCTGTCATTTAAGTTTCTGTACTTTTGATTTCATGTAATTTATTTTAATGCAATTTAAGTTTCTGTACTTTCGATTTCATGTCATTTACACTTAATGCAATTTTGAGGTTTCCGTACTTTACATTCTCTGAAATTTAATATTTCTTCGCAGCTTTATATTCTATCCTGCTTTTCGATTTGTCATTTCACTGTTTTCCTTGCTTCGAGTATTTCAAAAAAAAAACAAAATATCAAAAATAGTGCTTTCGATAAGTCATGATACGTTAGTGGGATTTTCTCGATATTGTGATATTTTTGATTCTCATATGCATCTCGATTGAAAAAAAAAAACATTTGCTAGCCTAAGTAAAAAGAACTTGCGTGGTTGAGTTTTGGTTAGAACAAAATATCTTAAGAATCGGAATCGATCAAAATTCCACCAGAAACAAATTGGCGCCCACCGTGGGGCAGCCTTGTGTTAAAAACACAAAATTGGTTAGTTCGAGAGTGTATGAGATTAAGGAGTGGGCGAGTTATAAGAATGAGTCAAAATTCAGCAAATAATCAGAGCAACAATGAGAGTCTAAATGGTGTACATTCACCAAATACTGGGGGGCAAAGTCATAATGGGAATATGCCTGTAACATCAACAACTGCGAGTATGTCGATTCTTGTGGGTAATGAACAAAATTCAGGCACCTTAACAAACACCCAAGTAGGATCTAGTGCGGTGGTACCAAATAGTATGCAAACTGTGGGAAACCCCACAACAACATATGTAGGGCCATATATGAGTGTAAGACCACCTGGGTTTTTGCTTAATAATATGAGTGGGGCTGGAATTTCTTCAACACAGCGGAATTCGAGATATAACTTAGGAATGCCTCAAACACTAGGTATGCCGCAAAATTTTGGAGTCCCTCCGAATTTAGGGACATCTCAAAATTTAGCAATTCCCCAGAATTCAGGAAGTGGACAGAATTTAGGTACACAACAGACACCTCCAAATTTAGATCACAGAGCAAATCTGGATCATGGGAGAAATGCATTCGATAGAGATTATCATCGGTCTAATTTTGAGACTTTTGAAAACACTAAGTACTTGGGATCTCCAAGCAACTCACTAGGAGTACTTAGACAAAAAATGGATGAGAGCAATTTTGAGATGGTGAATATGTTATCACAACAGTTGACTACAGTCCTAAATCCATTAGTTCAAAACACTACTGCTAGTTTTGAGATATTAGCATACCAAATGTCACGAATCGGGGATGCATTGGCTATACCTCGACGAACAAGGGTAGAAAATCATGCTAACCAGAATGCTAACATCAATCCCCCATACCTTTTGAGGAGAAATCGAAACAATGATCAACATCAGCATACGGGGAATGAATACCAACAGGTGAGGAATGATATCTGTGGGAATCTGAATGAGGGATTTCAAAATATGTACAATCAGAATAACATGCAGTATAATCATATGTTAGGACAAAAGATGAATTTCCAAGGGATGGAATTTAGACCACCCAATCAAACATACTTTGTGTCTCCCTTCCCAAATGCGATCCTCGAGACAGAATTACCTCGAGGATACAAAGTACCTAAATTCACCAAATTTGCTGGAGAAGTTGGTGAATCAACTATCGAGCATGTAGCTCGATATCAGATCGAATGTGGGGACCTAGCGATGAGTGAGGAATTAAAGATGAAATACTTCCCTAGTTCTTTGACTAAGAATGCTTTTACTTGGTTTACTTCGTTGCCACCCAATTCGATATATAATTGGCTGCAACTGGAAAGAAATTTTCATGAGCAATTCTTTAGAGGAGAAACTCAAGTAAGTCTCATCGATTTGATGAATATAAAAAGATACAATCATGAAAGCATAGATGATTATTTGAATAGATTTAGACAAATGAAGTCAAGATGTTTTACTCAAAATCCTGAATATGAATTAGTCAGAATGGCCTCTGCAGGCTTAGAATTCTCGATTAGGAAAAAGTTAGTTAATTTACCGTTGAATGACATGGCTCAATTAGCTGATAAAGTGAGAAGAGTAGAACAAATTGAATATGAAAAACAAAGGTATAAGAAATTTGAGAAACCCATGAAAAAAGAAAGAGTAGCATATATAAATGATGTGTATGAGGCAGATCCCGAGACAGAAATTGAGATTGAGGAAGCTGTCGATGAGAAAGTAAATATAGCAGAACTCAAAGTAGGAGCTCCATACATTTGTAAATTACTACAGAAAAATGAAGTAAAAGACAAGATGACAAATCAAACGTATACTTTCGATGTAACAAAAACCGATAAAATTTTCGATATTTTATTGAAAGACAAACAAATTAAGTTGAGTGATGACCATAAACTGCCCTCTGCAGAACAAAGGAATGGTCGAAAATATTGCAAATTTCATAATGTTTATGGACATTGGACTAACAATTGTATACATTTCATGAATACGATCCAAGATGCGATTGACCAAGGAAGACTGAAATTCGAAGAAATGTCAATGAAAGTGGACACGAGTCCATTCGAAGTTCAAGTGGGGTATATTGAATCCCAAACAGGCATGACTGAAGATGTCCGAGTGACGAATTTTGCTTTTGTAGGCATGGTCGATGTTACTGAAGACATTGATCCCAAGCATGTCAGAATGGATGTATCTGAAGAAGATATGAAATTCGATCTGAGCGAATTCGAAAAAGAATTCGAGAGGGAGATTTATCCTCGATCAGGAGATTCTCTCATCGAGTTTTTAAATAGAAAGAAAGAAAAAGATGAAGATGTGTCGTTATGTCCGCGATGCAGTGCAGTATTCAACAAGTCAGCTGCTAAGGCTTTCAGAGTGGAGCAGATGAAGAAAATCGAAAGTCAGAATAAAAGGAAAAATGACAAAGTGGATCAAACAAGCCAACCAACGATCGGAGAAAGTCAACAGAAATCCGTTGGTTCTGGTGTTAGTGGGAACCAAAGACAGTGGGTTAAAAGAGAGATGTACCCTTCTCGAAGAGGAGAAAGCAGACTTTAGAGTAATGATGTCTTCGAGAGGCTTTCATACGACGGGGGATCGAATGCTGGATTCCCAACATTCCAAAGGCGATTCCGTGGAAGGCCCTGGAGAAGAGGAGGAAGGATCCCTTACTGGAATAATTACAGAAACTTTGAAGAGAATAATGTACCAATGGGGGGCCAATATGCAAGAGATTATTTCGACGATAAGAATGAGGGTAGCTGGGATGAACATCAAATCGGAGTGATATCGATACTACCCGCGGAGTATGTTAATGAATATCAAGAATACCAAGATCAGCACGCGGAGTATGTTAATAAATATCAAGAATACCAAGAACAGAGTGATGCTGATCGAGAAGATGATTTCTACTCAGAAGATATAAGGCCAAAAGTAACATGGGTGACACAAGCATCATGTGAAGTACCTCATAGGGATGCTGCTTTTATCGATCCTCCATCTGAAGAAATGAGATTCCATCTGAAGCCTTTATTGTTGAATATCGAGATTCAAGGACAAATGGTGAATAGGGTCCTTGTCGATGGTGGTGCAGCAGTGAACATATTACCAATTACTATGCTGAAGAGGTTTGGTATTGAACTAAAAGACTTAGTCAGGCACAATATCATGATTTCCGATTTCAGCGGAAAAACATCGACTTCAGAAGGCATGATTGCTTTAGACGTGAAAGTGGGCACTTATTCGAGGCCTACTGTATTTGTTGTTGTCCAGTCACATGCCAATTTCAGTGCACTACTTGGCAGGGAGTGGATTCATGGAGTAGGGGCCGTACCATCTACAGCTCATCAGAAATTATTCATGTGGAATCGAGATGGACATCTCGAAGTAATCCCAGGGGATCAGCACGAATTTGTAACATTCGTATCTCAGGCTAGTCGGGCACTGCAGAATCTGGCACTTGCTCAACCCTTCACCTTCGAAACTGTCGAAGATTTTAATTCTAAGACACATGAGGAGCGATTCTTAGAGATGAATGAGAAGAAAAGATTTGTTATGATCAAAGAGGGGGCCAACCTCGAAGTGGCCGGTGAAAATGAATAGATATTACGAAGGGTTCTTGGCTCGATTGGGGAGATACGAAAATGAAAAGAAGAGCCAAGAAAGTAGTAGTAGTAAGGTAGGACTAAATAAATCGATTCATTCGACCTTAGTTGCAAATAAAAGCGATCAAGTTATACTTGATTGTATTTACGATAATTCTCCGTTAGGTTTTGAAAAATCCATTACATCAAATCACAAAAAAGTCAAGGCTCAGGACCCATTAGAAGAGATTAACTTGGGGAGTATCGAGGACCAGAAGCCTACGTATATCAACAAATATCTCGAAAAAGAAATGAAGGAAGACATGATTTCCTTGTTAAAAGAATATAAGGACTGCTTTGCTTGGGAATATGAAGAAATGCCTGGATTGGATCGAAGTCTGGTCGAACATAGATTACCCATCATAGAAGGTAGAAAACCAGTAAAACAAGCACCGAGAAGATTTGCACCTGAGGTGATGGGTAAGATCAAGGAAGAGATCGAAAGACTTCTGAAAGAAAAATTTATCAGGACTACCAGGTATGTCGATTGGATTTCTAATATTGTCCCTGTTATTAAAAAGAATGGTAAAATGAGAGTATGTATTGATTATCGAGATTTGAACTTAGCTACTCCTAAAGATGAATATCCTATGCCAATAGCCGATATGTTAATAGATGCAGTAGCTGGTAATGAAATGTTAACTCTTTTAGATGGTTATTCAGGATATAATCAAATTTTTGTGTCCGAAAATGATATAGCTAAAACAGCTTTTCGATGCCCGGGGGCATTAGGTACATATGAATGGATGGTGATGCCATTTGGATTAAAAAATGCTGGGGCAACATATCAAAGAGCAATGAATTTAATTTTCCATGATTTGATCAATGATTTTATGCAAATTTACATAGATGATATTGTTGTTGTATCGAAAGAAAAGTGTCAACACTTGAGTAATTTGAGAAAATCTTTCGAGAGAATGAGAAAACATGGATTAAAAATGAATCTTTTGAAATGTGCCTTTGGTGTATCTGCTGGTGAATTCTTAGGATTCATAGTGCACGGAAAAGGTATTGAGATCGATAAAAATAAAGCAAAGGCTATAATAGATACTTCTGCTCCAAAAACTAAGAGACAGCTACAGTCATTCTTAGGAAAAATAAATTATTTGAGACGATTTATGTCTAACTTGGCTGGCAAGACTCATATTTTTTCATCTTTGTTAAATTTGAAGAAAGAAGAGCAGAGTTTAAATGGAAGGAGGAACATCAAGAAGCCTTCGAACAAATCAAAATGATGCTGACAAATCCTCCGATTTTGATACCAGTAACGAGAGACAAGCCATTAAAGCTATATGTATCAGCATCGGAGCAAACAATAGCCAGTCTATTAGCACAAGAAGACGAGAGTGGTGTGGAATGTGCTGTGTATTATCTAAGTAGAATTTTGAACGATGCTGAGACTCGATACAGTGACATAGAAAAGTTAGTATTATGCTTATATTTCTCTTGTACTAAACTCAAGTATGTAATGAAGCCTCATGATGTAATGGTTTATTCTAGAAATAATATTTTGAAGTTTCTTTTGTCGAAACCTATTATGCATAATCGAATAGGAAAATGGGTGTTGGCTTTGACAGAATTTTCATTATCCTTTGAGTCTTTAAAATCGATAAAAGGACAAATAATAGCCGATTTCATGGCCGATCATACAGTTGATTATACTGAGAACTTGTTTATTGAAATAAGCAAATGGATAATGTATTTTGATGGTTCGAGTACATCGGAGAAATCTGGGGTAGGAGTTCTTATCATTTCTCCAAGTAATATCCCGACTAAGTTATCATTTGAGGTTCAACCCATTTGTTCGAATAATGAAGCCGAGTACGAAGCTTTGATAATAGGTCTTGAGACTTTAATTAAGTTAAAAGCTCGGCATGTAATTATAAGAGGTGATTCACAATTAGTAATCAAACAAGTGCGAAAAGAGTATAAATGTATTAACACCAATTTGATCAGATATCTAGAAAGGGTAATGACTTTAAGTAGAATGTTCGATGATATAACATTCGAATACATTCCTCGAGAATTCAATCAAGAAGCCAATGATTTGGCACAAATTGCATCTAAGTATAAGATATCCGTGGAAAATTTGAAGGAAATGATTCAAATTAAAGAAAAATTACCTCAAGAGAGTGAGATTTTACATATTAGTGACTTGGATGACCAAGATTGGAGAAAATCGATTACAGATTATTTGCAGAACCCCAATGAGAGAACTGACAAGAAAATTAAATATCGAGCAGTAAAATACGTCTTATTAAATGATGAGTTATATAAAAGAGGAATTGATGGAGTATTACTTAGATGTTTAGGGAACGATGATGCTTACTTAGCAATGGCTGAAATACATAATGGAATATGTGGTGCCCATATGGTAGGCCAAAAAATGAAATGGACATTAACTCGACAAGGATATTACTGGCCTTCGATTCTAAAAGATTGTATCGAGTATGCTAAATCCTGTGAAGAATGTCAGAAATTCAGTCCTATACAACGGGTCCCTGCTAGCAAATTACACTCGATAATCAAACCTTGGCCTTTTAGAGGGTGGGCTATAGATTTAATCGGACAGATCTTTCCACAATCATCGAAGGGACATAAATATATAATTGTCGTTGTCGATTATTTCTCAAAATGGGTAGAAGCAATACCATTAAAAGATGTTGATCAACAAGATGTAATCGATTTCATCGAAGAATACATCGTTTATCGATTCGGAATCCCACAGTCCATTACTACAGATAAAGGGACAGTTTTTACTGGTAGAAAATAATTAGATATGCTGAATCAAGAAAGATACAGTTATTAACATCAACCCCATATTACGCTCAGGCTAATGGGCAGGTTGAAGCAATTAATAAAGTAATTATTGGGTTAATTAAAAAACATGTTGGTAATAGACCCAGAACATGGCACGAAAAGTTATTGCAAATTTTATGGGCTTATCGAAATTCGCCTAAAGACTCTTTACAGAATACCCCATACAAGCTGGTCTATGGACATGATGCAGTTTTGCCCATCGAAATAAATATTGAATCGAATCGAATACAGAGGCAGAATGATTTACCCAGTTGTGATTATTGGAACTTGATGTATGATGAATTAAACGAACTCGACGAAATAAGATTGCAGGCGTTGAATAGTATGATTTTACAAAAGAACCAAATTGCTCGAGTTTATAATAAAAGAGTTTGAAAGAAAACGTTTAACGAAGGTGATTTAGTGTGGAAAACAATTTCACCGATGGACAAAAAATGTAAAAGCTATGGTAAATGGTCGCCCAATTGGGAAGGACCTTTTGAAGTTATTAAAGTATTATCGAGTAACGCTTATTCGATCATCGATTGGTTCAATAGAGATAAAGTGCTATCAATAAATGGCAAGTACTTGAAAAAATATAAACCTCGAATGAGAGAAATAAACATTCATTAATTGGGATAGAATAATGTTTACAAAGAGATGTATTGAGTTTTAAGATTATCAAAATCTATCAACAACTGTGTCCAAGATGATGAAATCGAGCTCTCTTCGACGGTCAGCTGATGCTTTCGCTCCATGCTTTGCCCAAGCGATAACGCCACTTCCTTCGCAGAAGAGTTAATCTTATTCAACTCTGACGTAAGGAACCCCTTCTGCGACTTCAACTGTTGTAATCTCTTCTCCAACTCTTCGATCTCATTATCAACCGAAGTCAGGACAGTCAACGTCTCCTCTCGATTGAGTTTCTGAGTCTTTAATAAATTCGACTTCTCAATCTGGAAAGAAGAAATGTCAGATAACTTAGTCGCTATCGACTGCTTCTTCTTCCTAACAGCATAGGCTCGGTTGAACAAATCGGTGGCCGCTGCGACCTCTGCATCGAAGCCTCTCGGCAGAGCCTCCTCAGGAAATGTCTCGATAGAAGTGAGAATCTCTTTGAAGAGTCGTTTCTTTTCAAATGATTCTACCAAAACTTCCAGAGGCGAAGAGTAGAAGAAGGCCCGGAAACGCTGTTTCAGTTGGTACACTCCTTCAGTCGAAGTGGTAGGTGGTTGGGAGGAGTGACTTGGAGGAATGGCGTCACCAGATACCAAAATATCGAGGATCAAGAAAGGGTCCTCCTCGATGGCAGCTCGATACTCGGGCACATTGCTTGGAACGGGCACATCTATCTCGGGTAATGTCGCCGAGAGTAACTCGAAGGAAGGCATCGCAAAAGGAGGGGAATCCTGTTGCTCCGCAGAAGCTGGGGAAGGAGAGTCCGAGACATGGACTAATGGGATATTTACTGAAAAGAAAAGGAAATCAAAGAGGTGAATCGAGAAATCATAATGAAGAATAAAATGAAAAATTGTCACAGTAAAGGAAAGGTTTAAGTACCAGGGGAAGGTAGAGCAAGGGGTGCTGAGGAAGGAAGAAGAGTCTGTACAGCCTCAGGTTGCTATAAAATCGAAAACAAATATCAGAAAAGGAAATGTATAAAAGTCAAACATACATACAAAGTTATATGAGTTGTACCTCGGGAAGGGGTGTTAGCGATAAAAGCTGAGAATCGACATTTGTCGATATAGTCGCTGATGGATGATCCTGGAAAAATGTCAAATTTTGAAGTCATGTTATAGGTCTTATTGAAATCTAATAATATAAAGTTTGTGTAAAAGGAAACTCACATGACTTGAGCGAGTAGCGGGTGTTGTTTGACCCGTTGTAGGGACCGTGTTAGAGTCCGTCGATAATGGATCAAGAGCAGATGGTTGGACAGATCGAGGACTCTTCGATTTTTGTTTCTGAAAACCAGAAATCGATAGAAATAAGCATAAGAATCCAAAATGGATCAACCATAGACATAGAAACATGAATACGATAAAAAAAAAATCGAAAAGAACCTTCGATTTCTTCGAAGATGAGGAAATGGTGGCCGAATGTTTGCGTTTTTTGACGAAGGCCGATGGGTCTGACTCATCTGAGGACTCCCAGTCCTCCTGCTTCTTCTCCTGCTCTTTCTCGACAGCGACAACCTTGGTGGACTTCGAAACTGTCAAAAAGGAGAACTCGGATTAACTTACAATATACGGAATCAAAAAGCATGAAAAGGCAGTGAAATCTCACCAAAAGGTGATGGAGTCAAAATCGTGACTCGATCGATATGTACAAGCCAGGGAGGTAGGAGAAATTGAGGGAGGTGGAGGTAAGGAAAATAAGACAATTTCGATACAAAAATATTTTTGTTTTTGGGTTTTGGGCGAAGTGTTTCCCTTAGGGATCTCAATTCTCGAACCCATTTGGGATGAGTTAAAGGTTTGACAAGTCCAAAAGGAGTTGTGGGAAAAGTGGGAAGGTGATTGGGGCAATACATTTCAAATGAGGTTTTTCCTAAAGGATTGATTATTTTGTGGTTCGATCGATTAGTGGCTGTTTTATGGGATAAGGAAATAACAGCATCATAAAAGGTCGATTCTAATTTTAATGGGTTGTAACATATTTGATAAAAATTCTCGAATCGAGATATTTGAAGACAGTGGAAGTGTGTACCTTTCTTCCCTTTCGATTTGTCCTGCAACACAAGAGAAGGATGAGCAGTCAATTTTTGTCGGACTTCGTCAAAAGCAGAACGATTACTCGAGAACCAATCGGCCCACCATTGAGAGAAACCCACAGTTGATAAATAATTAGATTCAAAAGCATAGGGGTAAAAATGCATTGGGGTTTTTGGTAGCAGTCTGGTCAGCTCCCGTCCGATTGTCGATTCACTTAACTTGGACCTCGGGGAGGTATCAAGGGGGAAGAAGGGTAAAGATTGGCTCAAACCAAACTGTCTCGAAAAAAGTTGAGGGCAGTATGTGATAAGCTTAAAATCCTTAGAGTGGAAACCCGATACTAGTACATCCTGAGTTAAATAATTACTCCATACATCGACCAACTCTGATTGTAACCCAGGAGTTGAGGCAGGGAATTTTGACGTAAACCAAATTGGCCCTCGAAGTTGGTCACTAATTTTTCCAAGATGTAGAGTAAAAGGAGACAGAGTTGAATCGAAATTAAACCTAGTTAACAAAAATTTAAGGTATCTACAGTAAGTCGCTTCGTCGGGTTTGTGGTGAGTATGGCGAGAAGACAATCGAGCACCTTCTACATTTTCACTCGGGGGGATGGTGGAAGTTGGGGGAAGGATGCTCTCAAAAATCGAATTCAGCCACAATTGTATAAACCAAATAGGACCAGAAAAATTTCCCAAAGCTTTAGGGGCACTCAAAATCTCAACGGCTTCATCGAAAGTAGTATATACATGGGCTAACAAAAATTTGGCTAAATTTATTCTAGGCTGACCAATATGAAGGAGATAGGCAAGGTTGTAGAAGTGGGAGGAAATTTGGATAGATCGGGGGTAGAAAACATGGGTACATAACCAATACACCAAAAAAGCTATGTGTTCTTCGTCAGTTACAGCGATCGATTCGTCATCGACGAAATGCTTCTCGAGGAAATGTCCGTAGGCTTTCGATTCCCAATCGATTTTGGATCTTAAAGAATTATCCGAGGGACATGCACCCTTAAAATATCTTTCTCCCGAAGGCTTCAAACCAGTAATCGCAGCAACTTCAAACAGAGTGGGCGAAAGGGGACCGCAAGGTAATTCCAAAGCATGTAATTCTTTATTCCATACATGAACAGCAGATAAAAACATTGCCATATCCAAATGAGATAAGTCACATCGAGACAAGTGCAAAAAATCGAAAATCCCCACATCTCTCCAATGATTCCCGAACTTAGTCTTAACTCTATCGAACCATCTAATGTACAAAGGTTTTTGGAAGGGGGGCCGGTTCAATATACTTTAGAAGCAAGATTCAAAAAATCAACCCTAACTTCAGATTGATGAACGAGAGCTTGGCTATTTGGGGAAAGGTTAAGGGAAGAAAAAGATCCGCCACCAGAACGGATAGGGCCCCCAAAAGCATAATGCACATCATCAGCAATATAAGGGATGAGTACCTGCGTCTCAGCGACCTTCTGGGAAGCCTCCTCCATTAGAGGAACTGGAGCAAACTTCTGATTGTTGATCTCCAGCAGGTTAGAGGCCAACGAGGGAAGTGGTGGGGCTGAAAAGTCAGAAGATTTGGATGAGGTTGCCATTTCAAGAAGCTGGTAGAATGGAGGAACAAAGGGCAAAAGGCGAAGTAGTAAGGTTCAAAGACAGAAGCACAAGGTAGAAGATGAAGATTGGAAGGAGTAAAAGTTCGCGTAAAAAACCAGGGTAAAAGACCAACGAAAGGCTTAAAGGCAAACTACCTAGGGTACTGTAAACGATAGAGGCAAAGGGCAATTAATGCGGCGTGTACAGTAAGGCAGCGGACTGAGGTGATGGTGACATAAAGCAGAAAGAAACCCCAGAAACCCTAAAACCCCAGAAACCCTAAAGCCTAAGTTATTGTGGTCCTCCAACACGCGAAGGCGGGAATCATGTTGAAAGAATATAAACAGAAACTATTTATATTCTTCCAAGGGGGCATTTTGTTAGTGGGAAATCGATAAAGGGATCGAGAAACAAATGAGAGCAAATCGAGAATCCTTTTTGATTGAGTTAAAGACTGATAAATCGAAAGATAGCTGGAAAATGCGTTTGACGACCATGTAACAATATAAGCGAGAATTTGAATCGAGAATCGAAGGATGAATGTTTAATATCCGTTAGTGAATGAAATCGAGAAATCAGAATTATGTAATGTTAAGATTGAGAAATCAAAGGCAAGTCAAACGTTCTCGAGATTCCGAAATCAACATCGGAGAAAAGTTAACCCATGTATCGAAATCCCGGCTAAGTTATAAAGAAAGAAACAATTGACGTGTACATCAAACATGGCAAGCGATGGCAAAGGTCCAAGGTCAAAGAAGCAGTTACCTCATGTATGGGAACGAGAAGGCAGTTTTTAAACCATGGCAGAGGTCGAAGATCATGGGAACGTGGGTGCAGTTTTGACACCGAAGAAGAAACTGCAACATGCACGTAGGACGTGGTAGCAGTTTTCATTAACTGCTCCTAAGAAGTTACTTGCTTAAAGGATGCTCTATAAATAGGGCGAAGGATGAAAGGAAAAAGGAGGAGGGAACGTGGAAAATTGGCAGAGAGAACCGGAATACTAGTGAGAAGTCTACTGGAGAACGACGAACATCATGAAGTTCCTGGCGATCTGGATTTCCATGTTCATTGATTCCCTTTACCGTTTTCTTTATTTTCCCTGGTAATTTACTTTGATGCATTTTATATTTAGCAACTTTAAGTTTCTGTGTTTTCGATTCTCGGACAATTTCAGTTTAATGGAAGTTAAGTTTTCTGCATTTAAATTTCCTGTCCTTTAACTTCGATGCAAATTCGATTTCCAGTTATTTACTTTTTCTGCGTATTTCGATTTCTTATCATTTACATTTCTGTAATTTCGATTTCCTGTCATTTAAGTTTATGTACTTTCGATTTCATGTAATTTATTTTAATGCAATTTAAGTTTCTGTACTTTCGATTTCATGTCATTTACACTTAATGCAATTTCGAGGTTTCCGTACTTTATATTCTCTGAAATTTAATATTTCTTCGCAGCTTTATATTCTATCCTGCTTTTCGATTTGTCATTTCACTGTTTTCCTTACTTCGAGTATTTCAAAAAAAACAAAATATCAAAAATAGTGTTTTCGATAAGTCATGACACGTTAGTGGGATTTTCTCGATATTGTGATATTTTTTATTCTCATATGCATCTCGATTGAAAAAAAAAACATTTGCTAGCCTAAGTAAAAAGAACTTGCGTGATTGAGTTTTGGTTAGAACAAAATATCTTAAGAATCGGAATCGGTCAAAATTCCTCCAGAAACAATTGGTTATATTTTTTATTTTAGTTTTCATTTTTTTTTCAAGAATAGTATAAATAATTGATATAATAATGTTACTTACAAGTTTCCAAATGGGTTAAAGAATTAGTCTAAAAGAATATTAAAGTTAAGTATATGAATTTTAAAATTGAGATGTTAAAAAAAAGAAAAGAGAAAAGAAATATAAAAGACCACAGGACTTAAGCCAAGCTATTGAAAGAGAAGACTCGAAAGAAAAAGAAGAGAGAAGGACCCAATTAAAAGGGACTTTTAAAATCGAGAGAAAGACAACACACATGTGATAATAAAACTACTCTTGAAAAAAGGAAAAAAATATTAATAGAAAAAAAATTATTCTTGTTTCATTTTATTTTTACTTAATAACTATAAATAAGATTAAATAAGTTGAAATAAGGATAATAATAAATTTTATTAAGATACTTACTTTTGAAAAACGTTGCAAACATGGAGAAAGTTATTTCAATGTAATTCTTGACAATTTGAATCATCATTTTCATTAATTTCCTTTACCAATTTCTTTTTTATCTTTGTTAATATTTATGTCTTTCAATTTATTTTTTCAGTAATTTACATTTCCTACAATTTATCTTTTTGGTAATTTACTTTCTTTATAATTTATATTTTCAATAATTTACTCTTTCATGTAATTTATGCTTCTTGTAATTTGCACTTCTTATAATTTGCATTTCCAACCATTTATCTTTTCTTGTAATTTATAATTTCATACTTTAATTTCCAAATCTTTGTTATTTTCGGTTCTTTTAATACTCGCTTAAGTAATTAAATAATGTATAAACCAATATTAAATATCTAAATTTATAATCAAAGAGAATCTAATAAATATCTAGATTAGTATGTGAAAAATTGTGATAAAGATTGACTTCATATTAATTGTTGAGTAAAATGGTGGTCACCATACTTTGCTTTTTGTTTTTTTCTTTCCAGCTTAATTGAAACACTTTCTAAATTGAAAAGTTTTACTTGTAAGTCTAAATAAATAAATAAATAAATTCAAAGTGATAAGTGGTTCATATTAGAACATTTAATTAGGAATAAATTTAATAAAATTGTTAAATGTATCGAATTATTTTTCATCGAAAACAAATACAAGGAGGAATGACAAAACAAATTAAGTTCGGCGGGCTAGTCTCGTTAGTCTACCTAAAAAATAGCGGGATAGGTTGGTAGATTTAGCCAGTCAATCCATTACAGTGTCGTCTCTTCTAATATATCAACCTAACGGATCAAAAACAAGATGAGATGGACTGACCCATTGAGTCGGTTTAAAAAAGTTATTATATATTAAAATTAAAATAAAATATTAGAATTAAAAATATTTTAATTTTTTATGTCATATTATACAAATATATTATAACGATTATAATTTAAACTATAAATATTAATCAATTAAGTATAAATTATTAATTATAATTAACATTTTAACACATAAATATAATATTTTTTTTTCAATTTATCTAATAAATATATTAATTAATAAATAAAAACTTAAAAATTATTTATATAATTAAAGGTATAGATTAGAGACATGGTAAACAACATAAAAAACAGTAACCATTTTATCATCTTAAATATATGATTACAGCATATTAACTTATATATAATAGCATATTAACTTTTATTATATATAATAGGCCAGATGCATTTATATAGTAAGGCATATGCTTTTTTTTTTTTTTTACTTTGATTATTTTGTATTAATTAAAATATTTATAGTTATCACTAATATAATAAACGACGAAGCTTTCTATTTATTAATAATTACAAAAATACATATGTACATCACAATTATATATTCCACTAATATACTGTTTCGCATTAAGAAAAAAATATCCAAAATGATATTTTCTACATCAATTTGATGTATAAGCCAGATGAAACGTGAAGCATATTAGAATGTTTTCAAATTTATTTTATAATGATTAATATGTGTAGTTATTTTCTTAACGCAATTTATAGTCTGGTTAAAAAATAGATAATAATATCTTTCATTTATATATGTTATATTTTATTGAGAAAATTTTATAACTCTTTAACACCATTCTCATTCGCTCATTGATTGAACTTAAATTCATCAAATTTTTGTCGTAACTATGTAATGTCATATATAATTTTATTTTGTTTTATGTTCAAGAACCTCACATTTTTTTTAAAACAAGTGGTGTATTAAATTAAGATATTTTTACTAATTCATTGATCAGTTAAAATTATGTCTCATTTATTAAATGTAATGAAATTTTGACATGTTATATTGATATCAAGTACAAATTTGTGAGATCCTTTTATAGGAATAGTTACATTGATATTTACAAAATCACTTTTTGAAAAGGGATTATCAAGAACATTGTTGAAATTGAAAAGATTTAATCCCTATAATTAAGCATTTTCAACATCAATTGTATCAATGTTAGTATATATTGGGGGAGATATTTGACATTAAACTTTTAAGTATGCATATTAAATATAGTATATATTGGGGAGATAATTGACATTAAACTTCTAAGTATGCATATTAAATATGTAACTTATGACTATAATTAATGCAGAAATTATGATTTTTATGTGATGGTCATTTTGGTAATATTATCCACTTGTAAATAGATAAATAGTTTCACACACATATACACTACAAGAAAAAACGCTTTTAGCGACCGAAAAAATCGGTCGCTAATGGCTAAAAATCGGTCGCTATTCTATTAGCGACCGAATTTAGCGACCGAAATGGTTGGTCGCAAAAGGGCAAGTCGCTAATTGGTTAGCGATCGATTTACATTTCGGTCGCTAAATAGCGACCGATTCGATAGTCGCTAAAGTGGTCGCTAAATAATTTGGTCACTTATTCTTTGAAGACCAAAATAGCGACCGAAAATTGTATAATAAATCGGTCAGCTAAATCGGTCGCTAAATCCGTGGTAAAGTTTTAAAAAATAGCGACCGATATATTCGGTCACTAATATATTAATATAATTATTTAAATAATCATTTAAATCGGTCGCTAAATCGGTCGCTAAATTTGAATTGTATATTATAATAAATTTGTAGCAACCAAAAATTCGATCGCTAAATCGGTCAGCTAAATTAATAACAAAGTTAATTATTTTTATTTATTTACATTTTTAATTATATGCATTGGACACAATTGTATTACATAATGAATGCTTAGTAGTTAGTAGTTAAGATGCATTCTCATCCATGAAATGTGGACCAATTGGTAAAAACAATAATAAATTAATAATAAGATGACCCGAATAGATATTGGTGCATCCATATTTAAATTACTTTGTCCATTCCACTATCACTGGGATATGAGTCTTGATCATGAACCGGAACTAGAGGTTTATTCCACAATTGAAGACTTCAAGCAACGGTTATACCAATATGGAATACATGTCAAGGGAACACGGATATATGACGAAGGGATCGAGTAGTTAGAGGACCTCCAAAAAGGTGGAGAAGTTTGCATGAATTTTTCTTGAATGCTTGGGAAAGGTATATAAGGAAACCTTTTGATTCGGATACATTAAAATTTAAAATACTTCATGAACAGTGATGGCTAGGAAAATTTAAGCTAACTGAAATAATCTGCATGTTCTCACTATGCTCCATCTTTTGATGATCTTGCTTCAAATTCCAACTCGATGGATCTCGCATAACTTACGTAAAACAATCAGTCCAGGTACAATCTCACAAGATAACTCATTTTATTAGAAGTTTCCTCAAATATATCAATAAATACAAGCTGTAGCGACTAGCTATACAAAAATAGAAGGAAAATAGAAAGTGATAAATTTTTTATGGTGGGAATGTTATTATCACTTTCATGTTCCTTCATTACTGCCAAGTTATTCTTCATCTTCAGTATCATATTATCTTCTACCAAACATGTTCCTAATAACATAAAACGACTTAACGTAAAAGTCATCACTTAAGCGAGCAATGCTAGACAACTGCAATTATATTAAATAATTCAATGTTGAATATTTGAATATGTGATGACAGACGAGCATAGACACGAGAGACATAAAATAAAATAGGCAACCTACCATAACTCAAGCAGCAATGAAAAACACTGCAATTATATTAAATAAATCTAATGTTGACCATTTGAATACTTGAAGACAACATAACAACTTACTATGCTAAGAACCATAAGGTCCACCGGAAGACTCACCTTCCTTACATTTAGGAACCATCAACTCACTGTTAGGGACTAGTGCTAAGTCTTGGAGCCTAGCCTGAAACCAACTTTCAATCTAGAATTTCTCCAAAATAAAGGATTAATTAAAAACTACATAAAAAAAGGCACAACCATCTAAGAATATAGGAAAAGGAAAACAGCAATATTTGAAGGATGCCGCACAGGAACCCACGAAAATAAAATACATGAGTTAGTGAGAAAGAACATTAACCTCTGTCCATTTTATAACGAGGCTTCCAGACACGACCGAGGAACGACTTGCACAAACATCACATTCCAACACTCCTCAATGACAATACTTCTTCTATTACTGGAAAATAACCTAACAACCGATGAAAAGCGGAACTCACTTGAAACTTCCAGCAAGTTTTTGGTAGAATTCTCCGTCCAATGATCCTCCCTTAGGTTTCTTCAAGAAATTCTCCATTTTCTCAATCTGTTTGTCGGAGCACAAGTTCAAATCATTAACAGGACATAAGACACCTTCTGCATTCTATAACCAAGGTTTTAAAAAATGGTATGCAATCAAGGTTTTTAGACTGTCCACAACTAACCAGTTTAAACCAGACCCACACACAATTCATCCTTAACCAAGGAGAACAATCCACAGTAAAAAGGCATAAAAGAAATAGAACATAGCAGCAAAATGTGAACCGAAGCGCTTGACCCGCGACCCCTCTGACTCACCTCTAGTTCGCGGGGAACTCAATGGCACGATTGGGGCAACTGAGGCGTGGAAAGACCTCGATGGTGGAGGTTAGGTTGAGATTTAGGGATGGCCACGATGGTGGCCAGGGAGGCGGTGGTGATGACTGGGGTTTGGGGGTCCAAACAACAGGTGTTGGGGTGCAGTGCTCACGAGAAGCGCGGGGATTCGCGATGGAGCGGTGGCTGACAGGGTGGCATGCGGTTGACGAGGAGCTTTGGTGGATGTTGGATTAGGGTGAGGGCTGACTTGGGGGGAGCAGTGAGGGGGCTAGGGCTCGCTGGGAGTGAGGAGGAGATACTGGCCAAGGTTAAGAGGAATGGGTGAGTGAGGCGCGAGAGTTAGGGATAAGCGCGAATGTGGTTGTATATGATAGCGGTTACCTCGTAACCACTATTATAATAGCACTTCTAATAGCGGTTAAATAATAACCGCTATTATATAGCACTTATAATAGTGGTTAAATCTTAACTGCTATTATATATTTCCAAATATGATCGATCATTCAAAAATGTAATCGATCATAATCGAAAAATGTGGATGTCGCTCGAGCGAGATCAGTATCACTCAAGCGAAAAACAACCCGAGAATGCCAATTTTGTGCAGGTCGCGTCGCTCGAGCGAGAGTGGTATCGCTCAAGCGAAATACAACCCGAGACTTAACAATCTTAAAATATGGTTGTATATGATAGCGGTTCCACTGGAAGCGCTCTTAAAGGGCACTTCTAATAGCGGTTAAACCTTAACCACTATCTAATATACACTTCAGATAGCGGTTAACGTGGAAGCGCTATTATATCCTCTCAATTTTAATCGATCATTTCAAATTATGATCGATCAATATCGGATTTCGCTCAAGCGAGAGTAGTGTCGCTCAAGCGAAATACAACCCGAGACTTCACAATCTTAAAATATTTTTTTGAATATTATGTTTTTAAATTTGCTATTAGAGAAAACCTTTCAGAATTCAAAATGTTAAATATTTTTAATATTAAAATTAACTTTATCAAAAATTAGAAAAAAAAATTATCCAAAAGAGTTCAAAAATGTATAAGAGTATTCTCAATTTTGAGTTTAATTATATTGTTCATTCTCAAAGTAGAAAATTATATTGTAATTATTTTAATTTACATTTTGTGATCTTGTTAAAATTAACATCAATAACATTAGACTTTACATTTGATTCATACCTAACTAATTATAGATTAAAAGGAAAGTGGTATAACCATGCATTTTACTTTTCTATTTACCTTATTCTTTTAATTATTTTATATAATAATAATAATCAAAATATTCACATTCATATGGGCATTTTCGAAAATAATATTATTGTATTATTGTTAAAATTAGCATCAATAACATTAGACTTTACATTTGATTCATACCTAACTAATTATAGATTAAAAGGAAAGTGGTATAACCATGCATTTTACTTTTCTATTTACTTTATTCTTTTAATTATTTTATATAATAATAATCAAAATATTCACATTCATATTGGCATTTTCGAAAATAATATTATTGTTAAAATTAGCATCAATAACATTAGACTTGATCTTCTTAATTATATTGTTCATTCTCAAAGTAGAAAATTATATTGTAATTATTTTAATTTAATAAAATATAATTTAAATTTTTAATACTAAAATTAAAATATTAAATAATAATAACTTTAATTCTTTAAATTGAGTATTTAGAAACTAAAATTATAGTTTCTCTGTTTTAAATAATTAAAATAAATAGTTAAAAATAAAACTCAAAACTAGTATTATCTTCAATTTATTAAAAGTGTAATTAAATCTCTATTTTCTTAATTTTTTTTGTTTGAAACTTCTCAATTCTACATTTTTGTAACTTCTATCATTATATTATCATCCTCATCTCCTCCCATGTTCTACTTTATCTTTACAATAGTTAATATTCTTAAATAATCTATATTTTTAATTATAATTTTTTAATATATATTTCAGAAATTAATCAATTCTAATCTATTATTTGAAAAACTAATCAATTCTAATCAATAATTTAGAAAACTAATCGATTATAATTAATTATTTGAAAAAGTTATCAAATATGATCGATCATTTTGAAAATCTAATCGATCAGAATTGGCTTTCGCTCGAGCGAGAATATATTCGCTCAAGCGAAATACAACCCGAGACTTAACAATCTTAAAATATGGTTGTATATGATAGCGGTTCCACTGGAACCGCTCTTAAAGGGCAATTCTAATAGCGGTTAAACCTTAACCGCTATCTAATATACACTTTAGATAGCGGTTAACGTGGAACCGCTATTATATGCTCTCAATTATGATCGATCATTTCAAATTATGATCGATCAGTATCTGATTTCGCTCGAGCGAGAGTAGTGTCACTCAAGCGAAATACAACCCGAGACTTCACAATCTTAAAATATGGTTGTATATGATAGCGGTTCCACTGGAACCGCTCTTAAAAGATAGTTTAGATAGCGGTTAAGGTGGAACCACTATTATATAGTTTCAAATATTAACTATTTTTTTTAATATTATGTTTTTAAAAGAGTGCTAAAGTTTGCTTGCTTGATTGCTCAAGGATGCGTAAAAGCTGATGTTCAATGTGTGTTTAAAAAGTTCAAGCCAAATTGTTTTTATAGAAGATTTTCAAAACTGCTGGTTTAATCAATCTGTTAAAATAATCTTTTAATCTGTTAAAAGTGCAGTTTTAATCTGTTAAAACTTTTTTTAATCCATTAAAACGTTCTTGATTCTTTAACAGATTTGTTTTAACTGATACGACAACGTTTATATCAATTAAAACTCTTTACCAAAAATCTTCTAATTTGTTTTAATCGATTGTTTCGTGATTCAATCGATATAAATACTAAAAAACTTTATTGTGAGCTTTTCCAAGTGATTTTAACTGATAAAAATAAGGTTTAATCGATTAAAACGCTGTGTAGAAATATTCTTAGTTATTTTAATCGATTGAAACATGTTTTAATCGATTGAAAAATATCTGATCGGTCATAACTCAATTCTGATCGATCATATTCGATTCTGATCGGTCATAATTGCATTCTGATCGATCATCCTGAACTCTAAGTGGTTTTAATCGATTAAAACCAAGTTGTATCAATTAAAATACTGCAAAAACACTTCTCTTAACATTTTAAGTGTTTTTAATCAGT
Source organism: Sphenostylis stenocarpa (assembly GCA_963425845.1). NCBI lineage: Eukaryota > Viridiplantae > Streptophyta > Magnoliopsida > Fabales > Fabaceae > Sphenostylis > Sphenostylis stenocarpa. The sequence continues at coordinate 41,741,331 of OY731400.1, forward strand.
TATTTCGAAGCTTTATCAGTTAAAACACTGACAGAAGGTTTTCAAAACTTTCTTTAATGAAAACAACCGGTTATTTCGAAATTATATCGGTTAAAAACTTGTTTAAGAAAGTTTTTGTTAAAATACTTTGTTTTTAAGCGCTTAAACGTATTTAGAGGCATTTTGCAAAATCTTTTAAGTGAAGAAACCTCATGCAGCAGAAAAGATAAAAATGATTATACCTAAGCGTAGCTGAAGACACACTAATTCCTCTACTCTTTTATTAAAGTGACTGTTGACCGCTACAAAGTTGACTTTGACTTTATTTTTTACTTCATCAAATCAATAAGATCTTTGTCGAGTGTTTCAATAAGATCTTCATCACTTTCATACAATAATTAATATTCTTAAGTAATTTATATTTTTATTTATAATTTTTTAATATATATTTGAGAAATTAATCAATTATAATCTATTATTTGAAAAACTAATCAATTCTAATCAATTATTTAGAAAACTAATCGATTATAATTAATTATTTGAAAAAATTATCCAATATGATCGGTTATTTGAAAATTTAATCGATCATAATGGTTGTATATGATAGCGGTTCCACTCGGAACCGCTCTTAAAACGAACATCTAATAGCGGTTAAACCTTAACCGCTATCTAAAATATAGTTTAGATAGCGGTTAACGTGGAACCGCTATTATATAGTTTCAAATATAAATTTAAATATATTTTTAATTTATTTAAATATGCTTTATTTTTAGTATTTATAAAATAGATTAGTTTTAAATTTTTAACTTTTCTAGCGAGTCTATTTTTAATCTTTGTTATTAATTATGTTAAAAATGAAAAAATATTAATTAGTATACTTAAACTAATGTATATTGATTATCTAATGTATATTGATATAATTTTTTTGTATATCAATTATATGAAAATAACCATGGTTAAGTAATTAATAATAATAAAGCAATAAATTTAAAGATTAGATTAAAAATAAAGTTTTATAAAATAAAATTGTAATAATTTGATTAAAATTTTATTTTCTTAATTAATTAAGTTAATGAGGAATTAAAATGTGATCATTTGATGTTTTAATTTTTTTAATATAAATTTTTAAAATATAATTTAATTTCAATTGAAATTTTCAATTGAAAAATAAATTAAAAAATATTTATTATTAAACTTTTCTTAAACAATGTATTGAATAGTTAATATTATTCTAGTCTTAATTTATTACAATTTAAATTTTTAATAAATTAGATTTATTTTTAATAATATTTTCTTTTAGTAATTTAAAATTAAAGTTAATCTTCATTTTGTTAATATTGAGACCAAAGTTTATTTTTAAAGTATCTTTTAAAAATTAAATTATTTTTAGAAAATAAATTACTTTTAAAAAATAAATTGTCAAAAATATACTAAAACAATTAAAGTATATTTATAAAAAAATAAATTTAAATATCATAAAAAAATAATGTTCGTTAGCGACCGATTTAAATTCGATTCGCTATTTTTCTCATTAGCGATCGATTATAATTCGGTCACTATTTCAATTTGTAATTCGGTCGCTAAATCAGTCGCTAAATGATATTTTTATTTTAGTGTGGAATAGCCATCGATTTAGCGACCGAAATTTTGCGACGCAAATTATTGGTCGCTATTTCGGTCGCTAAATAACAAAATGAAAACCAATTCATATTTTGGTCGCTAAATCAGTCGCTAATTGCGACCGAATTAAAGTGGTCGCTGAATCGGTCGCTAATTGCGACCGAATTAAAGTGGTCACTAAATCGGTTGCTATTTGCGACCAAAATTAAATCGGTCGCTAAATCGGTCGCTATTTGCGACTGAAAAAATTCGGTCGCTAATTTCGGTGGCTAAATGTCATTTTTCTTGTAGTGATAATATATATATATATATATATATAATTCAAAATTTTCAAACATTCACACATGAATAATAACTATTAAGAAACCATTTAATTTTATACAATGTAAGATAATTTGTTTTACAAATGTTCATAAATATTTATTTATTCCCGACTTTTAAAAATTTGTTGCCTATGTACTTTATAATTTTTTTCTATTGGTTTTGTAGATAATGATTCATTTTATCTAAAGACATGGAATATAAAATAAATTATGAATATGATTTAATTATGTATATACAAATTGTTAAAGTAATAATAATATGCTTATTTCCTATATTTTGAGTAATCCAACATTAATTTGCATTTCATTCTTGATTTCTGCTGGTCTTTAATTCAGTTAAATTGGATTCTCGCACAAGTTAATTTGTTTGATTGCAAATTTCCATTTGTAACGTTTTACAAGTGGGCTGCACAAACAAACTTGGACTTTCGAGAAGAGTGAAACTCTACTGCATCAATTTGGACATTTATTTCCATTAACTTGGCTCATATCAAATTATTTTTCTCCTACAAAAGAAGAAAATAAATATGCACTGTAGATATATGCATGTATATTATTTTTTATACTAAAATGAGGTAAAATGCAATAAATTAAGAGAAACTGAATTATGATATGCTTTTTATGAAAACATGTTAAATGTATGGTTTAAGAAGAAAATAATTAGCTTTAAAAATGTTCTTAGATCAAGAAATAAAGAGTAAAATGATATACCTCAGTATATAGTAATAACACTGAAATATTAATTTGTGAATATTTTCTAAGAAGGTTTTCAAGGTGAGAAAGATAAAGTCATATTCACATTGTAGATGGTCCTAATGTGTCTTTTACGGGCTAAGCTCGTATTACTACCACCTAGAAAACCTTCCACAATGATATTAATTACTCTGTATACATCTTGAGCTTGTGTTTTTTTTTATTACCTTCCTTTAAAGGTTTTCTTTGTTGTTGCGGACCTTTACCTTCACCATAGTAACCTTGTTCTCCTTTAGTTTATCCCGAGAAGTTTCTGTTATACGTGAGGAACTTGCGCAACACACCGCAGATAAATTTTTAAGGGTAGTGATTATTGATGTAGAAGAAAATTGAGAAAAATCTTGGAAGTCTTGATTAGAAGATTTGATGAAGTCAAAAGAAGTTATTAAATTAAAGATGTTGTGTTAGTCCATTAGTGAGTCTACATCTACTTTGAGTAGGTATAAGCATTTATCCTTTCCTATAGCATGAGTTTCTGTCTTTTACAAGAGTATAAAGTGCCTCAAGAATTTTTAATCTGTTGAAAATCGTTTTAATCGATTAATATGTTCTTCAATTGCAGTTTTAACAGATAAGTTTTCGAAATAATCGATTAAAATCACTTAAGAAACTTGAAAACACTTTCTGTCGCAATTTTAATTGATACATTTTTGAAATAATCGATTAAAACAACTTAAACAAAGTCAAAACATTTTTTGTCACAATTTTAATCGATATATCTTCATAATAATCGATTAATTTCACTTAAAAAGTTTGAAAAAACCTTTTGTCAGAATTTTAACTGATAGATCTTTGAAATAATCAATTAATTTCACTTAAGAAGTGATATTAATTTCACTTAAGAAGTGATATTAATTTCACTTAAGAAGTGATATGAACCCATTCTGCACAAGGGCTAACTTAGGCTCTTTAGGATTAGAACCTTATAGGAAATTTAGGAAATTAGTGAGAAGGTGGATTAGAAAGTCGTGAAAGTTTCAGGGTTGGGCAATATTTTTGAAACGTCGATATCTCAAGCTATAAAACTCCGATTGGGGTGATTAAGAAACAAGGTGAAAGTTCTCTTTCTGAATTTCAATTTAGGCTTAAGAAACACTCAATTTGAACAAGTAGAACAAAATTTATGACCACGAAATAAATCTAGATAGAAATGGGTTTTATGGGTTCTAGTGAAGAAAGGATAAGAGGTGAATGTGAAAGGTCGAAAGAAAGCATAACACTTCCCAAGGGAGGCAACTCACAAAGGATGTGAAAGTCCTTTGATATAGTTAAGGGTTCTTGAATCACTCAAGAACTTAGGAGAATCACTCTCACGAAGATAAAAAAACTAAACTCTAATATTTCTGAATAAAACTCAACTTGTTATTTATGATAAAAATGGTTCAGCTTATATAAAAAGCTTTTGCCATTAGAGTTACAAAGACTCAATAAAGGAAAATAAATCCTAATAATTACCCATTAATCTAGTAATTGAAAACTACTTAATGAAGGCAAATAAATGCTAATAATGATCCATTAACCTAGGAATTGAAAACTACTTAATGACTGATTGTAACTAAAATTGTGGCAACCAAAAGTCAATCAGCTATGCACCCTCTTGGCCTCCTAAAGGCTGATACCTAACTTTCCAATTGAGATCTTATTATAACTTGAAACAAAACCAAACTAAAGCCCATTAATTGAATAACCCAAATTTGGTCAGCCAATTTTACAAAGGATTTGACCATTATTTAAACAAAACTTAAAGACTAAAACAAAAGTGACGTATTAGTCCTCCTCCATTTGGGCCATGATGCAATTCATAACTTTGGTCTTTTCTCCTTGAAATATGGGCTCATATTAAAATAATATGAACAACACTTGTTGAAGAACTTCCTTTGCTTCCCTTGCTCTAGCCCTTATCATAGGTCCTCCAAGTCCTTCAAGTGGATCCTTGTCCTTGCTCATGTTCATGTCTCCATCATTCTCTCCCTCTTGAGAAGGATTTATCCTCAAATCGGATTCATCATCTACATAAAAAAGAGACAAGTCAGATACATTGAATGTGGAACTAACATTATATTCACTAGACAACTCAATTTTGTAAGCATTGTCATTGATTTTTTCATGCACTTGGAATGGACCAAATACCCCTTGGTTGAAGTTTTGATTTCCTTTGTTCCGGAAACCTTTCCTTTCTCATGTGCACCCAAACTCAATCTCCGAGTTGGAAGACAACCTTCTTTCTCCCTTTGTTGGTTTGCTTAGCATGACTTTCATTTCTTTTCTCAATTTGATTTTTGACTCTTTCATAAACTTCTTTACATAGTCTACTAATAAGCCCTTAGTCGCATAGGTTTTCAAAATTTAGTTTCCCCAAAAATGTAGTAAGAGGTAAACCAAGTATCAATTCAAGGAGTGAAATTGCAAATTGTTCTTTTTATGGTGTGTAATTTGAATGGAAAAAAACTAAGTAAACTTGTGGGGATTTTGAGTTATAAAAGTAAAAAAAAAAAAAAAAAGTAAACAGACTAAAAGGAATTTTAAACTAGTAAACTAAAATGTGCCAAATTGCTTTGTATGGAAATTGGTAAAAACTTTAAATTGAACTAAACACTAAATGGTAAAATCAAATTGGTAAAAAGAAAATATTAAAGATACTAAAAAAAAATCAAGAACCGAATAAAAAAATTGCTAGAATTCAAAAACAAAACTAGTTATTGATCTTGTGATAGATTTAGCTAAAAAATTTTGTATGTTGTAAATCTAATGGAAACTAAACCAATCAATTATCAAAGCTAGAAACCAAATTGATTAAGCACACAATTGGAACTAGAAAATGATTGAAATGATGTAAAAACTACAAAAAACTCTGGAAAACCGAATTGAAAAATGCAATTAAACTAAAACATTTACTAACTTTGCATATGAACATGCTATGACTTAAATTGCCTAAAATATGCAACTAATAAAATGCAAACAAAATTAAACTAAGTTCTAAACAGAATTAGAAATGTTTCTAAATGCTTTAGAACACAAAGAATTAAGAAGGAACTAAAAGAATGATTGAAATTAGTTCAAATGGAAGAAAAAAATTTGTTAATAATTGAATTCCAATTTGTTGACTAGTACTTATCAAATCTTGCTCTATAATCTGATTGGGTCTTGTCGTCCAAATAATCCCATGCCATGATGTTTCTAGAATAGTAGTTATTTGTGAAACAAAGATACTGGTATACAACATAAAAATTGGAACAATTAAAGAATTCAAATGGACAAAAACTTGAAACTACTCATGACTGAATGCAAAAATTAATTGGAAACAAACTTCTAATTGTTTGAAAAACTTAAAAACCTATTAACTAATGTTTAGAACTTCTAAATTGTGCAAAAATGACAAATGATTATGAAGAACAAGTTCTACAAAATCAAACACAAAAATTCAATCAAATGTAAAATTTATTCCTAAATTGAAAACTACTCATAAATTACTTGAAACAACATCTAAGAAAAACATTCTAACCAATCAAATTGAAGAAATTAAGCCAAAACAACAAAAACAAAATTGAAATGGTAAAACAACGTCAAAACAACAAGAACAATGAAATAACACATAAAACTTTGTGAAATTGACAAATTAGATGTGATTCTTATCCTTAATGAATAAGGAACCGATTAAGGCTTGAAAAAAAAACAAGAATCATGCTCAAGTCACTGCCAAAACAATGTAAAACCGAAAACAATGAAGAAGAACAAAGCTAGAAACAACATTGTGAACAAACTATGATTATGTGATGAATTGAAATAGAAATTCGTGTAGAACAAATGTAAAACGGAATTGAATTGAAAGAACAACTAACATAAAGCAAGAAGAACATTAAATAAAGCAGAAAAAGTGGAAACTATAGAGACAAAAAGAAAACTAAACTGAAAGCTAAAGAGAGAGTAAGAGAAAGAACTAGAATTGAGAGAACTTGAACTAGCTTACAATGACATGAAAATGCCTTATTTATAGGTTCAAATGTGAGTTAGCTAGAGTTAAAACTAACTAAACTATGATTAAAACTAATTACAAGCATGTCCTAAATCTAACTATAGTTAATTTCTGTATCACTTCCATAACAGGATCTTCAGTTTCGTGTCACCATTTTGTCTGATTTATTAAAGATAGCTCCTGGATCCATAAATAGTTACATTTATTCTCAAATTGAATCTTAAGATGTCTAGTTTCCAACGCAAAAAGAATAAGCTCAATCAGAGTTCTTTAGAAAAAGATATAAATCAAAGAAGAGGCAAAGGTCAAAATTGGTCAGTGAAGAAATTGAAAGTAATACAAAAAACTATGTTAAAATACAGAAATTAGTATATTTTTGTGATTTTGCATATTTTTCCTAAAACTGCAAATCTAATATAATATAATAGAATAAGAGCATAAAAGAATATAATTATATTCTATTAACTAGGAAAAATACTAACAAATGAGTTGTCATCATCTACCTTAGCTTGACCTTCTTTATGCTTAAAAACTGAAACATTATGCATAGGAAAAAGATTAAGAGGAGTTAGTGGGTTGAAACCATAAACAACCACCAAAAGGAGAACAATTAGTAGTGGTATGAACAACTCTATTGTAAGCAAACTCAACATGCGGTAAATAAACTTCCCAATTTTTTAAGTTCTTCCTCAAAACTGTCCTAAGAAATGTTCCAATGTCCTATTAACAATTTCTATTTGCCCATCGGGTTGTGGGTGACAAGTGGTTGAAAATAACAATTTAGTTCCCAACTTGCTCCACAAGGTCCTCCAAAAATGGCCTAGGAACTTAGAGTCCCTATCACTAACCATGTTCCTTGGCAAACCATGGAGTCTCACAATTTCCTTGCAAAACAAATCAGCCACATGAGAAGCATCATTTAATTTTTTTACATGGAATAAAATGAGCCATTTTAGAAAACCTATCGGCAACAACAAAAATTGAATCTCTGCCATTACTTGTTTTTCGCAGCCCTAAAAAAAATTCATAGATAAATCAACCCAAGGATAGTGAATTGGCAATGGAGTATACAATCCATGAGGCTTAACTTTTGACTTTGCCTTTTTACAAAAAATGCAATATTCACAAAATTTCTTCACATCCTTTTTCAAATGAGGCCAATAAAAATGTTTTTGTAATGTTTCTAGAGTCTTTTGGACCCCAAAATGTCCCATTTGTTAGAATCGCGTAGCGGAATGTTCGCGTGGTCGGACAAAAACCAAGAGGGGGGGTGAATTGGTTTCTTAATAAAAATTAGGTTTTCAAATTTTTCCCCAAATTTTACCGATTAAAAACTGTGTAAATGTAAATAGAGAAAGGGATAGAGTCTTACACAGGAAATTTATACTGGTTCGGATCAAAAGACCCTACGTCCAGTTGTTAATCACTCAACAGAGGATTAACACTGTCACTATAAACAAATTGTTACAATACAAATTACAATGGAAGAGATAAAGTAAAAGATAACACCTCTCTTGAAACCCACAAGAGATGAAGAACAGCTTGTTGAACATTCAAGGACTTGATTTTGCAAATAATGATCATGAAGAATGTTGATTTTGATGATGATCCAAGAGCTTAAAGACTTAAAGTATTGAAGATTGAAGATTGATGATTTCTGTATTGTAATAACTCTGTTTTAGTTTGATTGAGTCTGTAATTATAGAGTCTAAGATAGCCGGTACATAGTCTCGTAACTTAGAAGCTTCAAAATGCTCAAATTTATCATGCAGGCTCGGCTTTAATCGATTATATAGGTAAATAATCGATTAAAACAGTGAGAAAACCACTTTCTATACTAAGTCACTCGTTTTAATCGATTAAAAAGCAAAATAATCGATTATTTCGTACCGTTCAGTACAGATAATCGATTATTTCACCAAATAATCGATTAAACCAGAGAGGATTGGGTTCTGACGTATTTGGCTCTGTTTTAATCGATTAAAACTCCATTTAATCGATTATTTCAGTCTGTTTCGATTTTAAACATCAAACAAACCCTATTTTCGAAAATCCAATTACCAAGAACCCTAGTTTCGAAAACCCCAATTCCTAAACCCTAATTTCCCTACTTAAACTCGCTTTGGCACTCGGAAAATGAGAACAACTCTTTCCATACAAAAGTTAAGTGCCTGTGAGTGCCGGAGAACTGTTTGTTGCAAGGAAAGGGGGCTTTTGGAACCTGGTGTGAGGCTAGAAGCGATAAGAATCACTAAGTGGAGTTCTTAGTGGATTGTGTGTCTGTCTTGTCTCTGGGGAAAGCTGTTCTTCATCTCTTGTGGGTTTCAAGAGAGGTGTTATCTTTAACTTTATCTTTTCCATTGTAATTTGTTTTGTAACAATTTGTTCTTAGTGACAGCGTTAATCCTCTTTTGAGTGATTAGCAACTGGACGTAGGGTCTTTTGATCCGAACCAGTATAAACCTACTGTGTAATCTTCTCTACTCTTCTCTATTTACATTTACGCAGTTTTTAATCGGTAAAATTTGGGGAAAATTTTGAAAACCTAATTTTTATTAAGAAACCAATTCACCCCCCTCTTGGTTTTTGTCCGACCACGCGATCATTCCGCTACGCGATTCTAACAAGTGGTATCGAGCTTGCTTTGATAGTCATTCAAATATTTTCGAAAATGGCCGGACAAAATCAAACTTTTGCCAAAGGTGCGTCTATCAACGAGACCCCCACTTTTTGCGGGTCAAAATTATCCTTTTTGGAAGGTACGTATGCAAATATTTTTAGAGTCTGTTGATAGAGGCGTTTGGGACGCAATTTTAAACGGTCCATTTGTTCCTAAAATTACAGAGAACGGTGTTGACGTTCTTAAACCTATTTCTAGATGGACTGCAGAAGAAAGTCGAAAAGCACAATTTGATGTTAGGGCTAGAAACATTATTTCATCTGCTCTAACCCTTGATGAGTTTTATAGAATTTCAGTTTGTAAAAGTGCACAGGAAATGTGGGAAATGCTAAGGGTGACCCACGAAGGAACTGACGACGTCAAAAGAGCACGTAAAAATTCTTTAATCCAAGAATACGAGATGTTCCGGATGCAACCAGGCAAAACGATATTTGACGTACAGAAACGTTTCACTCATATCGTGAACCATCTCACCGGACTAGGTAAAATTTTTGACGTTGATGAATTAAATGTTAAAATTTTGAAATCTCTGGATAAGAAATGACAACCAAAGGTGACGGCCATCTCGGAGTCACAAAATCTTGCCACTATGTCCATGGCGGCGTTATTTGGAAAGCTTAGGGAGCATGAGCTTGACCTTGGAAGACTAAATGAGGAAGAGGGTCAATATCAAAAGAAGAACCTAGCTTTCAAGACCGAGATTTCAAAAAGCAAAAATAAGAAAGAAGAAGAAGAAGACTCCGAAATTGATGAAGAAGAGATGAGTCTTTTTATAAAGAAGTTCACCAAGATGATGAAAGCAAAAGGAAGACATCCTTTCAAAGGTAAAGGAAAGGTAAAAGAAAATTCTTCCGTTAATATAAAATGCTTTGGTTGTGGTGAAGCAGGGCATATAAAGACCGAATGCCCAAACAAGAAAAATGATGAACACAAGGGCAAAAAGCAATTCAAGAAGAAAGCATATATTGCTTGGGATGACAGTGATTCAAATTCAGAATCAAGCGACTCAGAAATTGAAGCAAACATTTGCTTGATGGCAAATAACAACATTTCTTCGGATTTTGAGGTTAGTGATTCCGATTCATCCTCTAGTGAAGAAAATGACCATGATGAATTGCAAAATGCTTATAATGAGTTATTTACTGCATTTATGGATATGAAAAACGAATTTAAAGTTGTAAAGAAAAATCTAAGAAGATCCGAAAAGGAAAATGAGTCCTTAAAATTGAAAATTGCATGTTTAGAAGAAAAGGAGGTAGCTAATACGAAAATTATATGCTTAGATGAGAATAAAGACTTAGCATGTGCAAATTGTAAAGAGCATGAATATGATATAGATATTCTTAATCATTTGCTTGACAAAGCCGAAAAAGAAATTGATGATCTTAAGAAGAATGAAATGGTATTTGCTCAAAATAATGTAAATCATAGAGTTTCTTTGAAAAAGAGTAAAACTAAAAAGAAAAGAGTATGGGTAGAAAAAGGAACTAGAGCATGTCATGTTAATAATGTATCTTGTTCTAAAACTACTTCAAATGCATGCTTCTATTGTATGAAACAAGGTCACACTTCAAATAGATGTAAAATTAAGCATTTTGGAGTTCCTAAAGGAAAATATGTTTGGGTTCCTATAGTTAAATGAATTGTTTGTCTCTTTTATTTATTCGAAGAAAATGGATCATTTAGTATGTTTTAAATGAATGCTTAGGTAAAAACATTTTATCTTGCATGAAGGTTCTTTACTTAAAGATTTTTTCGAAAAGCCTCTAAAATTGTTTTTAAACAACTAAAAACAAAGTATTTTTACAAAAACTTTCTTAAAACATGTTTTTAACTGATGCAGTTTTGAAAGAACCAAATAAAATCACTTAGAATGTTCAAAGAAGTGTTTTTACAGTATTTTAATCGATACAAACTGTTTTTAATCGATTAAAACCATTTAGAACTCATTATGATCGATCAGATTTTTATTATGAGCGGTCAGAATCTTTTAAATCGATTAAAAACAAGTTTCAATCGATTAAAATCACTTAAAGGGTCAGGATGATCGATCAGAATCAAATTATGACCGATTAGAAGCAAATGTGATCGATCAGATTTTAATTATGAGCGGTCAGAAATTTTTCAATCGATTAAAAACACGTTTCAATCGATTAAAATCACTTAAAGGGTCAGGATGATCGATCAGATTTTTATTATGACCGGTCAGAATCAGTTATGATCGATCAGAATTTAGTTATGACCGATCAGAACTCTTTTAATCGATTAAAAACTCGTTTCAATCGATTAAAACAACTTAAAAAAATTTTCTACACTGCATTTTAATCGATTAAAAGATGTTTTAACAGATTAAAACTGCACTTTTAACAGATTAAAAGAATCTTTTAACAGATTAATTAAACCAGCAGTTTTGAAAATAATCTATAAAAACAATTTTGCTTGAACTTTTTAAACACACATTGAATATAAGTTTTCACATATCCTTTAGCAATCAATCAAAGCAACTGCGGTGCAAACCTTTGGAGATCAAGGATGTGTTACTTGTTGATGATATTATTGGATCAACTGATAGTTTGTTATGTGTAGAATTTGCTAAGATTATGCAGGGAGAGTTTGAAATGTCTATGATGGGAGAATTAACATTCTTCCTTGGACTTCAAATCAAGCAACTTAAAGATGGCACTTTCATCTCTCAAACCAAATACTGCAAAGAGATTCTCAAAAAGTTTGGTATGGACACCTCAAAGGAAGCTAACACACCCATGGGAACTTCATGCTATTTAGACAAGGATGAATCAGGTTTGGAAGTAAATCAAACTAAGTATAGAGGTATGATAGGATCACTATTATACTTAACTGCTAGTAGACCTGATATTATGCATTCTGTCTGTGTGTATGCTAGATTTCAGGCTTGTCCTAAAGAATCTCATCTAATTGCAGTAAAACATATTTTAAAATACTTAAAAGGAACTACTGGATTTGGCTTGTGGTATCCGTCTGATGCTTGTATTAGTTTATTAGGATATTCTGATGCTGATTATGGTGGATGTAAAATTGATAGGAAAAGCACTAGTGGGACATGTCATTTGTTGGGTTCATCCTTAATATCATGGCATTCTAAGAAACAAGCATGTGTAGCTTTATCTACCACTGAAGCTGAATATATTGCAGCTGGTAGTTGTTGTGCTCAAATTCTGTGGATGAAACAACAATTAGAGGATTATAGCATATATTTAAATGACATTCCATTAATGTGTGATAATACGAGTGCAATCAACCTAACTAAGAATCCAGTAATGCACTCTAGGACTAAACATATTGAGATTAGACATCACTTTTTAAGAGATAACATCAGCAAAGGAAACTGTAAGATAGAGTATGTAGACACTAAACGTCAATTAGCAGATATATTTACTAAGCCTCTACCAAAGGATAGATTCTATGATCTTAGAAGAGACTTAGGGATATTAGAAATAGCTTAAATTCTGCTTAATTTGACTGTTTCTGGATGATTGTTATGTTAAAATTCGTGGTGTAGCATGTTCATAGGTTATTATGCATATAAATCTCAAAAACTTGATATAGCCTCTGGAATAATCGATTACTGGATGTGATAATCGATTATTTTTCCTCAAAACGTCAAAAACAGGGTATTCTCCTCTGGAATAATCGATTATCTCGTGAAATAATCGATTAAATGCCTCTGATAATCGATTATTTACTGGAAATAATCGATTAAAGCTGTCTGATATTGAAATAATCGATTATCTTGAAATATAATCGATTAAATGCGACCAGTTTTGCCTCTTAGCCGTTGCCAACGGATATTTTGCCATGGAATCTATTCTATATGACCGTTGGAAGTGTTTTCTCTATAAATAGAGACATCTTGGTCAATTATACTCACTTCAAACTCTTGCAATCAAGTTTTCTTGAAATCTATACTCTCTTTACCTCATTATTCCCTCACTTGTCTCCAAAATTTCTTCAAGTTTATCTACTCTTTCAAATGGCCTCTTCCTCTCGCCCTAAGATTCCTACAAGAAGAAGATCTGCACCTTCTTCTCATTCCCGTCCTAATTCTGTAGAAGGATGGATCTCTGATGCAGATGGTCAACAAGAATTTCTAACCTACTGGAAAGAAAAAGCTATTATTTCTCCCAAATTTCTTATAGGTGAGCAATTCATTCATAGAGGATTTAATTTTCCTAATCTTCTTGAAATTCAAGGAGTTCTCTCGTTTATCCAAATGCAAGGTACTTACTATCCTGACTTAGTTAGGGTATTCTATTCTAAATTCAAATTTAGGGATCAAATTGCTACATCCCGTGTAAAAGGGGTTACCATAATTCTAGATGATGATATTTGGGAAAATGTTGCTCACTTCCCCATTAGAGAAGATGCTATTAACGTTTATGGTGAGCTAGATGACTTTGACAGGTTCCTAGCTTATCGATCTTTTCTACGGAATCCCTCCATGGAGATTGGCCGTATTCTTCATGCTGGACCTTTGAAGAAGGAAGAACGCATGATTCTTCATTTGCTTGTATGGATCTTATGTCCCCGGGCCACAAACCATGCCCAATGCTCTTCTATTGATCTTCGCATTATTCATGCCATAATGAATAATGAACCTTTAGATTGGGGTGTTCTTGTCACAATGACAATGTTAAAGGCCAAACGTCATCCAACATTCAAAATTCCATATGCTCTTCTTGTATCCCGAATTCTTGAATATAAAGGAGTCAATGTCGAAGGTGAACAAGTTGTCCAAACTACTAACTTGAACCGCATGCTGGACAGCACTTTGATTCATCTACAAATGGTGCGGGTCAATGACATCTATGTTCATAAAGATGACGTTCAAAATCAAGGTGATGCAAATGAAGACTCTGATGAAGATATGCCTCCAGCTGCTAATTTTCCCTCTAACCAAATCCAAAGTGTTGGAACATCCTCTTCTCATCAAGAAACAAGACAATCCATGGAAGATATGCTTTCCGACATGAATCAAAGAATGCAATCATTCTTCAATCTTTCTGGTGTACGGCATGATGAAATTATTCGTCGTATATCCGATGTAGATGATAGAGTGGGTAGATTAGAAAATAGATTTGATACTCACTTTAATGATGAGGATAGTGAAGAATTTTAGATTTTATTAATATCTTTATATTGTAATGAATGAATGATTATGAAATAAAATTTGATGTTTCTTTCATGCTATGATTGAGGGGGAGCTTTCTCTAAATTATGCATATTTTGAGGGGGAGCTCTTATGATTGATGTTGCAGGGTTCTTTTTGATTATAATCAAAATAGGGGGAGAAAAATTTAAAGCCTATGATTCAATTTTAAATTTTATCTGGTATGTTTAATGTGTTTGTTAGTATGACAGATAAAACAGGTTATTACAAGGGCTTTAAAAAGATAATTTTGATCATCATCAAAAAGGGGGAGATTGTTGAACATTCAAGGACTTGATGTTGCAAATAATGATCATGAAGAATGTTGATTTTGATGATGATCCAAGAGCTTAAAGACTTAAAGTATTGAAGATTGAAGATTGATGATTTCTGTATTGTAATAACTCTGTTTTAGTTTGATTGAGTCTGTAATTATAGAGTCTTGAAAGTGATCCTAGCAAAGATCTCATTGATTTGATGAAGTCAAAAATAAAGTCAAGGGTCAACTCTGCAGCTGTCAAACAAGTCACTCAGAACAAAGGAGCTAAAGACTTAGTGTGTCTTAACAGAAAGCTTAGGTAAAACCACTTTACCTTTTCCACTGCATAAAGCTTCTTCACTCATCTTGCAAAATGCCTCAAAAACAGTTTTTAACAAATAAAAAACAAAAGCATTTTGGCAAAGAATTTTCTTAAACAAGTTATTAACTGATACAGGTTTGAAAGAATCAATTTAAAACACTTAGAATGTCTTAAAAAGTGTTTTTACAATATTTTAATCGATACAAACTTCTTTTAATCGATTAAAACTCTTTATGACCGATTAGAATTCGAATATAATAGGTCAGAATGCAATATAATCGATCAGATCTTAAATATGAGCGATCGAATTATTTTAATCGATTAAAACACGTTTCAATCGATTAAAATCACTTTGGATGTCAGGATGATCGATCAGTAATGAGATTATGACTGATCGAAGTTGGATATGATCGATCGAATTGAATTATGACCGATCAGATCTGTTTCAATCGATTAAAACGTATTTCAATCGATTAAAATAACTTAGAAAATCTTTTCAATCGATTAAAACGAACTTTCAATCGATTAAAATGACTTGAAAATATATGTGCAGTTTTTCAATCGATTGAAACGACTTTATATCAGCTAAAATAACTTGGAAAGTTTTATAAGAAGGTTTTTAAACAAATCAATCGATTAATACGCGATTCAATCGATTGTTTTATACTTTGAAAATGTTTGTAAAACGTTTTAACTGATAAAAACGTGGTCGTATCAACTAAAACATTTTCTGTTAAAGATCAAGAACGCATTAATGGGTTGAAAGGACTTTTAACAGATTGTAACGGCTATTTCAACAGATTAAAACAAACTTTCAACAGATTAATTAATGCAGCAGATTTGAAAATACTCTTTTATAAACAGAGTTGCTTGGAACTTTTAGAATATCAGCTTTTGACACAATTCAAGCAATCAATACAAACAACTATTAGCATTTTTCAAGAAAGATACACAACTGTTTTTGTGAACTTCTTTTGAAATCTTTCTTGAGGCACTTTGCATTTCTTTGAAGAAGAAACCGATCGTGGATTGGTGTAATCCGGTTTGAGCTTTCTTTGTTTCTTCTTTTAAATTTCTATTCATTCATTTGTACTCGTTTTGTACCTGGAATTTGGGTACAAGTTTTCTGCAATTGCTGTAGAAAGTTGCCAAGAACTGGAATTTGGTTCTTGGTGGAAAGGTTAAAGCAAGAGCTGGAATTTGGTTCTTGTGTGTGGTGCCTGGAATTTGGGCACTCGGTTTCTCTCGTGCTGGAATTTGGTTGCAGAGGTTTCCAAGAACTGAAATTTGGTTCTTGGTGGAAAGGTTAAAGCAAGAGCTGGAATTTGGTTCTTGTGTGTGGTGCCTGGAATTTGGGCACTCGGTTTCTCTCGCTGCTGGAATTTGGTTGCAGAGGTTTCCAAGAGCTGGAATTTGGTTCTTGGTGGAGAGTTAGAATAGGTGTAAGATTGTTGAGTCTCGTAAAACATCTATTGTAGTGGAACCCAGCTGGAATTTGGCTGGAGACTGGACGTAGCCCTGGTATTGGGTGAACCAGTATAAAATTACCGGTGAAATCTTTCCTAACCTTTCTCTCTTTAATTTCAGTTGCTGCGCTTGTATTGTTTGATTGCTTGGTAATTCAAAAAGATTTTTAGAAACTTAATTTTCGAATTAGATAATCTGTGTATTGCGAAAAACTTTCAAAAATCAATTCACCCCCCTCTTGATTTAAAACTACTTTTCTAACAAGTCTAAGATAGCCTGTACATAGTCCGTAACTTAGAAGCTTCAAATGCTCAAATTTATCATGCAGGCTCGGCTTTAATCGATTATATAGGTAAATAATCGATTAAAACAGATGAGAAAACCACTTTCTATACTAAGTCAACTGTTTTAATCGATTAAAAAGCAAAATAATCGATTATTTCCTACCGTTCCGTCATGAATAATCGATTATTTCACCAAATAATCGATTAAACCGAAGAGGATTGGGTTCCGACGTATTTGGCTCTGTTTTAATCGATTAAAACTCCATTTAATCGATTATTTCGACTCGTTTCGATTTTAAACATCAAACAAACCCTATTTTCGAAAATCCAATTACCAAGAACCCTAGTTTCGAAAACCCCAATTCCTAAACCCTAATTTCCCTACTTAAACTCGCTTTGGCACTCGGAAAATGAGAACAACTCTTTCCATACAAAAGTTAAGTGTCTGTGAGTGCCAGAGAACTGTTTGTTGCAAGGAAAGGGGGCTTTTGGAACCTGGTGTGAGGCTAGAAGCGATAAGAATCACTAAGTGGAGTTCTTAGTGGATTGTGTGTTGTGCCGTCTCTGGGGAAAGCTGTTCTTCATCTCTTGTGGGTTTCAAGAGAGGTGTTATCTTTAACTTTATCTTTTCCATTGTAATTTGTTTTGTAACAATTTGTTCTTAGTGACAGCTGTTAATCCTCTTTTGAGTGATTAGCAACTCGGACGTAGGGTCTTTTGATCCGAACCATTATAAACCTACTGTGTAATCTTCTCTACTCTTCTCTATTTACATTTACGCAGTTTTTAATCGGTAAAATTTGGGGAAAATTTTGAAAACCTAATTTTTATTAAGAAACCAATTCACCCCCCCTCTTGGTTTTTGTCCGACCACGCGATCATTCCGCTGCGCGATTCTAACACAGCTTTCCCCAGAGACGGCACAACACACAATCCACTAAGAACTCCACTTAGTGATTCTTATCGCTTCTAGCCCACACCAGGTTCAGAAAGCCCCATTTCCTTGCAACAAACAGTTCTCTGGCACTCACAACACTTAACTTTTGTATGGAAAAGGTTGTTCTTCTTTTCTGAGTTCCAAAGGAGAGTTTAAGTAGGGAAATTAGGGTTTAGAAAAAGGGGATTTCGAAACTAGGGTTCTTGGTAATTGGGTTTTCGAAAATAGGGTTAATTTGAAATTTAAAATGAAAAACAGACTGAAATAATCGATTAAATGGAGTTATAATCGATTAAAACAGAGCCAAAAAAACAGAACCCAAAACCTCTCTGTTTTAATCGATTATTTGAAGTTTTAATCGATTATTTGACCTAATAATCGATTATTTTGATGTTTTAATCGATTAAAACAGTGAGTATATACTGAAAATGGTTTTCTCACTGTTTTAATCGATTATTTCCCTATATAATCGATTAAAGCCGAGCTTGGATGATATATTTGGGCTTTTTGAAGCTTCTAAGTTGCAGACTATGTACCGGCTATCTCAAACTCTATAATTACAGACTCAATCTAATTAAAACAAAGTTATTACACTACAAAAACAAGTCTTCAACACTCTAAGTCTTTGAGTTCTTGAATCATCATCAAAATCAACAATCTTCATGTTCATCAAGTGCAACATCAAGTCCTTGAATGTTCAACAATCTCCCCCTTTTTGATGATGATCAAAATTATCTTTTAAAGCCCTTGTAATAACCTGTTTTATCTGTCATACTAACAAACACATCAAACATACCAGATAATATTTAAATGCAATTCATAATGCAATTCATAAGAGACTTTAAATATTTCTCCCCCTATTTTGATTATAATCAAAAATAACTCTGCAATAACAATCATAAGAGCTCCCCCTCAAAATATGCATAAGTTGAAGATAACTCCCCCTCAATCAAAGCATTAAAAAACAAATTTCATTTCATAAAGAAACGTCATTACAGACAAAGAGATATATAACATTACAATCATGTAAAAGCTTTTTATTTAAGCAGAATTTAGGCAATGTCTAATATTCCTAAGTCTCTTCTAAGATCATAGAATCTATCCTTGGGTAGAGGCTTAGTAAATATATCTGCTAATTGGTGTTTTGTATCCACATACTCTATTTTACAGTTTCCTTTGCTGATATGATCTCTCAAAAAATGATGTCTTATTTCTATATGTTTAGTCCTAGAGTGCATTACTGGATTCTTAGTTAAGTTAATTGCACTCGTATTATCACACATCAAGGGTATGTCATCTAAAAAGATATTATAATCTTCTAACTGTTGTTTCATCCACGTAATTTGAGCACAACAACTACCAACTGCAATATATTCAGACTTCAGTGGTAGATAAAGCAACACATGCCTCGTTTCTTAGAATGCCAAGATATTAAGGATGAACCTAACAAATGACATGTTCCACTAGTGCTTTTTCTATCAATTTTACAGCCACCATAATCAGCATCGAATATCCTATTAAACTCATACAAGCATCAGACGGATACCACAAACCAAAACCAAGTAATTCCTTTTAAGTATTTTAAAATATGTTTTACCTGCAATTAGATGAGATTCTTTAGGACAAGCCTGAAATCTAGCACACACACGGACAGTAATGCATAATATCAGGTCTACTTGCAGTTAAGTATAACAGTGATCCTATCATACCTCTATACATAGTTTGATTAACTTCCAAACCTGATTCATCCTTGTCTAGATAGCATGAGGTTCCCATGGGTGTGTTAGCTTCCTTTGAGGTGTCCATACCAAACTTTTTGAGGATCTCTTTGCAGTACTTGGTTTGAGAGATGAAAATGCCATCTTTAAGTTGCTTGATTTGTAGTCCAAGGAAGAATGTCAATTCTCCCATCATAGACATTTCAAACTCTCCCTGCATTATCTTAGCAAATTCTACACATAACGAATTATCAGTTGATCCAAAAATGATATCATCAACATATACCTGGACCAATAAGATATGTTCGTTAACTTTCTTTATAAACAGTGTAGAATCAATTTTTCCTCTTGAAAAATCATTTGCAGTTAGGAAACTACTTAATCTTTCATACCAAGATCTAGGAGCTTGTTTCAACCCATATAATGCTTTCTTTAATTTGAAAATATGATTAGGATAATTAAAATCCTCAAATCCAGGGGGTTGCTCTACATACACTTCTTCTTTAATAAACCCATTTAGAAAGGCACTCTTTACATCCATTTGATATAATTTAAATTTCATCATAGATGCATAAGCAAGAAGTAGGCGTATAGCCTCTAACCTGGCAACAGGAGCATAAGTTTCATCATAATCTATACCTTCCTCCTGACAATAGCCTTTTGCAACAAGTCTGGCTTTATTCTTTGTTATGTTTCCATCTTCATCAAGCTTATTTCTGAATACCCATTTAGTTCCAATAACTTGATGTGACTCTTCTCTTGGGATTAATTCCCAGACTTGATTCCTTTCAAATTGGTTAAGTTCTTCTTGCATGGCTATGCACCATTGTTCATCTTTAAGTGCTTCCTCAACGTTTTTAGGTTCAATCTGTGACACAAAAGCTACAGACATACAAAAATTAGTCATATTTCTTGTTCTTACCCCTTTTGAGATGTCACCTATGATGTTGTCCATTGAGAGTCCTCTAGGTGATTGCCATTCTTTTGCTAATTGAGGAGTTTGAGAAGGCTCATTATTTTCCAAGTATAGTTCATCAAGGGCTTCTCTTATATACTCATCATCACCTGCAAGTTCTTTATTTGACTCAAGAGGATTTCCCCCAAGGTCTACAATCTCATCAAAGGTAACATGTATAGATTCTTCTATATTTAAAGTTCTCCTATTAAACACTCTATATGCCTTGCTATTTAATGAATATCCTAGAAAAATGCCCTCATCGGCTTTTGAATCAAATTTTCCTAGATTGTCCTTTCCATTATTTAGCACAAAACATTTACATCCAAAAATCTTTAAATGAGCAACATTAGGTTTTCTACCATTAAGCAATTCATATGGAGTAGATTTCATAATTGGCCTAATGAGCATCCTATTCAAAACAGATTTGTTTTAACTGATACGACAACGTTTATATCAATTAAAACACTTTATAAAAAATCTTCTAAGTTGATTTAATCTATTGTTTCGCGATTCAATCGATTGAAATACTGCAAAACTTTCTTATAAAACTTTTCAAGTTATTTTAACTGATAAAAATAAGTTTTAATCGATTAAAATGCTGTGTAGAAATTTTCTAAGTTGTTTTAATCGATTGAAATGAGATTTAATCGATTAAAAGAGTTCTGATCGGTCATAACTAAATTCTGACCGATCATAACTGATTCTGATCGGTCATAATTGCATTCTGATTGATCATCCTGACCCTTTAAGTGATTTTAATTGATTGAAACGTGTTTTAATCGATTAAAAAAATTCTGATCGCTCATAATTTAAATATGATCGATCACATTTGATTCTGATCGGTCATATTTGTATTCTGATCGATCATCCTGACCCTTTAAGTGATTTTAATCGATTGAAACATGTTTTAATCGATTGAAAAGATTCTGATCGCTCATAATTTAAATCTGATCGATCACATTTGATTCTGATCGGTCATATTTGTATTCTGATCGATCATAATGAGTTCTAAATGGTTTTAATCGATTAAAAACAAGTTGTATCGATTAAAATACTGTAAAAACACTTCTTTGAACATTCTAAGTGATTTTAATCGGTTCTTTCAAAACTATATCAGTTAAAAACATGTTTAAGAAAGCTTTTGTAAAAATACTTTGTTTTTAGTTGTTTAAAACGATTTTAGAGGCATTTCGCAAAATCTTTAAGTGAAGAACCTTCATGCAGCAGAAAAGATAAAATTATTTTACCTAAGCATTTTGTTTAAAACATACTAAATGATCCATTTTCTTTGAATAAATATAAGATACAAATAGTTTATTTAACTATAGGAACCCAAATATATTTTCCTTTAGGAACACCAAAATGTTTGATTTTACATCTATTTGAAGTATGACCATGTTTCATACAATAAAAGCATGCATTAGATGTATTTTTAGAATATGATACATTTCTAACTATTGAAGTTTTGATTCCTTTTTCAACCCATACTCTTCTATTTTTACTTTTAGGCTTTTTCAAAGGAACATGACAATTTTCTTTAATTTGAACACTATCCTTATTCTTATAATTATCACTTAATTCCTTTTTAGCTTTATCAAGCAAATGTCTAAGTAAATCAATATCATGTTCATACTCTTTACATGATGAACATGCTATAGTTTTATCATCATTCTCATCTATGCATACAATTTTCGTTTCTAAGGTTTCCTTTTCCTCTAAACATGAAATTTTCGTTTTTAAGGACTCCTTTTCCTCTAAATATACAATTTTCGTTTTTAAGGACTCTACCTCCTTTTCGGATCTACTTAAACTCTTTTTCACAGCTTTGTATTCATTTTTTAAGTCCTTAAAGGCACTAAAAAATTCATTATATGCATTTTGTAATTCATCAAAATCATTTTCATCATCACTTGAGGATGAGTCGGAATCACTAACCTCAAAGTCGGAAGATATATTGTCTTTTGCCAACAAGCAAATGTTAGCTTCTATTTCCAGATCACTTGACTCCGAAATCAAGTCACTATCATCGGTTCCTATAAGTTACTCTTAGTTTATCCCACATTTCTTGAGCACTCTTACAAACTGATATCCTGTAAAACTCGTCAAGGGTTAGAGCAGATGAAATTATATTTCTAGCCCTAACATCAAATTGTGCTTTTCTACTTTCTTCGGCAGTCCATCTAGAAAAAGATTTGGGAACGTCAACACCGTTCTCAGTTACTTTAGGAATATATGGACCGTTTAAAATAGCGTCCCAAACGCCTCTATCAACAGACTCTAAAAATATTTGCATACGTACCTTCCAAAAAGGATAATTTTGACCCGCAAAAAGTGGGGGTCTGTTGATAGACGCACCTTCGGCAAAAGTTAGATTTTGTCCGGCCATTTTCGAAAATTTGAATGACTATCAAAGCAAGCTCTGATACCACTTGTTAGAATCGCGCAGCAGAATGTTCGCGTGGTCGGACAAAAACCAAGAGGGGGGGTGAATTGGTTTCTTAATAAAAATTAGGTTTTCAAATTTTTCCCCAAATTTTATCGATTAAAAACTGTGTAAATGTAAATAGAGAAAGGGATAGAGTCTTACACAAGAAATTTATACTGGTTCGGATCAAAAGACCCTACGTCCAGTTGCTAATCACTCAACAGAGGATTAACGCTGTCACTATAAACAAATTGTTACAATACAAATTACAATGGAAGAGATAAAGTAAAAGATAACACCTCTCTTGAAACCCACAAGAGATGAAGAACAGCTTTCCCCAGAGACGGCACAACACACAATCCACTAAGAACTCCACTTAGTGATTCTTATCGCTTCTAGCCCACACCAGGTTCAGAAAGCCCCCTTTCCTTGCAACAAACAGTTCTCTGGCACTCACAACACTTAACTTTTGTATGGAAAAGGTTGTTCTTCTTTTCTGAGTGCCAAAGGAGAGTTTAAGTAGGGAAATTAGGGTTTAGAAAAAGGGGATTTCGAAACTAGGGTTCTTGGTAATTGGGTTTTCGAAAATAGAGTTAATTTGAAATTTAAAATGAAAAACAGACTGAAATAATCGATTAAATGGAGTTATAATTGATTAAAACAGAGCCAAAAAAACAGAACCCAAAACCTCTCTGTTTTAATCAATTATTTGAAGTTTTAATCGATTATTTGACTTAATAATCGATTATTTTGATGTTTTAATCGATTAAAACAGTGAGTATATACTGAAAATGGTTTTCTCACTGTTTTAATCGATTATTTCCCTATATAATCGATTAAAGCCGAGCCTGGATGATATATTTGGGATTTTTGAAGCTTCTAAGTTGCAGAATATGTACCGGCTATCTCAAACTCTATAATTACAGACTCAATCTAATTAAAACAAAGTTATTACACTACAAAAACAAGTCTTCAACACTCTAAGTCTTTGAGTTCTTGAATCATCATCAAAATCAACAATCTTCATGTTCATCAAGTGCAACATCAAGTCCTTGAATGTTCAACACCATTAAACCTCCGTCATGTGCTTCACTAACAAGCAAGTTTCTTATAAAACATTTAGGCACACACAATTTGTTTTCTTTGAAAAGAAAGCCTCCATGTCTAAAGAAACCATTTTCTGAAAATTTTTCACAATTTTTAAAAATTTCACCAAAAGTTTCATCATTTTCATACATGCTTTTCAAACATTCATGACCAATCAATTTTGTTTCAAGTATAGACAACAAAACATGACGCCGAGAAAGAGCATTGGCTACAATGTTTACCTTGTCCCCTTTTATGTTTGATAACATAAGGGAATTGCTCTAGAAATTCCTCGCACTTGGAATGCCTTTTATTCAGCTTACCTTGTCCCATAAGATACTTGAGGGACTCATGGTCACTATGAATGATATGTTCCTTAGGATAAAGGTAGTGTTGCCATGTTTTCAAAGCCCTCACTAAGGCATACAACTCCTTATCATAAGTTGAATAGTTAAGGGTAGGACCACTTAACTTTTAACTAAAATAAGCAATTGGATGATCCTCTTGCAACAACACAACCCCAATCCCAACATTTGAAGCATCACACTTAATTTCAAAAGATTTTTGAAAGTTTGGCAAAGTAAGTATGGGGCATTAATTAACTTTTGCTTAAGAAAATTGAAAGCTTCTTCTTGTTTCTCTCCCCATTTGAAACCATCATTTTTCTTGAGCACTTTGTTGAGCGGTGCTGCCAATGTGCTAAAATCCTTCACAAATCTCATATAGAAACTTGCAAAGCCATGGAAACTTCTCACTTCGGTCACAGACTTAGGTGTAGGCCATTCTTGAATAGCCCTAACCTTTTCCTCATCCACTTGTATTCCTTTTGAACTCACAACAAAACCAAGAAACACAATATGTTAGTACAAAAGATGCATTTATCAAGATTGACATACAATTGCTCGTCTCTAATCACACACAAGACAAATTTTAAATGATCAACGTGTAAATCAAGTGAAGTGCTATAGATAAGAATATCACCAAAGTACACCACAACAAATTTTCCTATGAATTCTCTCAATACATGGTTCATTAATCTCATGAATGTTCTAGGAGCATTAGTTAAGCCAAAAGGCATAACCAACCATTCATATAAACCATATTTTGTTTTGAAAGTGGTTTTCCATTCATCCCCTTCTCTAATCCTAATTTGATTGTATCCACTTTTTAAATCAATCTTAGAGAAGTAACATGCACCATGCAATTCATCAAGCAAATAATCATGCTTAGGTATAGGATGCCTATATTTAATGGTGACGTTATTAAGGACTATACAATTGGAACACATGCGCCCGGTCCCATCTTTTTTAGGGACCAAAATTACCGGAACAACACAAGGAATCATGTTATCTCTTACCCAACCATTGCTAATGAGTTCATCCACTTCTCTTTGAATCTCTTTGTTTTCTTGTGATTTGCTTCTATAGGCTGGCCTATTGGGAAATGAAGCCCCTAGAATGAGATCAATTTGATGCTATATTCCTGTTCAAGGTGGTAGTCCACTTGGCACACTTGTTGGAAACACATCTTGAAAAGCCTATAAAAGAGATTTAACACTAGAAGGCAATTCAAAATCATCAAATGCATTAGTGGTCAAAATCTTATTTTTGCAAATCAAGACATATAGGAGTTGTTTAGCAAGAAGCAACCTCTTGACCTCACTTTTTGTGGCTAAATATCTCTCCCTCACTTCAAGTGTTTCACTCTTCTTTTGATCACTCTTTTTTCTCTCAAGTGTTTCACTAACGCTCTCTTTTTCTCTCTTTTCTTAAAGAAGTTTTTTCTCATTTTCTTTTGATTCTTACACACTTCTTGTGGACTCAAAGGTTTGAGCACAATCTTCTTGTCTTGGTTCATGAAAGAGACTTTGTTGGTGAACCCGATTTGATTGAATCTTTTATCAAATTGTCACGGTCTTTCCAAAATTAAGTGACTGGCCTCCATAAGAACAACATCATAAAACACCGTATCATTTTATTTTCCAATGGAAATATCCACTTCAACTTGTTGTCTCACTTGCACCTCTCCATCTTTACTAAACCATTGAAGTTTATAAGGCCTATTGTAGACCCCAAATCTTGCCCAACCCTCTAATAAAGCCGAAGATCGCCCGTTTCGAAGATGATCAAGACTTTATTAAGTCCCTAGTAGCTTGTTCTAGGTTCCATTTAAGATAGGAAGGGTTTTTAGAGGCATTAAAAATCGGGAAACCCGCCGGAGACAGCAGATGGTCGTCCAGGACAAGCGGATGGCCGTCCAGAACAGGCAGATGGCCGTCCAGGACAAGCAGATGGCTGTCCATTGCAACTTTAAGGCCATGGACGGCCGTCCACTTAGCTTGGACGGCAGTCCATGGCCAAAAGTTGCCATGGACGGCCGTCCACTCTACATGGATGGTCGTCCATGGTTACTTTTTGCCATGGACGACGGTCCACCTTTTCCAGGCCCGGTTCCCTATAAATAGGAGCTCCCATTCTCCAAATTTTAACACCTTTTCACTCCTACCACTCTCTAGGAATCCTTTTGGCACTTTAGAGTGACTCCGAGCATTATTTCGGGGTTCGAGTGAGCTTTCCGATTTCCGTTAAAGTTGAAATCGGTTAAGGAAGTCTCTTTTTGAGACGTCCGACCCTTGGTAGAGTGACTTTTCTTTATTTTGTGGGAGGAGTGTGCTTGTAGAGTGCGGGGACTGCCAAAAAGCATCCTCAAGTTTTCGAAGAATTAATATAAAGCTTGCTTCAGAGGTTCCTTCTCTATTCTCTGTCTCTTTTACTGCTTTCTTTATCGCTTTCTTTGTGTGCATTAGATAATAGGGCCATGTAGACATTTAAATTCTACAAGTAGATAGAATAATAGGGTAAAAGCATAATTTCTTTAAGTGTTTATTTTCTAAGTTAGTCCATCATAGGGAACCCGAAAGGGGCCTGTGGGGTGCTAACACCTTCCCCACACGTAACTAACTCCCTTACCCGACTCTGGTTGTAATGGCCAAAGTTGGTTTTTTCTGAAACCACTGCCTTCTTCTTTTCATTACCTTTTTCAATGTTTAAGGTTAAAACACTGATGGCGACTCCTCGAACCTAATTCGAAAACCTCGCCTTTAGGTCCAGTCTGGTTATCAGACAACTTAAAGGCGTTGAACCATTTCTTTCAAAAAAACGCGAGTCATTTCAAAACCATTGTGTCGCTCTGACCGTCTCTTCTAACGGCGGCGACAGATGGTGACTCCACTGGGGAAGCTAGAGAGTTGATCCCATTCAGTGATGGACTATCTTAAGAAATAAAAACTAGAAATTACGCTTTTACCCTTTCCTGCTTTATAACATGCTTTACTGTTTGGCTTTAATAATTGTTGTATGTTTATTTTCTGCAATTGTCTGAAATAAACTATACACAAACCTTTGCACACTACAGTCCCTCTATACCTGGGGGCAAGAGAGAATACATATAGGGAGTGGGTGACAGGTACGACCGACCATGGTAATGGCCATAGTGCCAGCAGGTCGTTGTCGGAAACCACCACTCAAGGTGATAACCTTGTTTTTCTCGGTCTAAGAACGTCGACACAGACATCCGTGCATGGTTCGAAAACTGGGAGAATGAAGGGTCCTTATAATGGGGGCACCTTGGGGGCCTGGCATTGGTGAGAACAGTTAGAACCTACCTTTGCTAATGCACTTTTCTGCAGGAAACCCCTACCTCGTAATTAAACGTCACTCTGTTCGCGGATGAGTGAATTGTTTGTGCATTTGTTTATTGCATTTGATCATTGCATTTGATTGTTGCATACAACAGCAAAAAAAAATATATATAAAACAAAATATCAAAAATATTTTCACAATAAACACCCTTATCTCGGACAGTCTGCCTTTTAGCTAGCCTGATTTCAGGTTCTTTGTAAGCTAAGTAGTCACGCAGTCTGACAGAAGAGATAAGGGATGCTAAAACCTTTCTTTCGCAATAACCATTTTTATCTTGGACAGTCTGCCTTTTAGCTAGCCTGGTTTCAGGTTCTTTGTAAGCTAAGTAGCCACGCAGTCCGACAGAAGAGATAAAAGGCTAAAAACCAAAAAATAAAATAAAATAAAATAAAATAAAAAATAATAATAACAAAATCAAAACATTTATAAAAAGAATTTTGAAAAAGTCGTATCATTCATATCGCATCATGTCATAAGTGGAAAAACCAAGAGAGAAAATAAATGCATAAGGAAAGTATGCATATACATAATTTTAATAAATCCCTAAAAAATGGGTTTTAGAAGCGTTTTGTGGGAAAATTGTTGGGCCAAATCCCCTTTGGGAATGTGCAATCTAATTCTTCACGTTTTTCTCTTCGTTTTGATATATTGTGCGTCCAAATCGGACATCTCAGTCAAAAGTTATCTCACTTTGAACATCTGCCGCCCTTTTGTACTGGTGCATGCATAAATACATTCATTCTAGGGAGCACTAGATATCCCTTTGACAATGGCGAAAGAGGCCCCGAGCACATTTGTGACCTTCGCAACAAGGAAGGGACAAGTGTACTAAGGTGTGATGGTGACCCCCATTATACTTGTCAAATTTGTGATGGGAAAGGAACCGTTACACCAAGGTGGGTATGACACTCCGCAAAGCATAAGCTTTAAGGAGGATACCTAGGTCATTGTCTTAAGGAATATCCATCTCATAAATCATTCATTTTAAACAATAAAAATCTTTTTGCATTCTAGAAAGCGGCTGGTATTCTTCATGTCCTCATCCGCATACAAAAAACACAAAATCCCAAACATTATCATACATCATGTTAGAAAATAAAACATGATAATGTTTAGGAAAAAACAAACACTTGCATACATGCATCCACCAAACTTCATCCTCATAATATGCATCTAATAATAGACAGTCGAAGAAGTGGACATTCCTCAATACCATGAAAAGAGGTTAGGACATTCGCATGCCATGCACATGAAGTAAAAAAGAAATTAAATAGAAATTCTAACCCTCCTATGGGTTCATTTAGGCTTCTCCGCTTTTAAAAAAAATGTACTTCGAAACATTGCATTGAGGAATGTACACTGTCTAGATGAAGTAAATAAAATTGTTTATTTTCATCATCTCTTCAACCTTCTATTGCATTCATAAATTGTATTCATAAATTGCATTCATAAATTGCATTCATTCTCACTTTAATAATAATAAGATAATAAAAAGAAAGGATTAGTCAATGTGCTTTCCACGAATCGAAGTAAGATGAAGAGAAAACCTTTCGTCATCAAGTTCTCTCCAACGGTTGATCCGCCTAAGGAGGATAATAAGCCTCAACCGTTGGGTATCCAAGTTAATAAGGAGCAGGGGGCAAGGATGTCACTATATTTGTTCACGCCTCGGATAAGGCTGTACCATGGAGATACGCAAAAACACCGCCCATTAATGAGGATATCACCAGCATAGCCAGCATTGGGGGGCACGACTAGAAGTGGAAGAATCTATTCCCCCAAGGAGCTGTAAGATGAGGCTCCCACGAATAAAGGAAAAAATAAAATACTTAAGAAAGACATAATCCAAAGAGGAAATTGAGTAGACTTTGGATTCACGACGCTAAGACAGTTCTTTCAATGCTCCACCAAAAAGACAAATTCACGGTAGGCGATAAGCTGGTCACGGTTCAAGCTAAAGACGACATTTGGATCAGCAAGTCGTCCGCCTACCTTGTATGGATACGGCTGAAGATGGCCTTTGAAATGTATTTTTCCAATATGAAAAGACTTCCCCAACAGTATGAAGGTGACCCACATGATGAAGAAATATGGATACCGCCCAAACCAAGGGCTCATTAGAAACTCTCAAGGAATAAGGGAGCCACCAGATTTTAAAGACAATCCTTTGAAGCATGACTCTACAAAGGATCAAGCTGCACGGAGAAAAGGGAAGTCTCCCTTCTGCACCTCGAATCATATTTTCCTAAACGGAGGGGTCCAATCGTCGAAAGCAACTTTAGCCATTAGGTGTTCTCCTTCCAATCTTAAGGGGTTGTAAATCCAATGATTATTAGAGATTACTCCTCGGGGCTAGCCCGACCCCCGAGCATTGTAGGACACTTATTTCCCTATTAATTACAAAGAATGACATTCTTACTATCTGCTTCTCTTCTTGCTATTTATTTCTAAACCTCATTAATAACCATGTTTAAGCAAACGTTTTAAAAATGCATCAAAGTGATCAAATTGCGCCATTGACCAAAATAAAAGTCAAATCCATCACCACTAATTGACTAGAAACACGAATAAGGTTTTACCTCTTCAATAAATCCATGTTTCACCAATGTTGTGCAAAAAAAAAACAAATCGAAAGAAGGCCATAGAAACCAAAGGCCAAAAAAAAAAAAAAAAAAGGGCAAGATACCCGGTAGGAAACCTATTAAGGGGGGCTACGCAAAAGCTAGGAAACCCGAACAACAATAAAGGCAACCTAAGCAAAAGTTAGGGTTACAAAATAAAGTCCACTAGGATTCCCAAAACAAGAAAAGAGGAAACCTAGACAAAAGTTAGGACCAAGAGAAAAGCACAACATCCTAGGTTGAAAACCCGAAGGGCAGTCTAGGGAAGTCAATTAGTCGCGATAGGCGCCACAAAACAATTAGTTAAGACGCAACTTCATAAACGAAACGTTTGTTTAAAACTAGCCTAAACAGTCTGACCAACCTTGGCTAGCCATTCTTACAAAAAGTTTTTTAAAATAAAAACCCTCTAAAACACAAGCTTTTGAATTAAATCCCTTTCTTTCTATTCTCTTGACCCTTATTACGACATTCTAGTAATTAATTGGGAAATATGGAGATATAGTGATCAATAAGAGGATTGAAATCCTTGAGAAAAGGAAGGAGTGCATTGACATGGCAGTCACTCTACAATCAACAACATTCACTATTTGGTCATGGAAAATCTGAAATGGCAAAATCGATACCGCTAGGCGTGACATTGGAAGCACATCAGAAGCAAAAGCACATCGGTTAATCCTTTTGAAATATTAATTGAATTAACATTATAGGATGCATATCACAAACATTGCATGCATGATAGAGGAAGAAAAACAAAAATAAAAAGAATAATGCCTGCTAGGAGATTCTAAGGCAAAAGTTAGGGTAGCCCACTAGATCGAAAACCCGCAAGGGCGGTCTAAGCAAAAGTTAGGGCATTCACAAAAATGGAAAAAGCCCGCTAGGATATCCTAGGCAAAAATTAAGGCAACCCGCTAGATCGAAAACCCCAAAAGGGCGGTCTAGGCAAAAGTTAGGGCTTAACTAAAAAAATGAATAAAAAAGGAACCCATCAACATAATCATGAAAGCACAGTAGGAGAATACCAATCACTTTTCTAGATGCATCTCATAAAAGAATAGACTGCATTTAGGGCATTCACACACAAATAGTTGCACAATACGACGCTGTCAAAGTAAAAATAAAAAATAAAACAATCTCTCCAAGTAAATAACAAAAACAAAATTCATGCATATAAGGAGACTAACTCCATGTTTGTGATTGAAAAACAGGATCGTGAGGACCTAGCCTCCAAATAATGCTCTCCCTCAAGAAAATAGAGCAAGTTGCCAACAACTTCAGAGCAAAATAAAAGCTTCCAAGAACCAGAGCTTCAACTACCATCCTTCTACCCGGAAAAAGAAGGCACAAATAAGAAGTCTCCAAACTTTGCTCTCCCTCTCTCAAGAAAGAAGAGCGAGTTGTCATCATCAAATAACTCAGAGGAAATAAGAGCTTCCTGAAGTCAAGGCTCCAATCGCTATCCTTCTACCCAATAAAGGAAGGGCTTAATCAACAATGGAAAGCCGATGGAAAGGCTTAGTCATCCTCAAGCAAATCATTGCCTACCCCTAGAGGCAAACAAAAATAAGTCCACACAGCTCAACATCACTCCCACTTAAGTCATCAAGCATACTCACCCAAGGTCTCCTCTACACTCCTCAATGGAGAATAAAGGCTTCAAGAGCCCATCATCATCAACAATCAAAAGAGCCCAATCTCCATACCATCAAGGGTTAAACAAAAAGAAGAAGAGAAAAGAAAACCTTCATCTTTAGCAGATGACAAAAAAGGCCACGACAAAGAAGGCCAAATAAAATCTCCTAGTGGATCACACCAGAAAAATCTACAAAAAGAAGAATCAGAAATTCCCATCCCCCATTGGAATAAGAAAGGTCAGCTCCCATCAACGTCAAAATCGAATCCCCAGGAAGTTAGCTAATTCCCTGGTGGATCACCAAAAAGAAAACCCTTCATCCCCAACGGATGCCCAAGAAGAAAAGGCCATGACAATGGAAGGCCAATAAATCCCCAATGGATTCCTACCTACACCAAAAGGCAGTCATCAAAATCCCCGGAAACCACCAACAAGTCAGACGATTGAAGAAATAGACAAAAAATCAGAAATTCCATTTCCCCAACAGAATAAGAGCTTGACGAAGCCAACTCATACCCATATCAATTAAGGAGTCGAGACCCCATTCCCCCAAAGGACTATCAAAATCTGATCCCCAAGGAGTCAACCAAATCTCTGGTGGATCGCCAAAAATAAGAATTTACACCTAGTGAGCCTACACCAGATGCAATCTTCACAGTCATATCCTCAGAGGCATCATCAAGAGCCAACATCCTTGAGTGGAATATCAACCTATTCAGAGGTGAAACAATATAACCAAAAGTCTTCACTTCCGATGAAGCATCTTCCTACTCAGAGACACTACCAGAACTTCAATGAAATATCTGCCTACTCACAGGCATCGACAAATCCCTAATCAATTCCCTCCTACTCCAGAGGCATTTACAAAGAATCCCCAGCAGTCAAGAAGCTGGATGGCTAAAGAAAAAACCAAAAGCGATGAATCCTCGGCATACCGGATGACTACACAAAAGTCAAGAGCACTCACTCCCCCATGAAACCGGCGCATGATCGGAAGCAGTAAGCCGCCACCACCACTTCGGGAAAGGGAAAGACCTGAAGACAAAGAATTGCACACAGGAAAAACCGGCGCATGATCGGAAGCAGTAAGCTGCCACCACCACTTCGGGAAAGGGAAAGACCTGAAGACGAAGACCTGCACACAGGCAAAACCGGCGCATGATTGGAAGCAGTAAGCCGCCACCACCACTTCGGGAAAGGGAAAGACCTGAAGACGAAGACCTGAAGACGAAGACCTGCACACAGGCAAGGCCCCAGTGCATGAACGAGATCAGTAAGCCGCTAACACCCAATCCTATGAAGAGGATTGAAACTCAAACCAGATGGGGGTGCGTACTCATCCAGTCCTATGAGGTGG
The DNA here is from genome assembly GCA_963425845.1 of Sphenostylis stenocarpa. Taxonomy (NCBI): domain Eukaryota; kingdom Viridiplantae; phylum Streptophyta; class Magnoliopsida; order Fabales; family Fabaceae; genus Sphenostylis; species Sphenostylis stenocarpa. Next base: position 41,774,615 of record OY731400.1, read on the forward strand.
ACTGAAATTTAAACCAGATGGGGGTGTGTACTCATCCAGTCCTACGAGGTGGACTGAAATTCAAACCAAATGGGGGTGCGTACTCATCTAGTCCTACGAAGTGGATTGAAACTCAAACTAGATGGGGGTGCGTACTCATCCAGTCCTACGAGGTGGACTAAAATTCAAACCAGATGGGGGTGCGTACTCATCCAGTCCTACGAAGTGGATTGAAACTCAAACTAGATGGGGGTGCGTACTCATCCAGTCCTACAAAGTGGACTGAAAATCAAACCAGATGGGGGTACGTACTCATCAAGCCTTATGACAAGAGGCTTAAAAAAAATCTTTCAACCAAAGGGAAAATCCTGGAGGTTCACAGTCAACATCCAAAGGGACAACCACCGCATCAAAGGAGCATCCGGCGGACAAGTCAAAAGAAGACTCAAAACCAGATGAGGGTTTGTACTCATCACCACAGCGATAAAAGGAAATATCCTGTGGTCAACTGTTTGGAAGACACTTTTCCAAGTCTCGAGGGTCAGCCTCCACGACAAGAGGAGCGTCCAAAAGACAACTGGGCAAGAGGGTTAACTCCTTCACCCGCCAATTGACCTCATGGTACGTTAACCCATAGTCAATTGGTCGAGTAAAGGGGGGCAGCTGTAGACCCCAAATCTTGCCCGACCCTCTAATAAAGCCAAAGATCGCCCGTTTTGAAGATGATCAAGACTTTATTAAGTCCCTAGTAGCTTATTCTAGGTTCCATTTAAGATAGGAAGGGTTTTTAGAGGCATTAAAAATAGGGAAATCCGCCGGAGACAGTAGATGGCCGTCCAAGACAAGCGGATGGCCGTCCAGAACAGGCAGATGGCCGTCCAGGACAAGCAGATGGTCGTCCATGGCAACTTTAAGGCCATGGATGGCCGTCTACTTAGCTTGGACGGCCGTCCATGACCAAAAGTTGCCATGGACGGCCGTCCACTCTACATGGATGGCTGTCCATGGTCACTTTTTACCATGGACGACCATTCACTTTGTCCAGACGGCCGTCCACTTTTTCCAGGCCCGGTTCCCTATAAATAGGAGCTCCCATTCTCCGAATTTTCACACCTTTTCACTCCTACCACTCTCTAGGAAGCCTTTTGGCACTTTAGAGTGACTCCGAGCATTATTCCGGGGTTCGAGTGAGCTTTCCGATTTCCGTTAAAGTTGAAATCAGTTAAGGAAGTCTCTTTTTGAGACGTCCGACCCTCGATAGAGTGACTTTTCTTTATTTTGTGGGAGGAGTGTGCTTGTAGAGTGCGGGGACTGCCAAAAAGCGTCCTCAAGTTTTTGAAGAATTAATATAAAGCTTGCTTCAGAGGTTCCTTCTCTATTCTCTGTCTCTTTTACTGCTTTCTTTATCGCTTTCTTTGTGTGCATTAGATAATAGGGCCATGTAGACATTTAAATTCTGCAAGTAGATAGAATAATAGGGTAAAAGCATAATTTCTTTAAGTGTTTATTTTCTAAGTTAATCCTTCATAGGGAACTCGAAAGGGGCGTTGTGGGGTGCTAACACCTTCCCCACCCGTAACTAACTCCCTTACCCGACTCTGGTTGTAATGGCCAAACTTTGTTTTTTCTGAAACCACTGCCTTCTTCTTTTCTTTACCTTTTTCAGTGTTTAAGGTTAAAACACTGATGGTGACTCCTCGAACCTATTCGAAAACCTCGCCTTTAGGTCCAGTCCGGTTATCGGACAGCCTAAAGGCGTTGAACCATTTCTTTCAAAAAAAACGCGAGTCATTTCAAAACCATCGCGTCGCTCCGACCGCCTATTCTGACGGCGGTGACACCTATGATGTGGTTTAGTAGCTAAATTTATCTTTGACACTAATCTAGCACTGACCACATTGGTGCAACTACCTCCATCTATGATCATCATGAACATGTTGCCATTGATTAAACATCTAGTGTGAAAGATGTTTTCTCTTTGGCTTTCTTCCATAGGCTTCAATTTGCTACCAAGTAATCGCCTAATCATCAATAAATCTCCCTTTGGAGTCTCCTCCTCCTCTGCCATCACAACAAATAGATAAAACGAAACAATAAAAAAAATATTGTAACCTCGCCACACTCAAGTGTATCACACAATTATGGCTTTTCCTCTAATGAAAACACTCTTGCTTTTTATCACTCAAATTCTCCTTAGGTTCTTAGGTAATTCAAGAGATTATGGCTGCAACAAAGAACAATCCTCCACTATGTGTGAACGGTAAGGCTAAGTAGATAAGAAAGGCTAACAAATCACAAAAACAAAAGGGTAAAAGTAAAATTGTAAACAAGAGAATTAGTAATAATCCTTCAAGATCACAAATATATTACCTTATAACAAATTGTTCAAAAGCATGAATCATTCCGCCAATTTTTTTTTATCACTTTCAACCAAATTAAAAAATGTAGTAACTTTATTTTTTTATTTTCACAAGGGCCTATGTTTTTTTTTTTTGCAATGCTTCAACACAATCACAAATAATATGAACAAAATAAGGTAATCACTTAGTAAAAAGAGAATGAAGGAAAGATGTTAGCAATTTGACGTTAAAATCCTTAAACTTGAGCTATGATACGAAATGATATAAACCCAATTTGCACAAGGGATGACTTAGGATCTTTAGGGTTAGAACCTTGTAGGAAATTTAGGAAATTAGTGAGAAGGTGGATTAGAAAGTGGTGAAAGTTTCAAGGTTGGACAATATTTTTGAAACGTCAATATCTCAAGGTTTAAAACTTTGATTGAGGTGATTTAAAAACGAGGTGAAAATTCTCTTTCTGATTTTCAATTTAGGCTCAAGAAACACTCAATTTGAATGAGTAGAATGAAAGTTATGACCACAAAATAAATCTTGACAGAATTGGGTTTTTTGGGTTTTGGTGAATAAAGAACAAGAGGTGCATGTGATAGGTTGAAGGAAAGGATCACTCTTCTCAAGGGAGGCAACTCACAAAGGATGTGAAAGTACTTTGATACAACCAGGGGTTCTTGAATCACTCAAGAACTTAGGAGAATCACTCTCACCAAGATAAAAGAGCTAAACTCTAACATTTCTGAATAAAACTCAACTTGTTATTTCTGATAAAAATGGTTCAGCTCATATAAAAAGCTTTTTCCATCAAAGTTACAAAGACTCAATAAAGGAAAATAAATCCTAATAATGATCCATTAATCTAGGAATTGAAAACTACTTAATGGAGGCAAATAAATGCTAATATTGATCCATTAGCCTAGGAATTGAAAATATCTTAATGACTAATTGTAACTAAAATTGTGGCAACCAAAAGTCAACAGCTATGTACCCTCTTCATCTCCCAAAGGCTAATACCTAAGTTTCCAATTGGGCCCTTATTACAACTTGAAACAAAACCAAATTAAAGCCCATTAATTGATTAACCCAAATTTGGTCAGCCAATTTTACAAAGGATTGTGCCATTGTTTAAATAAACTTAAAGACTGAAATAAAGTGACACATTAGTCCTCCTTCATTTTGGCCAGGATGCAATTCACAACTTTGGTCTTTTATCCTTGAAATGTGGGCTTGTATTCAAATAATATGGATAACACTTGTTGAAGAACTTCCTTTGCTTCCCTTACTCTAGCCCTTGTCATAGGTCCTCCAAGTCCTTCAAGTGGATCCTTGCCCTTTCTCATGGTCATGTCTCCATCATTACCACTTGTTGGGTCTTAAGAAGTTCGAGAAAACCTTTTGTCATAATTTTAAGTGATATATCTTTGAAATAATTGATTAATTTCACTTAAGAAGTTTTAGAAAATCTTCTGTAAAAAATTTTAACTGATATATCTTCAAAATAATCGATTAAAGTCACTTAAAAAGTTTTAGAAAACTTACTACTAGAATTTTAATCTATATAACTTTGAAATAATCAATTAAAAACACTTAAACAATTTTTGTATCACAGTTTTAATCGATTAAATCTCGATTTCATCAGTTAAAACACCTTTGGAAAATTTTCAGAATTGTTTTAATCAATTAAACCATGTTTTTATCAATTAAAACATCTTAGGAATATTTGGTTGAACCTTTTAATCAATTGAAAGGAATTTTCATCAGTTAAATTCATTTAAGATAAGTTGTTTAATTGATTAAAATGTAAATTAATCGATTAATCACATTAATTAGAAAATCTCTATATAGACAGATTTTATGCAACATTTCAAAATACATATTTGAGAAATCAATCAAACAATCTTTAGAGATCTTTTCCAAGAGAGAAACACGCCTTTTTCATTAGAATTATTTAGCAATATTTCTTGAGGCTCTTTGTTCTTGTTTTTGAGGAAAGTCATTCTGTGGTTGGATATTTGCATCTGCATACTGATTTGATTATTGTAGTTTCTTCAATTCTCTTAATTTCTCATTCGGTTAATTGCATTTTTGGTGTCGTAATTGTGGGCACTGGTTTTAACAACTGGAATTGTTGTTGTTGTCATAGGTTCAAGAATTAGGTTAAAGTTCTTGGTGTAGATTATTTTTCTGCAATTTGTTCTTGTAATCAATCGGCATTTGATTAGTGGAACTAAAATGGAATTTGGTTGAGAATTGGATGTAGCCCAGTGGATTGGGTGAACCAATATAAACTTGGTGTTCTTTCTTTTCTTTCATCCAAGATTGTTGTTATTTGGTTCAAGAATTGATTGGGTTATCTTTGAAATTTATAATTTGTACTCAAAAGTTGCGAAAAGTTTTTTATTAAATCAATTCATCATTCCTCTTGATCTCAACCTGTATTTCTAACAATTATACACACCTCAGGAATCAAGTCTTGTTCGTGTCTTTGTCAGCTTATGCAACAATCATAAGGCCTTATGGCTGATAATATGGATACCAACAACAACTTTACATTGAAAAAGAAAAACAATGTTTCCGGAACTCAAAACTTTCTTTGTGAAGCCTTTCCCGGACGTTTCGAAAATTGAAGTTTTGACTGGACAAAACTTCTGACACTGGCAAGAAAACATTTCTACTCTATTAGACATGTACGAAGTGGCTTCCACTCTTACAACTACAAACCTAACTCTAGTACTTCTGCTAAACAAATTGAAGACTGGATTTATTCGAACAAGGTATGTTGACACACTCTGCTTAGTGCATTGTCTAATGATTTGTTTGATGTGTATTGTTCCTATAAAAGCCAAAGATATTTGGACCTTGTTGATTCTCAAATACACTACCAAAGATGTCGTGGGACAAAAGTTCGTTATCAGAAACTACTACCGTTGGGAGATGCTTGAAGACAAGGACATAAAGATTCAAATCCACGAGTACCACAGACTGCTTGAAGATATTAAAGACGAAAACATAGTTCTACCTAATAAGTTCGTTTTAGAACTCCTAATCGAAAAGCTTTTGAAATCCTAGACAAACTACAAACAACAACTGAAGCATAGACATGTTAGAAAAGTAGTTTTAGATCAAGAGGGGGGGTGAATTGATCTTCGAAAGTTTTTCGCAAATAACAGATTATCTATTTGTAAAAATAAGATTTCAGATCTGTTCTTGAATTACAACGCAATCAATCAATATAAATGCATCGACAGAATTAAAATAGAGAAAGGTTAAGAAAGATATCACCGGTGTTTTATACTGGTTCACCCAATACTAGGGCTACGTCCAGTCTCCAGCCAAATTCCAGTTGGGTTCCACTAGATCAAATGTTTTACAGATTTACAATCTTACACTTAATCTACCACAAGAACCAAATTCCAGTTCCTGCACTCAACCTCTCACCAAGAACCAAATTCCAGTTCTTGATAACCTCTACAACCAAATTCCAGCTGCAGAGAAACCAGTGCCCAAATTCCAGGCACCAAACAATACAAAAAGAATGTAAAGAAATGAAAAAGAAGAAACTAGAATGCTCAAACCAGTTTATGCAATTCTACTGTAAGTGTTTCTTCTTCAAAAGAAATCAAGTTTCCTCAAGAAAGATTTTCAAAGAACTCCTCAAAAACTGATGCGAATCTTTCTTGAAAAGAGTGCTAAAGTTTGCTTGATTGATTGCTCAAGATTGATGTTCAATTGTGTGTTTAAAAAGTTTAAGCCAAACTGTTTTTATAGAAGATTTTCAAAACTGCTGGTTTAATTAATCTGTTAAAAGATTCTTTTAATCTGTTAAAAGTGCATTTTAAATCTGTTAAAACTTCTTTTAATCCATTAATACGTTCTTGATTCTTTAACAGATTTGTTTTAACTGATACGACAACGTTTGTATCAATTAAAACACTTTACAAAAAAATCTTCTAAGTTGATTTAATCGATTGTTTCGCGATTCAATCGATTGAAATACTGCAAAACTTTCTTGTAAAACTTTTCAAGTTATTTTAACTGATAAAAATAAGTTTTAATCGATTAAAACGCTGTGTAGAAAATTTCTAAGTTGTTTTAATCGATTGAAACGAGATTTAATCGATTAAAAGAGTTCTGATCGGTCATAACTAAATTCTGATCGATCATAACTGATTCTGATCGGTCATAATTGCATTCTGATCGATCATCCTGAACCCTTAAGTGGTTTGAATCGATTGAAACGTGTTTTAATCGATTAAAATAGTTCTGATCGGTCATAACTCAATTTTGATCGATCATATCTGATTCTGATCAGTCATAATTGTATTCTGATCGATCATCCTGAACTCCAAGTGGTTTTAATCGATTAAAAACAAGTTGTATCGATTAAAATACTGCAAAAACATTTCTCTTAACATTTTGAGTGATTTTAATCGGTTATTTCAAAACTGTATCCGTTAAAAACTTATTTAAGAAAGCTTTTGTCAAAATACTTTGTTTTTAATTGTTTAAAATATTTTTAGAGGCAGTTTACAAAATCTTTTAAGTGAAGAAACCTCATGCAGCAGAAAAGATAAAATGATTATACCTAAGCATAGCTGAAGACACACTAATTCTTCTACTCTTTTATCTTTGTGACTTTTGTCCACTGCAAAGTTGCTTTTGACTTCATCTTTGACTTCATCAAATCAATGAGATCTTTGCCAAAGTATTTCAATAAGATCTTCATCACTTTCAGTCTCCCCCTATTTGATGAAGACAAACACCACTTTTGAAAACAAAACTCTGCAAAAGAAGTCACTTGATAATACAGATTAGTGAGTAATCAAAAAATGAATTATCTTCCTATTTCTCCCCCTAAATTGTTGCTCCCCCTAAATTAAGAGTTATTTCTCCCTTTAAATTGATCAACAGTAAAAACAACTATTTCTCCCCCTTTTGACTTCATCAAAAAATAGGGAATAGAAGAGAACCAATGCATAGGTATGTAAAAAGTTTGAGATTTTGAAAAATAGAGAAAAAATTGAGTACGATATTTTACTCATGTAAAGACCAATCAAAGATGATTCAAACTTATCTTCATTAACACGTTTGTAATAAATACAATTAACACGTGTAAAGATAAAGCGAATCACGCTTTAGTAGCATGTTACAAGAACAACCATTAACTAAAGCCTTTAATTTTTCTTTCCAGAATAAAAATCGATTAAAAACAGAACAAAATCGATTAAAAAGTTCATGTTTAATTATTTTAATCGATTGAAATAAAGGTTTAATCGATTAAAATAGTGAAGGACTTTGAAATATAAGACATAAGTGCATTTAATCGTTTATTTCGACATTTAATCGATTAAAATAGTAAGGAAAATGTTGTATAAATTCTTTTAATCGATTTAAAAGATTTTTTATTGAATAAAAACTCAGTTTTGAAAACTAAGAAAGATTTGATGCGAATTTATCATGCCTAATCTAGTGAATATTTTGTAAAACTGATCAGCTAGAAGGATGTTTAACAATAATATCAACTATATCGATTAAATTTTAACTAATAGATCCATCAAAATCAGAATAAAATCTTATTTAGCTAATTTAACTGATGTAAGCTAGTTTATAAAGATTTTAATCGATTGATACGAAGTTTTAATCGATTATTTTGTTATGAAAAGTGTTTCCTTTAATCAAATTAATCGATTAATTCCATTTAGTATCAACTAAAACTCTCAGGGATCTATGTTGAATTCTATCTATGCTAGTTTGATTCGAATTAAACCTACATTATATTAATTCAAAGCTAGAGAGATTGTGCCTGGTATAAAACCAGTAATATTACAGACCCAGAAATTTAGAATAAGCATCAAAAGAAATAAGCAATAAAAGATGAGAAGGGACCCTTTTTATCCATAAATTTAATCATCCCAGTTCCCTTGATTTAGCTGCATATCTTCCAGCTTGGTGTAGATATCAGCAATTTGGTTGCCAAGGGATGTGAATTGATGGTTGGTTTGCTGAAAGTGTTGGAATGTCATCTGCATATGCTTTCTCTGATTTTCCTGCATTGCAGCCATTTGGGAAAGCATAGTTCTTTCAAACTGAGATAGAGGAGTCCCACGGTCAGGCTGCTCCATGAAAGGGATAATTTCCATGTTTTCATAGGACGCTTGACCACTTGTTGACTCTAGGACCTCTACAGTAGCTGGAGAGGATGGGATCTGGCCCTGATCTTCATCTTCATCTTCTTCCTCACCCTCTGACATCCCAGCATCCACCTTCGAAATCCATTCACCATCAATTTTAATAAACCCCATTTTTCGTAGGGTTGAGTCATCAACCTCATTTGATGCTTTCGGAGTGTCTACATACTCCCCTTCAAAATCCACTGCAAAATGTCTAAAAAATTTACTGATCAACAAAGCATAAGGTAATTTGTAATCAGCAAGCCTCTTGGCTTTTATCATGTGGTCTTTAATAACATAGACCCAGTTAATCCGAATTCTGTTTTCAATGCAGTACATGAGAGCCAAATCACCCTCATTGAGTATAGCATGATTACTCCCCCTTGGAGTAAGTATCCATGCAATAATGAAGGCAAGAATTCTTGATTCAAGCCTCATCTTCCCAGCATTGAAAACTCTAGCCGATTCATTTTGGTCTTTAAGACAGGTGCGAAAGAATTGAGTTTTGTTAAACTCTGGTAATTCAGCAATATTACCTCTAGAGATTTTTACTTCAACATCTTTGAGGCCAGCAACTTCATCCCAAATGACAGGAGTAATGACCAAATTGACTCCTTTTACCTGAGACCTTAAGGTGGAACCATTGATAGTAAGATTTGCATAGAAAACTCTTACCAGATCTGGTTGGATATTGCCAGTAAATTCCAGGAAATTCTTCAATTTTTTACTCTTTAGTCTCCTTCTTAATGAATTGAATCCTTCTTCATCCAGCCATGCAAGCCTTATGAATTTGGGGATAACAAGCTGCTTTTGACTAAAATTGGTGATGAAGTTATTCATCTTATCTCTATCACCACTGAACCAATTTTCAAGGTGACCTCCCTGATTTCCAGCAGAGGAAGACTCTCCTTTCTGCCTCTTTCTTGACTTAGATCTTCTAAGCATCTTGTTGTATTTTCAGAGAATATTTTCAGAGAATATTTTCAGAGATGCATGTACAAGGAAGGAAGAAAGAAGAACTTTGAACCAGGAAGAGAAGACAGAGAGCAATGAGTTACACGAGAGTAAACTAAAGAATCACGGATGCCAATTTTTGTGAATTGTAGCTTACTTCAGACATAGCCTGCAAAAAAACAGCTTTAATTGCATGTCCCCTTGACTGAGGACAAAAAACACAGATTTCTGACCAGTGGATGTATCAGCTAAATTGCTCTTGGGAAAATGTTTGACTCGGTCAAAGGAATTTTTAAAAGAACTATGCAGATTTTGATTACCATAAAAACTTGGGATTTTGAATTTGGTTTTCTTACCAATCTTTAATTGGATGTTATAAAACTAATTTTCAAAAACAAATTAATCAATTAACCAACTGATTAACTTATTAATTTGATCTTTTAATATTAGGTTTGAAACTGTTACAGTGAAGTAATCGATTATTTTATAAAGGAATCGATTGTTTCTTGTACAGGATGAAATTAATAAAATGATAACAGAATTTAAATCGATTAAAACGAAAAAGAATCGATTAAATTTGACATCATAGTGTTTTTAGTTGATATAAATCCTTTTTAATCGATTAAAACAGCTAAACTCAAAACCTGAGAACGTTTCAATCGATTAATTCGACATTTCAATCGATTAAAATGGTATGGACAGATTTTCTGATATCCTCTGTAAGTTATTTTAATCGATTAATATTGTTTTATATCAATTAAAACAATCAGTTTATGAAAAAAAAACCTGATTCGCTACTTTGAACTCCAAGGGATTCCCAGATTTTGTTCCTGCAAAACAAAATTAACATGTTTCTGGTACCCTTTATAGTTACTAGGTCCACTTAGGTTATTTGAAATGACTTTAACTTTGGAATCCATTTCATCCTACCTTTAGGAATAGCATACTTTTTAATTCTACAGTATTTTACTGAATGACCTCTTTTCATGCAGTAAAAACATTTAATCACAGAGTATGATTTCCTATTAACATTTGTTTTTCTGACTTTCATCCTAGATTTAAATCCTATGCCAGATTTGTCAAAAATTAGTTTTTGAGACCCAAGTAAAACGTCAAGATTAGCTTGACCTTGTGTAAACCTTGAAACAGTTTGTGATAAAAAATCAATTTTCTTTTGTAATTCTGAACAACTATTACAGGGTTTATTACATGCACAATCAGAATTATCATGAATTAATTTTAAGAAATCACAATCAGTTTCATCTTCAAGAATTCTTTTTTCAAGAGAGTCTACTTTATTTACCAACCAATTATTCAATCCTTTTAGCCTATCATTTTCTTTTTGTAGTTTCTTAGCCTCTTCATGCATTTCATTAAATGCTTCTTGTAATGAATTATAATCCACTAAGTTTGAAGAAGAGCTAGAACTTACACTGCTGGATTGAGGATTTTGACTTGCCATTAGACATAAGTTGGCTTCTTCATTATCAGAATTGTCTATTGATGAAGTGTCATTGTCATCCCATGCTATATAGGCTCTTCTTTTAACTTTCTCTTCTTTCTTGTCATTATGTTTGTTCTTTTCTGGGCACTCCATCCTTACATGGCCCTGCTTACCACAGCCATAGCATTTAAAGTTAGAAGAATCAGTTTTTTTCTCATACCTTTTATGTTTTTCCTTGTCTTGAATCTTTTTCTTGAGAAACTTGTTGAATTTCCTGACAAGCAGTCCAAGGTTCTCACTTTCCTCCTCTGATTCTTGATTTTTTTTCTTCAACTTTAAGTGTTATACTTCTGCTTTTCTTCTCAGAGACTTCTTGTTCATTAAATCTGTTGATTTCCATTTCATGTTCTCTGAGTTTGCCAAACAGAGAGGCTGTTTTCTGACTCTTTTTACATCTGTTGTCCCTTCATGAGTAACCTCAAGAACATCCCACATCTCCTTGGCAGATTTGCATTGGGATACCCTGAAAAACTCATCCATGTTAAGTACAGAAGTAATTATATTTTTAGCAGTGCAATCATTTTGAACTTTTTTCTTTTCCTCATCATTTAGACTGGACCATTCTTTTTCTGTAATTAAAGGGCCATTAGCAATTACATCCCAAACATTTCTATCAATGGATTCAATAAAGATCTTCATCCTAATTTTCCAAAAAGGATAATCTGTTCCACAAAACAGTGGAGGTCTGTTAATAGAAGCTCCCTCAGAAAATGGTAATCTGTTTTCAGCCATGGATCGAAGAACTTGAATAACTTTCAAGCACCTCGCTCTGATGCCAATTGTTAGAAAAGTAGTTTCAGATCAAGAGGGGGGGTGAATTGATCTTTGAAAGTTTTTCGCAAATAACAGATTATCTATTTGTAAAAATAAGATTTCAGATCTGTTCTTGAATTACAACGCAATCAATCAATATAAATGCATCGACAGAATTAAAATAGAGAAAGGTTAAGAAAGATATCACCGGTGTTTTATATTGGTTCACCCAATACCAGGGCTACGTCCAGTCTCCAGCCAAATTCCAGCTGGGTTCCACTAGATCAAATGTTTTACAGATTTAAAATCTTACACTTAATCTACCACAACAACCAAATTCCAGTTCCTGCACTCAACCTCTCACCAAGAACCAAATTCCAGTTCTTGATAACCTCTACAACCAAATTCCAGCTGCAGAGAAACCAGTGCCCAAATTCCAGGCACCAAACAATACAAAAAGAATGTAAAGAAATGAAAAAGAAGAAACTAGAATGCTCAAACCAGTTTATGCAATTCTACTGTAAGTGTTTCTTCTTCAAAAGAAATCAAGTTGCCTCAAGAAAGGTTTTCAAAGAACTCCTCAAAAACTGATGCGAATCTTTCTTGAAAAGAGTGCTAAAGTTTGCTTGATTGATTGCTCAAGATTGATGTTCAATTGTGTGTTTAAAAAGTTTAAGCCAAACTATTTTTATAGAAGATTTTCAAAACTGCTGGTTTAATTAATCTGTTAAAAGATTCTTTTAATCTGTTAAAAGTGCAGTTTAAATCTGTTAAAACTTCTTTTAATCCATTAATATGTTCTTGATTCTTTAACAGATTTGTTTTAACTGATACGACAACGTTTGTATCAATTAAAACACTTTACAAAAAAGTCTTCTAAGTTGATTTAATCGATTGTTTCGCGATTCAATCGATTGAAATACTGCAAAACTTTCTTGTAAAACTTTTCAAGTTATTTTAACTGATAAAAATAAGTTTTAATCGATTAAAACGCTGTGTAGAAAATTTCTAAGTTGTTTTAATCGATTGAAACGAGATTTAATCGATTAAAAGAGTTCTGATCGGTCATAACTAAATTCTGATTGATCATAACTGATTCTGATCGGTTATAATTGCATTCTGATTGATCATCCTGAACCCTTAAGTGGTTTTAATTGATTGAAACGTGTTTTAATCGATTAAAATAGTTCTGATCGGTATAACTCAATTTTGATTGATCATATCTGATTCTGATCGGTCATAATTGTATTTTGATCGATCATCCTGAACTCCGAGTGGTTTTAATCGATTAAAAACAAGTTGTATCGATTAAAATACTGCAAAAACATTTCTCTTAACATTTTGAGTGATTTTAATCAGTTATTTCAAAACTGTATCCGTTAAAAACTTATTTAAGAAAGCTTTTGTCAAAATACTTTGTTTTTAATTGTTTAAAATATTTTTAGAGGCAGTTTACAAAATCTTTTAAGTGAAGAAACCTCATGCAGCAGAAAAGATAAAATGATTATACCTAAGCATAGCTGAAGACACACTAATTCTTCTACTCTTTTATCTTTGTGACTTTTGTCCACTACAAAGTTGCTTTTGACTTCATCTTTGACTTCATCAAATCAATGAGATCTTTGCCAAAGTATTTCAATAAGATCTTTATCACTTTCAAGACATAAACAGATGTCACTGCCAAATCTTATCATGCACATCATCATTAAAGATACCAATAGAAAGGAGTGTGTTGTTGTAAGGGATAAGGTGTTATTAACTAAGGAAAATATGGTAAAAGACAAACCAGCTCCAAAAAGGTATTAAAGAAAAACCTGATTATAAGAAGAAAAATAATTTTAAAAATTCTCATCCCCATGGATCTAACCCCACCTTTAAGAAGAAAGGAAATTTCTTTGTTTGTGGAAAGTTAGGTCATCATGCACCTCAGTATAGACATAGAATAAGAAACGATAATCCTCCTAAAGAAAATTTAGCTGAAGGAGAAGATATAATTGTTGCGGTCATTTCCCAAATAAACCTTGTGACATATGGGAGCAAATGGGTGATAGACTCTGGTGCTATCAGGAACATCTATGCAAATAGAAGTGCTTTTACCTCCTACACCAGTGTGGGGGATGGAGAAGAACATGTTTATTTCGATGATTCTAGGATAATTCCTGTCCTAGGAAAAGAAAAAGTTCTTCTAAAGCTCATGTCGCCACTGTGAAAAGCGGTCGGTGCGACGCGATGGTTTTGTGACTCGCATTTGTTTTGTAAAAAGAGTGACCATCGCTCTTAGGATGTTCGATAACCGAACTACCCTTAAGAACAAGGTTTTCGTAAATGGGTCAGAAGTTGCCATCGATATTTTTACCATAAATATCGAAAAAGGAGAAAAAAGAAGGCGTTGATTTAAGAAAAACCAACTTTGACCATTATAACCAGAGTTGGGTAAGGGAGTTAGTTACGTGTGGGGAAGGTGTTAGCACCCCACAATGCCCCTTTCGGGTTCCCTATGATGGAATAATCTTAAAACAAAGATTTAAAAATTATGCTTCTACGCTATTTATTCATTGCGATATTTAAATAGCTATCTACATGACCCTAATATCTAATACACACAAAGGAAAGCAGTAAATGAAAGCTATAAAAGAGAAGGAATAGAGAAAGGAACCTCCAAAGTGAGCTTTTATATATCTCTTGAAAACGTGAGGACGCTTTTTGGCAGTCCCCTCCCTCTACAAGAGCACTCCTCCCCGAACAATGAAAATTCTTATACTACCGAGTGCGGGATGTCTCAAAATGAGACTTCCTTAACCGACTTAATCCAAAAAGGATAGTCAGAAAGACTACTCGGACTCTGAAACTTAAGCAAAAATGCTTTGAAAAGTTTTAAAGTAGAGAGAGAAGAGAGCATTGCTCTGAATGTTGTGTGAAATGAGATAAATGACGCCTCTATTTATAGGCTCGCGCTTCCAAGAGGCGGGGACGATCGTCTTGGATTTTTTCAGGTGGAACAACCGTCCCAGGCTAAAAATGGGCTGAGACGGTCGTTTGGATCTGGGACGACTGTCTTAGGCCCCAAAGGGGTTAAGACGACCATCTGGATCTGGGATGACTGTCTCGACCCTCTGACAAAAACCATAATTTTTATTTTTTCTAAGAAAACCCTCCTTTTCTTAAATAGAGCCTAGAAAATGCTACTAGGGGCCTAATGAAGCCTTGACCATCTTTGAAATGGAGGATTTCTAAACTTTTTGTGAGGCCGGGCAAGATTTAGGGTCTACAGCTGCCCCCCCCCCTTCACCTGACTGACCAGTTGTTGGCTAATGTACCAAGAGATCGGCTGGCGAGTGAAGGAGTTATCCCTCTTGCCCGGTTGTCCTTCAAATGCTCCTCTGATGCAGTAGCTGACCCTCAGGATGATGAGTGGGAAACCTCAGGATGCTCCTTTGATGCGGTAGCTGACCCTTCGGCTGACGAGTACAGAGACTTGTCTTCCGGATGCCCCTTTTGCTGCAGAGGTTGACCCTTCAGACGGTGAATGTGTATAGACTTTTGTCTTCAGGATGCTTCCATGCTGTGGAAGCTGAACCTTCAGACAGTAAAGGTAGATTATGTCTTCAGGATACTCTTTTGCTATAGAGCTGATCCTTCGTATGATGTATGTAAATCCTATCTTCAGGACACTCCTTTGCTGCGGAGCTGACCCTTTGAACAATGAATGTAGTTTTGATGGGCAAGGACCACCCATTGGGTTTGAGTCTCCTTTGTAAGACTCTGCCTTAGGATACTCCTTCAATGAGGTAGTTGACCATTCGGCTAAAGAGTATGGAACTCTGTCTTTCGGATGCCCCTTTTGCTGCGGTGGCTGACCCTTCAGACAGAGAATGTGGTGGCGGCTTACTGATCTTGATCATGCGCCGACTCCGTGGGGAGTAGTTCTTTTGTTTGAAGGTTGTTTTTGACTTTTTTGGAGTAGTCATCCGGTATGCCGGGGATTCTTGATTTTTGGGTTTTTCTGATTAACCATCCGACTTTGTTGATTGTTGAGGATTTTTTATGAATGCCTCTTAGGTAGGTAGGAAATTGCTGGGGATTTGTTGATTCTGATGATGCCTTTTATTAGGCAGGGATCCACTGGGGATATACTTCTCTTTTATTTATCCACCAAGGAAATGGTTGACTTCCTGGGGGATTTAACTTTGGTTGCCCTTTGAGGGATGGAGTTTTGGCTCCTTGTTTGATGTTGATGTGAGCTGGTTTTGTGAAAATCTTATTCCACTGGGGAAATGGAATTTCCAATTCCATGTTTTCTTTTTTACTTTTGATGTGGTCCACTTGGGAATTTTATTGGCCTTTCTCTGTCATGGCCCTTTTTCTCTTTTTGGGTTATCTGTTGGGGATAAAGGGTTTTCTTCTCTTTGAGCCCCTTATTTTCCTTGGGGAATGTGATGGAGACTTTGACTCATGTGGCGGTGGTGCTGAGCCTTAGGGTAATGTTTTGTTTTTTCCTTTTGGAGTAGGTAAAGATCCACTTGGGGATGACTAAGCCTTTCCGTCGGCTTTTTCTTTGTTGATGTTGGTGCCTTCTTTATTAGGTGGAAGGATGGTGTTTGGAGCTTTGGCTGTGGAAGCTCTTATGTCTTGGTTGCTTTATTGATGGAAACTTGCTCGATTTTCTTGAGGGATGAAGCACTTGTTGGATTTGATGAAGACATAATATTTTGTAGATATAGTTTAGTTTGTGGGTGTGTAGATGAATAGGCTAAGTATAGAACTTAATCTCTTGATAGGCCAATATATTTTGTGATAAGCGCCTTAATATGATGCATCTCATTGAAATCATTTTTCTGCATGAAAAACTTACATTTAAGTATTAAAAGAACAATCTAAGTTTTTCAATCTGTTGAAAATGATTTTCAATCTGTTAAAATTGCTTAACAGAATAAGTGGTCATATATAGTCAAAATTTTCAATTGATTGAATCGCAGAATCAACAGGTTAAAATCACTTAATGAATTTTTCAATATCAAGGTTTCGCATTTTCAATCTGTTGAAATATTTTTAAATCCATTGAAACAGAAAGACTATTTTTCAGTCTAAGAGTTTTCAGAAAATCAATCTGTTGAAATATTTTTTAATCTGTTGAAACAGAAAGACTATTTTTCAGTCTAAGAGTTTTCAGAAAATCAATCTGTTGAAATATTTTTTAATCTGTTGAAACAGAGAGACTATTTTTCTAACTAAGTATTTGCAGGATTTCAATCTGTTGAAATGATTTTCAATCGATTGAAACAGAGAGCTATCATTTTTCATAAAACTGTTTCGATCCATTAAAAACTCGAATCAATCGATTGAATGAAGTTTTAAATGAAATCAATCGATTGAATCGACGTTTTAATCGATTGAAATGCATTCTGATCGATCATAGTTTCATTCTGATCGATCATAACTTGGTCTAATCGATCATAATACAATTCTAATCGATCAGGATCAATTCTAACCTGTTTTACTTTGTTTCTGATCGATCATTTACTTCTCTGATTCAGTTTTTAATTAATGAAATGTTCTGGTTCTCTGTTTTACTTTATAAATACAGATTTGATCTATCTTTTAAAATACAACTTGAGAAAACATTTGAAATCAATCTGTGAAGCTTTCATATCCGTGACTTTCTCTGCATTCAAGAATTTTGTAATATCATAAGGTGCTTTGATCAAGATAGTGGTCAATCAAAGAGAGAAAGTGTCTGTGTTAGAATCTGTTCTGGACAATTTTATAGAGCTACAGTCCAGGTTTTTTCTTTTCATACTCTTTTGTAAAGTGTATTTGTGCAGGTTGGAATTTGATCTGCACTTGTTACAGTAACTGGATTTGGTTACTGGGTGGTTTTCAAGAGTCTATCTTATGGGTTTGTAAGATAGTTCTTGGGGTAGATTGGTGAGTATCTACTGGTTGTAAATTTCACTTGGTATTAGTGGAACTTGGCAGATTTGTCAAGAACTAGACGTAGCTCTGGTATAGAGTGAACCAATATAAATTTGTGTGTTGAATTTCTTCTTTCATCTCTTTTATTTTCTGCCTATATACTTGTTGTGTTTAAAATCAATCTACCTTAGCAAGAATTGAATAAAGATAAATCATTCTTCCAAAAGAAAGTAAGTTTTGCGAAAAAGTTTTATAAAGTTCAATTCACCCCCTCTTGAACTCAACCATTAATTCTTTCAATTGGTACCGGAGCTGGTTCTTGTAAGTTACTCAAGAAATCGGTCCAAGAATGGTCGAGGGAAAGATGAATTTTTCGAAGGAGCCTCCATAAACAGGCCTCCTCTTTTTTCTGGTGTGAATTATTCTTTCCGGAAGGTTAGAATGAAAATCTTTATTGAATCTCTTGATAGAGGCATTTGGGAAACAATTGTTAATGGTCCTTACAAACCAACTCATACAGTAGATGGTAAAGTAGTTGAAAAAAATTGGGCTGAATTAACTGATGTAGAAAATAGGAGAGTCCAATATGATTATACTTGCAAAAAATATTATTACCTCTGCTTTAAATCTTGATGAGTTTTTCAGGGTGTCTCAATGTGCCTCTGCCAAAGAAATGTGGGAAATTCTAGAGGTCACACATGAAGGTACTTCTGATGTGAAAAGGGTGAGAAAGCATGAGTTAATTAGGGACTATGAATTGTTTAAAATGCAGCAAGGAGAAACAATTGCAGATGTACAGAAAAGGTTCACGCACATAGTCAATCATCTAATTGGACTAGGGAAGATTTTTGACAAAGAAGAGTTGAACATCAAAATCTTGAAGTGTTTGGACAGAACTTGGCAACCAAAGGTGACAGCTATATCAGAATCAAGAGACTTGACTGAAATGACTACTGCTTCACTTTTTGGTAAGTTAAGGGAACATGAGTTGGAAATCAATCGGTTTAAAGAACAAGAGAATGCAGAAAAGAAAAGTAGAAACATTGTT
Organism: Sphenostylis stenocarpa; assembly: GCA_963425845.1. NCBI lineage: Eukaryota > Viridiplantae > Streptophyta > Magnoliopsida > Fabales > Fabaceae > Sphenostylis > Sphenostylis stenocarpa. Next base: position 41,793,290 of record OY731400.1, read on the forward strand.
CTCAAGACGATTGAAGAAAACAGTGAGTCTGAAGAAGATGAATCTGAAAATCTGACTTTATTAGTTAAGAAATTTGGGAAATTTCTTAGAAGGAAGAACAGAACTGGCCAAGTAAAAAGGTACACTGATAAAAAGACTGAATCTATTCAAAATACTATTACTTGTTATTCTTGTGGTAAGCAGGGACATATAAGGAGTGATTGTCCGGAAAAGACCAAGAATCAGAACAAGAAAGAGTCTAAATACAAAGGGAAAAAGGCCTACATAGCTTGGCAAGACAATGATTCTTCTTCCAGTTCTGAATCCGAAGGTGAAGAGGTGAACCTATGTTTGATGGCTGGCTGTGAATCCTCTTCATCACATGTAAGTTCAACTCCTACAGAAAATGAAATGAATTACAGCACATTACTGAATGCTTTCAATGAAATGCATAGTGAAGCCAGAAATTTATCTCATACAAATAATCGGTTGAAAGGTTTAAATAACTGGTTAGAAAATAGAGTTAAAGTTCTGGAAAAAGAACTATTAGAAAGCAAAACAGATTTAGAACATCTAGATATAATCTATGCATCTGCGGATAATGTTGCTGCTAATAAGAATTGTGAAAAGTGTATTCTTCTGCAAGATAAGGTTGATTACTTGATTAAAACTTTGTCTAAGTTTACTCAAGGTAAAGAGAATTTAGATGCACTCCTTGGGTCTCAAAACTGTGTGTTTGAACATTCTGGAATCGGGTACAAACCTAAGATTGGGGTAAAAACTAAAAAATATTTGAACTTCTTTTCATTTAGAAAAGCTACAACATCCCCTTTCTCATCTTGTCATTACTGCATGAAGAAAGGACATACTATCAAATTTTGTCATGCTAGAAAATATTTTGTGCCACAAGGTAGGAAGAGATGGGTTCCAAAACATGTTAAACAGAAAATTTGACTCCTAAGGACCCAAAATACGTAAGGGTACCAAATACTTGATGTTTGATTTTTCAGGAACAGCAACAAGAGTCTCTTTGGTACCTGGATAGTGGATGCTCAAGGCACATGACAGGTGACATTTCAAAATTTCAGAAACTAAGATTGAAGAATGGAGGTCATGTGACTTATGGAGACAACAACAAGGGAAGAATTCTAGGTTCTGGAGATATTGGAGATGGTGAATCAGTTATCATTCACAATGTTCTTCTTGTTGAAGGTCTCAAGCACAATCTAATCAGTATAAGTCAGTTATGTGATCTTGGTCACAAAGTAATCTTCAAACCAGAAAAGTGCCTTATCTGTGAACCAGAATCTGACACGGTAATGTTGGTAGGTAAGAGGTTAAACAACATATACATGTTAGATATCAAGCATTCTATATCATCTCAAAGTTGTCTTCTTACTAAAGAAGAAGAATCTTGGTTGTGGCATAGAAGGCTTGCTCATATACATCTTAACCATCTTGACAAACTGATTTCTAAAGAGTTAGTTTCTGGGCTACCTAAGCTTCGAATCCTGAAAGACAAAATCTGTGAAGCTTGTTTGAAAGGCAAACAAACTAGAAAATCCTTTTCAAACAAAAACATTGTTTCAACTTCCAGACCTTTGGAACTGCTTCACATGGATTTGGTTGGTCCTTCAAGGAATAAAAGCCTAGGTGGTAATCTTTATATCATGGTAATTGTTGATGACTTTTCCAGATTTACCTGGACTGTTTTTCTTAAAGCCAAATCTGATTCTTACAAATCTTTCAAAAAACTTGCCAAGGTTTTGCATAATGAAAAAGGGTATTTCATTACATCTATTCAAAGTGACAATGGTGGAGAATTTGTAAATGAAAAATTTGAATCTTTTTGTGAAAAGTTTGGCATAAAACACAATTTTTCTGCTCCAAGAACTCCTCAACAGAACGGTGTTGTGGAAAGAAAGAACAGATCCATTGTGGAACTTGCTAGAACAATGTTGTGTGAAAATTCTTTACCTAAATACTTTTGGGCAGATGCAGTAAACACTGCTTGTCATGTTTTGAATAGAGTCTTGATTAGACCCATGCTTAAGAAAACCCCATATGAACTGTATAAAGGAAGAAAACCCAACATAAACTATTTCAGGGTTTTTGGATGTACATGTTTTGTTTTAAACAATGGGAAAGAAAATATTGGCAAGTTTGATGAGAAATCTAACAAAGGAATCTTTCTTGGTTATTCAACTAATGGTCATGCATATAGAGTCTACAATTTAAGACTGAAGTCTGTTGAAGAATCAGTACATGTTGTTTTTAATGAGTCTCCTCGAGTGTTGCATATTAGAACAACAGGTACTGCAGATGAAGAAGATTTAACTGATAATTCTTATCAGTTGAAACTTCCCAGTAGCTCAGATTAGCATACTGTCGAAGAAGGTAATCAATCAGTTGATCCTGCAAAAGCTGATCCACCAAGAATTACTGAAGAGCAGGAAGAAGATGTCCTGGAAGAGCTTCCCAAAGAGTGGATTGTCCCAAGAGATCTCTCTCTAGACAATGTCATCGGGCAAATCAATAAGGGAGTATCTACTAGACATTCTCTTAATCAATTCTGCAATCATATGGCATTCATTTCATAAATAGAACCTAAAACTGTTAAAGAAGCATTAAATGATGAATACTGGGTTAGTGCCATGCATGATGAGCTTAATCAATTTGAAAGGAATAACGTGTGGGAATTAGTTCCTAAAATCAAAGATATCAATGTAATTGGTACTAAGTGGGTATTCAAAAACAAACTAGATGAACACGGCATTATCACTAGAAATAAAGCTAGATTGGTAGCCAAAGGGTATAACCAACAGGAGGGTATTGATTTTGATGAAACCTTTGCACCTGTAGCTAGACTTGAAGCTGTCAGATTATTATTAGCTTATGCTTGTTTAAGTGGTTTCAGATTACTACAGATGGATGTCAAGAGTGCCTTTCTAAATGGACTCATCAATGAAGAAGTTTATGTTTCTCAACCTCCTGGTTTTGAAAATCACAAGCATCCTGACCATGTCTACAAATTGAAAAAGGCCCTTTATGGTTTAAAGCAAGCACCTAGACAATGGTATGAGAGGTTAAGTAACTTCTTAATTGATCAAGGGTACAAGCGAGGTGAAGTTGATAAAACTCTATTCATTAAGAAATCTGGAACTGACATTATTCTGGTGCAGGTGTATGTGGATGATATCATTTTCGGTTCTACAAATAATGTCTTGTGTAATAAGTTTGTTAAAGAAATGCAAAGTGAATTTGAAATGTCTATGATGGGAGAATTGAATTTCTTTCTTGGTCTTCAAGTTAAACAATTAAGAAATGGCATTTTTCTAAGTCAATCTAAATACTGCAATGAGTTGTTAAAGAAGTTTGATATGTACAATTGCAAGGAATCCTCTACACCCATGTCTACTAACTGCTGTCTAGATTTAGATGAAAAAGGGAAATCTGTTGATCAAACTAAATATAGAGGATTGATTGGTTCTCTGCTATATCTGACTGCTAGTAGACCTGACATTATGTTTAGTGTGTGCCTTTGTGCTAGATTTCAGGCAAACCCAAAGGAATCACATTTTACCGCTGCTAAAAGGATTCTGAAGTACCTTAAAGGAACAGTTAATGTCAGACTATGGTATCCTTAAGGTGCATCCCTTAAACTTGTTGGATTTTCTGATTCTGACTTTGCAGGATGTAGATTGGACAGAAAAAGTACCTCTGGTACATGTCATTTACTGGGAAGCAGTCTCATATCTTGGCACAGCAAAAAGCAAGCATGTGTTGCTCTTTCATTTGCAGAAGCTGAATACATTACAGCTGGGAGCTGTTGTGCTCAAAGTATCTACCTTAAGCAACAACTGACAGACTATGGAGTGACACTAAATACGGTACCTCTGGTTTGTGATAATACTAGTACAATAAATTTAACTAAGAATCCTATTCAACACTCTAGAACTAAGCATATTGAAATTAGACACCACTTTATTAGAGAACATGTATCTAGGGGTGACTGTGAAATTTTATTCATTGAATCTGAAAAACAGTTAGCTGATTTATTCACTAAACCACTTCCTAGAGACAGACTTAATATGCTTAGGACTGAATTAGGAATTCTAGATATATCTAGTATTGAATAACTGATTCTTTATGGTGATAATGTGCTCTTTAACAGGTTAATAACAAGTTCAATCGATTAATAATTGTATGAAAAACTTGAAATTATATGTTTCAATCAATTGAAATTGCGAAATAATCTGTTGATTTCCTGATTCTTACTCTCTGTTATTGATATGTTATCAGTTCAATCGATTAAATATGATTTTAATCGATTTATTTCATTAAACCTTGTAGCTCTGCATATTTTCTTCTATAAATCAATCGATTAAATCTTCGATTCAATCGATTGAATTCACTTTTGATACTCTGCATGATTTTCTTCCAACAAAAACAATCGATTAGATTTTCGGTTCAATCGATTTATTTTACTTCTGAGTATCTGCAATTGCAAAATCAATTGGTTTCACGAAATATCAATTGATTAATTTTTTCTAGGGCTAGTTGTATATACTCTGTCACTAAACAATTACTGCAGAGTGGATTGAATGCATTTACAACAAGATAAACTTCAACTACTCTCTTAAATATCAAAGATATCCAATAAAAGTTGATTGACTCTGATTGGATATCAGATGTGAGGGTAATTAAGGTGCACAGTACACATTCCTTCTCTCTCTCCACCTTTATCATCACTGCGCAGAAGCAGAGAAGCAGTTATACAGAAAAGACAAAACTGTGAAGTGAAAGGGATCGCGAGCTCTAAAAACTGTAGTGTTTTTCCTCCTTGAACCATTCTCTCTTCTCGGTTATCCCTCTGATCATTCCAAAAAATCAAGGATGCTCAAACGTACAAAATCCGGTAGGAAGAAGTCCAGCAGAGGCGAGTCTTCTACTGCAAGGCAAGAACCAAATGTTGGAGGTCGGATTGAAACCTGGTTCAATGGGAACCAAGAGAAAATGGATTTGTTTATCCATGAAATGATCAGGAAACAAGTCAATATTCCCAAGGTTCTACAGTTCTCCTGGTTTGACACCGAAGGCTTCAGAGGTGTTTGGAAGCTACTGCAACATCAAAAACTTCAAAAGTTTCTGGAGTTGAATGGTAGAATTTACCCTGACTTAATTAAAGTTTTTTTTACTAACTTGTTCTTTGAAGGTTCCACTTTAAAAACCCAAGTCAAAGGAGTAGACATTGAGTTAATGCCAAATGTCTGGAAAGAGGTCGCTGGAATCAAGGATGAAGGTGTAAAAGTCACTAAAGGGTGTACTTCAGATGTTGAAGAATTTAATAAAGTTCAGTACTTTTGTTCATGCATGAAGAATAATCGAGACTCTGTAAGTTCTTTCAATGCTGGAAAGATGAAGCTTGAGGAAAGGGTTCTCGCTTTCATTGTGGCCTGGCAGCTCACACCCAGGGGGAGCAATCTTGCACTACTAAATGAAGGAGATTTAGTACTGATGTACTGCATTCATCACAGAATAAGGGTGAATTGGGTTTTTCTTATCAAGGACCACATGATCAAAGCTAAGCGGATGAGTGATTTCAATAAATAATTATGTTCTGCATAAAATGGGATTCATCAAAGTCGATGGTGAATGGATCTCAAAAGAAGAAGCAGGGAGAGGAGAAGACTTTGAAGAAGAAGAACAAGAGGAAAATATCAATGCTGATGTTCCGGGAACTTCTACAGCAAGACCATCTGACCCGATGGAAGAGGTGTCTCCACTGGAAATGATTCCATACACTCCACAGCCTGACCGTGGCACGCCCCTGTCTCAGTTCGAAAGAACCATGTTGCATCAAGTGAGTGAACTGCAAACCAACCAGAGAAGGCACATGGAGATGACGGTTGCTCTGCGGGCTCGTCAGCATTATCTGGATGAAAACTTCATTGCCAGATTTCAACATATTGACAACCAACTAGAAGACATCTACAACAGGATTGTTGAACTGCAATTTAATCAAGGTCCCGGGGATGAATGAAGGCTTATTTTTATGTTTCTGTTATCTTGTTCTTAGTTTTTGTTTGTTCTGTTTTTATTTTGGGGTACCTACGTGGTACTACTGGACTGTAACTAAAAACACTATTATTTGATGCAGTCAAATAGGGGGAGAAGTGGTTTTCTTATAACTGTCACTACACACACTCCACAAAATATATGTCTCTGGTCTGTTATTATTTGTGCAGGTGCAGTGGTTATTTGTCTCCATCAAATAGGGGGAGATTGAAGCACTTGGTGGATTTGATGAAGACATAATATTTTGTAGATATAGTTTAGTTTGTGGGTGTGTAGATGAATAGGCTAAGTATAGAACTTAATCTCTTGATAGGCCAATATATTTTGTGATAAGCGCCTTAATATGATGCATCTCATTGAAATCATTTTTCTGCATGAAAAACTTACATTTAAGTATTAAAAGAACAATCTAAGTTTTTCAATCTGTTGAAAATGATTTTCAATCTGTTAAAATCGCTTAATAGAATAAGTGGTCATATATAGTCAAAATTTTCAATTGATTGAATCGCAGAATCAACAGGTTAAAATCACTTAATGAATTTTTCAATATCAAGGTTTCGCATTTTTAATCTGTTGAAATATTTTTAAATCCATTGAAACAGAAAGACTATTTTTCAGTCTAAGAGTTTTCAGAAAATCAATCTGTTGAAATATTTTTTAATCTGTTGAAACGGAAAGACTATTTTTCAATCTAAGAGTTTTCGAAAATCAATCTGTTGAAATATTTTTTAATCTGTTGAAACAGAGAGACTATTTTTCTAACTAAATATTTGCAGGATTTCAATCTGTTGAAATGATTTTCAATCGATTGAAACAGAGAGCTATCATTTTTCATAAAACTGTTTCGATCCATTAAAAACTCGAATCAATCGATTGAATGAAGTTTTAAATGAAATCAATCGATTGAATCAACATTTTAATCGATTGAAATGCATTCTGATCGATCATAGTTTCATTCTGATCGATCATAACTTGGTCTAATCGATCATAATACAGTTCTAATCGATCAGGATCGATTCTAACCTGTTTTACTTTGTTTCTGATCGATCATTTACTTCTCTGATTCAGTTTTTAATTAATGAAACGTTCTGGTTCTCTGTTTTACTTTATAAATACAGATTTGATCTATCTTTTAAAATACAACTTGAGAAAACATTTGAAATCAATCTGTGAAGCTTTCATATCCGTGACTTTCTCTGCATTCAAGAATTTTGTAATATCATAAGGTGCTTTGATCAAGATAGTGGTCAATCAAAGAGATAAAGTTCTGTGTTAGAATCTGTTCTGGACAATTTTATAGAGCTGCAGTCCAGATTTTTTCTTTTCATACTCTTTTGTAAAGGGTATTTGTGCAGGTTGGAATTTGATCTGCACTTGTTACAGTAACTGGATTTGGTTACTGGGTGGTTTTCAAGAGTCTATCTTGTGGGTTTGTAAGATAGTTCTTGGGGTAGATTGGTGAGTATCTACTGGTTGTAAATTTCACTTGGTATTAGTGGAACTTGGCAGATTTGTCAAGAACTGGACGTAGCTCTGGTATAGAGTGAACCAGTATAAATTTGTGTGTTGAATTTCTTCTTTCATCTCTTTTATTTTCTGCCTATATACTTGTTGTGTTTAAAATCAATCTACCTTAGCAAGAATTGAATAAAGATAAATCATTCTTCCAAAAGAAAGTAAGTTTTGCGAAAAAGTTTTATAAAGTTCAATTCACCTCCCCTCTTGAACTCAACCATTAATTCTTTCAAAGGGAGCTTTATTTGGAGACTTGGTTTTGATGATCTTGTTTTCAAACACAAACATGGAGCCTAGTCTCCTTATATGCATGATTATCATTTCTTGTTATTTATTTGAAGTGACTTTTTTGTTTTGTTTCTGATTTTGACACAGTCGTTTTGTGCGACTACTTGTGTGTGGATGCCCTAAATTGCAATCTATTCTTTTATTTGATGCATCTAGAAAGTGACCGCCATTCTCCTGTTGGACTTTTATTATTATGTTGATGGACTCCTCTTTTTTTTTTGTTTAGCCCTAACTTTTGCATAAACCGCCCCTTTTTGGGGTTTTTGATCTAGCGGGCTGCCTTAATTTTTGCCTAGGATATCTTAGTGGGCTTTTTCCTTTTTATGAATGCCTTAACTTTTGCCTAGACCACCCTTTTGGGGTTTTCAATCTAGCAGGTTGTACTAATTTTTGCCTAAGATTCTCCTAGTAGGCATTTTTCTTTTTTCTTTTTAATGCTTCCTTGTTCTAAATTTAGAACAATGGCAGGCCAAGGTTAGCTATACTATGTAGGTTACAACAATCATGTCAATGATATCTGCCCCCTGGTTCTCCTAGTTTCTTCAGTTGAGATGTTCGAGCCTAGAGTGAAGACTATGCAGAGTTGCCTGCTTCTGGAAGGATGTTAGCTTAGTTGCCTTTCGGTTTTCAACTAAGATAATCATTGCTCTTATGAGATTTTTTTTAGACCTCCGACTTTTGCCTAGGACGTATCTTAGCGAGATGTGTGGACCCTAGCTTTTGCCCAGGATGCCCTTTATGGGTTTTCATCCTGGAAGGTCATGAACAATTCCTTCAAGCGTAATACTTCTTCACCGTCTCCCTGGATCCAAAAGTCGAAGGCAAATGGATCGAGTCTCCATATTTAAGAAAACTATTCAATCGACTTCGAAAGTATTAGCTTAAGCTAAACCTGGCTAAGTGTACTTTTAGAGTACAGTTGGGTAAACTTCTGGGGTTCATCGTCAGCAAAAAGGGAATTGAGGTAGACCTCGATAAAACAAAGGCAATTTTGGAAATGCCCCCACCAGAAAAAAAAAGGAAATCAGAGGGTTTTTGGGCCCAATAAATTACATAGAAAGGTTCATTGCGCAACTAACAGACAAGTGTGCACCCATTTTCAAGCTGTTGCGCAAAAATCAACTGGTAGTTTGGAATGAAGAGTGTCAACAAGCCTTCAAAAAGATTAAAGTGTGCTTGACCAATCCATCAATATTGGTGCTGCCTGTTGAAGGAAAACCTCTGATCCTCTATCTGTTAGTACTCGAAGAGTCTATGGGATGTGTGATCGGTCAACAAGATGAGACAGGAAAAAAGGAGCAAGCCATATAATATCTCAGTAAGAAATTCTTAGACTATGAGACCCGTTATACACCACTTGAAAAGACATGTTGTGCATTAGTGTGGACAACTCAGTGTCTCTGACAATATATGGTTAGGCATACGACTTGGCTAGTTTCCAAAATGGACCCAATCAAGTATTTGTTCGAAAAACCCATCTTGACCAGAACGATAGCTAGGTGACAAGTGCTTTTTTCAGAGTTTGACATCGTTCACGTCACTCAGAAAGCTATCAAAGGTAGTCGTCTAGCAGATTTCCTAGCACACGGTTCAACATATGAATATCAATACCTACAAGACGACTTTCTGGACGAACATATCATGCATATTCAACACGAAGAAACAAAAGATGATGCATGGATCATGTTCTTCGATGGAGCCTCGAACATGCTTGGACACGAGATTGGAGCTGTTTTAATATCTCCTGAAAAGAAATATATCCCGGTAACGACTAGGCTGAACTTCAATTGCACGAATAATATGACCGAGTATGAAGCCTGTGCCTTGGGTATCCAAGCAACTCTATGTTAGAAAAGTAGTTTTAAATCAAGAGGGGGGTGAATTGATTTTTGAAAGTTTTTCGCAATACACAGATTATCTAATCCGAAAATTAAGATTACTTATCAATTCACAAATCACAAAGCAATCAAACAGTTTAAGTGCAGCAGCAGAAATTAAAGAGAGAAAGGTTAGGAAAGATTTCACCGGTAATTTTATACTGGTTCACCCACAACCAGGGCTACGTCCAGTCTCCAGCCAAATTCCAGCTGGGTTCCACTAGAATAGATGTTTTACAGACTCACACTCTTACACCTATTCTAACTCTCCACCAAGAACCAAATTCCAGCTCTTGGAAACCTCTGCAACCAAATTCCAGCCGCAGAGAAACCAGTGCCCAAATTCCAGGCACCACACACAAGAACCAAATTCCAGCTCTTGCTTTAACCTTTCCACCAAGAACCAAATTCCAGTTCTTGGAAACCTCTGCAACCAAATTCCAGCCGCAGAGAAACCAGTGCCCAAATTCCAGGCACCACACACAAGAACCAAATTCCAGCTCTTGCTTTAACCTTTCCACCAAGAACCAAATTCCAGTTCTTGGCAACTTTCTACAACAGCTGCAGAAAACTTGTACCCAAATTCCAGGTACAAAACAGTACAAATGAATGAATAGAAATTTAAAAGAAGAAACAAAGAAAGCTCAAACCGGATTACACCAATCCACAGTCAGTTTCTTCTTCAAAGAAATGCAAAGTGCCTCAAGAAAGATTTCAAAAGAAGTTCACAAAAACAGTTGTGTATCTTTCTTGAAAAATGCTAATAGTTGTTTGTATTGATTGCTTGAATTGTGTCAAAAACTGATATCTAAAAAGTTCCAAGCAATTCTGTTTATAAAAGAGTATTTTCAAATCTGCTGCATTAATTAATCTGTTGAAAGTTTGTTTTAATCTGTTGAAATAGCCGTTACAATCTGTTAAAAGTCCTTTCAACCCATTAATGCATTCTTGATCTTTAACAGAAAATGTTTTAGTTGATACGACCACGTTTTTATCAGTTAAAACGTTTTACAAACATTTTCTAAGTATAAAACAATCGATTGAATCGCGTATTAATCGATTGATTTGTTTAAAAACCTTCTTATAAAACTTTCCAAGTTATTTTAGCTGATATAAAGTCGTTTCAATCGATTGAAAAACTGCACATATAATTTCAAGTCATTTTAATCGATTGAAAGTTCGTTTTAATCGATTGAAAAGATTTTCTAAGTTATTTTAATCGATTGAAATACGTTTTAATCGATTGAAACAGATCTGATCGGTCATAATTCAATTCTGATCGATCATATCCAACTCTGATCGGTCATAATCTCATTCTGATCGATCATCCTGACATCCAAAGTGATTTTAATCGATTGAAACGTGTTTTAATCGATTAAAATAATTCTGATCGCTCATATTTAAGATCTAATCGATTATATTGCATTCTGACCTATTATATTCGAATTCTAATCGGTCATAAAGAGTTTTAATCGATTAAAAGAAGTTTGTATCGATTAAAATATTGTAAAAACACTTTTTAAGACATTCTAAGTGTTTTAAATTGATTCTTTCAAACCTGTATCAGTTAATAACTTGTTTAAGAAAATTCTTTGCCAAAATGCTTTTGTTTTTTATTTGTTAAAAACTGTTTTTGAGGCATTTTGCAAGATGAGTGAAGAAGCTTTATGCAGTGGAAAAGGTAAAGTGGTTTTACCTAAGCTTTCTGTTAAGACACACTAAGTCTTCAACTCCATTCTTCTGAGTGACTTGTTTGACTGCTGCAGAGTTGACCCTTGACTTTATCTTTGACTTCATCAAATCAATGAGATCTTTGCTAGGATCACTTTCACTCTAGATCACGGGGTAACCAAACTCAAAGTATTCGGTGACTCATCCCTTGTTATCTAACAATACAAGGGTGAATGGGAAACTAGGACTTCCAAATTGATCTCATATCTAGAGTATATTCATAATTTGGTTTTCAAGGATGGAAAATGTCACTTTCGAGTACATCCCTCAGGAAGACAACCAGTTTGCAGACACCCTTGCTACCTTGTCATCCATGTTCGTCTTAGATCAAGAACATGAAAGGCCTATCATCCATATCAGACTGCATGACAAACAGGCCTTTTGCATGGCAGTAGATAGCGAGGAAGATAAATCCCCTTGGTATCATAACATCAGGAGATACCTTATGCAGGGCGAATATCCCGAGGCAATTAGTGACAACGATAAAAGGACCATTCGGAAGAGGGTAATGAGATTCATGCTAATAGGAGAAACCCTCTACAAGAAAAATTTTGATTCCACCCTATTAAGGTGTGTGCACCGGGAAGAAGCTCAAACTTTGATGAGAGAAGTCCATGAAGGAATCTTTGAGACTCATATGCCAGGGCATGTCATGGTAAAGAAAATCCTTAAGACGGGATACTTTTGGTCCACAATGGAAGGTGATTGTTATCAATATGCCAAAAGATGTCACAAGTGCCAAGTCTACGCCGACAATGTTCATGTCCCACCAGCACCTCTCAAAATTTTGGCTGCGCCATGACCATTTGATATGTGGGGCATGGATGTTATTGGACCTATCAAACCTAAAGCGTCTAATGGTCATTGTTTCATCTTGGTGACCATTGATTACTTTACCAAAAGGGTGGAAGCGGCGTCTTATGCTCATGTGACCAAGAAAGTGGTAACCACCTTCATCAAGAGGAATATCCTATGTCACTATGGCATCCCTCATCGTCTCATTATAGATAATGGGACCAATTTGAATAATAAGATGATGGAGGAATTATACCAAGACTTCAGGATTCAGCATCACAATTTCTCTCCCTACCGACCTAAAATGAATGGTGCAGTAGAGGTAGCCAATAAGAACATCAAGAAGATCATCAAAAAGAAGGTTGTCGTCATCGTCTTTTCTGACGCCTTGGGGCACATGGAAGAATGTTATCCCTGGGAAAATAGACATTTATGCAAGCGGTTGCGATAAGATGGTTTAGACTCACGTTTTGTAAAAAAATGATCATCGCTTTCAAGATGCTCATTAACTGAACTAATCTTTAAAAAAGCGAGGTTTTCGTAAAAAGGGTTCTATGGAGTCGTCCCCAATATTTTTACCATAAATATTGGAAAAGGGTAAAAAAGCACTGATTTTAAGAAAAATCAAACTTGGCCATTATAACCATAGTCGAGTAAGGGACTTAGTTACGTGTGGAGAAGGTATTAGCACCCCCACGACGCCCCTTGCGGGTTCCCTATGATGGATTAATTCATAAAATAAAGATTATAAGAGATTACGCTATTACCCTATTTTATTACCCGATATTAAGATGATTATCTACATGATCCTATTTCTATTGCACATAGGAAAGCAATAAATAAAGCAATAAAAGAGAAGAGTAGTAAAAAGAATTTCCAAAGCAAGCTTTTATAGAAATCTTCAACTCTGAGGATGTTTTTTGGCTATCCTCTTGCACTATAGGGACTCTCCTTTCCCGAATACAAGAAAATATTTAAACTATCGAATACCGGATATCTCAAAAAGAGACTTCCTTAATCGATTGTTACCTTATAGGCAATTGGAGAGATCATTCGAGTACTAGAAGTGTATAGAAGAGTAGAGAGAAGTGAATATGTGTCTAAAAGCTGCAAATGAGACTACTATTTATAGCTGGACGCTTTCAGGACAGTCGTCCCAAGCCCTGTCATGTGGGACGATCGTCTAGGCATTTGGGACGGTCGTTCCAAGTGTAAAAATGGGTTGGGACGACCATCTGGGAAGTGGGACGACATCCCAAGTGTAACAATGGGTTGGGACGACTATCTGAGAATTGGGACGACAGTCCTAAGTGTTTTTCACAAATTTTGGTTTTTTATTTGTTCAGAAAAACTCTCCTTTCTTTAAACGGAAGCTGGTTGATACTGCTAGGGGCCCAACGGAGCTTTACCCATCTTCAGAATGGAAGTCTTCTGATCTTTATTGTGAAGCCGGACAAGATTTGGGGTCTACAAAGGTCAAAACCTATAAGGATTGACATGAAATGTTGCCCTTTGCCCTTCATGGTTATAGAACTTCCGTACGAACCTCCACAAGAGCTACTCCATTCTCCCTTGTATATGGCATAGAGGTCGTACTTCCAATAGAGGTCGAAATATGATCCATGTGAGTTATCGTGGAAGCAATATTGACAGAAGCTGAATGGGTCTAAAGCCGATACGACCAGTTGAACCTAATCGAAGAAAAACGGTTGGACACCATATGTTGTGGACAAGCCTATCAAAAGAAAATCAAAAGGGCCTACGACAAAAAGGTCAACCCCCATACTTACCATGAGGGGGATTTAGTGGTAAAGAAGTTGCTTCCTGCTCAGAAGGACAAAGTTGGAAAATGGGCAGCAAATTATGAAGGGCCCTTTGTGGTCAAGTGAGCTTTCTTGGGAGGAGCTCTTATCCTCACTGACATGGACAAAGAAGAACATCGACACCCAGTCAATTCTGATGCGGTGCAGAAGTATTATGCTTGAAGGCATTGCTCAAAACCCACCAGAATGAAAACTCGCAAAGGGCATCCTGGGCAAAAGTTAGGGTCCATATTCCTCGCTAGGATACGTCTTAGGCAAAAGTTAGAGAATAAAAGATCCTAAGAGTAATGGTTATCTTAGTTGAAAATCGAAAGGCGGCTAAGGTAACTTCCTTCCAGAAGCAGACAGCTTTGTATAGTCTTCACTTCGGGCTCGAGCATCTCGACTGAAGCAACTAGGAGAACTAGGGGCCAGATATCAGAGACATGATTGTTGAAGCCTATACAATGTAACCAACCTCGGCCAACCATTCTTCTAAATTCCATTTGTAATCCTTCTGCAAAAATAATAAACCTTTTGTTTATACATATCAATAAAATTCTCTTTCATTTCTATTCTCTTGACCAATTTATGGAAATGCCTCTTTATTGATGAATCATAAATATGCGCAAAGTCTTTTCATGCATCATAAATAGGGAAGCATTAAAAAGAAAGGAAAAAATGAAAATAAAAAAGAATAATGCCTGCTAGGAGATTCTTAGGCAAAAATTAGGACAGTCTGCTAGATCGAAAACCCCAAAAGGGCGGTCTAGGAAAAATTAAGGAACTCATAAAAAAGGAAAAATCCCGCTAAGATATCCTACGCAAAAATTAAGGCAGCCAACTAGATCGAAAACCCCAAAAGGGCGGTCTAGGAAAAAGATAGGGCTAAACCAAAAAAGAGAATAAGAAGAGGAGCCCATCAACATAGTCATGAAAGTCTAGCAGGATAATTCTGGTCACTTTTCTAGATGTATCAAATAAAAGAATAGATTGCATTTAGTGTTGAACATTCAAGGTCTTGATGTTGAACTTACATGGACATGAAGCTTGTTGATTTTGATGATGATTCAAGAACACAAGAACTTAGAGATTTGAAGACTTGTTTTATAGTGTAATAACTCTGTTTTGATTAGTTTGAGTCTGTATTATTAGAGTTTAAGATAGCCGGTACATAGTCTGCACTTTAGAAGCTTCAAAAGCTCAAATTTATCAAAGTGCCTTGGCTTTAATCGATTAAATGGTCAAATAATCGATTATTACAGTGAGAAAAACCATTTTCTATATCTGTTCACTGTAATAATCGATTAACACACCTGTTAATCGATTAACAGGCCTGTTAATTGATTAACAGGGCTTTTAATCGATTAAAACAGTGAGTTTTGGGGTTCTGTTGATTTTGGCTCTGTAATAATCGATTAACACTTCATTTAATCGATTATTTCAGTCCGATTTTGATTTTCAACTTCAAATCAACCCTATTTTCGAAAACCCTAATCCCAAGACTCCTAGTTTCGAAATTCCCAATTCCCAAACCCTAATTTCTCTACTTAAGCTTCTCTATGGCACTCAGAAAAGAAGAACAACCCTTTTCAAACAAAAGTTAAGTGCTGTGAGTGCCAGAGAACTGTTTGTTGGAGGAAAAAGGGGCTTTTGGAACCTGGTGTGGGCTAGAAGCGATAAGAATCACTAAGTGGAGTTCTTAGTGGATTGTGTGTTGTGCCGTCTTTGGGGAAAGCTATTCTTCATCTCTTGTAGATTTCAAGAGAGGTGTTTTCTTTACTCTATCTTTTCCATTGTAATTTGTTTGTAACAACTGTGATTATAGTGACAGCGTTAATCCTCTATTCGAGTGATTAGCAACTGGACGTAGGGTCTTTTGATCCGAACCAGTATAAATCTCCTGTGTAAGATTCTATCTCTACTCTATTTACGTTTACATAGTATTTTAATCAGTAAAATTTGAGGAAAATTTTTAAAACCTAATTTTTGTTAAGAAACCAATTCACCCCCCTCTTGGTTTTTGTCCGACCACGCGAACATTCCGCTGCGCGATTCTAACAAGTGGTATCAGAGCTTGCTTTGATAGTCATTCAAACTTTTCGAAAATGGCCGGACAAAATCAAACTTTTGCCGAAGGTGCATCTATCAACAGACCCCCACTTTTTGTGGGTCAAAATTATCCTTTCTAGAAAGTAAGAATGCAAATCTTTTTAGAGTTTGTTGATAGAGGCGTTTGGGATACTATTTTAAATGGTCCATATGTTCCTAAAGTTACTGAGAACGGTATTGACTTTCCCAAAATTTTTTCTAGATGGACAACAGAGGAAAACAGAAAAGCACAGTTTGACGTTAGGGCTAGAAATATAATTTCATCTGCTTTAACCCTTGACGAGTTTTACAGGATCTCTATTTGTAAAAGTGCTCAAGAGATGTGGGATAAACTAAGAGTAACTTATGAAGGAACCGATGATAGTGACTCGATTTCGGAGTCAAGTGATTCGGAAATAGAAGCTAACATTTGCTTGTTGGCAAAAGACAATATATCTTCTGACTTTGAGATTAGTGATTCTGACTCATCCTCAAGTGTTGATGAAAATGAGTTTGATGAATTACAAAATGCATATAATGAATTGTTTAGTGCCTTTAAGGACTTGAAAAATGAATACAAAGCTGTGAAAAAGAGTTTAAGTAGATCCGAAAAGGAGGTAGAGTCCTTAAAAACGAAAATTGCATGTTTAGAGGAAAAGGAAACCTTAGAAACGAAAATTGTATGCTTAGATGAGAATGATGATAAGAATATAGTATGTGCATCTTGTAAAGAATATGAGTATGACATAGATATACTTAATCATTTGCTTGATATAGCCGAAAAGGAATTGAGTAATAATAATAAGGATAAAATTGTTGTAACTCAAAATAGTGTAAATCATCAAGTTTCTATGAAAAAGCCTAAAATTAAAAAGAGAAGAGTATGGGTGGAAAAAGGAACTAAATAATCTATTGTTAGAAATGCATCATATTCAAAAGCTACATCTAAAGCATGTTTTTATTGTATGAAACACGGTCATACATCAAATAGATGTAAAATTAAACATTTTGGTGTTCCTAAAGGAAAATATATTTGGGTTCCAATAGTTAAATGATTTGTGTGTCTCTAACCCCAAGGACCCAAAAGTTATGGGGACCTACGATTACTATGTTCTTGTTTTGTAGGAAACTTCCAAATCAAAGAAGTCTATGTGGTATCTTGATAGCGGATGCTCTAAGCATATGATCGGTGATAAATCAAAATTTGTAAGTTTCAAAGCTAAAGAACAAGGATATGTAACTTATGGGGACAACAACAAAGGGAAAATTCTTGGAATTGGAAATATAGGTGGTGCAAACACATTGGAGATTAAGGATGTGCTTCTTGTTGATGGACTAAAGCATAATCTTCTTAGCATAAGTCAACTATGTGACAAAGGCTTTAAGGTAATTTTTGAAAGTAAATTTTGCACCATACATTTGATAGATTCCGAAAATGTAGAATTAAGAGGCATTAGGCATAACAACATATATTTGATTGATTTGGATTGTTTACATGAGTCTAGCATAACATGTTTAGTTGCTAAGGAAGAGAACCCTTGGTTATGACATAAGAGAGCGGCTCATATAAATATGCATCAGTTGAACAAATTGATTTCAAAGGACTTAGTTATTGGCTTTCCTAAGTTAAAATTTGAAAAAGATAGATTGTGTGGTGCATGTCAAAAAGGTAAACAAGAAAAATCATCATTTAAATCAAAAAATGTTATTTCCACTTCAAAACCCCTAGAATTATTACATTTAGATTTATTCGGACCTTCTAGGATAAAGAGCTTTGGTGGAAATTATTATGGTCTTGTGATTGTTGATGATTTCTCTAGATATACTTGGACATTTTTCCTAACAATGAAAAGTGAATCTTTTAAGGTCTTTAGAAAGTTTGCAAAGCAAATACAAAATGATAAAGACTTAAGAATTAAAGTTTTAAGTGACCATGGTGGTGAGTTTCAAAATGAAAAGTTTGAAAATTATTGTGAAGAAAATGGAATATTACATAACTTTTCTACTCCTAGGACTCCCCAACAAAATGGTGTAGTTGAAAGGAAAAATAGGTCATTAGAGGAACTTGCTAGAACAATGTTAAATGAATCTAATGTTCCTAAATATTTTTGGGCTGATGCGGTTAGTACTGCTTGTTATGTTTTGAATAGAATGCTCATTAGGTCAATTATAAAATCAACTCCCTATGAATTGTTAAATGGTAGAAAGCCTAATGTTGCTCATTTGAAAATTTTTGGATGTAAGTGTTTTGTGTTAAATAATGGAAAGGACAACTTAGGAAAATTTGACTCAAAAGCCGATGAGGGCATTTTCCTAGGTTATTCATTAACTAGCAAGGCTTACAGGGTGTTTAATAGAAGAACCTTAAATATTGAAGAATCTATTCATGTTACTTTTGATGAGATTGTAGACCTTGGGGGAAATCCTCATGAGTCAAATAAAGAACTTGCAGGTGATAATGAATATATAAGAGAGGCTCTTGATGAATTGTATTTGGAAGAAAATGAGCCTTCTCAAACGCCTGAATTAGCAAAAGAATGGAAATCACCTAGAGGACTCTCAATGGAAAACATCATTGGTGATATCTCAAAAGGGGTAAGAACTAGAAATATGACTAATTTCTGCATGTCTGTAGCTTTTGTGTCACAGATAGAACCCAAAAATGTTGAGGAAGCGCTTAAAGATGACCAATGGTGCATAGTAATGCAAGAAGAACTTAACCAATTTGAAAGGAATCAAGTCTGGGAATTAATCCCAAGAGAAGAATCACATCAAGTTATTGGAACCAAATGGGTGTTTAGAAATAAACTTGATGAAGATGGAAACATAACAAAGAATAAAGCCAGACTTGTTGCCAAAGGCTATTGTCAGGAAGAAGGTATAGATTATGATGAAACTTATGCTCCTGTTGCCAAGTTAGAGGCTATACGCCTACTTCTTACTTATGCATCTTTGATGAAATTTAAATTATATCAAATGGATGTTAAGAGTGCATTTTTGAATGGTTTTATTAAAGAAGAAGTTTATGTGGAGCAACCCCCTAGATTTGAAGATTTTAGTTATCCTAATCATATTTTTAAATTAAAGAAAGCATTATATGGGTTGAAACAAGCTCCTAGATCTTGGTATGAAAGGCTAAGTAGTTTCCTAACTTCAAATGATTTTTCTAGAGGAAAAATTGATTCTACACTGTTTATAAAGAAAGTAAAAGAACATATCTTATTGGTCCAGGTATATGTTGATGATATTATTTTTGGATCAACTGATAATTCGTTATGTGTAGAATTTGCTAAGATAATGCAGGGAGAGTGTGAAATGTCTATGATGGGAGAATTGACATTCTTCCTTGGACTTCAAATCAAGCAACTTAAAGATGGCATTTTCATCTCTCAAACCAAATACTGCAAAGAGATCCTTAAAAAGTTTGGAATGGACACCTCAAAGGAAGCTAACACACCCATGGGAACTTCATGCTATCTAGACAACGATGAATCAGGTTTGGAAGTTAATCAATCTATGTATAGAGGTATTATAGGTTCACTATTATACTTAACTGCAAGTAGACCTGATATTATGCATTATGTCTGTGTGTGTGCTAGATTTCAGGCTTGTCCAAAAGAATCTCACCTAATTGCAGTAAAACATATTTTAAAATATTTAAAAGGAACTACTGGTTTTGGTTTATGGTATCCATCTGATGCTTGTACTAGTTTAATAGGATATTCTGATGCTGATTATGGTGGATGCAAAATTGATAGAAAGAGTACTAGTGGGACATGTCATTTGTTAGGTTCATCCTTAGTATCTTGGCATTCTAAGAAACAGGCATGTGTTGCTTTATCTACCACTGAAGCTGAATATATTGCAGCTGGTAATTGTTGTGCTCAAATTTTGTGGATGAAACAACAGTTAGAAGATTATAGTATATTTCTGAAAGACATACCTTTGATGTGTGATAATACGAGTGCAATCAATCTTACTAAGAATCCAGTAATGCACTCTA
The DNA here is from genome assembly GCA_963425845.1 of Sphenostylis stenocarpa. Lineage (NCBI taxonomy): Eukaryota > Viridiplantae > Streptophyta > Magnoliopsida > Fabales > Fabaceae > Sphenostylis > Sphenostylis stenocarpa. The sequence goes on from OY731400.1 coordinate 41,813,449, forward strand.
GGACTAAGCATATAGAAATTAGACATCATTTCTTAAGAGATCATTTAAACAAAGGAAACTGTAAAATAGAGTATGTTGATACAAAGCACCAATTAGCAGATATTTTTACTAAGCCTCTTCCCAAGGATAGATTCTATGATCTTAGAAGAGACTTAGGGATATTAGAAATAGCTTAAATTCTGCTTAATTAGAAAGTTTTTGGATGATTGTAAGGATATAATTCATTATACAGGATGTTAATAGATTATCATGTGTATAAACCTCAAAATTTTGTTGTACTCTCTGGAATAATCGATTAATTGGAGTTATAATCGATTATTTGCATCCAAAACACCCAAAACATGACATTCCTCTCTGGATTAATCGATTAATTTTCCTATTAATCGATTAAAATCAGTATTAATCGATTAACAACTCAAATTAATCAATTAAATGGGTCTGGCACTGGTTTAATCGATTAATTTGAGTTTTAATCGATTAAACCTGGCAAGTTTGGATTCCTAGCCGTTGCCAACGCCTCTTTTGACCCTTATTCACTTTCATATGACCGTTGGAGATGCATAAATAGGGACCTACATTTCACTTCTACTCACTTCTATCTCTTGCATTCAAGCTTTCTTGCCTTATTCTATCAATCTTGCCTTCTTCTCACTTAACTTGTCCTCTTAAATCTTCTTGTTACTCTTCTAATCCTTTAATGGCCTCATCTTCTCGTGCAAAAATCCCCACTAGAAGAAGATCTGCACCCTCATCTCATCCCCGTCCTAATTTATGTCCTATTGGAAGGAACGTGGTATTATTTCTCCTAAGTTCCTTCTTGGTGAGCAGTTCATCAATAGGGGATTCAACTTTCCTAATCTCCTTGAAATTCAAGGAGTTCTCCCTTTCATCCAAATGCAAGGTACGTATTATCCTGACTTAGTTAGGGTATTTTACTCTAGGTTCAAATTTAGAGATCAAATTGCTACCTCTCGAGTAAAGGGGGTCACAATTATTCTTGATGATGATATTTGGGAAAACGTTGCCCACTTTCCTATTAGAGAAGATGTTATTAACGTGTATGGTGAGTTAGATGATTTTGACAGGATTATGGCGTATCGTTCTTTTTTGCGAAACCCCTCCATGGAGATTGGGCGTCTCCTTCTAGCTAGACCTTTGAAGAAGGAGGAACGCATGATTTTACATCTACTTGTCTGGATCCTATGTCCCCGGGCTACAAATCATGCTCAATGTTCTTCAATTGATCTTCGTATTATTCATGCCATAATGAATAATGAGCCTTTAGATTGGGGCGTTCTTGTCACCATGACTATGTTAAAAGCCAAACGCCATCCCACCTTCAAAATTCCATATGCCCTCCTTGTCTCTTGCATTCTTGAATACAAAGGAGTAAATGTCGAAGGTGAACAAACAGTACGAACGAATAACTTAAATCGCATGCTGGACAGCACATTAATCCAACTTCAAATGGTGCGTGTCAACGATATTTATGTTCACAAGGATGACGTTCCAAACGAAGGTGACGATAATGCAGATTTTGATGAAGATATGCCTCCTGCTGCTGAGTTTCCCTCTGATCAAATCCAAAGTGTTGGAACTTCCTCTGCTCATCATGAAATCCGACAATCTATGGAAGACATGTTATCTGATATGAATCAGAGGATGCAGGCATTCTTCACTCTTTCTGGAGTACGGCATGAGGAAATAATTCGTCGTATATCTGATGTAGATGATAAAGTGTGCCATTTAGAAAATAGATTTGATGCACACTTTCATAGTGATGATAGTGAAGAATTTTAAATTTTCTTTTTATTTGTAATGTATTTTCATTTCTAAAATAAAATGTGGTGTTCTTTTATTGCTTTAATTGAGGGGGAGTTATCTCCAAGTTATGCATATTTTGAGGGGGAGCTCTTATGATTGTTATAGAAGAATTCTTTTTTATTATAATCAAAATAGGGGGAGAAATATATTTAAAGCCTACTATAGCCTACTATGATTGATTTTAAATATTATCTGGTATGTTTAATGTGTTTGTTAGTATTACAGATAAAACATGTTATTAAAAGGCTTTAGAAGAAAATTTTGATCATCATCAAAAAGGGGGAGATTGTTGAACATTCAAGGTCTTGATGTTGAACTTACATGGACATGAAGCTTGTTGATTTTGATGATGATTCAAGAACACAAGAACTTAGAGATTTGAAGACTTGTTTTATAGTGTAATAACTTTGTTTTGATTAGTTTGAGTCTGTATTATTAAAGTTTAAGATAGCCGGTACATAGTCTACACTTTAGAAGCTTCAAAAGCTCAAATTTATCAAAGTGCCTCGGCTTTAATCGATTAAATGGTCAAATAATCAATTATTACAGTGAGAAAAACCATTTTCTATATCTGTTCACTGTAATAATCGATTAACACACCTGTTAATCGATTAACAGGCCTGTTAATCGATTAACAGGGCTTTTAATCGATTAAAACAGTGAGTTTTGGGGTTCTGTTGATTTTGGCTCTGTAATAATCGATTAACACTTCATTTAATCGATTATTTCAGTCCGATTTTGATTTTCAACTTCAAATCAACCCTATTTTCGAAAACCCTAATCCCAAGACTCCTAGTTTCGAAATTCCCAATTCCCAAACCCTAATTTCTCTACTTAAGCTTCTCTATGGCACTCAGAAAAGAAGAAGAACCCTTTTCAAACAAAAGTTAAGTGCTGTGAGTTCTAGAGAACTGTTTGTTGGAGGAAAAAGGGGCTTTTGGAACCTGGTGTGGGCTAGAAGCGATAAGAATCACTAAGTGGAGTTCTTAGTGGATTGTGTGTTGTGCCGTCTCTGGGGAAAGCTATTCTTCATCTCTTGTGGATTTCAAGAGAGGTGTTTTCTTTACTTTATCTTTTCCATTGTAATCTGTTTGTAACAACTGTGATTATAGTGACAGCGTTAATCCTCTATTCGAGTGATTAGCAACTGGACGTAGGGTCTTTTGATCCGAACCAGTATAAATCTCCTGTGTAAGATTCTATCTCTACTCTATTTACGTTTACACAGTATTTTAATCGGTAAAATTTGGGGAAAATTTTTAAAACCTAATTTTTGTTAAGAAACCAATTCACCCCCCTCTTGGTTTTTGTCTGACCATGCGAACTTTCCACTGCGCGATTCTAACATTTAGGGCATCCAGACACCAGTAGCGCACAATACAACTTTGTCAAAATAAAAAAATAAAAAATAAAAATCTTCGTAAGTAAATAACAAAAAACAAGATTCATGAATATAAGGAGATTAGGCTCCATGTTTGTGATTGAAAACAGGATCGCTAAGACCCAGTCTCTAAATAATGCTCCCCCTCAAGAAAAAGGAGTCAGTCGTCATTAATCAAGTGACTCAAGGCAAAATAAGAGCTTCCAGAAGCCAAAGCTCCAACCACCATCCTTCCACCAAAAAAAGAGAAGGCATCAACAAAGAAAAAGTCGACGGAAAGGCTTGATCATCCCCATGAGGATCTTTGCCTAATCCAAAGGCAAAAACAAAGAATATTACCCTAAGACTCATCATCCCCACCACATGAGTCATCAAGCATACTCATCCAAGTCTCCACCACATTTCCCAATAGAGAATAAAGGGCTCAAAGAGAAGAAAACCCTTCATCGCCAGCGGATACAAAGAAAAAGGCTAGGACAATGGAAGGCCAATAAATCCCGAAGTGGATCATATCCGAAAAGAAAGAAAAAAAAAGCAAACAAGGCAAGGAATCAGAAATTCTATTCCCCCAACGGAATAAGAGCTTTACAAAGCCGTTTCCACCAACATCAATCAAAGAGTCAAAACTCTATCCCCCAAAGGGCAACCAAAATCATATCCCTAGGAAGTGAACCAATTCCTTGGTGGATCAACAAAAAAGGAAAAATTATCCCCAGTGAGCCTACTACAAAGGAAAATATTCAGACTCACATCTTCAGAGAGTTGTTGTCGCCGCCGTCAAAACGAGGCGGTCGGAGCGACGCGATGGTTTCGAATTTCCATTTTTCGCGCTTTTATAGGTGTAGTTACAACGCCTTTAGGTTGTCCGATAACCAGGCTGAACCTAGGGGCGAGGTTTTCAAAAAGGCGCTCTTGGATTGTCCGATAACCAGGCTAACCCAAGAACTAACTTTGGAAGGGTTCTTTTGGAGTCGCCACTGATGTTTTTACCGGAAACATCGGAAAAGGGATAAAAAGGCGTTGGTTTTCGAAAAACCAACTTTGGTCATTAGAACCAGAGTTGGGTAAGGGAGTTAGTTACGTGTAAGGGAAGTGTTAGTTCCCTTACGACGCCCCTTTCGGGTTCCCTATGATAGGCCAGCTATATTAAATAATTAAACCGGTGAAAATACGCTTTTACCCTTTATTTTGCGAAATTTAAAGATTACGACTACATGGCCCTATATCTATTGCATAATTGAAATAAAGCAGTAAAGGAGAGAGAGAGAGTGTGTAAAAACCTCCGATGCACACTTTCTATTAATTCTTTAATAATTTGGGTGCTTTTTGGCAGCCCTTCGCTCTTTACAATGCCGGAATCTCTCAAAAACGCTATAAAAAAAACTCTAGAAAACACTCAGAAACTCCGGAAATGATTCGGAGGGGTTCTAGAGAGAGAATTTGAAGAGATTTCTAGAGAGAGAATTTGAAGAGATTTCTAGAGAGAGAATGGAAGAACTGTGTGAAATGAGGGGAATGACGAGGCTATTTATAGGGATTCGCGTCTGTCAGGTCGAGACGGGCCGTCTCATCTGACAAGGTTGAGACGGTCGTCTTGCCTTGCAGGGATGGCGAGACGACCATCTCGCCAAACGAGACGGCGGTCTCGCCATTTTTGCAAGGCGAGACGGCGGTCTTGAATCTGAGACGACGGTCTCGACCCTAAAAGGCGAAAATCCTTATTTACATGCAGAAAATCCCTCCTATTCTAATATGGGGCCTAATAGTCTCTCCTAATGGCTTCTTAGGCTTCATCCATCTTCAAAAAGGAGGTCTTCTGGTCTTTATTATGAGGTCGGGCAAGATTTGGGGTCTACAGTTGCCCCCCCTTTACCTGACTAGTCGATTGCTGGCCTGTTGTGCCAAGGAGAATGACTGGAGGGTAAAGGAGTTAACCCTCTTGCCCGGTTGTCCTTCAGATGCTCCGTCTTGCGGTTGATCTTCCGGGAAAAAGTGTGCTTCCAGGATGCTTCTTCTGGCGGTAGCTGATCCTTTCGGCTGATGAGTACGAACCCCCATCTGGTTTGACGAGTATGAACCCTCGCCCGGTAAGCCCCCTTTTGTAAGGCCCGATGAGTATACACCCCCATCTGGTGTTTGACGAGTATGAACCCCCGGTTGGTAAGCCCCTTTCTTTAAGGCCCGATGAGTATACACCCCCATTTGGTGTTTGATGAGTATGAACCTCCGTCTGGTAAGCCCCCTTCTGTAAGGCCCGATGAGTATACACCCCCATCTGGTGTTAAGCCTCCGGATGCTCCTTCTTGCGGTAGTCGATCCTTTGGCTGTGGTGGCGGCTTACTGCTCTAGCTCATGCGCCGGTGTTGAGATGTGTTCTCTCGCTTTCTGAGATTCGTCCGGTCTGTGCCGGGGTATTTGTTGGTGTTCATCCAGCCTTGTTGGTTGCTGGGGATTCTTTGTTTTTGATCTTTTGATGGTGATCGCCCGACTTTGCTAGTCGGTCGGGCAATTTGTGTTTGGTGTTCGACTCTTGTTTAGTTTGTCGAAGTTTTGTTGGTCAAGGTGGTTGACTTATTTTGATCCTTTCTTTTTCGCGGTTTTATCTCTTTTTTCTCGCGATTTTGGATTTTGGCTTTTTTTTTCTCTTGCGTATACGTCTTTTGACTCTTAGTTTCTTTTGGTTACGCTGACTCTTTTTTTGGAAGAGATAGCAAAAGGATGCATGAAATAAAATTTTATTTATGAAAGATTTTATTATAACAGTCCTATTCTATGAGCACTATCTCTAAGAGGATGGGCTCTCGTCTGGAGACGATTCGTAGGAGGGGAATTGCCGGTACATATGTCTCCGGAATTCTGCTTGATCCCAGACTTCATCGAGGTATTCCTGCTGGAATGTGGCCTAGTCTTGCCTCAACCCCTCCTGATACTGGTATATCATCTCCAGCCTTGTGTCAAAGGCCTCCTGTCTTAGAGACATCTGCTCTTGCCTTACATACATTTGATTAAATTGCTGGCACAGATCGTAGATGTTACGGTTCACGCCAGCAAAGTCGTCTGTGTATTGCTGTTGTGGTTGTTGCTGCTATTGTGGTTGTTGGAAGTCGGGAGGTGTCGGAAGATCGCGCATTGCTACGATGTCCTGGAGGTCCAAAGCGAAATCCAGCAATGGGTGGAGGACCAGCTGGGTCCCGTGGCGCATCAGCATCCCCATGCTGACCAGGATTGACCCATTGATGGACTCGGGTCGTAGTTTGGAGGCTAGTGCTTCCCGGCCACTGCATCCTCATTTCTCTGCTAGGGGGGTAATAAGGGGAGCCATGAGGACGGCCCCTGCTGGCCTGCTCCCGAAGTCCTTGAGGGCCCTCAGGAAGAAGTAGCCAGGGTTGCACCGACGCCTCTGGCTCATAGAGTAGAGGGCAAAAAGGTCGGGGAGGGTTACCTTTCCCTGGCTCTCCTTCCTCCCGTGTATGGTTGTAGACCCCTAATTTTGCCTGGCCTCTCAAAAGAAAAAGCTAGAGGAACTTCACCCGAAGATGGAGTCCATCCGGCTTCCCAAAAACGAGGAAACCTCCCGCAACCAATACAGAGATCGCTCGTCTACACGATAACGAACAAAGGAGACTTCCTACACGAAGATAAAGCTTCAACGGACACCTATCGGCATCAACGGGCCGTCCCAAACACAACAAGTGGTCCCAAACACAACAGGTGGTCCCAAGCGCAACGAGGTGGTCCCAAGCGCAACGGGTGGTCCCAAGCAGGTGGTCCCAACGCAGGTGGTCCCAAATGCAACGGGTGGTCCCAAACGCAACGGGTGGTCCCAAACGCAACGGGTGGTCCCAAACGCAACAGGTGGTCCCAAACACAACGGGTGGTCCCAAACACAACAGGTGGTCCCGAAACGCGAAGGCTGGCCGGCAGCGAACGGGTTGAGACGGCCGTCCCAAGTTGGGACGGCGCGTCCCAACCCTCCAGATTCGGTTGGGACGCGCGTCCGAAGTTGGGACGGCGCGTCCCAAGGCCAATTTCAAGTGGGACGGCCGTCCCGAGTCCCCCGGTGGTCTCGCCCTGTGTAAAAATGACATTTGGGACGACCATCCCGGTCCGGATGGCCGTCCCAACCCGGACGGTGGTCCCAAAGTGCGCCAGCTGCGAAAACTATAAATAGGAGGCTCATTTGCCACTTTTTCGAGCACGAGACACTCCGAGAGCTGCGAAACACTTTCAAAAACTTCAGAGCACTTGTCTACTTCTCCCCCTTTCTCGAATGATCTTTCCGATTACCTTAAATAGGTAACAATCGGTTAAGGAATTATATTCCGGCATTTGATTCTTCTTTAAATTTTTAGTGGAGTCGATCTTGTATTGGTGAGGAGAGTCTGTGTAGAGAGAGGGGTTGCCAAAATGCATCCTCACAGTTCGAGATTCTCAATACAAAGCTTGCTACGGAGGTTCTTTTCAATTCTCTTCTCTTTTATTGCTTTATTTATTGTTTTAGTTAGCTTTATTTCTTGTTTGTGCCATGTAGAATAAAATCATGTAGATAGCCATTTTTATATCTCTTTTATTGCTTTATTTAGCTTTATCATGTAGATAGCCATTTTAATATTATAAAATAGGGTAATCGCGTAATTTCTCGAAGTCTTCTCTTAAAATGAATTGATCTGTCATAGGGAACCCGAAAGGGGCGTTGTGGGGTGCTAACACCTTCCCCACACGTAACTAACTCCCTTACCCAACTCCGGTTATAATGGCCAAGTTTGGTTTTTCATTAAAATCAATACCTTTTATCCTTTTCCAATGTTTATGGTCAAAACATTGGTGGCGACTCCATAAGAACCCCTTTTCGAAAACCTTTTAAAACAAATACGCGAGTCTAAACCATCTTTTCGCGACCGCTCGCATAAACGTTTCCAGACGTCCTCCGACGTCGAAAAGGACGGCGGCGACGGATGGCGACTCCACTGGGGATTCTAGAGAGTTGATCCCATTTAGTGACGAGATAAATTCAAACTAAGTAAAGATTTGAAATTACGCCTTTACCCATACTGTATGTTTTTATTGTATGGCTTTATATAAGCTGTTGTATGATTATTTACGCAATTGTTTGAAATATAAATTGCACACAAAAACCCTTGCACACAACGGTCCCTCTATACCACGGGGCAAGAGTGAATATCTATAGGGAGTGGGTGGCGGATACGATCGGTTAGTTGGCACACGGGGCTACTACCGGTTGTCGGAAAACCACCAACTCAAGGTGATAACTCTCTTCTTTCGGTCTAAGGGTGTCGCCACGGAGTTCAGTGCATGACCCGAGGATCGAGAGATTGAGAGGTCCCTATAATGGGGGCACCTTGGGGACCTTTGGCCTGGTGAGAACAGTTAGAACCACCTAAACCAAGCACGTTTACGCGGGAAAACCCTACCTCGTGATTAAATAAGCGTGGCTCTGCTCGCGAGATGTATGAATTGTGTGTGCATACGTTTGCTGCATTTGTATTGATGCATTAGCATAGGGTAATCATACAACAAACAAAAAAGTGAAAAACCCTAAAAATCATAAAAAATATAAAAACCAGTTAAAACCATAAAAATACCTTTTTACAAAATTCTTGGCAAAGTCATATCATTCATACCACATCATCCAATAAGTGGTAAAACCAAGAGAGAAAACCAATGCATTAAGAAAAGTATGCATAAACATCATCATAATAAAATCTCTCATACATAAACACATTCATCCTAGGGCATATTTATTCCACACTAATCATTTAAAATAAAAAGTCATAATAAGAATCATTAAAATCATTAAAATCATTTAGAAGGTGGCTGGTCTTCCGCCCGTCCTCACTCGTGCTCAAAAGGCTAAGAAGATGGAACAACTAGAAGAACAAAATCGAAAGCTCACCGCTGAGCTTACTACACTGAAAGAGCGAATGGCTCAAATGTTAGAAATGATGCATCAACAGAATCTCCATCAAGAGGGTCCTCAGAATGGACAAGCCTCTCATCAGCGTGGGCAAAGTGGGCGCCCTGGTGATCTCCTCCCACATCTCGCTGGCTGTGAGGTTGGTGGGGCATGAGCAGATGGCCTCCTAGTATTCCCGGGTTAACACGTCCCCGGGCTGGACGAATCCTATGGACACGTTGAATTCGTCCAGAGTGGTGATCCGATACATCCCACCCATAAAGTATGTCACCATTTTTGTTGGTGACAAGCCGAGAATCATGGCAGGAGTCTCGGCGTAGGAGATGGAAGCAAGGAACTCCAGCACTGCTTCAGGGTATACGTGGGTGGGTGGAGATTGCAGGAGGAAACCCCACCCAATGCTGTCAATGAGGGCCCGGACGTCATCCTCCCACCCAAATTCGGCGAGGATGCTGAAGTCTAGCTTGATCATGGGGTGCCATGTGTACCCCCTGATATGCTCCAGTCGAGCCTGATGCAGTGGAGAGAGCCGAGTGGGATCCAGGGGAGCTGGTGCCGATGAGCTGCTAGGGCCAACAGAGCCCTTCCTCTTCCTAGTTTGGCTTCCTTGGAACATTATTTTTGATGGTGAAGAGCTTGGAAGTGAGAGATCAGAGAGTTGGAGTGCCGGGGAGTTGTGAGGAACCCCCAAAATGCTTCCCCTATTTATAGGAAAAAATTCAAATTCGGAACCGCCGTCTGGGAAGTCGAGACGGTAGTCTCGAATTTGCGCAAGCCGAGACGGCCGTCTGGGACCTCGAGACGACGGTCTCGACTTTGGTCTTAAGCGAGATGGCCATCTCGCCAATCGGGACGGCGGTCTCGTTTTTGACTAAGTCGAGACGGCCGTCTCGTTGGTCGAGACGGCGGTCCCGATTTGCACGAGATCGAGATGGCGGTCTGGGATTTCCGGACGGCCGTCTTGAAAAAAAGGTTTTTTGTTTTTTTTTTTTTTTTGTAGAAAGAGGACCTGGTTCAAAAACATTTTATGCATGCAATGTTTTTATTTTTGATGTCCTATAATGTCTATTTCAAATAGTTTTTTCAGAAGGATTTCACTGACGTGTCTTGTAGCGTCGAATGTCCTCTGATCGGCGTTCTCATATTTGGCTATACAATGCCGGACTTCTTGTGACCGAAGGATAACTGGTTTTCCCTTTTCTTTTCCTTTTTTCTTTTGTAGAGCACTCTTTGCCATGTAGTGTCCCTCTTTCTCCACTCTAGGGATTTCAATCCTCTTGTTGACTATACGCCTCCATATTCCCAAATTAATTATTAGAATTTTGGTGTGAGGGTCAAAGAAAAGAAGTAAAGAGGTAAATTCAATGGCTTGTGTTTTAGAATGTTATTTTTTTAGAAAAAGTTTTTGTAAGAATGGTTAGCTAGGGTTAGGCTTAGGTGTTTAGGTTTTTGTCTAAGCATACGTTTTCCCCTTTTTGTACTTGCGCCTTAGTCTTATTTCCGTTACTTTTTTTTATGGCTAGTTGACCTCCCTAGATCGCCCTTCGGGTTTTCGAACTAGGATATTGTGTTTTGGCCCTATCTTTTGTCTAGGTTCCTTCTTTTTGTATATTTTTGGGGAACCTTAGCGGACCTTATTTTTTTGTAACCCTAACTTTTGCCTAGGCTACCCTTTATTTTTGTTCGGGTGTCCTACCAGGTTTGACCCTATCTTTTGCGTAGCCCCCTTAGTGGGTTTCCTACTGGGTGTTTTGCCCTTTCTATTTTTGGCCTTTGGCTTCTATGGGCTTTCTCTTTTTTTTTGTGTATTTATTTTTGTTCACAATATTGGCGAAGCATGACTTTCTTTATGGTGAGGTAAAACCTTACTTGGTGCTTCTAATCAACTAGCTTGATTGTAATGGCAATGGCGAATTTTGGTTATTTGAACGCTCTTTTTATTCTTCTTTTTTCCTTTTTTTTTTATTTCGTTTACTTAGACAAGGTTATTATGAGGTCTAGTTAGAAATAGCAAGAAGAGAAGCAGATAGTAAGAAGTATTCTTTATTAATTAATAAGGGAATATGTGCCCTAATATGCCCGGGGGTCGGGCTAGCCCTGGGGGATAATCTCTAACAATCATGGGGTTTACATCCCTTAAATGAAGAAAAAGATTTCCTAATGACTAGGGTAGCTCTTGACGCTTGCACCCCTCCACTTCGGAAAATTTGTTTGAGTGTGCGGAGGGGAGACTTCCCTTTTCCTTTCTCCGCTCGACCCTTAGTGGGGTCATATCCTAGGTCATGCTTGAAAGGATTGTCTTTAAATTCTGGGGCTTCCCTCATGCCTTGGGAATCTGCCCCCAATCCTTGGCCAGGATGGTAGCCATGCTTCATCATCATGCGGGCTACCTTCGTGTTTTTGGGAAGTCGCTCTATGCTGGCAATTTCGAGCGCTTGAAAAGATGTTTCAAGAGCCTCTTCAGCCGCGTCCACATAAGGTTGGGTGGACGGTCCACTGATCAGGATATCATCTTCTGCTTGAACCGTGACCAATTTGTCCTCTACTATGAATTTGACTTTCTGGTGGAGCGTCGAAGGTACTGCCTTAGCGTCATGAATCCAAGGCCTGCCAAGGAGACAACTGTATGCTGGAGTAATATCCATTACATGGAAATCAACGTTGAAGATAGTGGGTCCGACTTGAATTGGCAAATTAACTTCTCCCACTACTTCTCGTTTTGATCCGTCGAAAGCTCGAACAATGGTGCTACTTGGGCGCAGACGGGTTCCTTAGATAGTCAACTTGTCTAGTGTACACTTGGGCATCACGTTCAAGGACGACCCGTTATCCACAAGAACTTTGGCGATGAGGTATTCCTTGCACTTGATGGAAATGTGCAAGGGTTTGTTATGGTTTGATCCCTCGAGGGAGAGTTCTTCCTCTGTGAAGGTGAGATGATCGCTCGCCATGATGTGACCAACGATCCTCTCGAACTTTTCTTGGGATATGGAGTGAGGTACATGCGCTTCGCTCAAGACCTTCAGCAGGGCGTTTCTGTGCGGTTCCGAGCTCATCATTAAAGATAATAATGTTATCTTTGCAGGAGTGTGATTGAGCTGGTCTATAATGGAATACTCGCTTTGCCTTATAAACTGGAGTAATTCCTCTGTCTCCTCCTTGGATTCCTTATTTTCCTTTTCTTCGGTCTTTTTATTTTTTCCTTTATTTTTGGGGACATCTTCTTGTGAGTCCTTGGGGGAGTAGACTCTTCCACTTCTAGTCATGCCCCCGATGCCGGCTATATTTGTGACATCCTCTTTTATTGGTGGAGATTCTCCGTATCTCCATGGTACAACTTTATTTGACGCGTAGGGGAAAGGACATGGCATAAATAGTCGCACTGGTGTCCTTGCCCCCTCTTCTTTATTTCTGAGGACCAACGGTCGAGGTTTATTTTCCTCTTGTGGCGAGTCGACCGTTGGGGAAAGCTTGATTAGGAGTGACTTTCTCTCCATTCTTCTGATTTAGAAGACGTGTCAGTTAATCCTTCCTTTTTATTATCTTATTTATTAAGAGTGAAGGAGGGGAAATTAAATATGCAGATGAATGATATGCATGCAGGTAGACAATTGTTGAATAAAGAAAATTTTCATTTATCCATTGGAAGATGTACATTCCCCTATTCCATACTACGAAGAAACTTTTGACAAAAGCGGAAAAGCCTAAAGAAACCCACAGGCGGGTCTTGATCTCTATGTAATTCCCTTTCGGCTTCCCGGACATGACGAGCAAGCGCTTTGCTTTGCTTTTGGACCGCCTGGCTCATATCTTCACTGTACTTTTGAGCCTCTTTGATCTTCGCCTCTTGATGGACGACCAAGGCTTGTAGTTCATCGAGTTTTGCAAGGGCTCGGTCCTTTTCTTGCAGTACTTGGCCGTACTGAGCTAGCCCGTCTCTTTCTTTGTAGCGTAGCTCAGCGAGACTTTTGTTGAGTCTCCGATTGACCTCCCGCTCTTGGCGTATTTCTGACCGAGTCTTGGTGAGTTCTTGTAAAACCTCCTTGATTGTCTGAGCCTGTTTTGTTGATTCGGCCTCAAGGCGTGCTGATTTGGCGGTTATTTCTTGAAGTTGACTATCCGAGCTGGTTCTAGTGACTTTGGATGCTCAGATAGCTTGCTCATTAGAGTCAACACACTGGTCCTTGAGGCGCTCTATTTCATGATCCTTTTTCTTGCATTGCCTTTGCAGACCATCTATGGTGAGGATAGATTCTTGCTCTCTTTCTTCAAGGGCCCTCATCTGGGCTCCCATGATTTCTATCCTCTGGGTCAAGGCATCGACTTGAGCTTGCAACTCTTCACTGTTGGCGTTTGTTGTTAGAAATATAGGCTGAGATCAAGAGGGGGGGTGAATTGATCTTTGAAAGATTTTCGCAATTTACAGATTATCTATTTCAAAGATTAAGAATTCTGACCAGTTCTTGAATCACACACAGCAAGCAATCAAAATAAATGCAGTGACAGAATTAAAAGAGAGAAAGGTTTAGAAAGATACAACCAAGATTTATACTGGTTCACCCAATCCCAGGGCTATGTCCAGTTTCCAGCCAAATTCCAGCTGGGTTCCACTAGATTGAACGTTTTACAGATTACAACTTTAATCTCACACTCAATCTACCACAAGAACCACAATTCCAGTTCCTGCACCTAAACCTTCACCAAGAACAAAATTTCAGTTCTTGATCGACCCTGCAGCCAAATTCCAGGCACCCACAATACAGTAAAGAAAGTAAAGAAACAAATAGAAGAAACTTAGAATGCTCAAACCAGATTTATGCAACTCTGCAGTATGTGTTTCTTCTCTAAAGGAATGCAATTTTGCCTCAAGAAAGAACTTCTATGAACTTCACAAAAACTAGCGTGATTCTCTCTTGAAAGTAGCACTTATGATTGCTTGTTTGATTGCTAAAAGATGTATTGTAAAAGGTTCAAGCAATTCTGTTTATATAGAAGATTTTCAAAAGCTGTTGGTATATTTAATATGTTAAAATAATCTTTTAATCTGTTAAAAGACTTGTTTTAATTTGTTAAAACTTCTTTTAATTTGTTAAAAAGTTCTTGATTATTTTCCATATCTGTTTTAACTGATACGACACCGTTTATATCAATTATAACTCTTTGTAAAAAATCTTCTAATTTGTTTTAATCGATTGATTCGTCTTTCAATCGATTGAAATACTGCAAAATATTCTTATAAACTTTTCTAAGTGATTTTAACTGATAAAAATATGTTTTAATCGATTAAAACACTTTGAAAAAAATTCATTTAGTTATTTTAATCCATTGAAACGCATTTTAATCGATTAAAATTATTCTGATCGATCAAAAACTCAATCTAATTGATCATAAACTCATTCTGATCGATCATATGCTGGATTACATCGATTAACAAATACTCCAAGTGGTTTTAAACGATTGTTTCGAAGTTATATCGATTAAAATACTACCAGAACACTTCCCTGAACATTTTAAGTGATTTTAATCGATTTTTTCGAAACTATATCAGTTAAAATACTGACAGAAGGTTTTCAAAACTCCTTCTAATGAAAAGAATCGATTATTTCGAAAATATATCAGTTAAAAACCTGTTACAAAAGTGTTAAGAACATTTTAGTTGATAAAGCTTGTATACTATTAGTTAAAATATTTAATTAAAAAACCTTTTATCAAAATACTTTGTTTTTAACCGTTTAATCGCTTTTTAGAGGCAATTGCAAAATCTTTTAAATGAAGAAACCTCATGCTGCAGAGAGATAAAAATGATTATACCTAAGTAGAGATGCAGACTCACTAATCCCACTACTCTTTTATCTAAGTGATCTTTGACTGCCACAAAGTAGCCTTTGACTTCATTTTTGACTTCATCAAATCAACAAGATCTTTGCCAAAGTAATTCAATAAGATCTTCATCACTTTCATTTGTAATGAGTGAGGTGGATGGTTGAGACATCCCTCTTCTTTTTCTCCATACCTCATAGTCACCGGAGACAGCCACTCGAGCCTTTCCTAGTTCTCTATCTCCCATAAAGACTGGTTTCTCCCATGCTTTTCTCACGGCTAGTGAGTTGGCGATTGCGCATGGGTCTCCGAAGAAACACAGTCCTCCGAGTTCCCCTCGAGAAATTATAGTTTGAGTCGTCATGAGCTGTCTCATAGCTACTCTAGGTGAGTAGGCTATGCAACCCCTGAGTCCTATCAAGGGTACGTTCGGATAGTCTCCACATCTGATGAGGACTGGGCCGGGTCGGAACCAAGGGCAGACCCAGGATAAATTGTTGGCGTCCCATTGTTCCAACTCGTCCTTCCATTCTGAAGTTAAGCGTCGTTGGAGAGGGATTTTGGAGAAGCTTCTCAAAGGGTCGGGGAACATCCCCATGTGGCTAGAGGTGTAAAAATGTGTAATGACCCACACAAAGAGCAGTGAATAGTAGCAACGAAGTGTTTTTCCTTGCTTCTGGCGGCAGAATTCCACTGAGAGAAAGGTGTTGGCAAGAATTGCAGGCAAGGGACTCTTTGAGTTCACGTCCCAGGCGAAGAAGGCGTCCATGACGGCTTGATCCACTATGTCGAGGTGGAAGGGAAACAAGATTGTTCCAAATATAATTAAGGCCAGGGTTTTGTTAAAAGCGACCCATTCTGTCCTTTTAGCCAAAGCGGACAGATGGTCTTCTAACATTGAGACTTTCCAACCCTGGATGTTCCCTTTTCCTATCAGGGTAGTCTGCCGGAAAGGCAATTGGATGATGGCAGCTACTTGTGTTGCAGGAGTATATGCCCCGTGGCGGATATGGACCCCGGCTGATTTGGGCCATTTCAGCATAATTTCGTACTCCTCTAAGGTGGGCACCATATCAAACTGCGGAAATTCGAAGCAGCGCAGACTGGATTTCCAAAAATGAACTAATACCCTGACGAAAACTTGATCGACACAGATCTTCAGCAGGTCGATAATCCGTCCATAGGATTTTTCAAAGTCAGAGCGGACCTCTGGTGGCATTATCGCGCAAAGCCGTTCCAATTTCTCAGCATGGTATCGGGGAATATCCACCTTCTTCAATTATCTACTAGTCCCCTCCATTTTCTAAAACCAAAATGCATGTTTTATGAAAATGATGCTTATTGGATGAATGCGAGTGTTTATTTTTGTTTATCATGTTTTGTATGATACTTGCGTGTTTTTTTTTTTGAAAAATAAACTACCTATATGAGTGTAATTATTTTTGAACAAGGTCCCATTTATTGTTTTAAAATTGGATCTTTATTCGATTTTTATTTTTATTTTATAGCCTTTTATCTCTTCTGTCGGACTGCGTGGCTACTTAGCTTACAAAGAACCTGAAACCAGGCTAGCTAAAAGGCAGACTGTCCGAGATAAAAAACAGCTTTATGCGAAAGGATTATTTAGCGTCCCTTATCTCTTCTGTCGGACTGCGTGACTACTTAGCTTACAAAGAACCTGAAACCAGGCTAGCTAAAAGGCAGACTGTCCGAGATAAGGGTGTTTATTGAAAAAATGTTTTTTGTGATTTCCTGTTGTTTGGTTATGCTATGCAACAGACAAATGCAACAAACGGATGCACACACAATTCGATCATCCACGAACAGGCGAGAAGTTGTTTTAATCACGAGGTAGGGTTTTCCTGCAGAAAAGTGCTTTGGCAAAGGTGGGTTCTAACTGTTCTCACCAAGGCTAAGGCCCCCAAGGTGCCCCCATTATAGGGTCCCCACTCTCCAGCCTTCCGACCATGCTTAGGACTAAGGCCATAGTCAGTCTTTGTGCCAAAAGAGGAAGGTTATCACCTTGAGTGGTGGTTTCCGATCACACTGGTGGGCACAAGGCCATCACTACAGCGAACCGTACCTGCCACCCACTCCCTATGGATTTCTCACTTGCCCCCAGGTATAGAGGGAACTGTAGTGTGCAAGGGTTTGTGTACAGTTTGTATTTCAAACAATTGCGTAAGTATAAACAAGCAACAGTTATTAAAGCCAAGCATTTAAAACATGTTATAATACAAGGTAGGATAAAAAGCGTAATTTTCTAGGTTTATTTATTTTAAGCTGGCCCATCACTAAATGGGATCAACTCTCTAGCTTCCCCAGTGGAGTCGTCATCTGTCGCCGCCGTCAAAACGAGGCGGTCGGTGCGAAGCGATGGTTTCGAATTTCCATTTTTCGTGCTTTTATAGGTGTAGTTACAACACCTTTAGGTTGTCCGATAACCGGGCTGAACCTAGGGACGAGGTTTTCGAAAAGGCGCTCTTGGATTGTCCGATAACCGGGCTAACCCAAGAACTAACTTTGGAAGGGTTCTTGTGGAGTCGCCACCGATGTTTTTACCGGAAACATCGGAAAAGGGATAAAAAGGTGTTGGTTTTCGAAAAACCAACTTTGGTCATTAGAACCAAAGTTGGGTAAGGGAGTTAGTTACGTGTAAGGGAAGTGTTAGTTCCCTTACGACGCCCCTTTCGGGTTCCCTATGATAGGCTAGCTATATTAAATAATTAAACCGGCGAAAATACGCTTTTACCCTTTATTTTGCGGAATTTAAAGATTATGACTACATGGCCCTATATCTATTGCATAATTGAAATAAAGCGGTAAAGGAGAGAGAGAGAGAGAGTGTAGAAACCTCCGATGCACACTTTCTATTAATTCTTTAATAATTTGGGTGCTTTTTGGCAGCCCTTCGCTCTTTACAACGCCGGAATCTCTCAAAAATGCTATAAAAAACTCTAGAAAACACTCAGAAACTCCGGATATGCTTCGGAGGGGTTCTAGAGAGAGAATTTCAAGAGATTTCTAGAGAGAGAATGGAAGAACTGTGTGAAATGAGGGGAATGACGAGGCTATTTATAGGGATTTGCGCTTGTCAGGTCGAGACAGGCCATCTCGCCATTCGAGACGGCGGTCTCGCCTTGCAGGGATGGCGAGACGGCGGTCTTGCTATTTTTGCAAGGCGAGACGGCGGTCTCTGAAAGTAATGAAGATCTTATTGAAATACTCTGACAAAGATCTTGTTGATTTGATGAAGTCAAAGATAAAGTCAAAGTCAACTTTGTAGCGGTCAACAGTCACTTAGATAAAAGAGTAGAGAGATTAGTGTGTCCGCAGTTATGCTTAGGTATAATAATTTTTATCTTTTCTGCTGCATGAGGTTTCTTCACTGAAAAGATTTTGCAAAATGCCTCTATAAACGTTAAAACAAGTTAAAAACAAATTATTTTAACAAAAGCTTTCTTAAACAAGTTTTTAACTAATATAATTTCGATATAACCGGTTGTTTTCATTAAAGAATGTTTTGAAAACCTTCTATCAGTGTTTTAACTGATAAAGCTTCGAAATAACCAATTAAAATCACTTAAAATGTTAAGAGAAGTATTTTTTCAGTATTTTAATCGATACAACTTGGTTTTAATCGATTAAATCCACTTAACATTCAGGATGATCGATCAGAATGCAATTATGACCGATCAGAATCAGATATGATCGATCAGAATTGAGTTATGACCGATTAGAATCAGATATGATCAATCAGAATTGAGTCATGACTGATAAAAGCTTTTTCAATCGATTAAAACACATTTCAATCGATTAAAACAACTTAGAAAATTTCTACACAGTGTTTTAATCGATTAAAACTTATTTTTATCTGTTAAAATCACTTTGAATATTTTACAATAAACTTTTACAGTATATTAATCGATTGAAACGCGAAACAATCGATTAAAACAAATTAGAAGATTTTTTGTAAAGAGTTTTGAAGCACTTGGTGGATTTGATGAAGACATAGATATAGCTTAGGTTGTGGGTGTGTAGATGATTAGGATTTTAGTTTAAGCACTTAATCTCTTGATAGTCCATTATATTTTGTGATAAGCGCCTTATAATGTTGCATCCCATTGAAAATCATTTTTTTGCATGAAAAACTTACATTTAAGTATTAAAAGAATAAACTAAGTTTTTTTTTTCAATCTGTTGAAAAGGATTTTCAATCTGTTAAAATCACTCAACATAATAAGTGGTCATACATAGTCGTATTTTCAATTGATTGATTCGCGGAATCAACAAGTTAAAATAACTCAATGAATTTTTCAATATCAAAGTTTCGTATTTTCAATCTGTTGAAATGATTTTTAAATCTGTTGAAACAGAAAGATTTTTTTCAGTCTAAGAGTTTTTAGAAAAACAATCTGTTGAAATATTTTTCAATCTGTTGAAATGATTTTTAAATCTGTTGAAACAGAAAGACTATTCTTTTTCAGTCTAAGAGTTTTTCAGAAAATCAATCTGTTGAAATATTTTTTCAATCTGTTAAAACAGAGAGGCTATTTTATTAACTAAGTGTTTGCAGGATTTCAATCTGTTGAAATACTTTTCAATCGATTGAAACAGAGAGCTGTCATTTTTCATAATGTTGTTTCAATCCATTAAAAACTCGAATCAATCGATTGAATGGAGCTTTAAATGAAATCAATCGATTGAATCGATGTTTTAATCGATTGAAATGTATTCTGATCGATCATAGTTTCATTCTGATCGATCATAACTCGGTCTGATCGATCATACTTCAGTTCTAATCGATCAGAGTCTCTTCTAACCTGTTATACTTCAATCTAATCGATCTTGTGACTCTCTGAAACAGTTTTTGACAGATGAAACGTTCTGATTCTTTGTTTTACTCTATATATACAAAATTGATCTATCTTTTGAAATATACAACACACTACTTGAGAAAACTTGTGAAATCAATCTGTGAAACTTTCATATACGTGACTTTCTCTGCATTCAAGAATCTTTTCATATCATAAGGTGCTGTGATCAGAATTGTGGTCAATCAAAGAGAGAAAGTGCTATTAGAATTTGTTCTTGACAATTAGAACTTCAAGTCCAGGTTTTTTCTTTCCATACTCTTTTGTAAAAGTGTGATTGTGCAGGTTGGATTGTGATCTGCACTTGGTACAGTAACTGGATTTGGTTACTGGGTGGTTTTCAAGATTCTATCTTGTGGGTTTGCAAGATAGTTCTTGGGGTAGATTGGTGAGTATCTACTGGTTGTAATTTTCACTTGGTATTAGTGGAACTTGACTGGTTTGTCAAGAACTGGATGTAGCTCTGGATTAGAGTGAACCAGTATAAATTTGTGTGTTAAAATTCTTCTTTCATCTCTTTTATTTTCTGTCTATAAACTTGTTGTGTTTAAACCAAATTACCTTCGCAAAGATTGAATAAAGATAACTCATTCTTCCAAAAGAAAGTAAGTTTTGCGAAAAAAGTTTTAAAGTTCAATTGACCCCCCCTCTTGAACTCAACCATTAATTCTTTCAATTGGTACCAGAGCTGGTTCTTGTAAGTTACTCAAGAAATCGGTCCAATGGCTGAGGGAAAGATGACGTTTTCAGAAGGAGCCTCCATAAATAGGCCTCCACTTTTTTTTGGTGTGAATTATTCTTTCTGGAAGGTTAGAATGAAAATCTTTATTGAATCTCTTGATAGAGGCATTTGGGAAACAATTGTTAATGGTCCTTACAAACCAACTCATACAGTAGATGGTAAAGTAGTTGAAAAAGATTGGGCTTAATTAACTGATGTAGAAAATAGGAGAGTCCAATATGATTATACTGCAAAAAATATTATTACCTCTGCTTTAAATCTTGATGAGTTTTTCAGGGTGTCTCAAGTGTGCCTCGCCAAAGAGATGTGGGAAATTTTAGAGGTCACACATGAAGGAACATCTGATGTGAAAAGGGCAAGAAAGCATGAGTTAATCAGGGACTATGAGTTGTTTAAAATGCAGCAAGGAGAAACAATTGCAGATGTGCGAAAAGGTTCACGCACATAGTCAATCATCTAATTGGGTTAGGAAAGACTTTTGACAAAGAAGAGTTGAACATCAAAATCTTAAAGTGTTTGGACAGAACGTGACAACCAAAGGTGACAACTATATCGAATCAAGAGACTTGACTCGAAATGACTACCGCTTCACTTTTTGGTAAGTTAAGGGAACATGAGTTGGAAATCAATCGGTTCAAAGAACAAGAGAATGCAGAAAAGAAAAGCAGGAACATTGTTCTCAAGACGATTGAAGAAAACAGTGAATCTGAAGAAGATGAATCAGAGAACCTGACTTTGTTGGTTAAGAAATTTGGGAAATTTCTTAGAAGAAAGAACAGAACTGGCCAAGTAAAAAGGTACAATGATAAAAAGACTGAATCTGTTCAAAATACTATTACTTGTTATTCTTGTGGTAAACAGGGTCACATAAAGAGTGATTGTCCGGAAAAGACCAAGAATCGGAACAAGAAAGAATCAAGATACAAAGGGAAAAAGGCCTATATAGCCTGGCAAGACAATGATTCATCTTCCAGCTCTGAATCCGAAAGTGAAGAGGTGAACACGTGTTTGATGGTCGGTTGTGAATCCTCTTCATCACATGTAAGTTCAACTCCTACAGAGAATGAAATGAATTACAGACACATTACTAAATGCTTTCAATGAAATGCATAGTGAAGCCAGAAATTTATCTCATACAAATAATCGGTTAAAAGGTTTAAATAACTAGTTAGAAAATAGAGTTAAAGTTCTGGAAAAAGAACTATTAGAAAGCAAAACAGATTTAGAACATCTAGATATTATCTATTCATCTCACGGATAATGTTGCTCGTTAATAAGAATTGTGAAAAATGTATTGTTTTACAAAATAAGGTTGATTACTTGACTAAAACCTTGACAAAATTTACTCAAGGTAAAGAGAATTTAGATGCACTTCTTGGGTCTCAAAACTGTGTGTTTGAACATTCTGGAATCGGGTACAAACCTAAGAATGGGGTAAAAACTAAAAAATATTTGAACTTCTTTTCATACAGAAAAACAACAGCATCCCCTTTCTCATCTTGTCATTACTGCATGAAGAAAGGACATACTATAAAATTCTGTCATGCTAGAAAATATTTTGTGCCACAAGGTAGGAAGTAATGGGTTCCAAAAATTAATTCATTTCAAATAACCTAATTGGACCCAGTAATCATAAAGGGTACCAGAAAAATTCTTAACTTGTTTTACAGGAACAAAGTCTGGGAATCCCTTGAAGTTCAGAGCTACGAATCAGGTTCTGTTTGTCTAAACTGATTGTTTTAATTGATATAAACCAATATTAATCGATTAAAATAACTTACGGAAGATATTAGTAAATCTGTCCGTACAGTTTTAATCGATTGAAATGCGAATCAATCGATTAAAATGTTCTCATGATTTAAGTTTTAGTTGTTTTAATCGATTAGAATGAATTTATATCAACTAAAATCACTAAGGTATCAAATTTAATCGACTCATTTTCGTTTTAATCGATTTAAATTCTGGTATCATCTTCTAGATCTCTTCCAATACAGAAACAATCGATTCTTTCAAGTATTATTCGATCATTTTACTATTGCATTTTCAAAACGAATATTAAAGACCAAATTAGTAAAATAATTTGTTTAATCGGTTTGTTCCCGAAAATCATTTTCAAAACATCCAAATGAAATTCGGCCATGCATATAGAGTTTACAATTTAAGATTGAAATCGGTTGAAGAATCGAGTACATGTTGTGTTTAATGAGTCTCCTCGAGTGGTGCAGAATAGAACAACAGGTACTGCAGATGAAGAAGAATTAACTGATAATTCTTATCAGTTGAAACATGCCAGAAACACAGATCAATGTTCGGTTGAAGAAGATGATCCATTAGTGGACCCAGCAAAAGCTGATCCACCAACAATTACTGAAGAACAGGAAGAAGATGTTCTGGAAGAGCTTCCTAAAGAGTGGATTGTTCCAAGAGATCTCTCTCTAGACAATGTCATCGGGCAAATCAATAAGGGAGTATCTACTAGACATTCTCTTAACCAATTCTGTAATCATATGGCATTCATTTCACAAATAGAGCCTAAGTCAGTTAAAGAAGCATTAAATGATGAATACTGGGTTAGTGCCATGCATGATGAGCTTAATCAATTTGAAAGAAATAAAGTGTGGGAATTAGTTCCTAAAATCAAAGATATCAATGTAATTGGTACTAAGTGGGTATTCAAAAACAAGCTAGATGAACACGGCATTATTACTAGAAATAAAGCTAGGTTGGTAGCCAAAGGGTATAACTAACAAGAGGGTATCGATTTTGATGAAACCTTTGCACCTATATCTAGACTTGAAGCTGTTAGATTATTATTAGCTTATGCCTGTATAAGTGGTTTCAGATTACTACAGATGGATGTAAAGAGTGCCTTTCTTAATGGACTCATCAATGAAGAAGTATATGTTTCTCAACCTCCTGGTTTGAAGATCACAAGCATCCTGACCATGTCTACAAATTGAAAAAGGCCCTTTATGGTTTAAAGCAAGCACCTAGACAATGGTATGAGAGGTTAAGTAACTTCCTAATTGATCAAGGGTACAAGCGAGGTGAGGTTGATAAAACTCTATTCATTAAGAAATCTGGAACTGACATTATTCTGGTGCAGGTGTATGTGGATGATATCATTTTCGGTTCCACTAACAATGCCATGTGTAATAAGTTTGTAAAAGAAATGCAAAGTGAATTTGAAATGTCTATGATGGGAGAATTGAATTTCTTCCTTGGTCTCCAAGTTAAACAATTAAGAAATGGCATTTTTCTTAGCCAATCTAAATACTGCAATGAATTGTTAAAGAAATTTGATATGCACAATTGCAAGGAGTCCTCTACACCCATGTCTACTAACTGTTGTCTAGACTTAGATGAAAAAGGAAAACCTGTTGATCAAACTAAATATAGAGGTTTGATTGGTTCACTACTATATCTAACTCGCTAGTAGACCCGACATTATGTTTAGTGTGTGCCTTTGTGCAAGATTTCGAGGCAAATCCAAAGGAATCACATCTTATCGTCGCCAAAAGGATTCTGAAGTACCTTAAAGGAACAGTTAATGTTGGACTATGGTATCCTGAAGGTGCATCCCTTAAACTTGTTGGATTTTCTGATTCTGACTTTGCAGGATGTAGATTGGACAGAAAAAGTACCTCTGGTACTTGTCATTTACTGGGGAGCAGTCTTATATCGTGGCACAGCAAAAAGCAAGCGTGTGTTGCTCTGTCAACTGCTGAAGCTGAATACATTGCAGCTGGGAGCTGTTGCGCTCAAAGCATCTACCTCAAGCAACAACTGACAGATTATGGAGTGACTCTAAACAAGGTACCTCTGGTTTGCGACAATACTAGTGCAATAAACTTAACTAAGAATCCTATTCAACACTCTAGAACTAAGCATATTGAAATTAGACATCACTTTATTAGAGAACATGTATCTAGGGGTGACTGTGAGATATTATTCATTGAATCTGAAAAACAGTTAGCTGATTTATTCGCTAAACCACTTCCTAGAGATAGACTTAATATGCTTAGGACTGAATTAGGAATTCTAGATATATCTAGTATTGCATAACTGATTCTTTACAGTGATTGTATGCTTTTTAACAGGTAGATAACAAGTTCAATCGATTAATAAATTGCATGAATAACTTGATATTATTTGTTTCAATCGATTGAAATTGCGAAATAATCTGTTGATTTCCTGATCCTTACTCTCTGGTATTGATATGTTATTAGTTCAATCGATTAGATAAACTTTTAATCGGTTTATTTCATTAATCTTGTTGCTCTGCATACTTTCTTCTATAAATCAATCGATTAAATCTTCGATTGAATCGATTGAATTCACTTATGATACTCTGAATGATTTTCTTTCACAAAACAATCGATTTAATTTTCGATTCAATCGGTTTATTTCACTTATAAGTATCTGCAATTACAAAATCAATTGGTTTCACGGAATATCAATTGATTATTTTTTTTGGCTAGTTGTATGTACTTTGTCTCTAAACAATTTCTGCAGAGTGAATTGAATGCATTTACAACAAGATAAACTTCAACTACTTTCTTAAATATCAAAGATATCCAATAAAAGTTGATTGACTCTGATTGGATATCAGATGTGAGGGTAATTAAGGTGCACAGTACACATTCCTTCTCTCTCTCCACCTTTATCATCACTGCACAGAAACAATAAATCAGTAAAAACAAAATTTTTTGAAGCTGAAAGGTTTGTGTATTCTCATTCCTGTAGTATTATTTCCTTCTTTGAACTTTCTCTTCTCTCGGTTCTTCTCTGTTCTGCTCATCCCAAAAATCAAATATGCTCAAGCGCACAAAGTCTGGTAGGAAGAAGTCCAGCAGAGGCGAGTCTTCTACTGCAAGGCAAGAACAGAATGTTGGAGGAAGGATTGAAACTTGGTTCAATGGGGACCAAGAGAAAATGGATTTGTTTATCCATGAATTGAGCAGGAAGCAAGTCAACATTCCGAAGATGTTAAAGTTTTCCTGGTTTGATGCCGAAGGATTCAGAGGCATTCGAAAGCTACTGCAACACCAAAAGCTTCAGAAGTTTCTGGAGTTAAATGGTAGGATTTATCCTGATTTGATTAAAGTTTTCTTCACAAATTTATCCTTTGAAGGTTCCACTTTGAAAACACAAGTTAAAGGTGTAGACATTGAAATTACACCCAACATCTGGAAGGAGGTTGCTGGAATAAAGGATGTTGGTGTAAAAGTCACCAAAGGGTACACTTCAGATGTGGAGGAATTTAATAAGGTCCAGTACTTTCGGTCATGCATGAAGAATACTCGTGATTCTGTCAGTTCTTTCAATACTGGGAAGCTGAAGCTGGAAGAAAGGATTCTCGCCTTCATTGTATCCTGGCAGCTTACACCCAGGGGAAGCAATCATGCGGTGCTAAACGAAGGAGATTTAGTACTGATGTACTGCATTCACCACAGGATACGGGTGAACTGGGTCTTCGTCATCAAGGACCACATGATCAAAGCCAAGAGACTTAGTGATTTCAGGTATCCTTATGCTATTCTGATTTCTAAGTTTTTAACACATTTTGGTGTCAATGTAGAAGGAGAACTTGTTGAAACCGTCCGACCAACGAATGAAATAAATAAATCTGTGATTCACAAAATGGGATTCATTAAAATTGATGGTGAATGGATCTCGAAAGAAGATGCTGGGAGAAGTGAAGAAAGTGAAGAAGAAGAGCAAGAGGAAGGAATCAACACTGATATTCCTGGAACTTCTGCAGCACGTCCGTCTGATCCAATGGAAGAAGTGACCCCACTGGAAATGATTCCATACAATCCACCGCCTGACCGTGGCACACCTCTGTCTCAGTTTGAAAGAACGATGTTACATCAAATGAGCGAACTGCATTCAGACCAAAGGAGGCATATGCAGATGACTGCTGCTCTGAGGGCTCGGCAGCATTATTTGGATGAAAATTTCATTGCAAGGTTCCAGCATATTGATAATCAACTAGAAGACATTTACAACAGGATTGTGGAACTACAATTCAATCAAGGCCCCGGGGACGAATGAAGACTTTCTATGTTTCTGTTATTCTATTTTCTTTTCTTAGTTTTTAATGTTCTGTTTTATATTTGGGGTATCCACGTGGCCCCATTGGACTCGTAACTAAAACAATCTATTTGATGCGGTCAAATAGGGGAGAAGTATTTTTCTTAAAGCTGTCACTACACACACACCACAAAATATATGTCTCTGGTCTGTTATTTTTTTATGCAGGTGCAGTGGTTATTTGTCTCCATCAAATAGGGGGAGATTGAAGCACTTGGTGGATTTGATGAAGACATAGATATAGCTTAGGTTGTGGGTGTGTAGATGATTAGGATTTTAGTTTAAGCACTTAATCTCTTGATAGTCCATTATATTTTGTGATAAGCGCCTTATAATGTTGCATCCCATTGAAAATCATTTTTCTGCATGAAAAACTTACATTTAAGTATTAAAAGAATAAACTAAGTTTTTTTTTTTCAATCTGTTGAAAAGGATTTTCAATCTGTTAAAATCACTCAACATAATAAGTGGTCATACATAGTCGTATTTTCAATTGATTGATTCGCGGAATCAACAAGTTAAAATAACTCAATGAATTTTTCAATATCAAAGTTTCGCATTTTCAATCTGTTGAAATGATTTTTAAATCTGTTGAAACAGAAAGATTTTTTTCAGTCTAAGAGTTTTTAGAAAAACAATCTGTTGAAATATTTTTCAATCTGTTGAAATGATTTTTAAATCTGTTGAAACAGAAAGACTATTTTTTTTCAGTCTAAGAGTTTTTCAGAAAATCAATCTGTTGAAATATTTTTTCAATCTGTTAAAACAGAGAGGCTATTTTATTAACTAAGTGTTTGCAGGATTTCAATCTGTTGAAATAATTTTCAATCGATTGAAACAGAGAGCTGTCATTTTTCATAAAGTTGTTTCAATCCATTAAAAACTCGAATCAATCGATTGAATGGAGCTTTAAATGAAATCAATCGATTGAATCGATGTTTTAATCGATTGAAATGTATTCTGATCGATCATAGTTTCATTCTGATCGATCATAACTCGGTCTGATCGATCATACTTCAGTTCTAATCGATCAGAGTCTCTTCTAACCTGTTATACTTCAATCTAATCGATCTTGTGACTCTCTGAAACAGTTTTTGACGAGATGAAACGTTCGATTCTTTGTTTTACTCTATATATACAAAATTGATCTATCTTTTGAAATATACAACACACTACTTGAGAAAACTTGTGAAATCAATCTGTGAAACTTTCATATACGTGACTTTCTCTGCATTCAAGAATCTTTTCATATCATAAGGTGTTGTGATCAGAATTGTGGTCAATCAAAGAGAGAAAGTGCTGTTAGAATTTGTTCTTGACAATTAGAACTTCAAGTCCAGATTTTTTCTTTCCATACTCTTTTGTAAAAGTGTGATTGTGCAGGTTGGATTGTGATCTGCACTTGGTACAGTAACTGGATTTGGTTACTGGGTGGTTTTCAAGATTCTATCTTGTGGGTTTGCAAGATAGTTCTTGGGGTAGATTGGTGAGTATCTACTGTTTGTAATTTTCACTTGGTATTAGTGGAACTTGACTGGTTTGTCAAGAAGCTGGATGTAGCTTCTGGATTAGAGTGAACCAAGTATAAATTTGTGTGTTAAAATTCTTCTTTCATCTCTTTTATTTTCTGTCTATAAACTTGCTGTGTTTAAACCAAATTACCTTCGCAAAGATTGAATAAAGATAACTCATTCTTCCAAAAGAAAGTAAGTTTTGCGAAAAAGTTTTAAAGTTCAATTGACCCCCCCTCTTGAACTCAACCATTAATTCTTTCAAGTTTTAATTGATATAAACGTTATCGTATCAGTTAAAACAAATCTGTTAAAGAATCAAGAACGGTTTAATGGATTAAAAGAAGTTTTAACAGATTAAAACTGAACTTTTAACAGATTAAAAGATTATTTTAACAGATTGATTAAACCAGTAGTTTTGAAAATCTTCTATAAAAACAGTTTTGCTTGAACATTTTAAATATACAATTCTACATCAATCTTTAGCAATCAAGCAAGCAAACTTTAGCATTCTTTCAAGAAAGATTCGCGTCAGTTTTTGTGAAGTTCTTTGAAATTCTTTCTTGAGGCAAATTGCTTTCTTTTGAAGAAGAAACTCACTGCAGAATTGCATAAAACTGGTTTGAGCATTCTAGTTTCTTCTTTTCATTTCTATTCATTCTTTTACTGTATTGTTTGGTGCCTGGAATTGTGGGCACTGGTTTCTCTGCAGCTGGAATTCGGTTGTAGAGGTTGTCAAGAACTGGAATTTGGTTCTTGGTGAAAGGTTAGGTGCAGGAACTGGAAGTGTGGTTGTAGATTAAGTGTAAGATTGTAATCTGTAAAACATTTGATCTAGTGGAACCCAGCTGGAATTTGGCTAGAGATTGGACGTAGCCCTGGCATTGGGTGAACCAGTATAAATACCGGTGATATCTTTCTAAACCTTTCTCCTCATTTAATTCTGTTGCTGCGTTTATTTTTGATTATTTGCTTTGTGATTCAAGAACAGATCTGAAATCTTATTTTTACAAAGAGATAATCTGTTAATTGCGAAAATCTTTCAAAGATCAATTCACCCCCCCCCTCTTGATCTCAGCCTACTTTTCTAACAATTGGTATCAGAGCAAGGTTCTTGAGAGTTATTCAAGTATTTCGATCAAATCTTTAATGGCTGAAAACAGATTACCGTTTTCTGAGGGAGCTTCTATTAACAGACCTCCACTGTTTTGTGGAACAAATTATCCTTTTTGGAAAATTAGGATGAAGATCTTTATTGAATCTATTGATAGAAATGTTTGGGATGTAATTGCTAATGGCCCTTTAATTACAGAAAAAGAATGGTCCAGTTTAAATGATGAGGAAAAGAAAAAAGTTCAAAATGATTGCACTGCTAAAAATATAATTACTTTTGCACTTAACATGGATGAGTTTTTTAGGGTCTCCCAATGCAAATCTGCCAAGGAGATGTGGGATGTTCTTGAGGTTACTCATGAAGGGACATCGGATGTAAAGAGAGCCGAAAGCATACTCTCATAAGAGAATATGAGTTGTTCAAAATGCAAAGCTGGTGAAAGCATTGCGGATGTGCGAAGTGATTCACTCACATCATTAATCATCTAATGGGCCTAGGTAAAACCTTTGATAAAGAAGAATTAAATATTAAAGTCTTGAAATGTCTTGACAGGTCTTGGCAGCCAAAGGTCACAGCAATTTCATAGTCAAAGGATTTGTCAGTCATGACAACAACTTCTTTGTTTGGAAAACTCAGAGAACATGAGATGGAAATTAACAGATTTAATGAACAAGAAGTCTCTGAGAAGAAAAGCAGAAGTATAGCACTCAAAGTTGAAGAAAGAAATCAAGAATTAGAGGAGGAAAGTGAGAGTCTTGGACTGCTTGTCAGAAAATTCAACAAATTCCTCAAGAAAAAGATTCAAGACAAGGAAAAACATAAAAGGTATGAGAAAAAAACTGATTCCTCTAACTTTAAATGCTATGGTTGTGGTAAGCAGGGCCATGTAAGAATGGAGTGCCCAGAAAAGAACAAATATAATGACAAGAGAGAAGAGAAAGTCAAAAGAAGAGCCTATGTAGCATGGGATGACAATGACACTTCATCAACAGACAATTCTGAAAATGAAGAAGCCAACCTGTGTCTAATGGCAAATCAAAACCTTCAATCCAGCAGTGTAAGTTCTAGTTCTTCTTCAAATTTAGTGAATTATGATTCATTACAAGAAGCATTTAATGAAATGCATGAAGAGGCAAAGAAACTACAAAAAGAAAATGATAGGTTAAAAGGATTGAACAATTGGCTAGTAAATAAAGTAGACTCTCTTGAAAAGAAAATTCTTGAAGATGAAACTGATCGTGATTTTTTAAAATTAATTCATGATAATTCTGATTGTGCATGCAATAAACCTCGTAATAATTGTTCAGAATTACAAAAGAAAATTGATTTTTTATCACAAACCGTTTCAAGATTTACACAAGGTAAAGCTAATCTTGACGTTTTACTTGGGTCTCAAAAACTAATTTTTGACAAATCTGGAATAGGATTTAAATCTAGGACGAAATTCAGAAAAACAAATGTAAAGAAGAAATCATACTCTGTGATTAAATGTTTTTACTGCATGAAAAGAAATCATTCAGTGAAATACTGTAGAATTAAAAAGTATGCTATTCCTAGAGGAAGAATGAAATGGATTCCAAAGTTAAAGTCATGTCAAATAACCTAATTGGACCCGAGTAATTATAAAGGGTACTAGAAACATGTTAAATTTGTTTTGCAGGAATAAAAATCTGGGAGTCCCTTGGTATTCAAAACAGCAAATCAGGTTCTGTTTTCATAAACTGATAGTTTTAATTGATATAAAACAATATTAATCGATTAAAATAACTTACAGAGGATATCAGAAAATCTGTCCGTACCATTTTAATCGATTGAAATGCGAATTAATCGATTAAAATATTCTCAGGATTTGAGTTTAGCTGTTTTAATCGATTAAAAAGAAATTTATATCAACTAAAAACACTAAGATGTCAAAATTAATCGATTCTTTTTCGTTTTAATCGATTTAAATTCTGTTATCATTTTATTAATTTCATCTTGTACAAAACTAATCGATTCCTTTATGAATTAATCGATTATTTCACTGTAGCATTTTCAAACCTAGTATTAAAGATCAAATTAATAGGTTAATTAATTGGTTAATCGATTAATTTGTTTCTGAAAATTAGCTTTATAACATCCAATTGAAAATTGGTAAGCAAATTGAAGTCAAAATCCCAAATTTTTATGGTAATCGAAATCTGCATAATGCTTTTAAATACTGTTTGACCAAGTCAAACATCTTTCCAAAGAACAGTTTAGCTGATACACCCACTGTCCAAAAATCTGTGCCTCTGTTCTCAGTCAAGGGGACATATGCAATTAAAGTTGTTTTTGCAGATTCTGTCTAAAGTAAACTGCAATTCACAAAAATTGACATCCGTGAATCTTCAGTTTGCTCTCTTGTAGCTCATTGTTCTCAGTCTTCTCTTCCTGGTTCAAAGTGCTTCTCCCTTCTTTCCTTGTTCACACATCTCAGAAACTCTTCTCTGAAAATACAACAAGATGCTGAAAAGATCAAAGTCGAGAAAGAAGCAAAAAGGGGAATCTTCCTCTGCTGCTAATCCCGGTGGCCATCTGGAAGCCTGGTTTGATGGAGATATAGGAAAGATGAACACCTTTGTCTCTGAGTTTAGTCAGAAACAAATTGTAATTCCAAAATTTATTAAATTTAGATGGCTGGATGAAGAAGGTTTCACTAGTCTGAGAAGAAAGTTAAAAAGCCAAAAGCTGAAAACCTTCATGGAGTTCACAGGGAATATTCAACCTGATCTGGTTCGGGTCTTCTACTCAAATCTAATAGTAAATGGCTCTACAATTAGATCTCAAGTGAAGGGAGTGAATATGGAAATTACTCCTGCTGTTTGGGAGCAAATTGCTGGCCTTAAGGACAGAGGTGTCAAAGTCTCAAGGGGGAATATTTCTGAGATTCCTGAGTTCAACAAGATTCAGTTTTTCTGGTCCTGCCTTAAGGATCCAAATGATTCGATAAGAATTCTAAATGCCGGAAAACATGCACTTGAACATAGATTACTTGTTTTTATTGTGGCATGGATGCTTACTCCAAGAGGGAGTAATCATGCTATTCTTAATGAGGGAGATCTTGCCCTCATGTATTGCATTTTTAACAATGTTCGGGTAAACTGGGTGTATGTTATCAAAGATCACATGTTGAAAGCTAAAAGGTTGGCAGATTTTAAATTGCCATATGCTATGTTAATTAATAATTTCTTTAGATATTTTGATGTTGATCTTTCTAGTGAGAGCATAGAAACCCCCAAGGCATCAAATGAAATTGACGACTCCACCCTGAGAAAAATGGGGTATATAAAAGTTGATGATGAATGGATCTCCAAAATTGATGCTGGGATGTCTGAGGGTGAGGAAGAAGATGAAGAAGAAAATGAACAAGGCCAAATTCCTCCCTCTCCAGCTACTGCAGAAGTTCCTGAGTCAACCAGTGATCAAGCCTCATATGAGAATATGGAAATTATTCCTTACATGGAGCAGCCTGACCGTGGAACTCCTCTATCTCAGTTTGAAAGAACAATGCTTTCTTAAATGGCTGCAATGCAGGAAAATCAGAGAAAGCATATGCAGATGACATTCCAACACTTCCAGCAAACAAACAATCAATTCACATCCCTTGGAAACCAAATTGCTGATATCTACACCAAGCTGGAAGATATGCAGCTGAACCAAGGAAACTGGGATGATTGATTTTATGGATTAAAAGGGTCCTTTCTTATCTTTCTTTTATTTCTTATTTTGATGCTAATTTCAATTGCTGGTCTGTAATATTTACTGGTTGTATACCAGGTACAATATTTTTAGCTTTGGTTAATATAATGTAGGCTTTAAATCGAATGAAACTAGCCTAGATAAAGTTTAACATAGATCCCTAATATTTTTAGCTAATACAAAATGGTTTTAATCGATCAAATCGATTAAAGGATACTCTTTCACAACAAAATAATCGATTAAACTTCGTATCAATCGATTAAAATCTATATAAACAAGTTTACATCAGTTAAATTGGATAAATAAGATTTTATCCTAATTTTGATGGATCTGTTGATCGATGTAGTTGATATTATTGTAAAACATCCTTCTAAGTAATCGGTTTTTCAAAATTCGCACTGAATTAGGCATTTTAGATGCATCAAACTTTACTTAGTTTGCAAAACTGGTTGTTTTAATCAATAAAATATCTTTTAAATCAATTAAAAGAATTTATACAACATTTTTCTTTACTGTTTTAATCGATTAAATGCACTTATGTTTCTTACTTTCAAAGTCCTTCAAGGTTTTAATCGATTAAACCTTTATTTCAATCGATTAAAATCATTGAACAAGAACTTTTTAATCGATTTTGTCCTGTTTTTAATCGATTTTTATTCTGGAAAGAAAAATTAAAGGCTTTAATTAATGGTTGTTCCTGTAACATGCTACTAAGGCGTGATTCCCTTATCTTTACACGTATTAATTGTAGTCATTACAAACGTGTTAATGAAGATAAGTTTGAATCACCTTTAATTGATCTTTACATGAGTAAGATATCGTATTCATTTTTTTTCTATTTTTCAAAATCTCAAACTTTTTGAATACCTATGCATTATCTCTCTTCTGATTCCTATTTTTGATGAAGTCAAAAGGGGGAGAATAATTCCTTTACTTTTTTGATCAGAAATAATTCTTTATTTAGGGAAGCAACAATTTAGGGGGAGAATTAGGAAAATAATTCATTTCTTTATTACTCACTAATCTGTATTATCAAGTGACTTCTTTTGCAGAGTTATTATTCAAAAGTGGTGTTTGTCTTCATCAAATAGGGGGAGACTGAAAGTAATGAAGATCTTCTTGAAATACTCTGACAAAGATCTTGTTGATTATATGAAGTCAAAGATAAAGTCAAAGTCAACTTTGTAGCGGTCAACAGTCACTTAGATAAAAGAGTAGAAAGATTAGTGTGTGCGCAGCTATGCTTAGGTATAATCATTTTTATCTTTTATGCTGCATGAGGTTTCTTCACTGAAAAGATTTTGCAAAATGCCTCTATAAACGTTTAAACAAGTTAAAAACAAAGTATTTTAACAAAAGCTTTCTTAAACAAGTTTTTAACTAATATAATTTCGATATAACCGGTTGTTTTCATTAAAGAAAGTTTTGAAAACCTTCTGTCAGTGTTTTAACTGATAAAGCTTCGAAATAACCGATTAAAATCACTTAAAATGTTAAGAGAAGTGTTTTTTCAGTATTTTAATCGATACAACTTGGTTTTAATCGATTAAATCCACTTAACATTCAGGATGATCGATCAGAATGCAATTATGACCGATCAGTATCAGATATGATCGATCAGAATTGAGTTATGACCGATCAAAATCATATATGATCGATCAGAATTGAGTCATGACCAATCAGAGCTTTTTCAATCGATTAAAACACGTTTCAATCGATTAAAACAACTTAGAAAATTTCTACGCAGTGTTTTAATCGATTAAAACTTATTTTTATCGATTAAAATCACTTTGAATATTTTACAATAAACTTTTACGAGTATATTAATCGATTGAAACGCGAAACAATCGATTAAAACAAATTAGAAGATTTTTTGTAAAGAGTTTTAATTGATATAAACGTTGTCGTATCAGTTAAAACAAATCTGTTAAAGAATCAAGAACGGTTTAATGGATTAAAAGAAGTTTTAACAGATTAAAACTGAACTTTTAACAGATTAAAAGATTATTTTAACAGATTGATTAAACCAGCAGTTTTGAAAATCTTCTATAAAAACAATTTTGCTTGAACATTTTAAATATACAATTGTACATCAATCTTTAGCAATCAAGCAAGCAAACTTTAGCATTCTTTCAAGAAAGATTCGCGTCAGTTTTTGTGAAGTTCTTTGAAATTCTTTCTTGAGGCAAATTGCTTTCTTTTGAAGAAGAAACTCACTGCAGAATTGCATAAAACTGGTTTGAGCATTCTAGTTTCTTCTTTTCATTTCTATTCATTCTTTTACTGTATTGTTTGGTGCTTGGAATTGTGGGCACTGGTTTCTCTACAGCTGGAATTTGGTTGTAGAGGTTGTCAAGAACTGGAATTTGGTTCTTGGTGAAAGGTTAGGTGCAGGAACTGGAAGTGTGGTTCTTGTGGTAGATTAAGTGTAAGATTGTAATCTGTAAAACATTTGATCTAGTGGAACCCAGCTAGAATTTTGCTGGAGACTGGACGTAGCCCTGGTATTTGGTGAACCAGTATAAATACCAGTGATATCTTTCTAAACCTTTCTCCTCATTTAATTCTGCTGCTGCATTTATTTTTTATTGATTGCTTTGTGATTCAAGAACAAATCTGAAATCTTATTTTTACAAAGAGATAATCTGTTAATTGCGAAAATCTTTCAAAGATCAATTCACCCCCCTCTTGATCTCAGCCTACTTTTCTAACAGTCTCGAATCCGAGACGGCGGTCTCGACCCTAAAAGGCGAAAATCCTTATTTACATGCAGAAAATCCCTCCTATTCTAATATGGGGCCTAATAGTCTCTCCTAATGACTTCTTAGGCTTCATCCATCTTCAAAAAGGAGGTCTTCTGGTCTTTATTATGAGGCCGGGCAAGATTTGGGGTCTACAGTCGTTTGCCTATGCATACGCAAGACCTAGTAAGCAAGAGCCAGCATCCCCAAAGGGAACATCATCTTGTTTAGAGGCAAAACAGTGTAATCAAAAGTCTTCACCTCAAAGGAAGCATCTGCCTACTCAGAGGCATCATCATCAGAATCAAGAAATCCCCAGTGGATTCTGCCTACCTAAGAGGCACTTATCAAAAATCCCCAGCAATTAAGAAGCTGGATGGCTAGTGTAAAAGCCAAAAATCAAGGAATCTATGGCACACCGGATGACTACACCAAAAAGGTAAAAAACATTCTTCAAGCAAGAACTACTACCCATGGAGTCAGCGCATGACCAAGATTAGTAAGCCACTACAAGTTCAATCCAAGGAAAGGACTCAAACCAGATGGGGGTTCGTACTCATACAGTCTTACAAAAGGGGACTACAAACTAGATGGGGGTTCGTACTCATCAAAGTCTTACAAAAGGGGACTTCAAACCAGATGGGGGTTTGTAGTCATCCAGTCTTACAAAAGGGACTATAAACCAGATGGGGGTTCGTACTCATCAAGTCTTACAAAAGGAGACTTCAAACCAGATAGAGGTTTGTACTCATCCAGTCTTACAAAAGGGGACTGCAAACCAGATGGGGTTTCGTACTCATCAAAGACTTACAAAAGGGGACTGGAAACCAGATGGGGGTTCTTACTCATCAACCACGGGGACAGCTACTGCACCAAAAGGAGCATCTTGAGGTCAAGTCTTGCAAAAGGAGGCTCAAACCAAATGGGGGTTCGTAGTCATCAGCCACAAGGACAGATACCGCACCAAAAGGAGCATCTTGAGGACGAGTCTTACAAAAGGGGACTCAAACCAGATAGGGGTTCGTACTCATCAAATCAGATGGGGGTTCATACTCATCACCATAGGGTCAAAGGGAACACCCTATGGTCAACTTCGAAGAAGACACCACATTCATTGTTTGGAGGGTCAGCTACCGCACCAAAGGAGCATCTAAAGGACGAACTGGCAAGAGGGTTAACTCCTTCACCCGCCAACCGGTCTTATAGCACACTCGCCAATAGCCGGTTAGTCGAGTGAAGGGGGGGCAGCTGTAGACCCCAAATCTTGTCCGACCTCACAATAAAGTTTAGAAATCCTCCATTTTGAAGATGGAAAAGGCTTCATAGGGCCCCTAGTAGTGTTAGCTAGGCTCCATTTAAGAAAATGAGGGTTTTTAGAAAATAAAAAATGAGAGATTTTGTTAGAGGAGCCGAGACAGCCATCCCAAATCTCAAATAGTCGTCCCACCTGTGTGGCTTGCTCGAGACGGCCGTCCCGACTGACAAAATCCGGGACGGCCGTCCCGGCCTCTTGGGTGAGCGAGCCTATAAATAGGACCTCGTCCCTCACCATTTCACACACTTTTCTAAGATTTCTCTCTTCTCTCTCCTACTCTGAAACATTTCTGAGCATTTTTGTACTGTTTCAGAGTCTGAGTAGTTTTTCTGATTGTCCTTTTTAGATTAAAATCTATTAAGGAAGTCTCTTTTTGAGACATCTGGCGCTCGGTAGTTTAATAATTTTATTGTTCGGGGGAGGAGTGCCTGGGTAGAGGGGAATGACTGCCAAAAAGCGTCCTCAAAGTTTAAGATTTATAAAAAAGCTCGCTTCGGAGGATCTTTTCTATTCCTTCTCTTTTATCGCTTTCCTTTTACCGCTTTCCTTTGTGCGCATTAGAAATTAGGGCCATGTAGATATTTAATTACTGAAAGTAGATGAATAAATAGGATAAAAGCATAATTTCTATATCTTTATTTTTAGAATTAATCCATCATAGGGAACCCGAAAGGGGCGTTGTGGGCTGCTAATACCTTCCTCACACATAACTAACTCTCTCACCCAACTCTGGTTATAATGACCAAAGTTTGTTTTTTCTAAAACCAACACTTTTTTTTTCCTTTTTCAATGTTTACGGTTAAAACATTGGTGACGACTCCTTAAGAACGCCTTTTTATGAAAACCTCACTTTCAAGGGTAGCTCGGTTATCGAGCATCCTAAAAGTGATGACCAAATTTATTTTACAAAAACGTGAGTCAAAAACCATCACGTCGCGACCCATCACCTTTTTCTAGTTCCTCTCCATGTACTCATCAACCACAAGATCAGCTACTGCATCAAAGGAGCATCCTGAGGACGAGTCTTGCAAAAGAGGACTTAGACTAGATGGGAGTTTGTACTCATCAACCACAGGATTAGCTACCGCATCAAAGTAGCATCCTAAGGACTAGTCTTGCAAAAGAGGACTCATGCCAGATGGGGGTTTGTACTCATCAACCACAGGATTAGCTACTGCATCAAAGGAGCATCCTGAGGACTAGTCTTGCAAAAGAGGACTCATACTAGATGGGAGTCTGTACTCATCAACCACAGGATCAGCTACCGCATCAAAGGAGCATCCTGATGACGAATCTTGCAAAAGAGGACTTAGACAAGATGGGGGTCTGTACTCATCAACCACAGGATCAGCTACCACATCAATGAAGCATCCTGAGGATGAGTCTTGCAAAAGAAGACTCAGACTAGATGGGGGTCTGTACTCATCAACCACAGGATCAGCTACCGCATCTGTTAGTATCGCGCAGCGGAATGTTTGCGTTTGGGACAAAAACCAAGAGGGGGGGGGGTGAATTGGTTTCTTATAAAACTTTCCCTTTTAAAAACTTTTCGCAAGATTTAACCGATTAAACAACTACTAAGAAGTAAAGAGATAAGGAAAAGAAGATTACGCAGTTAATTATACTGGTTCGGATCAAAAGACCCTACATTTAGTTGTTAATCACTCTAAAAGAGGATTAACTCAGTCACTAAAATATTGTTTCAAACAAATAATAGATTACAAAAGATAAGGATAAGAAAACACCTCTCTTGAGTCACACAAGAGATGAACACCTCCTTTGAAGCCACAAAGGATGAAGACAACTTTTCCTAGAGACGACATATCATACAATCCACCAAGTAACCCACTTAGTGATTCTTATCGCTTCTAGCCCACACTAGGTTGCAAAAGCCCCTTTTTCTTTCCTACTCAAAGTACTCTCAGCAATCACAACTATAGACTTTAGTATGAAAAAGGTTGTTCTTTACAGAGAGCCAGAGAGTTCCTTAAATAGAGATTTTAGGGTTTAGAAATTAGGGTTTTCAAAAATAGGTCAAAAATTTGAAATTCAAAATCATAACTAACACAAATAATCGATTATGATAAGTGATAATCGATTATTCCAGAGCCATTTTTGCAGAATACTCAATTTAGCCAGGATAATCGATTATCAACAGTGATAATCGATTATACCAGAGAATTTCAGACACCTAGAAGAGCTAAGATAATCGATTATCAATAATAGATTACTAATAATCAATTATCCACAGGTGATAATCGATTATCACAGTGGGGTTTGGATAAAAACGAACTTTCAATGGACAAACTATGTGCTGGCTATCTTGGACTCTATTTTTATAGACTTAAAATGATAAAACAGGGTTATTACAAGTAGATACAACTATATATGAGTCTTCTAATCTTGAAGTCCTTTGTCTCTAAAGCATCATAAAAATCTTTAGGCATCATATCCTTGTACTCATCAACCACAGAATCAGCTACCGCATCAAAGGAGCACCCTAAGGACAAGTCTTGCAAAAGAAGACTTAGACTAGATGGGGGTCTATACTCATCAACCACAGGATCAACTACCGTGTCAAAGGAGCATCTTAAGGATGAGTCTTGCAAAAGAGGACCCAGACCAGATGGGAGTCTGTACTCATCAACCATAGGATCAGCTACCGCATCAAAGGAGCATCCTGAGGACGAGTATTGCAAAAGAGGACTCAGACCAGATGGGGGTCTGTACTCATCTACCACAAGATCAGCTACTGTATCAAAGGAGCACCCTGAGGACGAGTCTTACAAAAAGGGGGATGTCGCCGCCGTCCGTTCCGACGTCTAGGGACATCTCGAATGTTTATACGAGCGGTCACGAAAAGATGGTTTAGACTCGCGTTTTATTTAAAAATGTGTTCATTGCTCCCGAGGTGCTCATCAACTGAACTATCCTCTAATAAAAGCAAGGTTTTCGTAAAAGGGTTCTTATGGAGTCGCCACTGATGTTTTGACCATAAACATTGGAAAAGGATAAAAAGGTGTTGATTTTAAGAAAAACCAAACTTGGCCATTATAACCAGAGTTAGGTAAGGGAGTTAGTTACGCGTGGGGAAGGTGTTAGCACCCCCACGATGCCCCTTCCAGGTTCCCTATGACAGATTAATTCATAAAGCAAAGATTAAGAAAAATTACGCTATTACCCTATTTTATTATACAATATCAAAAAATGGCTATTTACATGATTCTATTTTCGATTGCATACATAAAGCAGTAAATAAAGCAATAAAAGAGAAGAGAAGTGAGAAGAACCTCCGTAGCAAGCTTTTTATTATAACTCTTCAACTGTGAGGATGCGTTTTGGCAATCCCCCGCACTACAAGGACTCTCCTCCCCGAATACAGGACCGACTCTACCAAAATTCTAAGAAGAATCGAATGCCGGAAGAAACTTCCTTAACCGATTGTTACCTTATAGGAAATCGGAGAGATCATTCGAAAGAGGGAGAGAAGAGAGGAGTGAGGTGTGTCTAAAAACGTCCAAATCAGCTCCTATTTATAGTTTTTCTAGCCTGGAAGCTCGGGATGACTGTCTGGGGTGTAGAAAACAAGGACCGCGGTCTATAGAGGTTGGGACGGTCGTCAGGGATCTGGGACGGCTGTCCCAAGTGTTTTTTTTTTTTAGTGAGACGCGCGTCTCACATCTGGGACGGGCGTCTAGACTATCTGGGATGGCTGTCCTGGCTTCTGGGACGGTTGTCTCGAATGTTTTGGCCAAAATTTGTGTTTTGGGACTCCCTGGAAGCTTTCCTTTCCTTTCTTTAGAGAGAAAGTATTATGGTCTTTATTGAGAGGTCGGGCAAAATTAGGGGTCTACAGCTGCCCCCCCCCCTTCACCTGCCTAACAAATTGTTGGCCTAATGTGCCCACAAGATTAGTTGGTAGGTGAAGGAGTTAACCCTTTTTGCCCGGTCATCCTTCGGATGCTCCTTTGCTGAAGTTTGTTGATCCTCCGGATGATAAATATTTTTGATAGGTACCAACCCCTATCTGGTTTGATGAGAATGAACCCTCATCTGGTCCGAACCTTCTTCTATAAGGTTCCTGTGAGTACTTACCCTCACCAGGTATTAGCCCGCATTTGCTAAGCTCTGGTGAGTACCTACCCTCACCCAGTACGAGTCCGAATTTGCTAAACTCTTGTGGGTACCTACCCCCACAAGGTATGAATCCGCTTTTGCTAGATTCTGATGAGTATTTACCCTCACCCGGTACGAGCCCGCATTTGCTAAGCTCTTGTGGGTACCTACCCCCACCAGGTATGAGTCCGCGTTTGCTAAACTCTTGGCGAGCCCCGTTCTGTAAGGCTCTTGTGCGTACCTACCCCCACCAGGTATGAATCCAGTTTTGCTAGATTCTGATGAGTACTTACCCTCACCCGGTACGAGCCCCGTTCTGCAAGGCTCTTGTGGGTACCTACCCCCACCAGGTATGAATCCGCTTTTGCTAGATTCTGATGAGTACTTACCCTCATCCG
This sequence comes from Sphenostylis stenocarpa, assembly GCA_963425845.1. Lineage (NCBI taxonomy): Eukaryota > Viridiplantae > Streptophyta > Magnoliopsida > Fabales > Fabaceae > Sphenostylis > Sphenostylis stenocarpa. The sequence continues at coordinate 41,855,036 of OY731400.1, forward strand.
GTACGAGCCCCGTTCTGCAAGGCTCTTGTGGGTACCTACCCCCACTAGGTATGAATCCGCTTTTGCTAGATTTTGATGAGTACTTACCCTCATCCGGTACGAGCCCTGTTTTGCAAGGCTCTTGTGGGTACCTACCCCCACCCGATATGAATCCGCTTTTGCTAGATTCTGATGAGTACTTACCCTCATCCGGTACGAGCCCGCATTTGCTAAGCTCTTGTGGGTACCTACCCGCACCAGGTATGAATCCGCTTCTGCTAGATTCTGATGAGTACTTACCCTCGCCTGGTACGAGCCCTGATCTACGAAGGCTCTTGTGGGTACCTACCCCCACCAGGTATGAGTCCGCATTTGCTAAACTCTTGACGTGCCCCGTTCTGCAAGGCTCTTGTGGGTACCTACCCCCACCAGGTATGAATCCGCTTTTGCTAGATTTTGATGAGTATTTACCCTCACCCGGTACGAGCCCCGTTCTGCAAGGCTCTTGTGGGTACCTACCCCCACCAGGTATGAATCCGCTTCTGCTAGATTCTGATGAGTACTTACCATCACCCGGTACGAGCCCCATTCTGCAAGGCTCTTGTGGGTACCTACCCCCACCAGGTATGAGTCCACGTTTGCTAAACTCTTGACGAGCCCCATTCTGCAAGGCTCTTTAGGATGCTCTTTTTGGTAGTCAATCCTATGGTTGATGAGTACAAACCTTCATCCAATTTTAGAGATGTGTTGGCAGCTTACTGTTTCTGATCATGCGCCCATTCCACGGGGAGTGATTGCTTTTGTTTTTGACCTTTTTGTTTTATTCATCCGGTTGATCGATGTCGTACTCGGTCAAATAATTAAAATAGATAAATGTAGTACTAGGAAGCTTTCCTAGGTCGTCTCCCAAAGACCACAAATTTCTATCAAAGCTTATCAATTTTTAAATTTAGAACAGTAACAAAAATAGGGAGTTTTTCAAAATTAAAATAACAGAACAAAAGCAGATTATAAAAATGCGGAATAAAAACAGATTAAAATGCAATTGATTTCCTTATTCTAATGCAGTGTCACTTATCCTAGATTACGAAATTAATTCGAAATTAACCAACTAAGCAAAGATAAATCCCAAATTATATTCTAATTCGAAATTAATCAACTAAGCGAAGATTAATCTCAAATTAGCTTTAACCCTTGTTCCAATTCGAAATTAACCAACTAAGCGAAGATTAATCCCAAATTTTCCTTAACCCTTATTCCAACATGAAATTAACCAACTAAGCGAAGATTAACCCCAAATTATCCTTATACAATTAAGCATTGCATACATCACATAATCTCATCTCTAACACCAAATTAAGCAAACTGTGATATTAGTTTCGGTTTATTAAGCATAAACAGATTATAATTCAACACTGAGATTAGAAGATGAAGAGTTAAGAGAACAAACATGTCGCCGCCGTCCGTTGCGACGTCCAGGGACATCTCGAGCATTTATGCGAGCGGTCGCGAAAAAAGACGGTTTAGACTCGCGTTTTTGTGTTAAAATATGTTCATTGCTTCCGAGGTGCTCAACAACTGAACTATCCTCTAATAAAAGCAAGGTTTTCGAAAAGGGGTTCTTTTGGATTCGCCACCAATGTTTTGACCGTAAACATTGGAAAAGGATAAAAAGGCGTTGATTTTAATAAAAACCAAACTTGGCCATTATAACCAGAGTTGGGTAAGGGAGTTAGTTACGTGTGGGGAAGGTGTTAGCACCCCACAACGCCCCTTTCGGGTTCCCTATGATGGATTAATTCATTTAAGTGAAGATTACGAGAAATTACGCGATTACCCTATTTTATTGCATAATATTAAAAATGGCTATCTACATGACTTTATTTCATATTGCATACATAAAGTAATAAATAAAGCAGTAAAGGAGAAGAGAATTGAACAAAACCTCCGTAGCAAGCTTTGTATTAAGAATCTTTAACTTTGAGGATGCGTTTTGGCAATCCCCCGCTCTACAAAGACCCTCCTCTCCGAATACAAGATCGACTTGACTAAATTTTTACAGAAGAATCGAATACTGGAATATGATTCCTTAACTAATTGTTACCTTATTAAGGCAATCAGAGAGTTCATTCGAAGAAGGAAGAGAAAAGACAAGTACTGGGAGTTGTCTGGTGTGTGAAACAGTGGCAAATGAGCCTCCTATTTATAGTTTTTCGCAGCCTGACATTTTGGGACAGCCGTCTGGGTTGGGACGGCTGTCCCAACTGAATTTTTTACACTGGTTGGGACCCCCTGAAAGATGGGACTGGCAGTCTCACTTGGGACGCCCATCCCACTTGGCCAGGGTAGCTTGGGACGGCCGTCTCACATTTGGGACGGTGGTCTCAACCTGTTTTCGCCAGTTTTTGTGTTCTGGGACCCCTGGGAAGCTTTCCTTTCTTTATTCAGACGTCGGTTGATGCCGATAGACGCCCGTTGAAGCCTTATCTTCATATAGGAAGTCTTCTTTGGCCTTTTGAGATGCCGGGCGAGCTTTATCTTGTTGTAGGAAGTCTCCTTAGCCTTTATTGAGAGGCCGGGCAAAATTAGGGGTCTATAGCTGCCCCCACTTCACCTACCTGGCTAATTTGTTGGCTTAATGTGCCGACAACATTAGTTGGTAGGGGAAGGAGTTAACCCTTTTGCCCGATTATCCTTCAGATGCTCCTTTGCTGATCCTCCGGATGATAAATATTTTTGATAGGTACCAACCCCTATCTGGTTTGAGCCTTACTTTATAAGGCTCTGGTGAGTACTTACCCTCACCGGGTATGAGTCTGCATTTCACTAGACTCTTGTGGGTACCTACCCCCACTAAGTATAAACCTTGTTTTCGCAAGGCTTTGGTGAGTACCTACCCTCACCCGGTATGAGTTCACATTTTGCTAAACACTTGTGGGTACTTACTTCCGAGGTGCTCAACACTTGAACTATCCTCTAATAGAAGCAAGGTATTTGCAACCCATTTTTGTAATGCTCAGGTGAGTATTTTACTCTACCTGATGCATTCTGCTAAGTTTTGATGAGTACCTACCCTCATCCGGTACAAACCTTATTTTATAAGGCTCTGGTGGGTACCTACCCCCACCTAGTACAAATCTGCGTTTTGCTAGATTCTGATGAGTACCTACCCTCATCCGGTATAAACCTTATTTTATAAGGCTCTGGTGGGTACCTACCCCCACCTGGTACGAATCTGCATTTTTTGCTAGATTCTGATGAGTACCTACCGTCATCCGGTACAAACCTTATTTTATAAGGCTCTGGTGGGTACCTACCCCCACCTGGTACGAATCTACATTTTGCTAGATTATGATGAGTACCTACCCTCATCTGGTATAAACCTTATTTTATAAGGTTCTGGTGGGTACCTACCCGCACTCGGTATGAATCTGCATTTTTGCTAGATTCTGATGAGTACCTACCCTCATCCGGTACAAACCTTATTTTATAAGATTCTAGTGGGTACCTACCCCCACCTGGTACGAATATGCATTTTTTGCTAGATTCTGAGGAGTACCTACCCTCATCCGGTACAAACCTTATTTTATAAGGCTCTGGTGGGTACCTACCCCCACCTGGTATGAATCTGCATTTTGCTAGATTCTGATGAGTACCTACCCTCATCTGGTATAAACCTTATTTTATAAGGTTCTGGTGGGTACCTACCACCACCCGGTATGAATCTGCATTTTTGCTAGATTCTGATGAGTACCTACCCTCATCCGGTACAAACCTTATTTTATGAGGCTCTGGTGGGTACCTACCCCCACCTGGTACGAATCTGCATTTTGCTAGATTCTGATGAGTACTTACCCTCATCCGGTATAAACCTTATTTTATAAGGCTCCGGTGGGTACCTACCCCCACTTGGTACGAACCTCGTTCGCAAGGCTCCGATGGGTACCTACCCCGGCCGGTACGAACCCCGTTACGCAAGGCTCCGAAGGGTACCTACCCCCACCCGGTACGAACCACGTTCCGCAAGGCTCGATGGGTACCTAGCCCCACCCGGTACGAACCTCGTTTTGCAATGTTCTGATGGGTACCTACCCCCACCCGATACGAACCCCGTTCTGTAAGGCTCTGATGGGTACTTACCCCCACCTGGTACGAACCCCGTTCTGCAAGGCTCTTGTGGGTACTTACCCCCACTTGGTACGAACCCCGTTTTGCAAGGCTCTGATGGGTACCTACCCCCACCCGGTACGAACCCCGTTCTGCAAGGCTCTGGTGGGTACCTACCCCCACCTGGTATGAACCCCGTTCTGCAAGGCTCTGATGGGTACCTACCCCCACCCGGTATAAACCCCGTTCTGCAAGGCTCTTGTGGGTACCTACCCCCACCTAGTACGAACCCCGTTCTGCAAGGCTCTGATGGGTACCTACCCCCACCCGGTACGAACCCCGTTCTGCAAGGCTCTTGTGGGTACCTACCCCCGCCTGCTACGAACCTCGTTCTCCAAGGCTCTGATGGGTACCTACCTCCACCCGGTACGAACCCCATTCCGCAAGGCCCCGATGGGTACCTACCCCCACCGGTACGAACCCCGTTACGCAAGGCTCTTTATGGGTACCTACCCCCACCTGGTATGAACCCCCCATTCCGCAAGGTTCTGATGGGTACCTACCCCCACCTGGTACGAACCCCGTTCTGCAAGGCTCTGATGGGTACCTACCCCCACCTAGTACGAACCCCGTTCTGCAAGGCTCTGATGGGTACCTACCCCCATCTGGTACGAACCCCGTTCTGCAAGGCTCTGATGGGTACCTACCCCCACCCGGTACAAACCCCGTTCTGCAAGGCTCTGATGGGTACCTACCCCCACCTAGTACGAACCCCGTTCCGCAAGGCTCACGATGGATACCTACCCCCACCTGGTACGAACCCCGTTCCGCAAGGCTCTTGTGGGTACCTACCCCACCTGGTACGAACCCCGTTCCGCAAGGCTCCGATGGGTACTTACCCCCACCCGGTACGAACCTCGTTCTGCAAGGCTCTTGTGGGTACCTACCCCCACCCGGTACCTACCCCCACCCGGTACGAACCCCGTTCTGCAAGGCTCTGATGGGTACTTACCCCCACCCGGTATGAACCCCGTTATGCAAGGTTCTGAATAAGCCCCGTTCTGCAAGGCTCTTAGGATGAACTTTTTGATAGTTGATCCTATGGTCTTCTGGTTATGAAGATGTGTTCGCGGCTTACTGTTTCTGATCATGCGCCTATTCCGTAGGGAGTGATTGATCTTTCTTTTTGACTTTTCCGTTAGTCATCCGGTTTTACCGGGAGATTTGTTGTTTTTGGCTTTTTCGTTTAGCCATCTGGCTTTGCCGGGGATTCTTTGTTTTTGGCTTTTCTTTTTAGCCATCAGGTCTTGTCGGGGATTCTTGTTGGTTGCCTCTTGCTTTAGGCAGGAATCTCCTGGGGATTTCTTGATCTCTTGTTGATTGTGCCTCTTGTTTTTTAGGCAGATGCTTCAATAGTGTTGAAGGCTGTTCTACTTGAGGATATTTGTTCTTGAAAATACCTCTGAGTAGGTAGATGCTTTATTGGAAGCTTTGTGCTTTAGATTTGTATTTCCTCTAGATATTTGTGCTTTATTGGAAACTTTGTGCTTTAGATATTTTTTCTCTTTTCTTTTGGGTGATCCCTGGGGAATTTTCTTTACTTCTTGGGGATCCAATCCTTGATTTGTTTTAGTTTTGAGCTTCTGACTTTGTAAGGCCCTTTATTGAGCGGAATGAAGAGATTTTCTTCTTTTTTCTTTTTTTGGGATTCACCGAGGAGTTTGTCGGTTTCCTGGGAATCCAAATTTGATGATGGAGTCTTGGCTCCTGGCTTTGTGAAGCTCTTATTCGAGCTGGAAGATGAAAAAATTTTGTTTTCCTCTTTTTGTAGACTTTCTTGATATACTCTACTTGGAGATTTTTATTTGGCCTTTTTTCGTCGTGGCCTCTATTGGGGAATGAAAGTTTTTCTTTTTCTTTCTTTTTCGTTGCCCCCTGGTGATATGGAGGACTTGACTCCGTATTTTCTTTGATAGACTCTTGTGTAGTCCTTATTCTCCTTTGGGGAATGAAGCGGAGACTCTTGCATGAGTGTGCTCGATGACTCATGTGGCGATACAGCTGAGTCGTGAGGTAATCTTTTTGTTTTGCCTCTGGAGTAGGCAAGGATCCGCTTGGGGATCATCGAGCCTTTCGTTGGCCTCTTTTTTCGATGTACCTTCTTTTATTGGTGTAGAAGGTTAGAGCTAGTTTCCTTGAAGCTCTTTATTCTACTGAAATGGTTTTGATAGGCTTGTCCATGGCATATAGCATTCAGCCGTTTTTCATCGATAAGATTTAATTGATCGTATCGACTTTGAACCCATTCGGCTTCTGTTAATTTTGCTTCCATTATAATTCGCAGGGAAGGTATTTCGACCTCTATTGGCAATACGACCTCCATTCCATATACGAGGGAGAATGGGGTAGCTACTATCAAGGTTCGTACATACGTTCGATAGCCATGAAGAGCAAAAGGCAATATTTCATGGCAATCCTTATAGGTCTTAACCATCTTTTGAGCAATCCTTTTGATGTTTTTATTAGCTGCTTCCACTGCGCCATTCATTTTGGGCCGATAAGGAGAAGAATTATGGTGTTGAATTTTGAAGTCCTGACATAGTTCTTCCATCATCTTATTATTCAGGTTGGTTCCATTATCAGTAATAAGACGATGTGGGATGCCATATCGACATATGATATTTTTCTTAACAAAGGTGACCACTACCTTTTTAGTCACATGTGCATAAGATGCAGCTTCTACCCACTTAGTGAAGTAGTCGATAGCCACCAAAATGAATCGATGACCATTGGATGCCTTAGGCTCAATAGGTCCGATGACATCCATGCCCCACATAGCAAATGGCCAAGGGATAGCCATAACATTAAGAGGTACCGGTGGGACATGTACATTATCCACATGTACTTAACACTTGTGACATCTTCTGGCATACTGATGACAGTCCTTCTCCATTGTGGACCAAAAATATCCTACCCTGAGGATTTTCCTAGCCATGATATGCCCTGGTGCATGAGTCCCAAAGGTTCCTTCGTGTATTTCTTTAATCAATGTCCGGGCTTCTTCGAGATTGAAGCATCTTAGCAAAGAAGAATCAAAATTCTTTTTATAAAGGGTTTCTCCTATCAACATAAACCCTATGGCCCTTTTCCGAATGATCCTTTTATCATTGTCACTGATTCCCTCGGGGTATTCACCCTTTGTCAAGTATCGCCTTATGTCCTAATACCAAGGGGTTTTATCTTTTTCACTGTCCACCGTCATACAAAAGGCTTGTTTATCGTGCCTTTTGACTTGGATGATGGGCATCTCATGTTCTTGTCCTAATGCGAACATGGATGATAATGTTGCCAGTGCATCTGCAATCTGGTTATCTTCCCGAGGGATGTACTCGAAACTGATGTTTTCCATTTTTGAAGTCATATTACGGATGTGCTCCAGATAAGGGATTAACTTGGAATTTCTAGTTTCCCATTCACCCTTGAGCTGGTAAATAACAAGGGATGAGTCACCGAATACTTTGAGTTTAGTCACCCCATGATCCAAAGCTGCTTGAATACCTAGAGCACAGGCTTCGTATTCCGCCATATTGTTTGTGCAATCAAAGTTTAATCTGGTTGTTACTGGGATATACTTCTTTTCGGGAGATATTAAAATAGCTCCGATCCCATGTCCCAGTAAATTTGAAGCTCCATCGAAAAACATGATCCACTTATCATTTTCAAGCTCTTCATGTTGGATGTGCATTATGTGCTCATCTGGAAAATCATCTTGGAGGGATTGATATTCGTCAGTTGGCCCATGTGCCAGATATTCTGCTAAAGGACTGCCTTTGATAGCTTTCTGAGTGACATGAACAATGTCGAATTCTGAGAGGAGTACCTGCCACCTGGCTATCCTTCCGGTCAAGACGAGTTTTTCAAACAGGTATTTGATTGGGTCTATTTTAGAAATCAACCAACTTGTATGTCTAACCATATATTGTCGAAGGCGCTGAGTTGCCCACACCAATGCACAACATGTTTTTTCGAGTGGTGTATAACGGGTCTCATAATTTAGAAATTTTTTACTGAGGTAATATATGGCTTGTTCTTTTTTTCCCGTATCATCTTGTTGACCGAGCACACATCCCATGGACTCGTCGAGTACTGAAAGGTAAAGAATCAAGGGCTTTCCTTCCATAGGTGGTACCAATACTGGTGGATTGGTTAGGCACGTTTTGATTTTTTCGAAAGCTTGTTGACATTCATCATTCCAAACTTTTGGTTGGTTTTTACGCAATAACTTGAATATGGGCGTGCACTTGTCTGTTAATTGCGCGATGAACCGTGCGATGTAGTTTATTCGGCCCAAGAACCCTCTAACTTCTTTTTCTGTTCTTGGTGGGGGAATTTCTACGATTGCCTTTGTTTTATCAGGGTCTACCTCAATTCCTTTTTTACTAACAATAAACCCAAGGAGTTTTCCTGATCGTACTCCGAATGTGCATTTAGCCGGATTGAGCTTGATTTGGTATTTTCGAAGCCGATTGAATAACTTCTTTAAGTATTGGAGGTGATCTATTTCACTTTTGGACTTGGCGATCATATCATCCACATATACTTCGATTTCTTTGTGGATCATATCATGAAATAATGTTACCATGGCCCTTTGATAAGTAGCCCCTGCATTCTTAAGTCCAAAAGGCATTACTCTATAACAAAATGTACCCCATGGCGTAATGAAAGAAGTTTTTTCTCTATCTTTAACAGCCAATTTAATTTGGTTATACCCTGCATATCCATCCATGAACGAATAGAGAGTATTTGTAGCGGTATGATCTACCAGCATATCAATATGTGGTAAGGGAAAATCATCTTTTGGACTTGCACGGTTTAAGTCCCTGTAATCTACGCATACTCTGATTTTTCCATTTTTCTTTATAACTGGCACGATGTTTGCCAACCATTCAGGGTATTTTGACACGATTAGAAAATTGGCATCCAACTATTTTTCTACTTCTTCCTTAATTTTCAAGGACCATTATGGTTTTACCCTTCTGAGTTTCTGCTTAACGGGCCGAAATCCCTCTTTTAGTGGTAATCTATGTTCCACTATGCTTTTATCAATTCCAGGCATATCATGGTAGGACCATGCGAATACGTCCACATATTCTCTTAGCAACTATATCAGCCTTTCCCTGACATCATCATCAATTTGGGTACCAATATTTACTTCTTTCTTATTATCTTCTTGTCCCAAATTGATGGCCTCAGTTTTCTCCTGATGGGGTTGTATTGATTGAGCTTCTTTTTCTAACAGTCTTTGCATGTCCGGGGAAATGGTCCCCTCCTCACTGTCTGACTCAATCCATTCGCTTTCGGCTTTCGGATCTTCCAGAGAGTTTTCAATCACAGACATGACTGTATGGTTATGCTTTGTTTTAGATTTCTTTATTAAATGTATGAGAGAGAAAAGAATGAAAGAGAATATGAATATCATGGAAAATGCCTCATTATATTGACAGAAAGAAATATTTACAAAGCCCACTTTAATCAAAAATCCAGTGATCATGGGCGAGGATCACGAGAGATACATCGGAAACTTTTTGATATTTTTTATTTATTATATTTTTGTATTTATTTTTATTATTTTTTAGAGATGAAAAAAATGATGAGCCCTAATTTGCTGATCTTCCTTATCCCGTCTTTTACTCGGGCTTCGATAAGGGCTGGTCATCCACTTTTGGAGTAGATGCGTCAAAGGTAATCCACCCTGCATCTACTAAATCTTGGACCTTATGTTTTAAGGCCATGCAGTTATCCACGGAGTGTCCCGGAGCATCCGAATGATAATTGCATTTTTCGTTTGGCTTATACCATTCTGGATATGGTGGCTCCATTCTCTTGGGAGGGATGCGCACGAGGAGTTTGGCATCTAACAATTTTATCAGCAGACTTCCGTAAGAGGTAGGTATTGGAGTGAATTTCCTTTCCAGTTTGCGTGACTTGGTCTGCTGTGAGGAAGAAGAAGGAGTGGCAATGTTGATTGCATTTACAGTTCCTTCCTTCTTCTTTCCAAAGCTCTTTTTAACATTTGGAGTAGAGGAATTGGAGGAAGTATGTTGTGCAAAAAATTCTTTCCAAAGCTCTTTTCAGACCTTGCTCTACTCTTTCTCCTATAATTACCACATCCGCAAAAAGTGTTGATGTATTCCCTATCATTTTGTCATAATAGGGACCAGTTAGAGAATTGATGAACATGGATGTGGTTTCTTTGTCGGACAGAGGAGGTTCTACTTGTGCTGCCAATTCCCTCCATCTTTGGGCATATGCTTTGAAGGATTCATCGTTTTTCTTGCTTAGCAATTGTAGATCTGCTCTTTCAGGGGTCCGATCAATATTGTATTTATAGCGACGAAGAAAAGCATTTGCCAGATGTCTCCATGTTTGGACTTGCCCTCCTTGCAGTTGCTTATACCAGTTTAGGGCTGATTCAGCTAAGCTCTCCTGAAAGCAATGGATCAGGAGTTTTTCATTGTCAGCATATGCAGCCATCTTACGACAGTACATCGTAAGATAGATTTTGGGGCAAGTTAGTCCCATATATTTTGGGAAGTCTGGAGTTTTGAATTTGTCAGGGAATTGGATGTTTTTAACGAGGCACATATCACCTGCCTCTTTTACATCAAAGTTATGCCCCTCCATGGCTCTCAGCCTCTCTTCAAGAGCAGTAATTTGTTGATTTGATACTTCTGGAGCATGAATATGTACTGCTCTTGTATCAGAACGGTCATGCTCATCCTGAGGTTCCTCTTCTTCTTCTTGGTGAGAGGCTTGTCAACTTTGAGGACCCTCTTTGTGGAGATTCTGTTGACGCATCATTTCCAACATTTGAGCCATTTGCTCTTTCAGGGTATTTAGCTCAGTGGTGAGCTTTCGGTTTTGTTCCTCTAGTTGTTCCATCTTTTTAGCTTTCTGGGCACGCGTGAGGACGGGCGGAAGACCAGCCACTTTCTAAATGATTTTAACGATTTTTATTATAGCTTTTTATTTCAAATGATTGGTGTGAAATAGATATGCCTTAGACAATAGCTTTGGTATCTTCTAAAAAGCCTATGTTTTAAGGGTACCATACCCACCTTAGTGTGCTAACTTCCTTTTTTCAAAGGTTGCCAACATACCTTAGCGCACTTATCTCTTCTAGGAAGGTGATAAATGCACTTGGGTCTCTTTCGCTATTGTCTAAGGATACCTAATAAATCCTAGAATGAATGTGTTTATGAGAGACTTTAATATGATGATGTTTATGCATACTTTTCTTAGTGCATTTATTTTCTCTCTTTTTTTTTACCACTTATTGGATGATGTGGTATGAATGATACGACTTTGCCAAGAATATTTTTATTATAAAAGGTATTTTTATGGCTTTTAATCATTTTTATATTTTTTATGACCCTTTATCTCTTTTGTCGGTCAACGTGGCTACTTAACTTACAAAGAACGTGAAACCAGGCTAGCTTAACTGAAGACTGTCCGAGATAAAGTTGGCTTATCTTATCACTTTTTATGATTTTTAGGGTTTTTCACTATTTTATTTGTTGTATGATTACTCTATGCTAATGCATCAATACAAATGCAACAAACGAATGCACACACAATTCATACATCCACGAGCAGAGCCACGCTTATTTAATCACGAGGTAGGGTTTTCCTGCAGAAACGTGCTTGGTTTGGGTGGTTCTAAAATGTTCTCACCAAGGCCAAAGGTCCCCAAGGTGCCCCCATTATAGGGACCTCTCAATCTCTCAGTCCTCGGGTCATGCACGGAACTCCGTGGCGACATCCTTAGACCAAAAGAAGAGAGTTATCACCTTGAGTTGGTGGTTTCTGACAACGGTTGTAGCCCCGTGTGCCAACAAGTCGGTCGTATCTGCCACCCACTCCCTATAGGTATTCACTCTTGCCCCCGGGTATAGAGGGACTGTTGTGTGCAAGGGTTTTTGTGTGCAATTTATATTTCATACAATTTGCAGAAAATAATCATACAACAATTTATTAAAGCCATACAATAAAACATACGGAAAAGGGTAAAGGCATAATTTCAAATCTTTACTTAGTTTGAATTTTATCCGTCACTAAATGGGATCAACTCTCTAGCTTCCCCAGTGGAGTCGCCATCTGTCGCCGCCGTCCGTTCCGACGTCCAGGCACATCTCGAGCGTTTATGCGAGTGGTCGCGAAAAGATGGTTTAGACTCACGTTTTTGTGTTAAAATATGTTCATTGCTTCCGAGGTGCTCAACAACTGAACTATCCTCTAATAAAAGCAAGGTTTTCGAAAAGGGGTTCTTTTGGAGTCGCCACCAATGTTTTGACCGTAAACATTGGAAAAGGATAAAAAGGCGTTGATTTTAATAAAAACCAAACTTGGCCATTATAAGCAGAATTGGGTAAGGGAGTTAGTTACGTGTGGGGAAGGTGTTAGCACCCCACAACGCCCCTTTCGGGTTCCCTATGACGGATTAATTCATTTAAGTGAAGATTACGAGAAATTACCCGATTACCCTATTTTATTGCATAATATTAAAATGGCTATCTACATGACTTTATTTCATATTGCATACATAAAGTAATAAATAAAGTAGTAAAGGAGAAGAGAATTGAACAGAACCTCCGTAGCAAGCTTTGTATTAAGAATATTTAACTTTGAGGATGCGTTTTGTCAATCCCCCGCTCAACAAAGACCCTCCTCTCCGAATACAAGATCGACTCGACTAAATTTTTACAGAAGAATCGAATGCTGGAATATGATTCCTTAAATGATTGTTACCTTATTAAGGCAATCAGAGAGTTCATTCGAAGAAGGAAGAGAAAAGACAAGTACTGGGAGTTGTCTGGTGTGTGAAACAGTGGCAAATGAGCCTCCTATTTATAGTTTTTCGCAGCCTGACATTTTGGGACGGCCGTCTGGGTTGGGACGACCATCCCAACTGAATTTTTTACACTGGTTGGGACCCCCTGAAAGATGGGACTGGCAGTCTCACTTGGGACGGCCGTCCCACTTGGCCAGGGTAGCTTGGGACGGCCGTCTCACATTTGGGACGGTGGTCTCAACCTGTTTTGGCCAGTTTTTGTGTTCTGGGACCCCTGGGAAGCTTTCCTTTCTTTATTCAGACGTCGGTTGATGCCGATAGATGCCCGTTGAAGCCTTATCTTCATATAGGAAGTCTTCTTTGGCCTTTTGAGATGCCGGGCGAGCTTTATCATGTTGTAGGAAGTCTCCTTAGCCTTTATTGAGAGGCCGGACAAAATTAGGGGTCTACAAAACAAAATAAAATTGAAGAACAAAACCTCAAAGATCTACTTGCATTCTTCTCATAAAATCAATACAAAGATTTAGCTATCCATGGAAAGTTGAAAACACAATAGAAGAAACATAATTAAAATCGAAACAAGAATTTAAAAATAATGACAGAAGAGTAAACAAACTTGAATATAAATTGCAGAAGATGAAAGGCGGTTGTGTGGTGGTTACATGGCAGCAGAAAACGAAATTGAACCAAACTTTTAATGAGCCTTGAGCAGTCCAAATTAAAATGCAGAGAAAACTAGCCTGAAAACAAACGTGAAACAGAACTACAGTGGCTACCTGTCTCCTCCTCCTATTGCTCCTCTAAAAATATCAACCTACCCTAACCCTAGAGTCCCCTAGGAATGGGCCCAAGCTGGCCCATACGGGATTACACATCAAACAAACCCTAGCTGACGTGGCAATCATTAATATGATGTGGAAATAGCAGCTGATAACTGTTGTATGGCTTTACCCTTCCTTGTATTTATAACATGTTTTATTGTATGGCTTTGATAACTGTTGTATGATTATTTTCTGCAAATTGTTTGAAATACAAACTGTACACAAAAACCCTTTTACACAATAGTCCCTCTATACCCGGGGGCAAGAGTGATTACCTATAGGGAGTGGGTGGCAGATACGATTGGCTTATTGGCACATGGGGCTACATTCGTTGTCGGAAAACCACCAACTCAAGGTGATAACTCTCTTCTTTTGGTCCAAGGATGTCGATACGGAGTTCCATGCATGATCTGAAGACTGAGAGATTGAGAGGTCCCTATAATGGGGGCACCTTGGGAACCTTTGGCCTTGGTGAGAACAATTTAGAACCACCTTAACCGTGCACTTTTCTGCAGGAAAACCCTACCTCGTGATTAAACAACGTGGCTCTGGTCGTGGATGAGTGAATTGTGTGTGCATTTGTTTGTTGCATTTGTTAGATGCATTTGTATAGAATAATCATACAACAATTAAAACAAAAAAAATAGAATTCTTAAAAACCATAAAAATAGAATAAACCAATTTTGTCTCGGACAGTCTTCATTTAAGCTAGCCTGGTTTTAGGTTCTTTGTAAGCTAAGTAGCCACGTTGACCAACAGAAGAGGTAAAGGGTTATAAAAAATATAAAAACAATTTAAAACAATAAAAATACCTCTTACAATAAAAATATTTTTGACAAAGTTGTATCATTCATACCACATCATTCAATAAGTGGTAAAACTACGAGAGAAAATAAATGCATTAAGGAAAGTAAGCATAAGCATCATTATAATATAATCTCTCATACATAAACACATTCATTCTAGGGTGCACTAGATATCCTTAGGCAAAAGCAAAAGAGACCCAAGTGCGTTTATAAGTGCACTAAGGTATGCTGGTAACCTATGTAAAAAGGGAACCATCACACCAAGGTGGGTATGGTACTTCTTAAGCATAAGCTTTTAAGCAGGTACCAAAGTTATTGTCTAAGATATATCTATCCCACACTAATCATTCATAATAAAAAGTTATAATAAAAATCTTTAAATCATTTAGAAAGTAGCTAGTATTCTACCTGTCCTCACTCGCGCCCAAAAGGACAAGAAGATGCAACAGTTGGAAGAGCAAAATCACAAACTCACCACTGAGCTTAACTCACTAAAGGAGCAAATCCCACACTAATCATTCATAATAAAAAGTTATAATAAAAATCTTTAAATCATTTAGAAAGTAGCTGGTATTCTACCTGTCCTCACTCGCGCCCAAAAGGACAAGAAGATGGAACAGTTGGAAGAGCAAAATCACAAACTCACCACTGAGCTTAACTCACTAAAGGAGCAAATGGCTCAAATGATGGAGATAATGCGTCAAAAAAGTCTCCACAAAGAGGGTCCTCAAAGTGAACATGCCTCCCACCATGAGGAAGAAGAGGAACCCATTTTTGAACATGAACAAGGAGCTCATGTCCAAACTGACAGGAGGGCAGTGCATATCAGTACTCCTGAGGTTTCCAAACAACATATTACTGCCCTCGAAGAGAGGTTAAGGGCCATGGAGGGACATAATTTCGATATCAAAGAGGGGACTGACATGTGCCTCGTTAAAAATATTCAATTCCCCCATAAATTCAAGACTTCAGACTCCCCAAAGTAAACATGAATGACTTGTCCTAAAAGCCATCTTACAATGTACTGCTGTAAGATGGCTGCGTATGTTGATAATGAGAAGCTCCTGATTCATTGCTTTCAGGAGAGCCTTGTTGATTCACCTCTAAACCGGTATATGCAATTGGAAGGAGGACAAGTCCAAACTTGGAGACAATTGACTGATGCTTTCCTCCGTCGTTATAAATATAATATCGACCTGACCCCAGATAGGTCAGATTTATAACTGCTGAGTAAGAAAAATGACGAGTCCTTTAAGGCATATGCCCAGTGGTGGAGGGAATTGGCAGCCCAAGTAGAGCCCCCTTTGTTAGACAAGGAAACCACATCCATGTTTATCAATTCCTTGACTGATCCCTATTATGACAAAATGATAGGGAACACGTTGACACTCTTTGCAGATGTGGTAACTATAGGAGAAAGAGTGGAGCAAGGACAAAAGAGTGGAAGGATTGCGCAACCTTCTTCTTCCACTGCAACATTTAAAAAGTCCTTCAGCAAGAAGAAGGAGGGAGTCATAAACGCTATCAATTTGGCCACTCCTTCTTCCTCTTTGCAACAACCAAATCACGCACACAAGAGAGGAAATTCACTCCAATCCCAACCTCTTATGGAAATCTGTTATTAAAATTACTAGACACCAAGCTCCTAGCACGCGTCCCTCCAAAGAAGATGGATCCACCATATCCAGAATGGTACAAGCCTAATGTGAAGTGTGATTATCATTCGGATGCTCCGGGACATTCCACGGATAACTGCTTGGCCTTAAAACATAAGGTCCAAGATTTAGTGGATGCAGGATTGATCACCTTTGACACCCCTACTCCAAAGGTGGATGACAAGCCTCTCTCGAAACCAGAGTAAAGGGCAGGATAGAGAAGGCCAACTAACTAGGGCTCCTCATTTTGTACATCTTTTGGTCAAAATAATAATAATAATAATAAAAATAAATAATAATAAAAACTTCTGATGTATCTCTCGTGATCAGTGCCCATGATCATACAGGTTTTTTATTAAAATGGGCTTTGTAAATACATTTCCTTTCATCAATACAATGAGGCATTTTTCATAATATTCATATTCTTTCTCATTCTTTTCTCTCTCATATTTAATAAAAAATCTAAACCAAAGCATAACCATACAGTCATGTCTGTGATTGAAAACTCTCTGCGGGATCCAAAAGCTGAAGGCAAATGGATTGAGTCAGACAATGAGGAAGGGACCATTTCCCCAGACATGCAAAGACTGTGGAAAAAGAAGCTCAATTGATAAAGCTCCATCAGGAAAAAACTGAGGCCATCAATTTGGGACAAAAAGATAATAAGAAAGAAGTAAATATCGGTACCCAAATTGATAATAACATCAGAGAAGGGTTGATACAATTATTAAGAGAATATGTGGACGTGTTCACATGGTCTTATCATGACATGCTTGGAATTGATGAAAGTATAGTGGAATATAGATTACCATTGAAAGAAGGATTTCGGCCAGTTAAACAGAAGCTCAGAAGAGTAAAGCCTGAATGGTCCTTGAAAATTAAGGAGGAAGTGGAAAAATAGTTGGATGCCAATTTTCTAATTGTGTCCAAATACCCTGAATGGCTAGCAAACGTTGTGCCAGTCATAAAGAAAAACGAAAAAATTAGAGTATGCGTAGATTATAGGGATCTGAATCATGCAAGTCTAAAAGACGATTTTTCCTTACCACATATTGATATGTTGGTAGATCACACTGCTACAACACTCTCTATTCTTTCATGGATGGATACGCGGGGTACAACCAAATTAATTTGGCTATCGAAGATAGAGAAAAAACCTCCTTCATTACACCGTGGGGTACATTCTGTTATAGAGTAATGCCTTTTGGACTCAAGAATGCAGGAGCCACCTATCAAAAAGCTATGGTAACTGTCACCGCCGTCAAAAAGGAGGAGGCGGTCGGAGCGACGCGATGGTTTTTTCGACCCTCTTTTATTTTCGCGTTTTTTATTGGTGGTTACAACGCCTTTAGGTTGTCCGATAACCGGTCTAACCTAGGGGCGAGGTTTTCGAAAGTATCCCTGGGTTGTCCGATAACTGGGCTAACACAGGGACTTATTTAATTTGGGTTCTATGGAGTCGCCACCGATATTTTTACCATAAACATCGGAAAAGGGGTTTTAAAAAGGCGTTGGTTTTCGAAAACCAACTTTGGTCATTAGAACCAGAGTTGGGTAAGGGAGTTAGTTACGTGTAAAGGAAGTGTTAGTTCCTTTACGACGCCCCTTTCGGGTTCCCTATGATAGGCCGGCTATTTTTGAATAAATAATTAAACTGGAAAATTGTGCTTTTACCCTTTTATTATGCGGAATTTAAGATTATGACTACATGGCCCTAGCTTCTATTGCATAATTTAAACGGCAATAATAAAATAAAGAGGGAGAATATGCACCTCCAAAGCAAGCTTTTATATTTCTTTAAAGAGAGGGTGCGTTTTAGCAACCCTTCACTCTACAACTCTCAGAAACTCCGGAAATGCCTCAGAGGGATTCTAAAGAAGATTTAGAACGCTCAGTCTATGCCTAGAGACACTCAGAAACTCCGGAAATGCCTCAGAGGGATTCTTAGAGAGAGAAAGTCTAGAGAGAAGGGAGAGCTTCTTGGATTCTGTGTGTGGAAATGAGGGGGGGAGGACCCCTATTTATATTTTTTCACGCCTGACAGGTCGAGACCGCCGTTCTCGTCTGACAAGGTCGAGACCGCCGTCTCGACCATGCAGGGGGTCGAGACCGCCGTCTGGAAAACCCAGACCGCCGTCTCGACCTTTGCAGGAGTCGAGACTGCCGTCTGGAAAATCCAGACCACCGTCTCGTCTTTGCAAGAGTCGAGACCGCTGTCTGGAAAATCGAGACGGCGGTCTCGTCCTGGCGTTGAGACGAGACGGCGGTCTGGTCCTTCCAGACGGCGGTCTCGTCCCTTCAGGACGAGAAACTTTATTTTCGGGCAAAAAACCTTCCTATCTTGGTACGGGAGCCTAATAGTCTCTCCTAATGACTTGTTAAGCTTCAGACGTCTTCAAATAGGACGCTTTCTGACTTTATTTGGAGGCCGGGTAAGATTTGGGGTCTACAGCTGCCCCCCCTTTACCCGACTAGTCGACTGTTGGCTTGTTGTGCCAGACAGGTAGACAGGAAGGTAAAGGAGTTGACCCTCTTGCCCGGCTACCCTTCGGACGTCCCGTCATGTGGCAGGTGATCCTCTGGGGAGATGTTGTGTTGTGCGCTTCTGGGATGCTCCTTTGACGCGGTAGCTGACCCCTTCGGCTGATGAGAACGAACCCTCATCTGGTTTGATGAGTATGAACCCCCGCCCGGTAAGCCCCCTTCTGTAAGGCCTGATGAGTACACACCCCCATCTGGTGTTTGACGAGTATGAACCCCCGTCTGGTAAGCCCTCTTCTGTAAGGCCTGATGAGTACGCACCCCCATCTGGTGGTTAAGCCTCCGGATGCTCCATCTTGCGGTAGCTGATCCTTTGGCCGTGGTGGCGGCTTACTGATTCTGACCATGCGCCGGCGTGAAACCTTGGGATGCTCCTTTGACGCGGTAGCTGACCCCTTGGCTGACGAGTATGAACCCCCGTCTGGTTATGTGCCTCTGGATGCCCCTTCTTGCGGTAGCCGATCCTTTGGCAATGGTGGCGGCTTACTGATTCTGATCATGCGCCGGCGTGAAACCTTGGGATGCTCCTTCG
Organism: Sphenostylis stenocarpa; assembly: GCA_963425845.1. NCBI lineage: Eukaryota > Viridiplantae > Streptophyta > Magnoliopsida > Fabales > Fabaceae > Sphenostylis > Sphenostylis stenocarpa. The sequence continues at coordinate 41,874,328 of OY731400.1, forward strand.
ACGCGGTAGCTGACCCCTTGGCTGACGAGTATGAACCCCCGTCTGGTTATGTGCCTCTGGATGCCCCTTCTTGTTGTAGCTGATCCTTTGGCAATGGTGGCGGCTTACTGATTCTGATCATGCGCCGTCTTCCTGAGGAGTGATCTCTGTGTTGGTAGATTGTTTTTGTACTTCTTGAATGTTCATCCGGGCTGCGCCGGGGACTTTGTTGGTTGTCCATCCAGCTTTGTTGGTTGCTGGGGATTTTGTTTGGTTAAGGTAGTTGTTTTAATCCTGCCTTTTTTCTCGCGGTTTTATCTCTTTTTTCTCGCGATTTTGGATTCTGGCTTTTTATTGAGCATGTGCCTTTTTCTTTTTTTAAGCTTCTTTTTTGTTATGCTGGCTTTTGCAAAAGAAGGCGAAGGATGCGGGAGTCATACCGGGATACCTTTTTTGGTTGTTTTTCATGAATGCAAGCATGAGGCTGAATGCTTTTTACTTGCCTACAGTATTTTTTGTTTGTTTTACTTTTGACAAAGTCATTTTTGTGCGACTACTCGTGTATGGATGTTGTTGATGCAATTTTATTTTAGTTGAGGACATTTAGAAAGTGACCAGTACTTTCCTTCTTTTCTTGTTCTCTCGTGATTATTCTTTTTGCACTTTTTGTTTTAACCCTATCTTTTTCCTAGACCGCCCTTTGCGGGTTTTCGATCTAGCGGGTTTTTTGTTGTGTGAGGCATTTTGATGGGATTTTTCCTTTTTACGAAAGCCTTATCTTTTGCCTAGACCGCCCTTTGCGGGTTTTCGATCTAGCAGGCTACCTTGTACTTTTTACTTGGGATGGCGCTGGTTGGTGATGTTCGTCTTTTGCTTTTATGCTTTCTCTAATTGCTTGTTTTATGCATGCTCATATTTCGTTAATACAGAGGCATTTACGCAAGTAGGTAAAGAGAAGAAAAGACAATTTTATTGATATAAATAGATGGTTTATTTTTACATGGGGGTTTACAAAAGAATTTGTAAGCATGGCTGGTCAGGGTTGGCTGAACTGTATGAAGATGCCACAATCATGTCTGTGATCTTTGTTTCCCCGTTTTTCCTGGTCCCTTCAGTCGAGATGCCCAAGTCCGGAGTAAAGACTATGCGAAGTCTGTTTGCTGCTGTGGAGGTATTACCTTAGTCGCCTTTGCGGTTTTCGGCTAAGGTAATCATTGCTCTATCATCATTTTTTTTTTGCCTAGGACGTGTCCTAGCGAGGAATATAGACCCTATCTTTTGCCCAGGACGCTCTTTGCGAGTTTTCATCCTGACGGGTCATGAGCAATGTCTTTTAGGCGTAGTATTTTTTCACCGCATCAGAGTTAATAGGATATCGGAGCTCTTCTCCATCCATGTTGGTGAGGATAAGGGCTCCTCCTGAGAAAGCTCGCTTGACCACAAAGGGTCCTTCGTAGTTGGCTGCCCATTTGCTGATCTTGTCTTTTTGGGTTGGAAGCAGTTTCTTTACTACTAGATCTCCCTCTTGGAAAGCGTGGGGATTGACCTTCTTGTCGTAGGCCTTCTTGATTTTCCGCTGATAAGCTTGCCCCCGACATATGGCGTCCAGTCGTTTTTCTTCGATTAGGTTTAATTGATCATACCGATCTTGGACCCATTCAGCTTCTGTTAATTTGGCTTCCATGACAACTCGCAGAGAGGGTATTTCGACCTCTACTGGTAGCACGACCTCCATTCCGTATACGAGGGAAAACGGGGTAGCCCCTGTGGAGGTTCGTACCGACGTTCGGTAGCCATGCAAGGCAAAGGGAAGCATTTCATGCCAATCTTTGTAGGTCACAACCATTTTCTGGATGATTTTCTTGATGTTCTTATTGGCTGCCTCTACTGCACCGTTCATCTTTGGTCGGTACGGAGAGGAATTGTGGTGTTGGATTTTGAAGTTTTGGCATAATTCCTCCATTATCTTATTGTTGAGGTTGGTCCCATTGTCAGTAATGAGCCTATGAGGGACGCCGTACCGACATATAATGTTTTTCTTGATGAAGGTAGTCACCACTTTCCGAGTTACATGCGCATATGACGCTGCCTCAACCCACTTGGTGAAATAGTCGATTGCAACCAATATGAAGCGATGGCCGTTAGATGCTTTGGGTTCGATGGGTCCGATGACATCCATGCCCCACATAGAAATTGGCCATGGTGTAGCCATGTTGCTGAGAGGTGCGGGCGGTACATGAATGTTATCGGCATATACTTGGCATTTGTGACATTTCTTGGCATATTGGTGACAATCAGCTTCCATCGTGGACCAATAGTACCCTGCCCTGAGGATTTTCTTCGCCATGACATGCCCGGGTGCGTGGGTTCCAAAAGTCCCCTTGTGGATTTCTTTTATCAGTGTTTGGGCTTCTTCTTGGTCCACGCACCTTAAGAGAGTGGAATCGGGGCTCTTTTTGTAGAGGGTTCCTTCAATCAACGTGAACCCTATGGCCCTTTTGCGAATGGTTCGCTTATCATTGTCACTGATTCCTTCAGGATATTCGCCCTTTATGAGGTACCGTTTGATGTCATGGTACCAGGGGTTTTGATCGCGCTCGTCATTTACTGCCATGCAGAAAGCTTGCTTATCATGTAGTTTGACTTGAATAATTGGTATCTCATGTTCCTGGTCCAGGGCAAACATGGATGATAGTGTGGCGAGGGCGTCAGCAATTTGGTTGTCTTCCCGAGGGATGTACTGAAAAGTGACGCTTTCCATTCTCGAGACTAGCTCGCGGATATACTCTAGGTATGGGATTAATTTGGCATTTCGGGTTTCCCATTCGCCCTTAAGTTGGTAGATGACGAGGGATGAATCACCGAATATTTTGAGCTTAGTGACCCCATGATCTAAAGCCGCTTGGATTCCCAGCGCACATGCTTCGTATTCGGCCATGTTATTGGTGCAATCAAAATTAAGCCTGGCCGTCACAGGAATGTGTTTCTTTTCGGGGGATATCAAAATAGCTCCTACCCCGTGTCCAAGCATGTTGGAGGCCCCATCGAAGAACATGGTCCACATCTCTTTTTTGGTCTCTTCGTATTCGATGTGCATGATATGCTCATCGGGAAAGTCGTCTTGTAAGGACTGGTATTCATCTGTGGATCCATGGGCTAGATAATCCGCTAGGGGACTTCCCTTAATAGCTTTCTGGGTGACATGGATAATGTCAAATTCTGAGAGGAGAACTTGCCACCTAGCTATTCTTCCAGTCAGAATGGGCTTCTCAAAGAGGTATTTGATTGGATCCATTTTGGAGACCAACCATGTTGTATGTCGGGCCATATACTGTTTGAGACGTTGAGTGACCCACACCAATGCGCAACAAGTCTTTTCGAATGGTGTATAGCGGGTTTCGTAGTCCGAGAATTTCTTACTGAGATAATAAATGGCCCGTTCCCTTCTTCCGGTTTCATCATGCTGGCCGAGCACACATCCCATTGACTCTTCGAGAACCGACAAATATAGGATCAGAGGTCTCCCTTCGACGGGTGGCATCAATACCGGTGGATTGGTTAAACAAGTTTTGATTTTATCAAACGCCTGTTGGCATTTTTCGTTCCACACCGTTGGCTGATTCTTGCGCAATAGTTTAAAGATGGGGATGCATTTATCTGTTAACTGCGCGATGAAACGGGCAATGTAGTTGATTCGGCCTAGAAAGCCTCTGACCTCTTTTTCTGTGCTTGGTGGGGGCATTTCCAAAATTGCCTTTGTTTTGTCGGGGTCCACCTCGATTCCTCTTTCACTGACAATGAACCCTAAGAGTTTTCCTGATCGTACTCCGAAAGTACATTTTGCCGGGTTTAGCTTAAGTTGATACTTCCGAAGCCGATCGAAAAGTTTTCGGAGATATTAAATGTGGTCCATTTCATTTCTGGACTTGGCTATCATGTCGTCCACATATACTTCTATTTCCTTGTGGATCATGTCATGGAATAGTGTGACCATAGCCCTTTGATAGGTTGCCCCCGCATTTTTCAGTCCAAATGGCATCACTCGGTAGCAAAAGGTACCCCATGGTGTAATGAAGGAGGTTTTTTCTCTATCCTCAACGGCCAACTTGATCTGGTTGTATCCCACGTACCCATCCATGAAGGAATACAACGTGTTAGTAGCGGTATGGTCTACCAGCGTGTCTATATGTGGTAGGGGAAAGTCGTCCTTTGGACTTGCTCGATTGAGGTCCCTATAATCCACGCAAACTCTGACCTTCCCGGTCTTTTTGATGACGGGTACGATGTTGGCCAACCATTCTGGGTATTTGGAAACTACCAGGAAATTGGCATCCAACTGCCTTTGCACCTCCTCCTTTATCATTAGGGACCAGTCGGATTTAATTCTCCTGAGCTTTTGCTTTACAGGTCGGCATCCCTCTTTCAGTGGCAATCTGTGTTCCACTATACTCGTGTCAAGCCCAGGCATGTCATGATATGACCAAGCAAATACGTCTATATATTCCTTCAGAAGCTGTATCAATCCCTTTTTCATGTCACTTTCCATTTGGGTGCCGATGTTCACCTTTTTCTCCTCATCCTCTTTCCCCAAATTGACAGTTTCTATTTCTTCCTGATGCGGTTGTATAATGCACGTTTCTTTTTCCAGCATTCTTTGCATATCTGGAGAAATGGTCTCCTGTTCACTGTCGGACTCAGTCCATTCGCCTTCCATTTCCGAGGTCCACGGAGATTCATCAATCACAAACATGATGTGTTTTAGGTTCTATTTTTAGTCATAGATTTTATTATTCAATTTATTTTTGAAAGAATAATAAATAGAAGAGGGAAAAGAAAGAATATGACAAAATGCCTCGTATATTAATGAAAATGAGATGTATGTACAAGCCCTTTTAATAAAAAATTCTTGTGGCCGCGGGCGGGGACCACAAGAGATGTAGAGAAAAGCTTAAAAAAAGAAACCCTAGGGCTGATCCTCCCAGTCCTCCCTCTCTGCTACTCTGGCTTCGACAGAGGTTTAACATCGGTGCTGGAAGCAGAGGCGTCGAAGGTTATCCAACTAGCGTCGATTAATTCTTGGACCTTATATTTCAAGGTCAAGCAGTTGTCGGTTGAATGCCCTGGTGCATCCGAGTGGTAGCTACATTTTTCATTGGGCTTGTACCACTCAGGATAGGGAGGCTCCAGCTGCTTCTTGGGAGGAACGTGGGCAAGGAGGTTGGCTTCCAATAGTTGGGGCAGCAGCTTTGCATAGGAGGTGGGGATAGGCGTGAACTTCCTCTCCTTTTTTCGTGGCTGCCGCTCTATCTGAGGGGTAAAAGAAGGAGTTGCGAAATTGATGGCGTGCACAGCTTCTTCCTTCTTCTTGAAGGGCTTCTTGAATGATGTGCTGGAAGAAGAAGGTCGCGCTATTTTGCCACTCTTCAGCCCTTGCTCCACTCTTTCTCCCACAGTGACTATGTCCGAGAAGAGGTTGGAGGTACTGGCTATCGCCTTATCATAGTACGCTCCGGTCAGTGAGTCTATGAACATAGCCACTGTCTCCTTATCCGTCAAGGGAGGTTCTATTTAGGCAGCCAATTCCCTCCACCTCTGGGCATACGCTTTAAAGGGCTCGTCATTCCTCTTGCTCAGAGCTCTAAGATCTGACCTGTCGGGTGTCAGATCGATGTTGTATCGGTAACGACGGAGGAAAGCGTCTGCCAACTGTTTCTAGTTCTGGACCTGCCCTCTCTCCAACTGCATGTACCAGTTGAGAGTCGTGTCCGCTAGACTCTCCTGGAAGCAATGGATCAGGAGTTTCTCGTTGTCAGCATGGGCGGCCATCTTACGACAATACATCGTAAGATGGTTCTTTGGGCAGGTCATCCCGGCGTACTTGGGGAAGTCCGGGATTTTAAATTTGGGAGGGAAGCGGATGTCCTTCACGAGGCACATGTCAGCTACCTCCTTGACGTCGAAGTTATGCCCTTCGACCGCCTTCAGCCTCTCCTCCAGGGTGGAGAGTTGTTATTTGGACACTTCTGGGGTAAGGATGTGTGTAGTCTTAGCATCCTTCCCGCCGAAGAAGTATTCCTCCTCCTCATCCTCATGAGGAGGAACATTTTCAGCTTGGCCCTCGCCATCCTTGTTTTGGCCTTGGCGTATGACCTCCATCAGTTGGGCTACTTGCTCCCGGAGGGTATCGACTTCCGCAGAAAGTTTTCGGTTCTGCTCCTCTAATTTTTCCATCGCCTTTACTTTTGTGCACGAGTACGAGCGGGGAGAGGACCAGCCACTTTCTAGAATGTCCGAAAAAGTTTTATTAATGCATGTTGAGTGTTTAAACTAACATGAGTATGCTTATGCATGAGAGGTTCTATTTACATGATGCTGAATGTGCTCTCATTTTTATTTTCTCTCTTGGTTTTTCTTTACTCATGATATGGTGTAGTATGAATGAGCTGACTTTGTCAGAAGTTGTTTATTCATTTTTTTTGTATTTTTATTTGACGTTTTATTTTATAGCCTTTTATCTCTTCTGTCGGAACTGCGTGGCTACTTAGCTTACAAAGAACCTGAAACCAGGCTAGCTAAAAGGCAGACTGTCCGAGATAAAATATGGCTTTATGCAAAAGAATATTTATCGTCCCTTATCTCTTCTGTCGGAACTGCGTGGCTACTTAGCTTACAAAGAACCTGAAACCAGGCTAGCTAAAAGGTAGACTGTCCGAGATAAGGGTGTTTATTTGTAAAATATTTTTTTGGTGATTTTGTTCTGTTGTTTGTTTATGCTATGCAACATACAAATGCAACAATCATATGCACACACAATTCGATCATCCCCGAACAGGCGAGACTTCGTTTTTATCACGAGGTAGGGTTTTCCTGCAGAAAGGTGCATTGGTAAGGGTAGGTTCTAACTGTTCTCACCAGGCTAAGGCCCCCAAGGTGCCCCCATTATAGGGTCCCCACTCTCCAGCCGTCCAACCATGCTCGGCACTAAGGCCGGAGTCGGTCTTGTTGCCAAAAGAGGAAGGTTATCACCTTGAGTGGTGGTTTCCGATCACACCGGGTGGGCACAAGGCCCTAACTGCAGCTGAACCGTACCTGCCACCCACTCCCTATGGTTTTCTCACTTGCCCCGGGTATAGAGGGAACTGTAGTGTGCAAGGGTTTTGTGTGCAATTTATATTTCAATCAATTGCGTAAGTAGAAACAAGCAACAGTTATTTGAAAGCCAAACAATAAAGCATGTTATAATACAAGGTAGGGTAAAAGCGCTATTTTCTTGGTTTAATTATTTTTAAGCCAGCGCATCACTAAATGGGATCAACTCTCTAGGCTTCCCCAGTGGAGTCGCCATCTGTCGTCGCCGTAAAAAAGGAGGAGGCGGTCAGAGCGACGCGATGGTTTTTTCGACCCTCTTTTATTTTCGCGTTTTTTATTGGTGGTTACAACGCCTTTAGGTTGTTCGATAACCGGGCTAACCTAGGGGCGAGGTTTTCGAAAGTATCCCTGGGTTGTCCGATAACCGGGCTAACCCAGGGACTTATTTAATTTGGGTTCTATGGAGTCGCCACCGATATTTTTACCATAAACATCGGAAAAGGGGTTTTAAAAAGGCGTTGGCTTTCGAAAACCAACTTTGGTCATTAGAACCAGAGTTGGGTAAGGGAGTTAGTTACGTGTAAAGGAAGTGTTAGTTCCTTTACGACGCCCCTTTCGGGTTCCCTATGATAGGCCGGCTATTTTTGAATAAATAATTAAACTGGAAAATTGCGCTTTTACCCTTTTATTATGCGGAATTTAAGATTATGACTACATGGCCCTAGCTTCTATTGCGTAATTTAAACGGCAATAATAAAATAGAGAGGGAGAATATGCACCTCCAAAGCAAGCTTTTATATTTCTTTAAAGAGAGGGTGCGTTTTGGCAACCCTTCACTCTACAACTCTCAGAAACTCCGGAAATGCTTCAGAGGGATTCTAAAGAAGATTTAGAACGCTCTGTCTATGCCTAGAGACACTCAGAAACTCTGGAAATGCCTCGGAGGGATTCTTAGAGAGAGAAAGTCTAGAGAGAAGGGAGAGCTTCTTAGATTCTGTGTGTGGAAATGAGGGGGGGAGGACCCCTATTTATAGTTTTTCGCGCCTGACAGGTCGAGACCGCCGTTCTCGTCTGACAAGGTCAAGACCGCCGTCTGGAAAATCCAGACCGTCGTCTCGACCATGCAGGGGGTCGAGACCGCCTTCTGGAAAACCCAGACCGCCGTCTCGACCTTTGCAGGAGTCGAGACCGCCATCTCGACTTTGCGAGAGTCGAGACCGCCGTCTGGAAAATCGAGACGGCGGTCTTGTCCTGGCGTTGAGACGAGACGGCGGTCTGGTCCTTCCAGACGGCGGTCTCGTCCCTTCAGGGCGAGAAACTTTATTTTCGGGCCAAAAAACCTTCCTATCTTGGTACGGGAGTCTAATAGTCTCTCCTAATGACTTGTTAAGCTTCAGCCGTCTTCAAATAGGACGCTTTCTGACTTTATTTGGAGGCCGGGTAAGATTTGGGGTCTACAGTAACATTATTTCATGACATGATCAACAAAGAGATTGAAGTTTATGTGGATGATATGATTGTCAAGTCCAAGAACGAGATGAACCACCTCCAATATTTGAGGAAGTTATTTAACCGACTTCGGAAATACCAGATTAAGCTAAATCCTGCTAAATGTACTTTCGGAGTACGATCGGGTAAACTCCTTGGGTTCATCGTCAGTAAAAAGGGAATTGAGGTAGACCCTGATAAAACAAAGGCGATTTTGGAAATGCTCCCACCAAGAACAGAAAAAGAAGTCAGAGGGTTTTTGGTCCGGATAAATTACATTGCACGGTTCATTGCACAATTAATCGATAAGTGTACACCCATTTTCAAGCTGTTGCGTAAAAATCAACCGATAGTTTGGAACGATGAGTGTCAGCAAGCTTTTGAAAAGATTAAGATGTGTTTGACCAATCCCTCAGTGTTGGTAACACCCACTAAAGGAAATACTCGATGAATCTATGGGATGTGTACTCGGTCAACAAGATGATACGGGAAAGAAAGAACAAGCCATATATTACCTCAGTAAGAAATTCATAGACTATGAGATCCGCTATACACCACTCAAAAAAGCATGTTGTGCATTGGTATGGGCAACTCAACATCTTCGACAGTATATGGTTAGACACATGACTTGGTTGATTTTCAAAATGGATCCAATCAAATATCTGTTTGAAAAACCCATTTTGACCGGAAGGATAGATAGGTGGCAAGTACTCCTCTCAGAATTCGACATCGTTCATGTCACCTAAAAAACTATCAATGGTAGTCCTTTAGTAGATTACCTGACACATGGACCAACTGACGAATATCAATCCCTCCAAGACGACTTTCCAGATGAGCATATAATGGATATCCAACATGAAGAACTCAAAAATAAGGTGTGGACTATGTTCTTTCATGGAGCCTCGAATCTGCTTGGAAACGGGATTGGAGTTGTTTTAATATCTCCTGAAAAGAAATATATCCCAGTAATAGCCAGGCTGAACTTTGATTGCACAAACAATATGGTCGAATATGAAGCATGTGCTTTGGGTATCCAAGTAGCTCTAGATCATGGAGTGACTAAGCTCAAAATATTCGGTGACTCATCCCTTATCATTTACCAACTCAAGGGCGAATGAAAAACCAGGAACTCCAAATTAATCATGTATCTAGAGCACATTCGTAATATGATTTCGAGGATGGAAAGCGTTAGTTTCAAGTACATCCCTCGGGAAGATAACCAGATTGCAGATGCACTCGCTACATTGTCATCCATGATTGCATTAGAACAAGAACAAGAGATGCCCGTCATCGAAGTCAGAAGGCATGATAAACAAGCCTTTTGTATGATAGTAGATAACAGAAAAAATAAATCCCCTTAGTATCTTGACATAAAGCAATACCTGACAAAGGGCGAATACCCTGAGGGAATTAGTGATAATGACAAAAGGACCATTCTATAAAGGTCTATAGGGTTTACGTTGATTTGAGAAACCCTTTATAAAAAGAATTTTGATTGCACTTTGTTAAGATGTATAGATCACGAAGAAGCCCAGACTCTGATTAAAGAAATTTATGACGGAATCTTCGGGATTCATGCGCCAGGGCATGTCATGGCTAGAAAAATCCTCAGAGCAGGATATTTTTTGTCCACAATGGAAGGAGACTATCATTAGTATGCTAGAAAATGTCACAAGTGCCAGGTTTATGCGGACAATGTTCATGTCCCACCAGTACCTCTCAATTTTATGGCTATACCTTGGTCATTCGGTATGTGGAGCATGGACGTTATTGTTAGAATCGCGCAGCGGAATGTTCGCGTGGTCGGACAAAAACCAAGAGGGGGGGTGAATTGGTTACTTAACAAAAATTAGGTTTTCAAAATTTTCCCCAAATTTTACTGATTAAAAACTGTGTAAATGTAAATAGAGAAGAGAAGAGAATCTTACACAGGAAATTTATACTGGTTCGGATCAAAAGACCCTACGTCCA